>CM054057.1:767943610-769143610 GCA_028641055.1 Alopecurus myosuroides
GGTTATAGCTCGCTAGGTTACTAGAAGATCCAAGTCATATACAATTATAAATGGTGAGTTACACAAGAGAAGTGCGACTGGAATTTTTCAAAGATGTGTTTCTCAATAAGAAGGATGTCAAATTCTCAGAGAAATTCATTCAGGAGACTGTGGCCATCACGCAAGCTCTAGATCTTTAGTTAATAAAGCTTTCAGACATGGATTTTTCTGGTTAACCGCGAATGTTGATGCAGAACATATCGTGAAAACATGTGAAGGCTGCCAAAGATATGCAAGACAGGATCACGTGCCAGCTCAGGACTTGCGTATGATTCCCATAACATGGCCTTTTGCAGTTTGGGGACTTGACATGGTAGGACCTTTCAAAAGGTCAACTGATAAAAAGACTCATCTACTGGTGGCAGTTGATAAGTTTACAAAGTGGGTAGAAGCGGAACGAATCAGTAAATGTGACGCGGTTACATCAGTCAAGTTCTTAAAAGAGCTGATTTTCAGGTTTGGGTACCCACATAGCATTATTACAGATAACGGGACGAACTTATCAGAAGGAGCAATGCAGAAGCTTTGTGAACAAAACCATATAAGGCCAGACCTTTCTTCTGTGGCCCATCGACAGTCTAACGGACATGCAGAGAGGGCTAACCAGGAATTACTCAAAGGTATAAAACCCAGACTTTAGGTTCCATTGGAGAAAACTGCTGGCTGCTGGGTCGAAGAACTGCGTGCTGTTTTATGGAGCATACGAACTACTCCAAATAGGTCAACAAGTTATACCCCTTTCTTTCTGGTCTATGGAGCAGAGGAAGTTTTGCCAAGTGATATTCGTCACGATTCACCACGAGTGACTGCTTATGTGGAAACCAATAATGAGTTAGCTCGTCAAGACTTATTAGATGCTTTGGAATAAGCACGTGACCTCGCAGCATCTTGGTCAGCTATATATCAGCAGGACCTGCGTCGCTATCATAGCCGCAGAGTTAAGACTCGGAGTTTCCAAGAAGGGGATTTGGTTTTAAGACTAATTCAGAAGAAGGATGGGATGCATAAGCTAAGTCCTCCATGGGAAGCTAGACAATGGGTCCTATTACCTCATTGATATGCGTGATGCTGATAAATCTCGCACATCTGAGGAAGAAACTGGAAGACCATGGAACATAGCCCAGTTGAGGCCATATTATACATAGGATCATTGCAATCACTATGTTATCTTTTGACAATGAAAGGCAATGTTAGCAACATCTGAGTTATTGAAATTTATTAGCCTATCCCTATCACATTGAGCTACAATATTATTTCTATATGATTACTTGGGGGCTGATGCTAGAGCACAGTCTATATCTCAAGAATCTGGCATATGCCAAAATATATTGGTTATACTTGCCTGCCAGTCAGTGGTTACACGCGCTTTTATGACCTAGATGTTTAAGCCTGGTTGAGTCAATCATGATATAACCCGGTAGTACTGGTTTATTATAACCCGACAAACCAGGTTACTATGACCCTGCACTCCCAGAGTTGTACACACTAGAATAAGTCATGCGAAAAAACGGCTGAGCTAGAAAGTAAAGAAAAACGAAGTCAATGGAATTTTCATCTTCAAGTAAAAGGGAACCCGGATATGATTTGCATAACCTCGAAGAAATCCGGTTTATTACACACCAAAATTGTAGCATAGGTGCACACACGCACCTTCAGAAAATAGGACTAGAAATAAAGCAGTTTATCTAGCCTATTACAGACCCAACACGGTCGAATTATTCCATTTGGAAAAAGTCACGTGATCAAGCTACAGCAGATTTTCCCTTCTGCTGGGACGGGCCCTGATCTGCCGGGTCTTGAGGAGCTAGGTCTTGAGTCTCCGGGTCAGCTGGGGCTTGGATCCCTCCTTCGACTTCATCAGCAGGGACGTACTTCCACTCTAGCTTTGCCAGAGCATCAGTAACATTCTCCGATTCATATAAGGGGCGTGGTGGAGCAGAAACAGAAGGAGTAACCGACTGAGGCGCACCAGATGAGGAGGCTATGGAGAGCCGACTCTTGGGAAGGGCTTGTCGAACAGCAGCCATAGCCAGAGGAGTAAAAGGCATTTTTCGCTCACTAGAAAAAATGTAACCCGGGCACATGTCCTTTAGTTTCAGTTTCTCAGCAATAGTGTAAGCATAGAACCGGCACTCTTTTTCTATCCTGGCAAAGTCCTTCTTCTCATACTTTTACATATCCGCTTTGTATTCTGGGAAACCTCCCACGAGAAGATCCGGCTTCAGTTCTGGATGATATGCTTTCGCCAGTCACATGACCTTGATGGTTCCACGGCGACAGGATGATAGCTTATGCTCTTCTATCCACTGAGGGACCTGAGTTAGCTCCACAAGCATCTCGCTAAGCCTTCTAGGCGGAGCATCCTAGTTCCGGACAGCTTTAATACATTCTCCACCTCCAATGTATAGCTGCCGGATCAGGGTGAACAAGGCCTTGAATTTCAGGTCTGGGAGTTTCAGGTTATTCCCATGCATCCTGCCTACAGGTTACAAAAAAATTCTGATCTGAGCCAAGATGTTTGACAAAAAAGACAAAGGAAATACAACATTGGATATACAATACATTGAAGGGGATGATAAGCTGGATAAACTCACCAAAAACACTCCAAGTGATATCTCTCAGCAGATCTGTGACCTTGGTAAAATGGGTCTGGGTCTTCTCTAGTTCCTTCTCAGCAGTCTCTGCTCTGGTTACAAGAGTTTTCTCCCGGGTTTCAAAATCCTGCTGCAGAACAGACCAAGTCTTGGCTGCTTCAGTGATTTGTTCTTCTAGTTCTTTTTGCCAGGTCCTGGCTTCCTCAGTTTTCTTGGCCTCTTGTGCAAGTAGGTTCTTCAAGTTTGAAACCTCTTTTTGAGACGAGGATTCAAGACTCTGCAAAAAATTCAAGTTATTCAAAGGTTTAGTCGTAACTTGATAAATATCCGGCTTATATAACCACAACCCAGATACTGGTGAACTTATTGCAGTTTTTAAGAAAAAGTTAAGTCCCGGGTAGCTACAGGTTCGAAACCCGGCACTTGGGGGCTACAATTGACAGGGGGATGCTAACCCGGTAGGCCAAGCTCCAAGGAATAACCCGGCTCAAGGAACGGTGTGCAGGATCCGGCTAAGGATAGGGAAACTTGTGAAGGCCCAAGCTTGTAGGCCCAATGACCCGGATTGTGGGTTACTGTAAAGGCAAGTTAGGGTTAGTGCGCCGTGTCCGGGTAGGATTCAGGGTACGCCTTGTAGGACAAGCCAGGGGGTACGGGTGCTTTATAAACCGACCCCCGGAGGTAGTTTAGACAGAGATCTAAGAACCCTAGCAGTATCGTGTGATATCGAGTATCCAGTGTAAACCCTAAATCGAGTTATTGTATCGAGAATAGAGATCCGGCGACTTCGATTGCCGGCTGTCAGATCAAGTTGTACCATGTCTTCTCTTGAGCTAAACCCTCTCCCGAACGCCTGTGTCGACTTGCCCCAAGATCAGTTACCCCTGGTAACATCTGCCGTGATTATCCCACGACAGTTGGCGCCCACCGTGGGGCCTGCGTCCAAAGGTGTCTACATCACGGGAGAAGCTCGGAAGGGCATGGAGAATCTTGTCATCGGCGAGATCTACATCGACCACGAAGGAGAAAAGGTGGTGGACGATTCCGGCTGGGGGCCGGAGTCGGATCACCTCGAAACCGGATCCGTCGTGACAATCGGCCGGATCAGCGTCTTCATCGGTATGGTATGTGCTTCCAATTCGGTCCCTGACAACGTTGGATCTGATTCTATGCCAGGAAAAGCCACGTCTATCCGATCAGATGATGAAGAATCAACGGGAACGACATATCCGGCAGAAGAACCCATCGCGGAGTGGGAACAATCGGAGGAGCCGGCATGGACCCCACGCGACCGGGTCCAAGGAGAAGATGACACCGGGTCTATCCTGGATCTACTGGAAAACCGGTATGAGGAGAACGGTGAGGAGGAACAGCCTGAATTTACACCGGATATCGCGCGCCGAGTTGCAGTCTATGCAGCCCCCGCGGCCAACCAAGGAAACACAGCCGCGGCATCAGTCGGGGCGGCTCAGGCAGTGGCCCAGCAACAGGGCGCGGTTAACGGAGACCCGTCTTGACCCGGGTCGATGGAGAGTCAGCATCGGTCACCAGTCGCGCAGCAGATGAGGAGCAACATGCCAACATGTTCGGGTTTCAAGCCAACCGGACACCAGGGGCGGGTCCCTCGAATCCGCGTCACCCGGCCCTGTTCGATAATAATTTGATTTTGGATCCTACAGTCCTCGCCACGGTTATCACCCCAGAAAACGCGGCAGAGCATGTTAGAGATCTGGACGTGGCTCGTCGTGCATTGGAACAGCAAAGAAGGCAAGTGGAAGCAGATAGACAGGGGATGGCCACCCGACGGCGCGAGCTAGACGCGTTGGAAACCCGGCTTCGAGAGGAAACGTCCAGGATACATCAAAGGCACCACACCAGGTTGCCAGCAACGGGCGGGGTTATTAATCCGCTAATTTATTCGTCACGCCTCAGGATCACCGATACCAGTGGTGAACCAGGGAACCGCACCCCAACAGACGACAGCAGCGACACATCCGCGAATGAACGGACCGGGTTACCCCCACCGCAAACTAGAGTCACAACCGGCAACGATCTACTGCCGCCGCCACCATCACGATTCCGCACGCCAGCCGGCCACTACAACAATCCTATGGACAACGTATATGCGGCGACACTCGCATTGAATCAAATACCTGTGGGAGTCGTCCCATGCAGAGAAGACTCGCAAGCCATCGAGCTGTTGCACACCGCGGTGGCACAGCAAGCCAATTACCCGATCACAAAGCGGTATGCACGGGACGCCATACGTCAGCCAGCAGCAAGGGAATTTACAAACGAGTTCAGCGCGGCGAGGGAAGAGCAGCAGCAAATGCCGCCTCCTCCCCGCGCTCAGGCAGCATCAGCAGCACAGGCCGTCGTGGACAGTTCTAGGGCTCGGAGGGCCGCGGCCGGGTCTGCAGCGCATGGACCTCCCGCAGCACCGCGCCCAGACGCGCCCCCCGCGGCATCACACGTTTCTAGAGCAAGGCCGGCTTCAATCATTCTTGCGGGACCCAAGTGTCTCTCGGACAATATTAGAGCTGAACCTTACCCGGAAAAGTTCAAAGAGCCAGGGAAAGTAGTGAATTATGAGCCAACCATGGATCCCGAAACATGGCTAAGCAGTTACGAGATGGCAATGTCAATCCGCAACGCGTCCGAGAACCTCCAAGCCAAGTTCATGTATCTGATGATGTCGGAAGGAGCAGCAAAATTGTGGTTCACCAATCTACCAGAGGGATCGATCAAGTCTTGGGAGGAATTGAAGACCGCGTTTATCAAGCACTTTCACGGACCTGCAGGAAATTATTCACTATTGATGATCTAGAGCGATGCGTCCAGAAGAAGGGAGAATCGGCGCGCAGTTGGGTGCGCCGGGTTTATGGAGATACTTCACTCATCCACGGATATCCAGCCCAAGGATGCACTACAGGCCATGGCAAAAAATGCAAGTATATACCTTTAGTGCAAAAGTTAACTCGCATGAAGTCCAGTCGAAATGCGTCGGAAGTCACAATGGGAGAATTGATGGATGCGTGCAACAAACACGCTGCGACAGATACTACAGAAGAAGAAGCTGATGACAAGAAGACAAAAGCAAACACAAGCGGTAATGGAAGAACCGGCAACGAACAGCGTCAGGAAACAATGGAAATAGCCAGAACAAGCGTCCCTTCGAAGGAGGCTCCGAGTTTGTCGCCAACACCGAAGCCGGGGCTTCAAGGCCAAGAGCAGAAGGAAATTTCAACGGAGGTAACCACCATGGAGGAAACTATCAAGGTCCACCAAAGCCGTAACAATTGGGACATATTCAGGATGGCATGTCCGAAGCACAGCAGGAATGGCAGGCCAGCTAACCACTCCCTAGAACAGTGCGCCGATTTACAAAGATGGAAAAATGAGGAAGTGCACAGAGCTATGCGAGGTGCAGGGCGGGGAGGAGGACCGGGTGCAGGGCAAACCCGGGCAACGGCCCACCCCCAGCTGGTAACCCGGCGGCTGGAAATCAAGGTAATAACCAAGGGGGGGCAGGAGGCTTCCAGGCTAACCCCCAAACAATTGGTCAATATCATGTGCATACCACAGGAGGATCTAACAAGGACAAAAAGATACTGAAGCAAGCAGTCAACTCAGTTTCGTTAGCCGTTCCGAGATACTTGAGATGGTCAGAACAGGAGGTAACATGGAGCAGAAGGGATCACCCGAAAGAGTGGAACACCCAGGAGTCTTGGCACTAGTAGTCGCACCGCAAGTTAATGGGTACGAACTAAAGAAGGTTTTAATGGATGGGAAGCAGCATCAATATACTGTATTGGGAAACCTTCCTACGCATGGGTCTCAAGGAATCTCAACTGCAAAAAAGCTCGACAGTTTTTCATGGATAGTGCCGGGTCATTCAGCATGCCCCGAGGGAAAAATCGCATTGGAGGTAAGCTTTCGGAGAATCAAAGGATAACTATCGAATTGAGTGGCTCACCTTTGAGGTAGTGAAATTACGCAGCCCCTATCACGCGCTGTTCGGAAGGCCGGCTTATGCCAAATTCATGGCTAGGCCGTGTTACGTATATCTACAGCTAAAAATCCCGGGTCCCAAGAAGACCATACCATACATGGAAATCGAGATATAGCAGCTGAATGTGACGAAGGAGACGCAGCAATGGCCGAGCAGGCCTGTAGAAAAGAAGAACTCAAGCACTACCGATCTCAAGCAGACCCGGAGGATATAGCCACATCAAAAAGGCCGAGTACTGAAGGCGAAAGAACAAAATCCAAGGCAACGCAAGATGCTAAAATGGTGGCCTTAATCGAGGATAATTCCCCCAAGCGGCCCGCTGTAAAGGAAGAAGCCACACGGCCGCTTACAACCAGCCAGGTCATTGGAACACCCCACCCGGGTTGGCTAGCAAACCCGGTACTCATCAGAAAAGATCCAACATATGTAGAATGTGCATTGGTCAAGCCAGACCGGGACCAGCGCTTATGAGGAACTAAACAATGTAACGGCAGCAGGTTTCAGACGCGCTCTTTTCCTACCCAGGGTACCTAAGGGGACTGAAGGTTTTTAATGAGTAGGCCTGCTGATCCAAAATTTCTAGTATCAATAAAGAGATGTTATCAAGTCCTATATCATTAACACCCCTGATTACAAGTAAGTAGTATCCCTGCGACATCGATAATCCAGTATCATCAAAAGCATCGATTGCATGTAGGTCTTGGGGGCTGGTTGCCCAGGTAACCAACCACTAACCCGAATGACCCGGCATAGATAGCTATAAGTTATAAGGGCCGATTACTCGCAAACGAGCACGGCTGCAATCTTATGACTGGGCAAAGAAGCCAACTTTTCTTGACTTATCTTACTTAAGCTTGATGTGACTCGCACTAAAGTGGCATGATTCGTTCGCTTACGATTACAATCAGCCATGGAGCCCAATGGGACTTGCCTGACACTGTTCTCGTAAGGATGTAACAACATGGTATCCACGCGAAAGCCGGCTTACAGTACAAGATAGTTAAAAGGGTCATCTAAACCACAAGTTTATGCAGAGTACAAGGCTAAAAGCCGGAAACTCAACAATTATCAAGCATAACTTCAGTACTTACACGGAATGGCTTTAGGTTTGCGACTCGGTAAAAAATAATTTGTTCTCTCAGAAAGGCCACACCCCCATTACTCGAACTTTGGGTCATGGGGGCTGGGGGACTTCGAAACAGAAACAAACTACTTGGCTATCGCAGTTCGAAAAACCTCACCATCCGAGTCTTGGGGACTTAAAGAAAAAGCCCACGTATTAAAACTCCTGGTCTCGGAAAACCGAGTCTTACAAAGGGAGGTAAAAAGAAAGCTGGTATCAAGAACAAGTTCAAAAGAACAGACAAAATAGCACGATTATCAAAGGGCAGGAAAAGCCGCAAAAATATGTCACCGAATAGAAGTACATTACAAGTTATGGCATCGGTATCAGAAGTGCACAAGCACACCATTGGCAGAATAAATAGTTCAAATGAAAAGGTCCCACGTGATTAAGGTATTATGACATCATCACCCTACTCGGCCTCCTGAGTGCGGTCTTCCGGGTCTTGCTCCTGGGCCTGCTGCTTAGCTTTCCTGGCAGAACCACCCGGACTCACCGCGCCAGGGCGGATGGGTGGAAGGACGGACGGTGTAGAGGCGGATGGCCCTGATTTTAAACTCGGCCTCCCTCTTCGCGGTTGCCTCCTTCTTTTTTGGCCGAGTGATCAGCCCACTTCTCCAAGAGGTCCAAGGGGGGGTGCTTCCTCTGTGATAACTTTGCCATCGGCGTCATACGCAGCCATTAGCGTATTCAGGTCCAAGCTATCGGCTAAAGAGGTAGCCGAGGGGCGCACTGCTGACTGAATGGCCTTGAAGTCCTTAGGCGTAAATTTGGCACCATCCGCCTTAAACTCGGGAAACCCGGATATTATCTTCGCCGGGTCAAGCTTCGGAAAGTAGGCTTTGGCCAAGGTCAATGCCCGAGTTATTCCAATTCGGCAGGACGAACGTTTCCAAAGTTCAATCCAGCCAGGCACAGTGGAGCAGGCTTGGACAAGATTCTCTTCACCGGATAGGCTTCTGTGGGCCAATGTATGGCGTCCAATATAAATTTTGTGCCGGCAAAGAAAGTCCGGAGCACAGTCTTCAGGGTCCTAGCCTTGGCAATAGTATCTTCCTCTGGAGGTGCAAGGTTGGCACCTGCAGTTGAAACAGAAGCAAGAAGGCATCAATAACCCAGAGTGGTGCATAACAAGAAGCATGAAGATAGTCGGCAGACAAAAACTTACAGTAAGATCTGGTAAGTGTCGGTGATTTGATCCGATAAATTCTTCAAGTCGGTCCGAGCGGTGTGGCACTTCTTCTTATATTTGGAAACATCCTTCTTCAAAGCTTCCATGTCATCCTCAAGGATTTCCCGTCGTTTTATCTCGGCAAGAAGACGTTGTTCGGTCTTCAGTAAAGTTTCATCAGACCGAGTTATCTGTGCCTGTAAGTAGAAAGGAGGGCAAGCATTAGTGGGATGTTATGATAAGATAAATTTGGCGTGAAGTACCAAGCATAACTTTTGCAAGTCATACTCGGAAACTTGGGGACTAGATATGCAATATGAGATGACAAGCGCTTTTACCTGGTGCTCTGCAGCCATGCGCTCTAAAATATCGCCCTCTGAAGCCTTCATGGTGAGGAGCGTGTTCATCAATTGATCAAAAGTATCTTTACCCGTATCAGAAGACCCGGGGCCTTGGGAATTCCGAGAAGAGGTTTTCTTCTTAGAAGGAGGCGGAACCCGGGTCATTTGTGCATTGGAATCCGACACTCCTTCGGCACCCAAGGTTGTGGCTTTCTTCTTCTTGCTCGCGTGGGAAGCAATTGGATACTCGGTTTCTTGGGCGTCCGGTTTAATCGGCGAGGTTTGCTTTTCATCGCCAGACATGACAGTAGTCTTATCGGCCGGGCTCCCCTGACCCGGGCCCTCGTCTTCCATGCCCTCTTGGTCGCTAACGACGACCGTGGCCCTGTAAATGTTATCAAGAAGCAGTTAAAATACGCGGTCAGGAAAGGGTGGTGAAGTGTGGAAGAGCGTCCGGAAGGGGATCTTACCCGGTGTTCACCGCGAAGTCACAAGGAAACCCATCATCAGACTCGGGAGAGGCTGAAAATTGTCAGGTTAGATGTCATATAAGAATAGTTCAAGGGGAATGTGCCGGCCGAGAAAAGATAGAATAATTACCAGCTCGCCGAATGGGGGTCGAAGAAATACCCGGGTTAATGACGTTGTCACCCGGGTTATTTCGAGTTGACCTACGCTTGATCATGGGCGACTCCTTCAAGAATGGCCAGTGGAATAATGTCAGAATAACTCAGGTATATCATTAAGGTGACGCGAATTGAATGCGAGGAGGGGATATGAAACCTTGGAAGGGGCCTCTTGAGCTTTTCTTTTGGATCCGGCTTTGGTCGCCGGTTCCGGTTTCGTCCTCGTCGCTGGCAGATTCTACCTTGCCATCCGAGTTTTCTTCCTCATCATCCTCTTGTTCTGAAATATCATCAAAGTTATGGTTGAAAATGAAGGGGTTATGACGAGTTCAAAGGAACCAAATAGAATTCGAAGAGTACCTTCATCCGAGTGAACGGCCTCTTGCTCCTCTGGACTTTCGGAGCTAGGGGAGGCGTTGATTTTCCAAAAGTCGTCATTAGCCTGAAAGGTGTTAATACACAGGTTACCAACTGTATCAAGTGGAAAGAATGAAAATAAGGGCGTTAGAGTCGGACTTTTACCTCAGGGGAGGGGTTTTCAAGCGTGAAGGGCTCTAACCCGGATATGTTCCGGATTACCTCGAGCTTTTCTGTCAAAAAACCTTTGATGGTTTTATGGGTGTCGCCAGGTGCGAAGATGTTATCGGAGTATCGGAGCGGATCGGAAGGTTCTCCTGAATACTCGCACATCAACTTGGTGCGGATGGAGTTGGGCTGAATCCTAAAATCGACCCAGGTCTTTACTAGATTGAGCCCGATGAGACCCTGGGCTGTAAGAGTAGCAATTTTGGCTAGCAAGGGTTGAATTGCCTCCCTATCCGAGTTAGGGGCGAAGGCGCTAAACTTATCGGAAATATCAAGAAGACCCTCCGAGTAACCCGGCAGTTTCTTTTGGCCAGGTGGGGAAGTGTCCTGGCAGTAGAAGTACGAGAGCTGCCAATGCTTGACATGGGAATTGAGGGTGAGGGGTGGCATTAGAGAGTTTTTGCGGCGTTGGATCGAAACCCCGCCGCAAGTGAGAAGCGACCCATCACCGCTTTCGCGGCATGGTTTGCATTGAAAAAGCTCAATGAAAAGAGCTAGACTTGGCGGAGTGCACAAGTAGGATTCGGAGAGGAAAATAAAATGGGAAATATTTAGCACAGAGTTGGGTCCGATGTCAAAGACACGAAGGCCGTAGTGGCTAGTATGTCACGGAAAAAGGGGTGACCCGGTGGTCGAAAAACCGGGTCACGTGATCCACGAAACAGATTACCTCATCTTTGGTAGGGGTGGGCCGGGTCTCCTTACCCGGTACCCTCCATTGGATATTTTCCTGAGGAGGAAGGATTCCCAGTTCCACCAGCTCCTCCAACTTGGCCTTTGTGACCATAGACCGCGCCCAGTTGGCGGAAATGGTGTTGGTGGCTTTGGCCTTGGTTGGGGTCTTCCCCTGTTTCTTGGGAGCCATATGGCTGGCCTGCAGAGCACAAGGTAAGAAGGAAATTAAGACATGAAAGTTGCGAGCCGGCTAAGTATAGGCCGGACAGCATTGAGGTATGAAAAGTTACGGGAGATCCGGGTGTTAGCATGCAGAGCAAAGTTTGAAAGTTTCCGGGTATCAGGCATTGTGGTGAAATTTATGGGATCTAAATGTTGAAGGAGCCTTTTGGATACAATGGATGGCGGCTTAAGTTCCAGACGTGAATAAAAGTAACTGAAAGGGAATGGTCTAGCCGGGTGATTGATGCGAAGGCGGAAAATTTGGGTGGTTCGAGCCTAGATTGGAAGTTTCATTTTTGGATTTGTGGCAATAATAATGATTGTGGGTAGTAGGGGAGCGGATTGGAGCATGCGCTTTGTCTTGAGTGCGAGCTAGAAGAGTTTATGGGTATTCTAATTCGGCCTAGTCAAGAAATCCGAGGCGGACCGATCTGGATCTAATCTGAGGGAAAAATCAAAGGTTGAGAGGGCAAATTGATAGGTGCAAAAGATTTACCGGAGGAGATCTGAGGGAAGCCTTGCGGAGGCAGATGGCGCAGGCTTGGTGTCCCTTCGCGGTTCTTGGTGGGCCGGATGAGGATTCGCCGGCGGATCTTGGCGGCGCGGGGCGAATGTGGCGGAGCGTAATCTCCGGGCGATGGGTTCCGGTGACGAGTGCGGGATTTCCGTGGTGGCGCTCAGGGAGAAGGAGAGCTCAGAGGGAGAAAGGAATGGAATGGAGGAAATGAGCCGTTAGGGTTCGGGTCACTCCTAAGGGGCTTTTTTATAGTGCAAATGGATAAGCTCGGTTTGGTGAGTGGAAGCCGAGAATGGAGGGGGTAAACGGCTATTTATTTAAAGTTTCTGCGAGATGCGCCAAGTATTGAGCAAAGCATCCGGATAAAAGGAAGAAGGGGATTCGTCCCGTGATGACGGGATTGGTTATTGAGCAAAGGATCTTGGAGTTATTATTATGGTTTGGACCCAGAAGTTTAAACCAAGGTGTTTGGAGGGAAAGCTGAGGTTATTGCATGGCCGCCAAGGAGCAAGGCCTAGCTGAATGTTAAAACATCTTAACCCGATCTTCATATACCCGTATGATCGATATCTTTGCAGGGAATAGCAAGCGCTTCAAGGAGATCCGTGAAGCCCAGGCTATTCTGGGGACTACTGACAGGGGGATGCTAACCCGGTAGGCCAAGCTCCAAGGAATAACCCGGCTCAAGGAACGATGTGCAGGATCCGGCTAAGGATAGGGAAACTTGTGAAGGCCCAAGCTTGTAGGCCCAATGACCCGGATTGTGGGTTACTGTAAAGGCAAGTTAGGGTTAGTGCGCCGTGTCCGGGTAGGATCCAGGGTACGCCTTGTAGGACAAGCCAGGGGGTACGGGTGCTTTATAAACCGACCCCCGGAGGTAGTTTAGACAGAGATCTAAGAACCCTAGCAGTATCGTGTGATATCGAGTATCCAGTGTAAACCCTAAATCGAGTTATTGTATCGAGAATAGAGATCCGGCGACTTCGATTGCCGGCTGTCAGATCAAGTTGTACCATGTCTTCTCTTGAGCTAAACCCTCTCCCGAACGCCTGTGTCGACTTGCCCCAAGATCAGTTACCCCTGGTAACATCTGCCGTGATTATCACACGACAACAATATTTCAATTTCAAGAGTTGGTTTATAACCTATGCTTAAGTCTCGGCTAGCTGCAGGCTCACAAACTGGCACTTGGGGGCTACACTGTTTCAGTTTTATTTAAAACAATTAAGAACAAAAGCATAGCAAGTCCCGTTTTATAATGCCATTATAAACCGGCCCTTGGGGGCTACAACTATTCAGGTTACAGTTATTCAGATTACAAGCCATTTAGTCTACGACTATTCAGTAACAAGTCTCCAAGTATATATTACGAATATAAACTAGAAGATTGAGGGCTACAGGTTATGAATATCGAGGTTACCTCATATTTCTGTTTCAGAAATTCTATGATACCATCAGCACGGCTCCGGTTCTCAGAGAGTTCTTGAACAAGTGTGTCAAAGCCCTAGCCTTCAATGTTCAGGCTAGGAGTAGATCTCTTGTCTTTTGGCTTTACTTTCGGGTCTTCAATGATTTTGGAGAGAACAGTGGATGGTCCAGTAACCTCAACAGTCTGAGATCCGGTTATGACCACATCCGGGTCCTGAACATTTACCCCTTCAACCGGAGGATCATTACCCAGGATATCATCAACCGGGTTCACCTCTTCATGTTCTTCAGCCGTAACCTCCATATGACCCGGCAAGGGAGCAGCCGGTTCATCATTTTCTTCCTCAAGGGTTTTCTCTTCAACATTTACGGAGGGAGCAGCGGACGAAACAGGGTTCACTTTTAATACAGCTTGAGTTCTGTTGCAAAAGAAACAGCTCTGAGTTACATTGCAAGATTAAGGTATTAGCAAATCAGGAAAGGAAAGTTAGCTTACCCAGAGTTAATGGAGAATGAGCTAGCCCCGCTGAAATGGGACGAGTCTGAGTTCGGGGAATCTGAATTAAAAGGACGACTCAGTTCTGGCCTCATTTGTTCGGCTAAGGGGTGTGAAGTAGTGGGCGAAACCCGGATTTTGGAGACCCGGTGAGTGGGAGTTTTCTCAGGCAAACCTGTTTCTAACTCGCTGGAGCCAGAGCTCCGGGTCCTTCTTCTCTTGCTGCCCTCCTCATCCTCCTGCATTTTCTGTGTGTGTGAGGATGTCTTCAAAGGATTTTTTGACAGTCTAGAGATAGGCACCTTTGCGACAGCCTGCCGGGTCCTCTTCTGGCCTGCGGGGGGCTCTTTTTCGGCCACCAGGTTGGAACCAGTGATGGGAGTAGAGGGGTTGAAATCCGGCATGACCTGATCCGGAACTTCATGACCCGGTTCCTCTTCAGCAGCTTGGCCACCGCCAAACCCGGCAACTTCTTGTTCCTCTTGCTCATCCTGCGAGTAATTAGCGTCAGCAAATTGGTTGTGCAACCGGCCGAGGGAGTCAAATTCAGAAACCTCTTCCTCATCATCGCTTGGTTCTTCTGATTCTTCGTCTTCAGGTGGTGAAGCCGGTTCTTCGGTAGTAGTCGAGAAAGGGTCATTAGCCTGAGAACCGGAACAATGACGAGGTTAGAACCTATGCAGCCAAAAAGAATAATGAAAGAGGCAATAATACAAAGATATGAAAACTTACGGGGGAGCCGAGTTAGAGGAGCTAAAGGGCTCCAGACCAACTTCAAAGAATTTGTCTTGCTTCACTCCAACCAGGAGGTTCAGGGAGGTTATCATCTCAGACTTAGAGACTATGGACTCAGAATATCGCATAGAATCTAATGAACTGGAATACTCATGGAATAATCGGCTCCTGATACTGAGTGGTTGAACACGCCAGTCTACCCAGGTTTTTGTCAAATCTAAACCTGTAAGCCCGTGAACTACCAGCGAGGTTACACGTTTTAGGAGAGGCCGGATCGTGATTCGATCGGCATGCTTGGCATAGGAGTTCATTATGCTAGTGTAAACTAAGCGTTCAGGAAGGTAACCCGGAAGATCCGGTTCACCTTCAGGAGTGGTACTCTTGATGTAAAAGTAGGATTTCTGCCACAACGTGGGATGGCTTGCAAGAGGAATACCTGGGTAGGCGATGTCCTTTCGTCTCTGGAACGAGACCCCCCCCACAATGTATAAGTTCACCCCCAGCTACCTCAGGGTGTTTGTTACAGTAAAATTATTCGATGAAAAGGTCTAGGTTTGGCTCTACTTGGGGGTAGTCCTCACAAAGGACCACGAAGTTGCTAACGTTTAAGATGGAATTTGGTGGGAGGTCTTGAGGATGGAGGCCATAGTAAGCCAAGAGCCGGCGAAAAAAAAAGAGAACCGGGTGGACGAAACCCACGGAGAATATGGGCTTCGAATATTATTACCTCACCCGGCCCAGGTTCGGGCCGGATCTCATTTCCCGGAGCTCGCAAGGATAAACCTGAAGGCAGAAGCCCGGATTCCTCCATCTCTGTGAGCCGGCCTTGGGTCATCTCGGACTTGCACCAGTTCACTTGCATTTTGTTCCTCCCAGAACCGGCAGCGCCAGAACCGGAAGCTCCTCCGTACTTCTTCTTTTTTGCCGCTTCGCCGGCCTTAGACGCCAAAATTTTCTCTTTTCCCATCTTGAGGTGGACGCCGGTGATGCTCCGGCCGCGGCGGCGCTGGAAGAAAAGCAGAGCTCTGGAGGTCAGATCGGAGGAGGAAGATGAAGTGGGGAGACCAAGGTGCAAATGAGCCCTGGGGGCCGTACACCTGCTATTTATAGGCGGGGTCAAAATCCTAGGGTTAAGTGGTAGCTTTTGCACAAAAACCCCTCAAGATTACATTATTTATGGAAAGGTACAGCAAGATTGGATCACAGAAAGATATCTTTTCCAAATAAATGGAACGATTACGTGGAGAAGAATCTGGGCTAGGTTAAGATCCGTTTTGTTCCGGAGATTTGGGAGAAAAAATATGAGAGTTATCTTTACAAGAAATGGAAAGATATGATCCTGGAGATAAAGAGCTCGACCTGTGAGATCCGGAACAGATATTCTGGGAGGTTATTTTCCTTGGATTGAATGATTAGTATTCAAAGTTTCTGGATAAAGCTTAACGTGAACTTCTTAAGTTTGAGGCTTAAAACGTTCATGTTAACCTGGGGGCTAATGTTGGGGGAATAGGTAAGGGGGAGCCTTACCGGCCTCTGACATGAACCGAGAATCACCTAGTCCGGTTTATGGTGAGTGACCCGGGTCTTGCTAGGCAGAGCCGGGTTAAGCCAAGATGAGTCGGGTTACGGTGAGAGTGACCCGGCAGAATGAAGAACCGGCCCAAGGCCTAGGTCAGACGACACGGAAGCCTAGGAGCACGGAGAGCAGTTCTTGGCCAGCCCAGGAGTAGCCGGATCATAAGAAGAGCCGGACCAAGATGATCAAGAACCGGAGGAAGATAGGACTCCGAGGACGGGCGGGACCCGGACTCCCTTGTAACCCGTAGGTCTCGTCCACTATATAAGGCGAGACCACGGGACGTAGAAAGACAAGTTCTAAGTCGATAGCAAAGTAACTCGAGAAATCGAGAGCCGGAATTGCCCTTTGTAATCGAGACTTGGTTCCCTGATAGTAAGAAAGCAGGAGTAGGTTTTACCGTCAATCGAGGGGCGAACCTGGGTAAACTCGCGTCTCTCGTTTCCACCTCAACCCTTTCAAAATTTCGCTTAGTAGCAATGGCCTCGCAATCTAGTTCTCGCATGAGGACACTTGCCGTGAAAACACCACGACAAGATGACATTCGAAAGCAAGCTGCAGAGTATACCTAGTCTAAAATTCAATTCAATGCCCTTATTCAACAACTACTGGGTGCGTTCCAACACAACCCTGCGGCTGCGAGATTGGGGACGCTCCAACACAACCCTGCGGCTGCATGACTGGGTAGCTGATATGAAACAGATTCTCTTCGTGAGGTATTTTGGTGGCTTTTTGGTAGGTGCCCTTGGTGAGACTTTTTTGTGCCCCTTGTGAAGTTGTGAACTATAGCGGATGACATTCGATGACTGTGCTGGTGGCCTTGTGAGGCTGTGAACTATTGCAGATGACATTCGATGCCTGTGCTGGTGGCCCTTGTGAGGCTGTGAACTATTGCAGACGACCTTTGATGCCTCTACGGGTGGCCCTTGTGAGTCTGTAACCACTATTATTTGCTGTATGTTTTTGCGTGTGCTTTTCTGTGAAAAATAGCAGTGCTAGAATTTAAAACTCGACCGCACCGGCTAAATGGCCTTTCGAACACTGACGAGGAAAAATGTCGACACACGATGACGTTACCAGAGTACTTGGCGACGGATACAATCCGTTACTGATACGAGGACACGTGATACTATATGGTAGGTCCATGAGACCACACCATATTGGATGAAAATCGCGATGGAAAAACACGTCACAGATACGTTTCGACGTGGAGATACCGTGTTGGTCCATGTGCAATGGCCAAGAGTTTGCATTGGATTTTCTCTTAGCAGAATAAAAAAGTTGGGAAATTTGGGGATTGAGAGAAATTTGGACTAACTATTGAACCAAGGAGGAGTAGTAGTCGCAGTGGGGAAGATGATGGGTAGGAGGAGGAGGAGCTGACCGACGAGGCGGGAGACGGGGTAGTGCTTGGGTAACTCAATGCTGGTGACCCCGTTGACGGCGTGGATCTCCCTGTAGAAGTCCTCCATGGCGGCGACGGTGGAGGGGTCAGGCACCTTGCCGACGGCGTGGATCCAGAGGCGGCCAGTGACCGGGGACGGCCAGGAGCGGCCCTCCGCATGCTTGATGCCGTGCATCGTCAGGCAAGGGTTCCGGGACCCGCCGCCTCCGCCGACACCAGAGCGCCCGCCGCACATCGAGCCGCGGCCGCTGGAGTGCCCGCCGCGCATGCCGCCGCCGCCGAAATCGAGCCGGGATTGGAGGAGCCGTCGCGGGAATCGGGTCGGGATTGGAGTGCCCGCCGCCGCCGGAGCTCCTGCTCTACACAGTTCGTTGGGGTTTTGGGCCGGGCTTAGTTAGACCAAAACAAAACGGAAATTCTTTTTACATATTAAACACGAATATCTTCTTCTCCTCCAAATTAGAACATGAGAGGATATTTGTTACACTCACTCTATTTAACCGGTATCGTTCTACCTACTGCCTCCGTCCAGAATTAAATGTCAAAAAGTTTGACAAAAATGGATGTATCTAGACATAATTTACGGTTAGATACATCCACTTTTGTCCAGTTAATTCCGGACGGAAGGAGTACATATTATCAATTTGTGAATTCGACAACGTCGATGTAGTAAAGATTAATAACAATTCTCTCACGCCATGACGGAGTAAAGATTATAATAGCGAGGAATTCGAGCTCCATGTCTTTTCAAATTTCAATATTTGAACCCAAACGTTAAAAAACTACCGCGTGCTCGCTCGTGCGCGCGAGCAAGCGAACGTGGACCGTTCGATAAGCTCCTGCGCACACCTGACCCGACCGCACCCCACACGAACCGAGCGCACGCGCACCCTGACCAGACCAAACCCCACCTGGAAACGACTCTGTTTTGAATTTCAGGAGTCGTGCCCATCTCGTCGATTATCGTCCTCGTCCTCCCAAACGCAGAGACGGAGAAAGCGGTGGAGAGGGGGGAGGGGGGGGGGGAACGCCCGAGCGATTTCGGCGGCGACGGTGAAATTGGGGCAGGCACAGCAGAGAACCCAGAGCAGGAGCTCGGCGCGCGAGGGAATCGGGCAGGAGCTTGACGCGGGGGTGCTTCTATTTGTTTGCTTCCTCGCGGCGGAAGGAGATCCGTGCGCGAGTGTGCTCCCGCGGCAGGGGGAGAGCTAGGCCGCGACAGGGAGCTTACCGGAGGAGGGCGTCGCCGCACAGAGCTGGCTAGAAACTCGACCCAGCGGGCCAACGTCACCCCACTTGTGAGGAGCTCGTGATCTGGCGGAGACGCTAATGGGCGCAGCAGGGCGGAGCCAGAGACTAGATCTCGCGTGCGAAGAGGACGACGAGTTCTAGGTAAGCTCCCGTCGCGACCTCAGCATTTCTATCACCCGAATGCAAATTCGTAGCTAGAATCACAAAAGGACTGCCGATCCACACCCATGGAGACTGAGATTGCCAAATGAAGGATTTAGATTTCGTGAAAATCAGAAATGTCTTGTAGATTATGGAGAAGGGAGGAAATTCATGCTCTCCGTGTGTATATCTAAGCCGCTTGACTCCACATTTAGCCATGGGTTGTCCAGTGTCTGTTTGGTCACTGCAGAACTGGATTGCAGTGGCAGGACTGGGTTGTAATTCATGGGGAGGGGGATGAGATTCATGGATGCCCATGTGTATAGCTTGACCAGAGTGGACAGTTAAAATCATTTATCCGGTGTTTGTATACCGTTGTGTCGGTCCATGGGTGGTTCATGGCTGATGATTGGATCTCGTGGATTGTGTACACCTCTGCAGAGTAAAAATATTTTGAATAGGAGCCCTCGGATATGGGCAGTTGAATGGCTATGTAGCTAACATTGTGTCATTTTTCAAAAAGGATGTTTTTTGAGAAAAAGGATTTGCACCATGGAGGTACTGATGAAGACAAGCTGGAGTTGTTTACAAAAAGTTTTGCAAAGAGAAACTCTCTTTTATAAAACAAGTTTTATAAAACCTCTTGTACATGCGATATCTACAAGAGAAAGAAAACTATATTATTTTATTTTAAAGTATCTTCTTCAACCAAGATATAGAAATGTTAAAACAACCATGATGTATCTTACATCCACCATGGATAGTGAACCCTATGTATAGCCTACCTATTCCACCATATAAGCATACATGCATTATGTAAGTTTATAAAGGATGTCTTGCAGAGTACATTCAAATGTACTCACATTGGTTTCGTCCCTGGCTATTTACTTGGTCAGACTTTGAGGAACTGTCACAAGAGGAGGAGTACGAGGAGCTGTACTTCGCTGACGATTACGCGAATTAGGCCCGGTTCCCAGTCAGCAGCCTGTAGGTTAAGACGTGACATGGGCTCTCTATGTTGTGTGTTTTGCTAAGCTTCCGTTGAATATTTGTGAGACATTTGCCTACCCTGCGTGGCAGTTGTTTTAAGACTTGGTCATGTGACCATGTGTTGTAAGACTCTATTATTCGTGTAACGGATAATGTTATTTGTATACCAACTTCGTATGTTGTTCATGACTGAATTCCTGGGATCGTGAATGGATGCAAATGAGGGGTTCAGGACCATCTGGTTTGGGGCCCTTACAAGGCAGCCAAAGATCAGTCTGATGCTGACAGAATCACCCGCCAACAAGAACTAGATGACATTCGAAAGCGAGCCGCAGAGTATACCTAGTCTAAAATTCAATTAAATGCCCTTATTCAACAGCTACTGGGTGCGTTCCAACACAACCCTGCGGCTGCGAGACTGCGGATGCTCCAACACAACCCTGCGGCTGCGTGACTGGGTAGCTAATATGAAACAGATTCTCTTTGTGATGTATTTTGGTGGCTTTTTGGTAGGTGCCCTTGGTGAGACTTTTTTGTGCCCCTTGTGAGGTTGTGAACTATAGCGGATGGCATTCGATGCCTCTGCTGGTGACCCTTGTGAGGCTGTGAACTATTGCAGATGGCATTCGATGCTTGTGCTGGTGACCCTTGTGAGGCTGTGAACTATTGCAGACGGCCTTTGATGCCCCTACGGGTGGCCTTTGTGAGTCTGTAACCCTCTAATTTGTTGTATGTTTTTGCGTGTGCTTTTCTGTGAAAACTAGCAGTGCTAGAATTTAAAACTCGACCACACCGGCTAAATGGCCTTTCGAACACTGACGGGGAAAAATGTCGACACACGATGACGTCACCAGAGTACTTGGCGACAGATACAATCCGTTACTGATATGAGGACACGTGATACTATATGATAGGTCCATGAGACGACACCATATTGGATGAAAATCGCGATGGAAAAACATGCCACAGATACGTTTTGACGTGGAGATACCGTGTTGGTCCATGTGATGGCTCATTATTCGCGACGTCTGACGACGAACTAAAACGTCGCTACGTCGGAAAACGTTATAAATTCGTCGAGAATAAGCGTGTTTTGTTCTTATATAAATACTCAAAAATACCCTTACAATAACAAATCCAATTTCGAGGGGACTTCCTTCCTGTAGTTGATAAAACTTTTCTTCTTCCAATTATTCTTCACTCAATTCAGTTCAAAAAAATAAATGGGTACTCAAAATACTTCGATTGGTACGCGCAGGAAATAGGCCGGAACTTTATGAGGGCGCCACGTGGTACCCTATAGTTCTTGAACCTGTGACGAGAAAATAAACGTCGCACATATGTATCATAATGAACTTCTCTTTAATATCCAGGTGAACTTATGGTAGTTATTTTTTTGTATAATGAAAAATGTAAAATTTCCGGCCCGAAAACAGAGTATAGTAAGGGCATCTCCAGCCGTGTCGCCCCCCAGGTCCCAAAACGCCACTGTTTTGGTGGCGCCGCGGCACCAAACGGCGCTAATCTGGAACCTGGGGGGCGCGGTTTCCAGTCGCCCCCCAGCCCAAGTCTCGGCCCAAATTAATTAAAAAACGGCGAATTCGTTGAAATAGGCGCAAATTCATAGATTCGACGATATTTTTACAGAAATTTAAGTAAAAACATTAAAAAACATAGAAAACCTAAAAGCTACATCTACTGCAGGCCGAGGCTCACCGCGATCGCCTGGCTGTAGTCGTAGTCGTCGCCGCCGTCGTCGTCGTCCGAGCCGTTGTCGTCCCACCTGCTCGTGCCTGCGCCGGGTCGCCGCAATGCGGGTCGCTCGGGCCTGCGCTGGCGTCGCCCCACCTGCTCACCGCCAGGGCGCGCTGGAACTCCGATTCGTCCTTGCTGTCGGGGTCGAGGACGACGTAGTCGACCTCCTTCGTCTGCGGAGGGGGAGGGACGCGGCGGCGGGTCGCATTGGTAGCGGTTTCCTGCTGGTGCTGCGCCTTCAGCCGTTCCGCCTCGGCGAGGAGCCGGCGCTGGAGCTCCAACTCCTCCTGGGTGCTCTCGCGCAGATTTCAGTCGATGGCGACGTCGTCGGCGACCGGCTGGAGAGTGTTCAACGAGAGCTCCTCGGCGGCCTTCATTTCAGGCCACTTGTCCTCTTCGCCCTCCTCCACCTCCTTCTTCGGGCGCACGCCACGCTCGAAGCCTGTGGCGGGTCGCTGGCGCGGCTCGCCGATGCGCAGGGCGCCGCTGTTGCACCTGGGGGCAGGGCGCCCAGAGTTGAGGAGGGGAGGAGTGAGGATCGCGCCGGAGGAAGAGGAGGTGGCCGACGAGGACCCGCCCATCCGCCGCGGTGTCCACGAGGGGTGCGGGCGGGGCGACATCTGCAGCCGGGGCTCGTTGCCGGCTTCGATGTAGTCGAGCACCCACTCGAGAGTGCGGTGCTCGCCTCCCCACCACCGCTTGCAGCTGATACCGTCGGCACGGCCCTCGATAGGGACGTTGTTGCCCTCGGCGGCGACGTCCTCGTCATGGCGGCATCGAAGGTACTCCCACCAGAAGGCGTCGTTGCCGCGCGCCCTCCAGCGCAGCTGCGCGACCTGGTCCGGCGTCAGCCCTCGACGGACCTCGTCGATGGCTTGCCTGAACTCCGCCTCGCTGGAGGGGGAGGGGCACGGGGATCCCACCCACGCTAAGCTGCCACCGCGGTTGCCCGGCGGCGGCGCTTGGGACGCGCATATCGGGCGGGCACGGATACCACACCCGATACAGTGCCTAGGCCTCGTGCTTGCGGAGGTGGCGGCGGCGCCAGCCGTTGGCGGCGGCGGCTTCGGCGTAGCTCGACATCGAGAATGGGAGAAAGGGAGCGGCGAGGGGCGTCGAGAATGGGGAGAGAGGGAGCGGCGAGGGGCGTCGAGAATGGGGAGAGCGGGCCGGAGGGTGTGCGTTTTGTAGCTCTGGGGAGGCATTTACTGCGCTGCGTGCCGCCGTTGCCGCTCGCCACACCATTACTCCGGCAGCCTTTTTGACGGGCGCATGCACTAGCCGCCCGCCACGCCATAAACGCCGGCAGCCTTTGACCGACGCGGCAGCCGAGAAGAAGCTCACGGGAGGGGGTTTTTTTCCCGCATTTTTCCCACGCGTCGTTGACAGCGCTGGCCCGCGTGGGTTGTCCCACCTTTTCGCCCCCAAGCCGAACCCAGCGGGCTGGGTTTCGCCTGGGTGCGCCGGCGCGAAATAGCACCGAAACGTCGCTATTTGGGCTTCTGGGGGGCCGAGTGGTGTAAAAACGGCGCTTTTTGCTTCCGTCGGCGCTAAAAAGACCCATTGGGGGGGGGGGGCTCGGGGGGGTGGCTGGAGATGCCCTAAACTTTCTATATGTATGGTAGAGAACTTCTATTTTATGTGCAAGTGAACTTCCGGTCACGAATTTTTTGTTTTGTGTCATGTATTTTTTTCGCCCCAAAGTATAGAATAAAGTGAACATACTATATATATGGTAGCGAATTTCTGATTTATATGCAAGTGAATTTCCTAGTTTTTTGTTGTTTATTGAAAAATGTAAAATTTCCGCCCAAAACCTAGAGTATAGTGAACTTTCTATATCTATACTATTATTAAAAGAGCAAACAATTTCTTTCTTAAGACCACCCCGCAAATGCACCCAGTCTGATTCTTACCACTAGATTGTCCAAGTCACTACTGGAAACTGGACCTCTGCCGTGTATCACAAATACTCGGCGAAGACCTAAAAATACTCGGCGACCAGTTTGCCGAGTGCCACACTCGGCACAACACACTCGGCGTCCTTCATCTCGGCAACTCAAGGTTTGCCGAGTGTCCAAAGGCGAGTTGCTCGGCAAAAACGTTGCCGAGTGTTTAGAGGGGACACTCGGCATCCTATCCTGGAACAAGTCTGTTCCTTAGCCCCATAACGGAACGGTGCTCGAATCTTTGCCGAGTGTAACACTCGGCAAAGACCCTGAGACCAGGCCTCCCCAGTAGCGCCACGTGGCCATTACGCCGAGTGCCAGGGCACTCGGCAAAGCGTAGGCCCTATACGCCGAGTCACCTCTTTGCCGAGTGCCTCTTTGCCGACAACACTGGCTCAGCCGAGTGGGCACTACGCCGAGTGTCCCAGACACTCGGCACAATGTACGCCGAGTGCCAAACATACGCCGAGTGCTAGTTTGCCGAGCGAGCACACTCCACCGAGTGGGTCCTATGCCGAGTGCTAGATACACTCGGCATAGCCCATCCCCTGGTACGCCGAGCCGCATGTTTGCCGAGTGTCGCACTCGGCAAAACCGTTGCCCAGGCAACCAAATGGCACCTGGGAGCAGTCTTTGCCGAGTGTTGGCAAAGACTGCTCCCAGGTGCCATTTGGTCGCCTGGGCAACAGCTTTGCCGAGTGTTACACTCGGCAAAGTGACCATATAGGTCTTTGCCGAGTGCAACACTCGGCAAAGAGGTTGCTGTTTTAACAGCAGCTGGCTGCATTTGCTATATTCCCTAATCAAATCACAAATCAGATATTTTTCAAATGTTTCAGTACCAGAATACTCAAAACAGACATATTTGCAACAAAAATAGCAACAAATGCATAATATACTTCATATTTAGCTCCACAAACACATAACACACATATTTGCACCAAAATAGAAACAAATGCATAATATACTTAATATTTAGCTCCACAAACACAGAATGCATGACACAAAGGTTTAAACGCCATCCTACACGCATCCTAAGTTGTTCAGAAGTTCACAAGTTCAATATGGCCTATGGCAGACAGTTTCATCATCGTCTATGGAGCCACAACAATGACGGAGGTCTACGGAGCCGACTGGTCTCCGTCAGCTCGATCTCCGTCCTGGTCCATGTTGTTCTGGGTTCCCGATGATGAAGCATTTCCCTACAAAGATCCATATTAGTCGACTAAGCTGGAAAAATGAATCAGTTAACAAGCTGCAAGCCAACTTACCAAGTTCAGGTTGAACGGCGGTAGAGGAGGTAGAGGAGGAGCTGATGGATCCCGTGGAAGAGCGCTGACCATCTGCAAAGATCAAAAGAGATAGACCGGTGAGTCTACATGCATATAATGATGAATGGAACTAAAAGGGTGAAAATAATACCTGCATCATTGCCTGCATCCATGCATGCTGGCTACTCATCTGCGTCTCCATTCTGTGGACCTTCTCTTGTGCCTCCATCGCAATCCTCTTGTTTTCATCAACTTCATCCTACGGGATGTTTAATGTCAACAATTGTGCAAGGCAAACAAGATACACAGGTGTTGAAGAATGATTACCTGCATAGCGGCGATGGCATCTAGTCCTGGCCGTGGGTGGTGCTCGATAGAGGGCGATGAGCTAGTGGACCTCGCACGGATCTGGGAGAGTGTGGGTGTACCTGTGGTATCGAAGGCGCCATTGGCGAAGGCAAATCTGCCGTTCCTTCGACCCTCTCCCGCAACCATAGCAACCGTGGGATCATAGGGGGCCGTGAAGGGGGTCACAGTCAGGGCCGTGCACCTCCTTCATCTTCTCGACGTACGCCTCCTACTTCTTGCCGGTTTGCTTGTTGATCCACTGCTGATTAGGCGGTACATCCGGTTTCAGCACCTTGGGAGTCCGGGTCCTACGGAAGGCCTGCATGCGAGTGATCTCATTGCCCTTCTCGGCCTACAGTTGAAAGCAGAAGTATATTAGCACAACCTATAAAGTTACAAATAACATTGCATTGAAAAGGAAAAATATGAACGGTTATTTACCTCTCTGTGGACGATGCCGGTGAGGGTGAGGCCGCCTTGACGGTGTCCCTCGCCTAGCAGAAGACGCCGGGCCCGGCACGCGGCGTGTTCCGTCTTGTACCCGTCGCTCACCCACTTCGCGACCATCACCTTATAGCAAGGCAACTTGTTGGCCAACCACTGAGGCACCACCTGTTTGAAAAAATTAGAGCCACGTGAGACCACCCGGCGGTCATATACGAATAACTTTAAAGACTATGTCCTTACCTTTAAGTATTGGACCTCGGACATGTGAATCTGTCGGGCATCCTTCTTGGACAACATGGTGTTCAAGTATTTGGCGTAGAAGTTAACCACGCACAGCACACGCGCCTCGTAGTGCATGTCACGGATAAGCTTCTTGGCCATCTTGATCAGCACAGCCCTGGCCCTACCCTCTTCCCCCTCGACGCAGGTGAAGTAGTCCTACAACCATTGCAGAAATTGAAGACATTAGCACGATATATATATATATATATATATATATATATATATATATATATATATATATATTTCACGAAACATATTGCCCTAAAACCATTTAGCATTGGAAAATATACTAACCCAGAAATCTGAAATCACCCGAGTGCCTAAGTGGTCGTACACCCGGCCCCACCTGTCCTCCACATCAGGCACCTGCTCATAGTGCTTCCAGGAAACAGCTGGCTCCTCCTTGCCATCCAGGATGACCAAGCCTGGGAAATGCTTCTTGCAAAGAAGCCCAAGGATGCCGCTCATGGGCCGTGGTGGCCTGGCCCCCACATACGCCAAGGACCTGCACGTGCACAAAAGAAAAACAAGCTAGTGATGTTTTGATGAAAAATTAATATAGCAAAAATGTAGCAACGATGATTAACAGTCACTTACGTGTCTCCGTCCGGTCTGACCAAGTGGTGCCGGTGGGGGTATGGCGGCTCAGGTAACCTCGTGGGCCCGCGCAGAAAAGGTTTCTTGTCCGCGGGCCACACTTTCCCTAGCTCGGGGAGCGGGTGTGCGAACAAGTCCTCGTCCTCCTCGGACTCCGGGTCCGAAGGCTGCTGCTCCTCCTCCTCGTCCCCGTCAGACCCCTCCTCGGCGTCTAACCCCTCCCGCTCGGGCTCCTCCTCCTGCTCCTCATCCTCCTCCACCTCCTCCTCGTCAGAAGAAGTAACCTCGGGCAAGGGGCTCTGTGAACGAGGAGCCCGGTGCGAACCACGCCCCCCTGAGCGACGGGCCGGGGCTCTCCGTGAGCTAGGGGTCTCCTCCGTGCCCGCGCCGGGCATCGGAACCCGTCGTCGCCCTATTAGTGTGCTTTCGCCATCCTCAGATCTGGCGTACAAGCCCACCACATGGGCCTTCTTGGGGGCGGTGCGCTTTACCCCCTTGGGGGCCTTGGAACCTGCCATGTTTCACCTGTTATGACACAAGAGGGGACCCGATTAGTACAGGTGATAACAAATGTTAAAAAGTTAAATAAACAAAGAGTAATTCATACAAAGCATATTATGTACATGCAAAAATAAATTAAAGCGCAATTAAAATATTAAAGTGTGACAATAGTTGAAGCGCAAGTAATGTAATAGCAATAAGAAGTTCGGAATAGAAAAATATTACAAGCTATAAGTTTCGAAGTGGCACACAAATAGTGAAAACTAAATGCTAATTATACATTGACGGTTACATAGTTGGAACACAAATGGTTCAGAACCCATTGTCTACATCCTTGGGATCATAACTTGGACCGGGATCATCATCATCGTCGCTATCACGAGTGTACCACCACTCTTCCATGTAGTTCGATGGTGGACCGCTCGGCTCCTCAACATCGGGTATGTGGAGACGTTCAAGTAGTTCCACGTCCTTAGAGTTAAGAACAGCTGGATTGTCGTCTTGCTCACTCTCGGCGCCCATGCCATCATCACCGTCGTCTTCTACCATTTCGTCAATTGTGGGCAAGTCGATGCTGAACCGGCCGGTGAGCCCATCGTCGTCCTCTTGATAGAACTCTCCCTCATAGGTGATGGGGTTTATGCGCTGGTGGTAATCTTCATCGTTTGGAGGAGGTGGTCTATTACGCGGTGGCACCGTGATCACCACATCCCACCCCTGGAGACGTTTCATAGTTTTGCATGGGTAGGGGAGATAGAATACTTGGGTGGCATGTTGTGCAATGATGTAGACATCATCTCCCCCATAGACAGATGCTCGTTCAATTTCGATCAATCCAATTTCAGGATTTCGTCTCACTCTCGTTGGACCGAACCAATGGCATTTGAATACAACCTGGTTCTTCGTGCCGAAATGGAAATCGAGCTCATAAATTCCCTCGACGATGCCGAAGTAATCACCACCGTCCTTCGTGAAGACCCCGAAATTATTTGTCTTCCGGTTCGGCCGTTTCTCATCGTAAGAACGGGTATGGAAGCGATACCCATTCACATCGTAAGATGTGAATGTCTTGAGGGAGTAGGTGAAGCCGCGGGCAAGTTGCCTTAACTCGGGACTCATTTCCTTGTCGGTTACAGCCTACAAGGTCAATAGGAGTGTTATTTAAAGCTAAGATTGCCTTAAAATATGTCCCACTAGAAACCATGTAAGATAGAGTGTTACTTTTGTGGCGAACCAACTAATGAAACCGCCGCCTCCTTTGCCACCCTTCTTAAAAATAGTCGTCTTCTCGTCGTAGGTAGGTTCTCGGGAATGATGTTTCCAGGTTTCTTTCTCAAATAACCTAAGTGTGGAATGACAAAAATCGGAGTTAGACACAAACTATGGGAATGAAAGCTTGTGAAAAGAAGGAGTTGAGCACTTACTCAATGTAGGGCTTTACTTCCGCCGTGTTCTTCAAGACACACGAGAGAATAGCCGTCCACTGTTCATGTGAGTCTACTTGCTCTTGCTTCGCGCCACTTGATCTGCCACCAAGCCCTGCAAGTATGCTAAGCTCGGGTGCATCCGCGGAGTTGGGGTCATTATTGTACCGAGAAACTGGATTATGACGAGTGGGAAGACTTTCATGATAGTACTTTGTCGTGAAGTTTGCCACCTCCTCGTTGAGGGTTGCCTCACATATGGATGCTTCGATGCGACATTTGTTCGTGCTTTTCTCTCTAAGTTTCTTCTGCTCTCTCTCGGTTGAAAACATCCAGCGGTACTGCACAGGGCCACCCAATCGTGCCTCTTCAGCGAGATGCAAGAGCAAGTGTTGCATCGGATTAAAGAAGCCAGGAGGAAAGATCGCCTCTAGGTCCACCAGTAAGCCGGCAACCTGTTCCTCCAACTTAGCAACCACAGCTCTATCTAATTCCTTGGCACAAAGCTGGCGAAAGAAAAAACTCAACTTGGCTAGCACTAGCCAAATTTCCTCATCAACGTATCCTCGAATCATGACAGGCATGATCCGCTCAATCCATACGTGGTAGTCATGACTCTTGAGCCCTGTTATCCGAAGCCCTGCAAGATTCACTCCCCTCATTATATTAGCTGCGTACCCATCAGGGAAGAAGAGACAGTACAAGATCCACTGGAGAACTTCCTTCCTTTGGGCCCTAGTCAGGCAGAAAGGGGCCGGTGGCTTCGTCCATGTTTTTTTTGGTTTTGGTGCGACGCGTGTGTGGTGGCAGCATGAGCCGGTGCGCCTCCGGATGCAATGGTTCAGTTCATGAATGTCCTGATCATTCTTAACAGAACCTCAAGAAATAATATAACCCACTTAATGCAATGATCTGTCTAAGGATTCCAAATGAAGATCGACCGATTGGAAACAAACTATCGGACGTCCCAGATGCCGTCGATCTCGTCCATTCTCTTGCATCGACCCGCATCACACCGTCCCTAGAAATCACAACCTCCACGAACTCTGTCGCGACCATGCACATCGGACCTCGAGCAACGCCGCATCACCCGTCCATGCCCAAGCGTAGGCGCACCACCAGGGCGCGCTCCTCGGCTTCAGCGGCGGATCAAACCACTTCCTGCAATGCTTAGTTGTTTACGTCCACGCTCATGGACCGCATGTGCGTCGCGGCTTCCGGTCATGGCGACACTGGGGTGACCTTCAAGTGCCTCGTCACGTTCAGTATCGTGCTCGCCTGTGGTGCTTGCAACCTCTTTGACGAGCTCCTCGTTGCCCTTGTCTGGTACTCGGCCTCTGGCCGGAACACGCTCCCGGCCTCGCCAAGCTATAATGATTCCTCCGCTGCCCAGGACGGTGCTTCCTCACCTTGCATCGACTCTCCCACAACGTCGGAGGCGGCTTAGCACTAATTCAATGATCAAATACTACCTCAATTTTTTTTTGATAAACGTCCATTTTAAAGCTGCCGTAATACATCAATGTCACAACTTCGATGACGATAAGATTTACAAAAACACTAAATAGTTACCAATGCACTCATAAAGTAGGTCATGCAATAATCTTTTCTTTGAAATTTTAAATAATGAATTCATATTATATACAACACTAGAAAAATCCCCTAACCCTAACAGCCCCTAATTAACTCTAATTAACTCTAACACCCCCTAATTAACTCTAACACCCCCTAACCCGAAGTGATTCTAAGAAAAGAAGTTTCTTTTGAATCCCTAAAAAAAAACTAGATTCTCCGAAAATCAAACGGCAACAAAGGCCATTTGTTCATCAACAGATAAACAGATAGTACCACCAGTGTAATCTGAAATGAACACACATTTTACTAGGACTATGATTTACAAGGTGTCGCCAGCCAATCAAACGGGCTCTGCTTCAGGCGGCAGGCCGACGGCGAGCTCGGCGACGACGGCGTGGCAGATGGGGCACGTCGAGTGCGTGCTCAGCCACAAGTCGATGCAATCCACGTGAAAAGATGCTTGCACGCCGGCAGACGGTGGTGAACTGACGTCCACGGCGGTGAACTGACGGAGAGGGCGGGATTCTTCGAGGCGGCGTGCCGGAGGCGGCATGGCGACGGAGACGGAGTGGAGGAACGGGTGGGCGGCGACGGGCGGCGGCGCGAACTCCGCTTCCTCGACCGCGGCGTCTTCCATGGCGGCAAGCAGCAGGGACCGAAGCGAAACAGGGGGACAGAGCAAGCTAGACGAGGGTGACGTCGTCGGGAGGCTAACCTACGAGCAGGAAGGGGGCTTACCGGTGGATGGCGCGGGCGAGCAGCCCGGGCGGCGGCAGATCTCGAGCGGGCGCGGCGAAGGGCGTCTCCGGTGGTTCGTGTCCGAGGGCGGAGGGAGGCGGAGAGGAGGGAGAAGGGCGTGGCGGCGCGGCTCGGTGGGCGGCGGCGCGGGTCGTCGGTGGTGGCGGCGGCGGCGCGGGGAGCTAGGGCTCGGTGGAGGAGGGAGTTGGCGCGATACGATCTGGATTTGGGGGCGAAAAGGAATTCTTCCATCGCACCTGTATACTGCCCGCGTATTTGTTTGCCGAGTGCCCCTGTTGTGCCGAGTGCCAACTGTCGGGACACTCGGCAAAGCCCAGGGTTGTGAAGGCCGACATGGGCTTTGCCGAGTGTCAAGTGCCGGAACACTCGGCAAACCCAAGGATGTGATTGCCGACACGGGTTTTGCCGAGTGTCATATGTCGGGACACTCGGCAAAGTGAATTACAAAGAATTTCACTTGACCTCCCATGTGGGGTATGCGGTGTAAAGCATAATCTAGTCCCCACTCGTAATAATAAGAAAGGATTTAAAAAATTCGATATATCTATCCCAAGCAAGGAAACAAAGTCTAATTTATAATCGTTGGCCGTTCCACAAAATAGCCAATCTTACAAAACTATATATTTTCCCGACCTCGAGAAACTCTCCCTCTACCTCTAGTCGTTAATTGTTTGACTTTAACATCTCATACTCCTGGAATGCCTTTTGTTGAGTGTGTGTACGTACAGAGCATACCGTCGACCACTTGAAGTGATCGTTTAGCCTCGCTGCCATTGGGGGGCGTCAAACCCGCCTCTAACTTTTCTTCGGCCTTCACGATGTCACCCCAGAGACGGAATATAGTCCACGGAGAAGGGCCGATAGGTTCCGTCTCCACCACTGTTGGTTGAGGCATAGAAACCCGGACGTTCTGAACCACCAACGATGGCTCGAGATTTTGACCCCTTGAGACCACCTGAAGACATTGCTGCATTGCTCACCATAACCATACACACTGACAAACAACATCGGCATGGTAAGAACTGGGCAAGCGTCTCAGGCATGAGTCAACATCCGCACATATATTAGTCACGACTGCACTAGTGACCTCGCAGACCACACCGAAATCACTCAACTTATTTGTTTTCTCCATATAATTTATTATCATCTCCAGCCTCACTTGTTTTGGCAGCCGCCTCAGCAACCAGTTGTGCAAGAGGTTTCTGTTGCTCGGTAGTTGAGGCACTAAAAGAACTCCTTGCTAAAACTGATTTTGTGTGAAGAACTGCTAAACGTCTTGTGGGGCGAACTAAAGGTGCCCTTGTGGTGTCTCATGGGTCTTGGGTGCCAAAGATACCATCACTCTCTGTGTTGGGGCCTCACCGACGTCGGATTCTCTCTCCCGGGTTTCAGGACTGCTCACACCCCGAAACTCCCGGATCTGACGTAACGGGGGGAATCTTGCAAGGAGGTGGGCCCTACCATTGTCAAGGGTGTTCCTTGGGCCTAACATGACACAACCAAGCAACTAGTTCCACTTTGCTACCCACTTCCGGCTCACGCAGAGGAGGCTAGATGCCGGTTCCGTCTTTTTCTACACCGGGGCTAGGGTATCTCCGGAAAGGGGATCCGGAGCGTCGGAATCCCACCTAAACCAATGGTTTGCCATGCCATGTGTGTTAGAGTGTCCCATGGGTCTTGGGTGCCAAAGATACCATCACTCTCTGTGTTGGGGCCTCACCGACGTCGGATTCTCTCTCGCGGGTTCCAGGACTGCTCACACCCCGAAACTCCCGGATCTAACGTAACGGGGGGAATCTTGCAAGGAGGTGGGCCCTACCATTGTCAAGGGTGTTCCTTGGGCCTAACATGACACAACCAAGCAACTAGTTCCACTTTGCTACCCACTTCCGGCTCACGCAGAGGGGGCTAGAAGTCGGTTCCGTTTTTTTCTACACTGGGGCTAGGGTATCGCCGGAGAGGGGATTCGGAGCGTCGGAATCCCACCTAAACCAATGGTTTGCCATGCCATGTGTGTTAGAGTGTCCCATGGGTCTTGGGTTCCAAAGATACCATCACTCTCTGTGTTGGGGCCTCACCGACGTCGGATTCTCTCTCGCGGGTTCCAGGACTGCTCACACCCCGAAACTCCCGGATCTGACGTAACAGGGGAATCTTGCAAGGAGGTGGGCCCTACCATTGTCAAGGGTGTTCCTTGGGCCTAACATGACACAAACAAGCAACTAGTTCCACTTTGCTACCCACTTCCGGCTCACGCAGAGGGGGCTAGACGCCGGTTCCGTCTTTTTCTACACCGGGGCTAGGGTATCGCCGGAGAGGGGATCCGGAGCGTCGGAATCCCACCTAAACCAATGGTCTGCCATGCCATGTGTGTTATGGTGTCCCATGGGTCTTGGGTGCCAAAGATACCATCACTCTCTGTGTTGGGGCCTCACCGACGTCGGATTCTCTCTCGCGGGTTCCAGGACTGCTCACACCTTGAAACTCCCGGATCTGACGTAACGGGGGAATCTTGCAAGGAGGTGGGCCCTACCATTGTCAAGGGTGTTCCTTGGGCCTAAAATGACACAACCAAGCAACTAGTTCCACTTTGCTACCCACTTCCGGCTCACGCAGAGGCGGCTAGACGCCGGTTCCGTCTTTTTCTACACCGGGGCTAGGGTATCGCCGGAGAGGGGATCCGGAGCGTCGGAATCCCACCTAAACCAATAGTTTGCCATGCCATGTGTGTTATAGTGTCCCATGGGTCTTGGGTGTCAAAGATACCATCACTCTCTGTGTTGGGGCCTCACCGACGTCGGATTCTCTCTCGCGGGTTCCAGGACTGCTCACACCCCGAAACTCCCGACTCTGACGTAACGGGGAATCTTGCAAGGAGGTGGGCCCTACCATTGTCAAGGGTGTTCCTTGGGCCTAACATGACACAACCAAGCAACTAGTTCCACTTTGCTACCCACTTCCGGCTCACGCAGAGGGGCTAGACGCCGGTTCCGTCTTTTTCTACACCGGGGCTAGGGTATCGCCGGAGAGGGGATCCGGAGCGTCGGAATCCCACCTAAACCAATGGTTTGCCATGCCATGTGTGTTAGAGTGTCCCATGGGTCTTGGGTGCCAAAGATACCATCACTCTCTGTGTTGGGGCCTCACCGACGTCGGATTCTCTCTCGCGGGTTCCAGGACTGCTCACACCCCGAAACTCCCGGATCTGACGTAACGGGGGGAATCTTGCAAGGAGGTGGGCCCTACCATTGTCAAGGTTGTTCCTTGGGCCTAAAATGACACAACCAAGCAACTAGTTCCACTTTTCTACCCACTTCCGGCTCACGTAGAGGGGGCTAGACGCCGGTTCCGTCTTTTTCTACACCGGGGCTAGGGTATCTCCGGAGAGGGGATCCGGAGCGGCGGAATCCCACCTAAACCAATGGTTTGCCATGCCATGTGTGTTAGAGTGTCCCATGGGTCTTGGGTGCCAAAGATACCATCACTCTCTGTGTTGGGGCCTCACCGACGTCGGATTCTCTCTCGCGGGTTCAGGACTGCTCACACCCCGAAACTCCCGGCTCTGACGTAACGGGGGGAATCTTGCAAGGAGGTGGGCCCTACCATTGTCAAGGGTGTTCCTTGGGCCTAACATGACACAACCAAGCAACTAGTTCCACTTTGCTACCCACTTCCGGCTCACGCAGAGGGGGCTAGACGCCGGTTCCGTCTTTTTCTACACCGGGGCTAGGGTATCTCCGGAGAGGGGATGAAGACCGTCGGAATCCCACCTAAACCAATGGTTTGCCATGCCATGTGTGTTAGAGTGTCCCATGGGTCTTGGGTGCCAAAGATACCATCACTCTCTGTGTTGGGGCCTCACCGACGTCGGATTCTCTCTCGCGGGTTCCAGGACTGCTCACACCCCGAAACTCCCGGCTCTGACGTAACAGGGGAATCTTGCAAGGAGGTGGGCCCTACCATTGTCAAGGGTGTTCCTTGGGCCTAACATGACACAAACAAGCAACTAGTTCCACTTTGCTACCCACTTCCGGCTCACGCAGAGGGGGCTAGACGCCGGTTCCGTCTTTTTCTACACCGGGGCTAGGGTATCGCCGGAGAGGGGATCCGGAGCGTCGGAATCCCACCTAAACCAATGGTCTGCCATGCCATGTGTGTTATGGTGTCCCATGGGTCTTGGGTGCCAAAGATACCATCACTCTCTGTGTTGGGGCCTCACCGACGTCGGATTCTCTCTCGCGGGTTCCAGGACTGCTCACACCTTGAAACTCCCGGATCTGACGTAACGGGGGAATCTTGCAAGGAGGTGGGCCCTACCATTGTCAAGGGTGTTCCTTGGGCCTAAAATGACACAACCAAGCAACTAGTTCCACTTTGCTACCCACTTCCGGCTCACGCAGAGGCGGCTAGACGCCGGTTCCGTCTTTTTCTACACCGGGGCTAGGGTATCGCCGGAGAGGGGATCCGGAGCGTCGGAATCCCACCTAAACCAATGGTTTGCCATGCCATGTGTGTTATAGTGTCCCATGGGTCTTGGGTGTCAAAGATACCATCACTCTCTGTGTTGGGGCCTCACCGACGTCGGATTCTCTCTCGCGGGTTCCAGGACTGCTCACACCCCGAAACTCCCGGCTCTGACGTAACGGGGGGAATCTTGCAAGGAGGTGGGCCCTACCATTGTCAAGGGTGTTCCTTGGGCCTAACATGACACAACCAAGCAACTAGTTCCACTTTTCTACCCACTTCCGGCTCACGCAGAGGGGGCTAGACGCCGGTTCCGTCTTTTTCTACACCGGGGCTAGGGTATCGCCGGAGAGGGGATCCGGAGCGTCGGAATCCCACCTAAACCAATGGTTTGCCATGCCATGTGTGTTAGAGTGTCCCATGGGTCTTGGGTGCCAAAGATACCATCACTCTCTGTGTTGGGGCCTCACCGACGTCGGATTCTCTCTCGCGGGTTCCAGGACTGCTCACACCCCGAAACTCCCGGATCTGACGTAACGGGGGGAATCTTGCAAGGAGGTGGGCCCTACCATTGTCAAGGTTGTTCCTTGGGCCTAAAATGACACAACCAAGCAACTAGTTCCACTTTTCTACCCACTTCCGGCTCACGTAGAGGGGGCTAGACGCCGGTTCCGTCTTTTTCTACACCGGGGCTAGGGTATCTCCGGAGAGGGGATCCGGAGCGGCGGAATCCCACCTAAACCAATGGTTTGCCATGCCATGTGTGTTAGAGTGTCCCATGGGTCTTGGGTGCCAAAGATACCATCACTCTCTGTGTTGGGGCCTCACCGACGTCGGATTCTCTCTCGCGGGTTCAGGACTGCTCACACCCCGAAACTCCCGGCTCTGACGTAACTGGGGGAATCTTGCAAGGAGGTGGGCCCTACCATTGTCAAGGGTGTTCCTTGGGCCTAACATGACACAACCAAGCAACTAGTTCCACTTTGCTACCCACTTCCGGCTCACGCAGAGGGGGCTAGACGCCGGTTCCGTCTTTTTCTACACCGGGGCTAGGGTATCTCCGGAGAGGGGATGAAGACCGTCGGAATCCCACCTAAACAAATGGTTTGCCATGCCATGTGTGTTAGAGTGTCCCATGGGTCTTGGGTGCCAAAGATACCATCACTCTCTGTGTTGGGGCCTCACCGACGTCGGATTCTCTCTCGCGGGTTCCAGGACTGCTCACACCCCGAAACTCCCGGATCTGACGTAACGGGGGGAATATTGCAAGGAGGTGGGCCCTACCATTGTCAAGGGTGCTCCTTGGGCCTAACATGACACAACCAAGCAACTAGTTCCACTTTGCTACCCACTTCCGGCTCACGCAGAGGGGGCTAGACGCCGGTTCCGTCTTTTTCTACACCGGGGCTAGGGTATCTCCGGAGAGGGGATCCGGAGCGTCGGAATCCCACCTAAACTAATGTTTTTCCATGCCATGTGTGTTAGAGTGTCCCATGGGTCTTGGGTGCCAAAGATACCATCACTCTCTGTGTTGGGGCCTCACCGACGTCGCATTCTCTCTCGCGGGTTCCAGGACTGCTCACACCCCGAAACTCCCGGATCTGACGTAACGGGGGGAATCTTGCAAGGAGGTGGGCCCTGCCATTGTCAAGGGTGTTCCTTGGGCCTAAAATGACACAACCAAGCAACTAGTTCCACTTTGCTACCCACTTCCGGCTCACGCAGAGGGGGCTAGACGCCGGTTCCGTCTTTTTCTACACCGGGGCTAGGGTATCGCCGGAGAGGGGATCCGGAGCGTCGGAATCCCACCTAAACCAATAGTTTGCCATTCCATGTGTGTTATAGTGTCCCATGGGTCATGGGTTTTAAAGATACCATCACTCTCTGTGTTGGGGCCTCACCGACGTCGGATTCTCTCTCGCGGGTTCCAGGACTGCTCACACCCCGAAACTCCCGGCTCTGACGTAACGGGCGGAATCTTGCAAGGAGGTGGGCCCTACCATTGTCAAGGGTGTTCCTTGGGCCTAACATGACACAACCAAGCAACTAGTTCCACTTTGCTACCCACTTCCGGCTCACGCAGAGGGGGCTAGACGCCGGTTCCGTCTTTTTCTACATCGGGGCTAGGGTATCGCCGGAGAGGGGATCCGGAGCGTCGGAATCCCACCTAAACCAATGGTTTGCCATGCCATGTGTGTTAGAGTGTCCCATGGGTCTTGGGTGCCAAAGATACCATCACTCTCTGTGTTGGGGCCTCACCGACGTCGGATTCTCTCTCGCGGGTTCCAGGACTGCTCACACCCCGAAACTCCCGGATCTGACGTAACGGGGGGAATCTTGCAAGGAGGTGGGCCCTACCATTGTCAAGGTTGTTCCTTGGGCCTAAAATGACACAACAAAGCAACTAGTTCCACTTTGCTACCCACTTCCGGCTCACGCAGAGGGGGCTAGACGCCGGTTCCGTCTTTTTCTACACCGGGGCTAGGGTATCTCCGGAGAGGGGATGAAGACCGTCGGAATCCCACCTAAACAAATGGTTTGCCATGCCATGTGTGTTAGAGTGTCCCATGGGTCTTGGGTGCCAAAGATACCATCACTCTCTGTGTTGGGGCTTCACCGACGTCGGATTCTCTCTCGCGGGTTCCAGGACTGCTCACACCCCGAAACTCCCGGATCTGACGTAACGGGGGGAATATTGCAAGGAGGTGGGCCCTACCATTGTCAAGGGTGCTCCTTGGGCCTAACATGACACAACCAAGCAACTAGTTCCACTTTGCTACCCACTTCCGGCTCACGCAGAGGGGGCTAGACGCCGGTTCCGTCTTTTTCTACACCGGGGCTAGGGTATCTCCGGAGAGGGGATCCGGAGCGTCGGAATCCCACCTAAACTAATGTTTTTCCATGCCATGTGTGTTAGAGTGTCCCATGGGTCTTGGGTGCCAAAGATACCATCACTCTCTGTGTTGGGGCCTCACCGACGTCGCATTCTCTCTCGCGGGTTCCAGGACTGCTCACACCCCGAAACTCCCGGATCTGACGTAACGGGGGGAATCTTGCAAGGAGGTGGGCCCTGCCATTGTCAAGGGTGTTCCTTGGGCCTAAAATGACACAACCAAGCAACTAGTTCCACTTTGCTACCCACTTCCGGCTCACGCAGAGGGGGTTAGACGCCGGTTCCGTCTTTTTCTACACCGGGGCTAGGGTATCGCCGGAGAGGGGATCCGGAGCTTCGGAATCCCACCTAAACCAATAGTTTGCCATGCCATGTGTGTTATAGTGTCCCATGGGTCTTGGGTGTCAAAGATACCATCACTCTCTGTGTTGGGGCCTCACCGACGTCGGATTCTCTCTCGCGGGTTCCAGGACTGCTCACACCCCGAAACTCCCGGCTCTGACGTAACGGGGGGAATCTTGCAAGGAGGTGGGCCCTACCATTGTCAAGGGTGTTCCTTGGGCCTAACATGACACAACCAAGCAACTAGTTCCACTTTGCTACCCACTTCCGGCTCACGCAGAGGGGGCTAGACGCCGGTTCCGTCTTTTTCTACACCGGGGCTAGGGTATCTCCGGAGAGGGGATGAAGACCGTCGGAATCCCACCTAAACAAATGGTTTGCCATGCCATGTGTGTTAGAGTGTCCCATGGGTCTTGGGTGCCAAAGATACCATCACTCTCTGTGTTGGGGCCTCACCGACGTCGGATTCTCTCTCGCGGGTTCCAGGACTGCTCACACCCCGAAACTCCCGGATCTGACGTAACGGGGGGAATATTGCAAGGAGGTGGGCCCTACCATTGTCAAGGGTGCTACTTGGGCCTAACATGACACAACCAAGCAACTAGTTCCACTTTTCTACCCACTTCCGGCTCACGTAGAGGGGGCTAGACGCCGGTTCCGTCTTTTTCTACACCGGGGCTAGGGTATCTCCGGAGAGGGGATCCGGAGCGTCGGAATCCCACCTAAACTAATGTTTTTCCATGCCATGTGTGTTAGAGTGTCCCATGGGTCTTGTGTGCCAAAGATACCATCACTCTCTGTGTTGGGGCCTCACCGACGTCGCATTCTCACTCGCGGGTTCCAGGACTGCTCACACCCCGAAACTCCCGGATCTGACGTAACGGGGGGAATCTTGCAAGGAGGTGGGCCCTGACATTGTAAAGGGTGTTCCTTGGGCCTAAAATGACACAACCAAGCAACTAGTTCCACTTTGCTACCCACTTCCGGCTCACGCAGAGGGGGCTAGACGCCGGTTCCGTCTTTTTCTACACCGGGGCTAGGGTATCGCCGGAGAGGGGATCCGGAGCGTCGGAATCGCACCTAAACCAATGGTTTTCCATGCAATGTGTGTTAGAGTGTCCCATGGGTCTTGGGTGCCAAAGATACCATCACTCTCTCTGTTGGGGCCTCACCGACGTCGGATTCTCTCTCGCGGGTTCGAGGACTGCTCACACCCCGAAACTCCCGGATCTGACGTAACGGGGGGAATCTTGCAAGGAGGTGGGCCCTACCATTGTCAAGGGTGATCCTTGGGCCTAACATGACACAACCAAGCAACTAGTTTCACTTTGCTACCTACTTCCTGCTCACGCAGAGGGGGCTAGACGCCGGTTCCGTCTTTTTCTACACCGGGGCTAGGGTATCGCCGGAGAGGGGATCCGAGCGTCGGAATCCCACCTAAACCAATGGTTTGCCATGCCATGTGTGTTAGAGTGTCCCATGGGTCTTGGGTGCCAAAGATACCATCACTCTCTATGTTGGGTCCTCACCGACGTCGGATTCTCTCTCGCGGGTTCTAGGACTGCTCACACCCAGAAACTCCCGGCTCTGACGTAACGGGGGGAATCTTGCAAGGAGGTGGGCCCTACCATTGTCAAGGGTGTTCCTTGGGCCTAACATGACACAACCAAGCAACTAGTTCCACTTTGCTACCCACTTCCGGCTCACGCAGAGGGGGCTAGACGTCGGTTCCGTCTTTTTCTACACCGGGGCTAGGGTATGTCCGGAGAGGGGATGAAGAGCGTCGGAATCCCACCTAAACCAATGGTTTGCCATGCCATGTGTGTTAGAGTGTCCCATGGGTCTTGGGTGCCAAAGATACCATCACTCTCTGTGTTGGGGCCTCACCGACGTCGGATTCTCTCTCGCGGGTTCCAGGACTGCTCACACCCCGAAACTCTCGGATCTGACGTAACGGGGGGAATCTTGCAAGGAGGTGGGCCCTACCATTGTCAAGGGTGTTCCTTCGGCCTAACATGACACAACCAAGCAACTAGTTCCACTTTTCTACCCACTTCCGGCTCACGCAGAGGGGGCTAGACGCCGGTTCCGTCTTTTTCTACACCGGGGCTAGGGTATCTCTGGAGAGGGGATCCGGAGCGTCGGAATCCCACCTAAACCAATGGTTTGCCATGCCATGTGTGTTAGAGTGTCCCATGGGTCTTGGGTGCCAAAGATACCATCACACTCTGTGTTGGGGCCTCACCGACGTCGGATTCTCTCTCGCGGGTTCCAGGACTTCTCACACCCCGAAACTCCCGGATCTAACGTAACGGGGGGAATCTTGCAAGGAGGTGGGCCCTACCATTGTCAAGGGTGTTCCTTGGGCCTAACATGACACAACCAAGCAACTAGTTCCACTTTGCTACCCACTTCCGGCTCACGCAGAGGGGGCTAGACGCCGGTTCCGTTTTTTCTACACCGGGGCTAGGGTATCGCCGGAGAGGGGATTCGGAGCGTCGGAATCCCACCTAAACGAATGGTTTGCCATGACATGTGTGTTAGAGTGTCCCATGGGTCTTGGGTGCCAAAGATACCATCACTCTCTGTGTTGGGGCCTCACCGACGTCGGATTCTCTCTCGCGGGTTCCAGGACTGCTCACACCCCGAAACTCCCGGATCTGACGTAACGGGGGGAATATTGCAAGGAGGTGGGCCCTAACATTGTCAAGGGTGCTCCTTGGGCCTAACATGACACAACCAAGCAACTAGTTCCACTTTGCTACCCACTTCCGGCTCACGCAGAGGGGGCTAGACGCCGGTTCCGTCTTTTTCTACACCGGGGCTAGGGTATCTCCGGAGAGGGGATCCGGAGCGTCGGAATCCCACCTAAACTAATGGTTTTCCATGCCATGTGTGTTAGAGTGTCCCATGGGTCTTGGGTGCCAAAGATACCATCACTCTCTGTGTTGGGGCCTCACCGACGTCACATTCTCTCTCGCGGGTTCCAGGACTGCTCACACCCCGAAACTCCCGGATCTGACGTAACGGGGGGAATCTTGCAAGGAGGTGGGCCCTGCCATTGTCAAGGGTGTTCCTTGGGCCTAAAATGACACAACCAAGCAACTAGTTCCACTTTGCTACCCACTTCCGGCTCACGCAGAGGGGGCTAGACGCCGGTTCCGTCTTTTTCTACACCGGGGCTAGGGTATCGCCGGAGAGGGGATCCGGAGCGTCGGAATCCCACCTAAACCAATGGTTTTCCATGCAATGTGTGTTAGAGTGTCCCATGGGTCTTGGGTGCCAAAGATACCATCACTCTCTGTGTTGGGGCCTCACCGACGTCGGATTCTCTCTCGCGGGTTCCAGGACTGCTCACACCCCAAAACTCCCGGATCTGACGTAACGGGGGAATCTTGCAAGGAGGTGGGCCCTACCATTGTCAAGGGTGTTCCTTGGGCCTAACATGACACCACCAAGAAACTAGTTCCACTTTGCTACCCACTTCCGGCTCACGCAGAGGGGGCTAGACGCCGGTTCCGTCTTTTTCTACACCGGGGCTAGGGTATCGCCGGAGAGGGGATCCGGAGCGTCGGAATCCCACCTAAACCAATGGTTTGCCATGCCATGTGTGTTATGGTGTCCCATGGGTCTTGGGTGCCAAAGATACCATCACTCTCTGTGTTGGGGCCTCACCGACGTCGGATTCTCTCTCGCGGGTTCCAGGACTGCTCACACCCCGAAACTCCCGGATCTGACGTAGCGGGGGGAATCTTGCAAGTAGGTGGGACCTACCATTGTCAAGGGTGTTACTTGGGCCTAACATGACACAACCAAGCAACTAGTTCCACTTTGCTACCCACTTCCGGCTCACGCAGAGGGGGCTAGACGCCAGTTCCGTCTTTTTCTACACTGGGGCTAGGGTATCGCCGGAGAGGGGATCCGGAGCGTCGGAATCCCACCTAAACCAATGGTTTGCCATTACATGTGTGTTAGAGTGTCCCATGGGTCTGGGGTGCCAAAGATACCATCACTCTCTGTGTTGGGGCCTCACCGACGTCGGATTCTCTCTCGCGGGTTCCAGGACTGCTCACACCCCGAAACTCCCGGCTCTGACGTAACGGGGGGAATCTTGCAAGGAGGTGGGCCCTACCACATTCAAGGGTGTTCCTTGGGCCTAACATGAAACAACCAAGAAACTAGTTCCACTTTGCTACCCACTTCCGGCTCACGTAGAGGGGGCTAGACGCCGGTTCCGTCTTTTTCTACACGGGGGCTAGGGTATCTCCGGAGAGGGGATGAAGAGCGTCGGAATCCCACCTAAACCAATGGTTTGCCATGCCATGTGTGTTAGAGTGTCCCATGGGTCTTGGGTGCCAAAGATACCATCACTCTCTGTGTTGGGGCCTCACCGACGTCGGATTCTCTCTCGCGGGTTCCAGGACTGCTCACACCCCGAAACTCCCGGATCTGACGTAACGGGGGGAATCTTGCAAGGAGGTGGGCCCTACCATTGTCAAGGTTGTTCCTTGGGCCTAAAATGACACAACCAAGCAACTAGTTCCACTTTGCTACCCACTTCCGGCTCACGTAGAGGGGGCTAGACGCCGGTTCCGTCTTTTTCTACACCGGGGCTAGGGTATCTCCGGAGAGGGGATCCGGAGCGTCGGAATCCCACCTAAACCAATGGTTTGCCATGCCATGTGTGTTAGAGTGTCCCATGGTCTTGTGTGCCAAAGATACCATCACTCTCTGTGTTGGGGCCTCACCGACGTTGGATTCTCTCTCGCGGGTTCCAGGACTTCTCACACCCCGAAACTCCCGGATCTGACGTAACGGGGGGAATCTTGCAAGGAGGTGGGCCCACCATTGTCAAGGTTGTTCCTTGGGCCTAAAATGACACAACCAAGCAACTAGTTCCACTTTGCTACCCACTTCCGGCTCACGTAGAGGGGGCTAGACGCCGGTTCCGTCTTTTTCTACACCGGGGCTAGGGTATCTCCGGAGAGGGGATCCGGAGCGTCGGAATCCCACCTAAACCAATGGTTTGCCATGCCATGTGTGTTAGAGTGTCCCATGGGTCTTGGGTGCCAAAGATACCATCACTCTCTGTGTTGGGGCCTCACCGACGTCGGATTCTCTCTCGCGGGTTCAGGACTGCTCACACCCCGAAACTCCCGTCTCTGACGTAACGGGGGGAATCTTGCAAGGAGGTGGGCCCTACCATTGTCAAGGGTGTTCCTTGGGCCTAACATGACACAACCAAGCAACTAGTTCCACTTTCTACCCACTTCCGGCTCACGCAGAGGGGGCTAGACGCCGGTTCCGTCTTTTTCTACACCGGGGCTAGGGTATCTCCGAGAGGGATGAAGACCGTCGGAATCCCACCTAAACTAATGTTTTTCCATGCCATGTGTGTTAGTGTCCCATGGGTCTTGGGTGCCAAAGATACCATCACTCTCTGTGTTGGGGCCTCACCGACGTCGCATTCTCTCTCGCGGGTTCCAGGACTGCTCACACCCCGAAACTCCCGGATCTGACGTAACGGGGGGAATCTTGCAAGGAGGTGGGCCCTGCCATTGTCAAGGGTGTTCCTTGGGCCTAAAATGACACAACCGAGCAACTAGTTCCACTTTGCTACCCACTTCCGGCTCACGTAGAGGGGGCTAGACGCCGGTTCCGTCTTTTTCTACACCGGGGCTAGGGTATCGCCGGAGAGGGGATCCGGAGCGTCGGAATCCCACCTAAACCAATAGTTTGCCATGCCATGTGTGTTTAGTGTCCATGGGTCTTGGGTGTCAAAGATACCACCACTCTCTGTGTTGGGGCCTCACCGACGTCGGATTCTCTCTCGCGGGTTCCAGGACTGCTCACACCCCGAAACTCCCGGCTCTGACGTAACGGGGGGGGGGGAATCTTGCAAGGAGGTGGGCCCTACCATTGTCAAGGGTGTTCCTTGGGCCTAACATGACACAACCAAGCAACTAGTTCCACTTTGCTACCCACTTCCGGCTCACGCAGAGGGGGCTAGACGCCGGTTCCGTCTTTTTCTACACCGGGGCTAGGGTATCTCCGGAGAGGGGATGAAGACCGTCGGAATCCCACCTAAACAAATGGTTTGCCATGCCATGTGTGTTAGAGTGTCCCATGGGTCTTGGGTGCCAAAGATACCATCACTCTCTGTGTTGGGGCCTCACCGACGTCGGATTCTCTCTCGCGGGTTCCAGGACTGCTCACACCCCGAAACTCCCGGATCTGACGTAACGGGGGGAATATTGAAAGGAGGTGGGCCCTACCATTGTCAAGGGTGCTCCTTGGGACTAACATGACGCAACCAAGCAACTAGTTCCACTTTGCTACCCACTTCCGGCTCACGCAGAGGGGGCTAGACGCCGGTTCCGTCTTTTTCTACACCGGGGCTAGGGTATCTCCGGAGAGGGGATCCGGAGCGTCGGAATCCCACCTAAACTAATGTTTTTCCATGCCATGTGTGTTAGAGTGTCCCATGGGTCTTGGGTGCCAAAGATACCATCACTCTCTGTGTTGGGGCCTCACCGACGTCGCATTCTCTCTCGCGGGTTCCAGGACTGCTCACACCCCGAAACTCCCGGATCTGACGTAACGGGGGGAATCTTCCAAGGAGGTGGGCCCTGACATTGTCAAGGGTGTTCCTTGGGCCTAAAATGACACAACCAAGCAACTAGTTCCACTTTGCTACCCACTTCCGGCTCACGTAGAGGGGGCTAGACGCCGGTTCCGTCTTTTTCTACACCGGGGCTAGGGTATCGCCGGAGAGGGGATCCGGAGCGTCGGAATCCCACCTAAACCAATAGTTTGCCATGCCATGTGTGTTATAGTGTCCCATGGGTCTTGGGTGTCAAAGATACCATCACTCTCTGTGTTGGGGCCTCACCGACGTCGGATTCTCTCTCGCGGGTTCCAGGACTGCTCACACCCCGAAACTCCCGGCTCTGACGTAACGGGGGGAATCTTGCAAGGAGGTGGGCCCTACCATTGTCAAGGGTGTTCCTTGGGCCTAACATGACACAACCAAGCAACTAGTTCCACTTTGCTACCCACTTCCGGCTCACGCAGAGGGGGCTAGACGCCGGTTCCGTCTTTTTCTACACCGGGGCTAGGGTATCGCCGGAGAGGGGATCCGGAGCGTCGGAATCCCACCTAAACCAATGGTTTGCCATGCCATGTGTGTTAGAGTGTCCCATGGGTCTTGGGTGCCAAAGATACCATCACTCTCTGTGTTGGGGCCTCACCGACGTCGGATTCTCTCTCGCGGGTTCCAGGACTGCTCACACCCCGAAACTCCCGGATCTGACGTAACGGGGGGAATCTTGCAAGGAGGTGGGCCCTACCATTGTAAAGGTGTTCCTTGGGCCTAAATGACACAACCAAGCAACTAGTTCCACTTTGCTACCCACTTCCGGATCACGTAGAGGGGGCTAGACGCCGGTTCCGTCTTTTTCTACACCGGGGCTAGGGTATCTCCGGAGAGGGGATCCGGAGCGTCGGAATCCCACCTAAACCAATGGTTTGCCATGCCATGTGTGTTAGAGTGTCCCATGGGTCTTGGGTGCCAAAGATACCATCACTCTCTGTGTTGGGGCCTCACCGACGTCGGATTCTCTCTGCGGGTTCAGGACTGCTCACACCCCGAAACTCCCGGCTCTGACGTAACGGGGGGAATCTTGCAAGGAGGTGGGCCCTACCATTGTCAAGGGTGTTCCTTGGGCCTAACATGACACAACCAAGCAACTAGTTCCACTTTGCTACCCACTTCCGGCTCACGCAGGGGGCTAGACGCCGGTTCCGTCTTTTTCTACACCAGGGCTAGGGTATCTCCGGAGAGGGGATGAAGACCGTCGGAATCCCACCTAAACAAATGGTTTGCCATGCCATGTGTGTTAGAGTGTCCCATGGGTCTTGGGTTCCAAAGATACCATCACTCTCTGTGTTGGGGCCTCACCGACGTCGGATTCTCTCTCGCGGGTTCCAGGACTGCTCACACCCCGAAACTCCCGGATCTGACGTAACGGGGGGAATATTGCAAGGAGGTGGGCCCTACCATTGTCAAGGGTGCTCCTTGGGCCTAAAATGACACAACCAAGCAACTAGTTCCACTTTGCTACCGACTTCCGGCTCACGCAGAGGGGGCTAGACGCCGGTTCCGTCTTTTTCTACACCGGGGCTAGGGTATCTCCGGAGACGGGATCCGGAGCGTCGGAATCCCACCTAAACCAATGGTTTTCCATGCCATGTGTGTTAGAGTGTCCCATGGGTCTTGGGTGCCAAAGATACCATCACTCTCTGTGTTGGGGCCTCACCGACGTCGGATTCTCTCTCGCGGGTTCAGGACTGCTCACACCCCGAAACTCCCGGCTCTGACGTAACGGGGGGAATCTTGCAAGGAGGTGGGCCCTACCATTGTCAAGGGTGTTCCTTGGGACTAAAATGACACAACCAAGCAACTAGTTCCACTTTGCTACCCACTTCCGGCTCACGCAGAGGGGGCTAGACGCCGGTTCCGTCTTTTTCTACACCGGGGCTAGGGTATCCGGAGGGGATCCGGAGCGTCGGAATCCCACCTAAACCAATGGTTTGCCATGCCATGTGTGTTAGAGTGTCCCATGGGTCTTGGGTGCCAAAGATACCATCACTCTCTGTGTTGGGGCCTCACCGACGTCGGATTCTCTCTCGCGGGTTCCAGGACTGCTCACACCCCGAAACTCCCGGATCTGACGTAACGGGGGGAATCTTGCAAGGAGGTGGGCCCTACCATTGTCGGTTGTTCCTTGGGCCTAAAATGACACAACCAAGCAACTAGTTCCACTTTGCTACCCACTTCCGGCTCACGCAGAGGGGGCTAGACGCCGGTTCCGTCTTTTTCTACACCGGGGCTAGGGTATCTCCGGAGAGGGGATCCGGAGCGTCGGAATCCCACCTAAACTAATGTTTTTCCATGCCATGTGTGTTAGAGTGTCCCATGGGTCTTGGGTGCCAAAGATACCATCACTCTCTGTGTTGGGGCCTCACCGACGTCGCATTCTCTCTCGCGGGTTCCAGGACTGCTCACACCCCGAAACTCCCGGATCTGACGTAACGGGGGGAATCTTGCAAGGAGGTGGGCCCTGCCATTGTCAAGGGTGTTCCTTGGGCCTAAAATGACACAACCAAGCAACTAATTCCACTTTGCTACCCACTTCCGGCTCACGCAGAGGGGGCTAGACGCCGGTTCCGTCTTTTTCTACACCGGGGCTAGGGTATCGCCGGAGAGGGGATCCGGAGCGTCGGAATCCCACATAAACCAATAGTTTGCCATGCCATGTGTGTTAGTGTCCCATGGGTCTTGGGTGTCAAAGATACCATCACTCTATGTGTTGGGGCTCACCGACGTCGGATTCTCTCTCGCGGGTTCCAGGACTGCTCACACCCCGAAACTCCCGGCTCTGACGTAACGGGGGGAATCTTGCAAGGAGGTGGGCCCTACCATTGTCAAGGGTGTTCCTTGGGCCTAACATGACACAACCAAGCAACTAGTTCCACTTTGCTACCCACTTCCGGCTCACGCAGAGGGGGCTAGACGCCGGTTCCGTCTTTTTCTACACCGGGGCTAGGGTATCGCCGGAGAGGGGATCCGGAGCGTCGGAATCCCACCTAAACCAATGGTTTGCCATGCCATGTGTGTTAGAGTGTCCCATGGGTCTTGGGTGCCAAAGATACCATCACTCTCTGTGTTGGGGCCTCACCGACGTCGGATTCTCTCTCGCGGGTTCCAGGACTGCTCACACCCCGAAACTCCCGGATCTGACGTAACGGGGGGAATATTGCAAGGAGGTGGGCCCTACCATTGTCAAGGTTGTTCCTTGGGACTAAAATGACACAACCAAGCAACTAGTTCCACTTTGCTACCCACTTCCGGCTCACGTAGAGGGGGCTAGACGCCGGTTCCGTCTTTTTCTACACCGGGGCTAGGGTATCTCCGGAGAGGGGATCCGGAGCGTCGGAATCCCACCTAAACCAATGGTTTGCCATGCCATGTGTGTTAGAGTGTCCCATGGGTCTTGGGTGCCAAAGATACCATCACTCTCTGTGTTGGGGCCTCACCGACGTCGGATTCTCTCTCGCGGGTTCAGGACTGCTCACACCCCGAAACTCCCGGCTCTGACGTAACGGGGGGAATCTTGCAAGGAGGTGGGCCCTACCATTGTCAAGGGTGTTCCTTGGGCCTAACATGACACAACCAAGCAACTAGTTCCACTTTGCTACCCACTTCCGGCTCACGCAGAGGGGGCTAGACGCCGGTTCCGTCTTTTTCTACACCAGGGCTAGGGTATCTCCGGAGAGGGGATGAAGACCGTCGGAATCCCACCTAAACAAATGGTTTGCCATGCCATGTGTGTTAGAGTGTCCCATGGGTCTTGGGTGCCAAAGATACCATCACTCTCTTGTTGGGGCCTCACCGACGTCGGATTCTCTCTCGCGGGTTCCAGGACTGCTCACACCCCGAAACTCCCGGATCTGATGTAACGGGGGGAATATTGCAAGGAGGTGGGCCCTACCATTGTCAAGGGTGCTCCTTGGGCCTAACATGACACAACACGGCAACTAGTTCCACTTTGCTACCCACTTCCGGCTCACGCAGAGGGGGCTAGACGCCGGTTCCGTCTTTTTCTACACCGGGGCTAGGGTATCTCCGGAGACGGGATCCGGAGCGTCGGAATCCCACCTAAACTAATGGTTTTCCATGCCATGTGTGTTAGAGTGTCCCATGGGTCTTGGGTGCCAAAGATACCATCACTCTCTGTGTTGGGGCCTCACCGACGTCGGATTCTCTCTCGCGGGTTCAGGACTGCTCACACCCGAAACTCCCGGCTCTGACGTAACGGGGGAATCTTGCAAGGAGGTGGGCCCTACCATTGTCAAGGGTGTTCCTTGGGCCTAACATGACACAACCAAGCAACTAGTTCCACTTTGCTACCCACTTCCGGCTCACGCAGAGGGAGCTAGACGCCGGTTCCGTCTTTTTCTACACCAGGGCTAGGGTATCTCCGGAGAGGGGATGAAGACCGTCGGAATCCCACCTAAACAAATGGTTTGCCATGCCATGTGTGTTAGAGTGTCCCATGGGTCTTGGGTGCCAAAGATACCATCACTCTCTCTGTTGGGGCCTCACCGACGTCGGATTCTCTCTCGCGGGTTCCAGGACTGCTCACACCCCGAAACTCCCGGATCTGACGTAACGGGGGGAATATTGCAAGGAGGTGGGCCCTACCATTGTCAAGGGTGCTCCTTGGGCCTAACATGACACAACACGGCAACTAGTTCCACTTTGCTACCCACTTCCGGCTCACGCAGAGGGGGCTAGACGCCGGTTCCGTCTTTTTCTACACCGGGGCTAGGGTATCTCCGGAGACGGGATCCGGAGCGTCGGAATCCCACCTAAACTAATGGTTTTCCATGCCATGTGTGTTAGAGTGTCCCATGGGTCTTGGGTTCCAAAGATACCATCACTCTCTGTGTTGGGGCCTCACCGACGTCGCATTCTCTCTCGCGGGTTCCAGGACTGCTCACACCCCGAAACTCCCGGATCTGACGTAACGGGGGGAATCTTGCAAGGAGGTGGGCCCTGCCATTGTCAAGGGTGTTCCTTGGGCCTAAAATGACACAACCAAGCAACTAGTTACACTTTGCTACCCACTTCCGGCTCACGCAGAGGGGGCTAGACGCCGGTTCCGTCTTTTTCTACACCGGGGTTAGGGTATCGCCGGAGAGGGGATTCGGAGCGTCGGAATCCCACCTAAACGAATGGTTTGCCATTCCATGTGTGTTAGAGTGTCCCATGGGTCTTGGGTGCCAAAGATACCATCACTCTCTGTGTTGGGGCCTCACCGACGTCGGATTCTCTCTCGCGGGTTCCAGGACTTCTCACACCCCGAAACTCCCGGATCTGACGTAACGGGGGGAATCTTGCAAGGAGGTGGGCCCTACCATTGTCAAGGGTGCTCCTTGGGCCTAAAATGACACAACCAAGCAACTAGTTCCACTTTGCTACCCACTTCCGGCTCACGCAGAGGGGGCTAGACGCCGGTTCCGTCTTTTTCTACACCGGGGCTAGGGTATCTCCGGAGAGGGGATCCGGAGCGTCGGAATCCCACCTAAACTAATGGTTTTCCATGCCATGTGTGTTAGAGTGTCCCATGGGTATTGGGTGCCAAAGATACCATCACTCTCTGTGTTGGGGCCTCACCGACGTCGCATTCTCTCTCGCGGGTTCCAGGACTGCTCACACCCCGAAACTCCCGGATCTGACGTAACGGGGGGAATCTTGCAAGGAGGTGGGCCCTGCCATTGTCAAGGGTGTTCCTTGGGCCTAAAATGACACAACCAAGCAACTAGTTCCACTTTGCTACCCACTTCCGGCTCACGCAGAGGGGGCTAGACGCCGGTTCCGTCTTTTTCTACACCGGGACTAGGGTATCGCCGGAGAGGGGATCCGGAGCGTCGGAATACCACCTAAACCAATGGTTTTCCATGCAATGTGTGTTAGAGTGTCCCATGGGTCTTGGGTGCCAAAGATACCATCACTCTCTGTGTTGGGGCCTCACCGACGTCGGATTCTCTCTCGCGGGTTCCAGGACTGCTCACACCCCAAAACTCCCGGATCTGACGTAACGGGGGAATCTTGCAAGGAGGTGGGCCCTACCATTGCCAAGGGTGTTCCTTGGGCCTAACATGACACCACCAAGAAACTAGTTCCACTTTGCTACCCACTTCCGGCTCACGCAGAGGGGGCTAGACGCCGGTTCCGTCTTATTCTACACCAGGGCTAGGGTATCGCCGAAGAGGGGATCCGGAGCGTCGGAATCCCACCTAAACCAATGGTTTGCCATGCCATGTGTGTTAGAGTGTCCCATGGGTCTTGGATGCCAAAGATACCATCACTCTCTGTGTTGGGGCCTCACCGACGTCGGATTCTCTCTCGCGGGTTCCAGGACTGCTCACACCCCGAAACTCCCAGATCTGACATAACGGGGGGAATCTTGCAAGGAGGTGGGCCCTACCATTGTCAAGGTTGTTCCTTGGGCCTAAAATGACACAACCAAGCAACTAGTTCCACTTTTCTACCCACTTCCGGCTCACGTAGAGGGGGCTAGACGCCGGTTCCGTCTTTTTCTACACCGGGGCTAGGGTATCTCCGGAGAGGGGATCCGGAGCGTCGGAATCCCACCTAAACCAATGGTTTGCCATGCCATGTGTGTTAGAGTGTCCCATGGGTCTTGGGTGCCAAAGATACCATCACTCTCTGTGTTGGGGCCTCACCGACGTCGGATTCTCTCTCGCGGGTTCAGGACTGCTCACACCCCGAAACTCCCGGCTCTGACGTAACGGGGGGAATCTTGCAAGGAGGTGGGCCCTACCATTGTCAAGGGTGTTCCTTGGGCCTAACATGACACAACCAAGCAACTAGTTCCACTTTGCTACCCACTTCCGGCTCACGCAGAGGGGGCTAGATGCCGGTTCCGTCTTTTTCTACACCGGGGCTAGGGTATCTCCGGAGAGGGGATGAAGACCGTCGGAATCCCACCTAAACAAATGGTTTGCCATGCCATGTGTGTTAGAGTGTCCCATGGGTCCTGGGTGCCAAAGATACCATCACGCTCTGTGTTGGGGCCTCACCGACGTCGGATTCTCTCTCGCGGGTTCCAGGACTGCTCACACCCCGAAACTCCCGGCTCTGACGTAACGGGGGGAATCTTGCAAGGAGGTAGCCCCTACCATTGTCAAGGGTGCTCCTTGGTCCTAACATGACACAACCAAGCAACTAGTTCCACTTTGCTACCCACTTCCGGCTCACGCAGAGGGGGCTAGACACCTGTTCCGTCTTTTTCTACACCGGGGCTAGGTTATCTCCGGAGAGGGGATCCGGAGCGTCGGTGTAACACCTGGGGCGTTACCCTAAGCTAGAAGTTGTTTTTTTTCTTTTGTTTTGCATCACATGCATCATATGCATTGCATTGTTTTCATACCAAATTGAAAAAAAACTCAAACCAACTCACCCAAATGTCATTTAAATTCAAAACCCAAACAAACTTTTAAATTTTCAACAAAAAAAAAAACTTCCACACTTGGGCATTTTGAATGCCAAGTGCAAAGAAACCAAAACCATGATTTTTGGGATCTTAAAAAAAATCCCTCAAGTTCAATTTGGTTCAAAGTCACCTCAAATTCCAATTTCAAACTAAGTTTGAAAATTTCAAAAATCCAACTTGGTGCCCTTGTGCTTTGGCATTTCTATCCACAAATATTTTGTTGCCATATTTTTTTCTGGTCTTTTTGACTCCCTCAAATTCCTCTTCTTCCATCACCTCTTCTCTTACAAAAAAAAGAAGGAAAAAAAATGAAGAGGTGAGCTGAGGGAGAAAGCCCACCTCCCTCAGCCCACCTAAGCCCAGCAGCCCCAACGAGCTCATCTTCCTCGTACGGACAGAGGAGGGGTGTCGCTGTCATCTCCCCCCTCCATGGTCCCCCCCACCTCCTACCTGCTCCCTCCTCTACAAATCCCATCCTTCCCCTCCAAACCCTAGGCCGCCCCCCCTTCTCCCTTTCCCCCTTCCTTCCATCCGCCACCACCATCTCTCCCTCCATCTCCTTGATTTCTTCCTCTGAAAAAAATTCTCTTACAGTACAAAGAAGGACCGGAGGACCTCATCGTCGCCGTCTTGATCGCCTTCGAGGTGATCTGACCATGGGAATGGGACCGGGGCATGCTCCTCGACGTTCCCATGGAAGAATCGGGAGCCGGAGCCGTCCGGAGCATCGCCTAGGCCGCCGTCGACGTCGCCCGTTCGTGAGGAGCGCAGGAGTGGGCGTCTTGTTCGTCCTCGACGCCCTGCCGTTCGCCTCCTCCTCCGACCACCCCGAGGTGAGGCGCACCCCCCCAGGCCTAGGCCCTCTCCTCCTTGCTCTGATCGCTGGCCTTCGAGCCTAGCTGCAGGTCGCCGGCGAGCAGCGCCTGATCTCTGTCCATCGTCGCCACGATCCGTTACAGATAACTGCATCTGTTTCAGTTTTTTTCGGCAGTAGCCCCGCAGCATGCACCTCAAAATCCACGGTGCTCAGATCAGATCACAACCAAGCGAGCCAGCCCACTGGCCCTGTTCCTTGCACGCGCTGGGGAAGTCCCAGGATCGAATCCTTTTAGGCGCATAAAGCCACCCTTTTATTTTCAGACTTTTCTTTTCTGCCCGAATTTCAGAAACAGAGATCTGAGGCATTAATTCTAAAATCCATTAAAAATTGAATCTTGCTCCAAATTGAGTGATTCAAGTTTCTGTGGTTTCAAATTTTTGTGCTCTTTCTACTAGTAACAAAATTGCAACATGTTTCTGTAATACTTTTTGCACTAAATAATTAATTACTGAAAATGCAATAAAAAGTGGAAACTTTGGAATCTCATAACTTTAGTTCTACTCATCCAATTTAAGCAAACTTGGACTCTAAAAATTTGTCTTAACAAACTCTACACATTGGTATTTTATTTGAACACAATTGAATTAAATTTGAACATGTTTTCCTCTGTTTACAAAAAGGGGCAGAATAAGAATGATTATAAAAACTTGCATAATAAATTCATTAATAACCCAAAAATTATGTTTGATAGCTCTAAATGTTCAATGAAAAATTTGCTACATGTTTTCAACCTTTTCAATGCAATTTGTTTATTGTGTTCCCTAATTAAAAATGGTTCAATAATCCAATGCTTTGATTAAACCCTTTAAATTGCAAAATTCATAACTTGGGCATAAAAATTCCAAATTCCACAAACTAAATATGTTCTCCAATCAACTTTTCATGTACTTTCCAATATCAACTTTGTTTGCTGTTTTGAAAATTTAATTTGCTGAAAACAACTGCTTCTTATTTAATGCATTTAAAATTGTCAAATTAGTAATTAATTCATCTTAATTCCTTTTTCAATAATTGAAACATGTAATCCACCTAAAATTTTGTGTTCTTTCCAAATATGAAGTTTGTTATCTGTTATGAACAATTTAACTTGATGAAAATAACAAATGCTTGTGTAACACCTTTAAGGAGCCAAAATTCCATAACTTAATAAATAAATTTCCAAACTTGGTAAACCTTATTTCAAATTGCTTCTATTGTTGTTTTATTTTCGTTTTCCTCATCCATGCATCATGCTAATACACCTTCACCTGTTGGTTAGTTGTAAAACAATTATTTCAACCTTAATTCATGGGCTTTCCATATGCAACCCCAAATTGCATATGGGTCCATTTAATTATGTTACCATGTCAACTAGTTTATCGTTGATGCATTCTTAAACTTGTCATGCATCCATATCTTGATCATGCTGGATCTTTTGCCGTAGTAGTAATTGTTGCATCCGGTGTTTGTTCGAGCTTCGTTGCTTCTTCGCGGATAGGACGTTGAGATGATGTGAGCAACGACAAGTTCTGTGGATGTACCTCTACTTGCTGGATTCCAGGCAAGTATACTCACTTGCTGCCAAATGGCTGCCTTTCATCACTTGTTACCGATTCTTTCCGTTGTTCTTATTCTAGCCTGTTGATTCGATGCTTGTGTCTCGATCCTATTATATGTTTACCTTGCAGCCATGATATAGCCTTCCTTCCACTTCCTATTAACTGTTGTTTGTTTACCCTGTTGGCCCTCGTGTCGTAGTTGCATGCTTAGTGTTGTTTGCGCTCAAGTCTTGCTGTCCTTTTACTTATCACCAGTTTAGTTTGATAGTTGGGTTTCAATTCAATCAACAACATGTTAATGTTTGGGGTAACGATAATAATTTGATGTTAAGGCACCGGCAGGAGGCCCGAGTTAGGGTTTTGGAGCCGGCTGGTGTCGAAACTAGGAAAAGAGTCTTGTCTACTGATCCATGATGAGCGTGCTCACCGCATCCGGGTGGTAGTATGGGACCCCCTCGACTTAGACCTGATCTGCAGCTTGTCCGAAGAGCCACACTTAGTTCGGGTGTTCCATTTGCTCCTTGCATAATGGGCTGATCCCCCATGGTTACTGATGATGATGATGATGCATATAGGGCGAGGCCTGTATTGCCGGGGTGTTGCGTCCTGCGAGAGTTTTGCACACCTGCGCTGAGTATTCGGCTGCGTGGCTGGGACCTTATAGCTCCGTGGCTCCTAGGATGGGTTGTAGAGATGGTTTGGGTCGTGTCGAGCCAACCTGAGTTTTAGTTGGTGGCTCGAGTGTGTACGGGTACTGGAGCACACCCTGCAGGGATGAATCTTCTCGAGAAGCCGTGTTGTCCGCGGTTATGTGACGACTTGGTGAAAGTACTGGCTAACAAGTACTGAGACAACTTACACCTAATGATAATAACTTGACTAGTAATAGTCTTATTGACACAATAAGTTGAACATCATTAATCCAACAGTGTGAGTTATCCTTGGGTTGCTTCCTTAGTAGGGGGTAACATTGGATGGGTTTGTTTGAGGTTAGTTGTAGTTGGTTACGATACGCTCTCTTATCTTCTTTCTGTTAGCCGGAAATTGTAGTGTGTTTCTGTAGTTGGTTAGTGCAGACCGTTGCCGCTTATTTGCAATAATCCCTTCCTTTCCGTTGAACCCAAAGTATTTGTATCTTGTGATGACTGGCTACGCCGGTATCTTGTGAGTATGGGTTATCCACTTGCCAGTACTTAACCGTACTGACCCACGAATCCTTTTTCGTGGCTGCATATTCAACATTGCAGTCAACAGGTTTGAAGTCTGACGACGTTAGCTTGGGAATCCCTCCGGCTTGGCCTGGGCAGGGATTGGAAGCTCTCGGTTATCTTCAGGACTCTTAGTCCAATTTGTATCTTGTCCGTAGCCGGACGCTATGTTGTTTTCTTCCGCTGTTATTTGGATCTTTGTATTGTATCAGTTGTATCCTTGACTCGTTTGAGTCGTCTTGTATATACCTTTTCTGTTGTTGTTGCGGAATATTCGTGAACTGTTGTAATGTTATCACAAGTGGCAACCTGAATCGGTTTTATGTGGATTTTGGCGGGAATGCTGAAATCTGCATAGTGCCCGATCCCGGGGCGTCACAAATGGTATCAGAGCCTTGGTTCCGATTCCCGAGATTGTTTCGATACGAATGGTTATCGAAGCAACGGGTCCGCAAAGCCTGTAGGATAACCTAGCTAACAGTCGTTGTTTCTAGAGTGTCAAAAACTATATCTGCTAAACTATTTTGGGAAAAAAAAACATCTCAATAGGATTCTTGTTTTCTCCTTATCTCTATTTTATTTCCCCTCCCATCTTATTTGTTTTTTAGTCCCCCCTTGTCTATCTTTCAAAAGTGTTAGGATCCTACGTGGGTGGACGTTTTTTGAGCCTTTAACCTACTAGGTTCGATCATCGGAAGATTCCTGGTGGAAGAACATCGTCGTCAGCCCGAGCAAGAATCTCTTGTTAGTGGTGTCGAGGAGATCAACTGGAAGCATGAAGAATCGTTAGTTGAACTTCTTTCCCCTCCCGGGTTAGCAGGTGGATTGCGAGGGCGCAATCCCTTGTTAGTGGTGTCGTCTGTAACACCTGGGGTGTTACTCTAAGCTAGAAGTTGTTTGTTTTCTTTTGTTTTGCATCACATGCATCATATGCATTGCATTGTTTTCATACCAAATTGAAAAAAAACTCAAACCAACTCACCCAAATGTCATTTAAATTCAAAACCCAAACAAACTTTTAAATTTTCAACAAACAAAAAAAACTTCCACACTTGGGCATTTTGAATGCCAAGTGCAAAGAAACCAAAACCATGATTTTTGGAATCTTAAAAAAAATCCCTCAAGTTCAATTTGGTTCAAAGTCACCTCAAATTCCAATTTCAAACTAAGTTTGAAAATTTCAAAAATCCAACTTGGTGCCCTTGTGCTTTGGCATTTCTATCCACAAATATTTTGTTGCCATATTTTTTTCTGGTCTTTTTGACTCCCTCAAATTCCTCTTCTTCCATCACCTCTTCTCTTACAAAAAAAAGAAGGAAAATAAATAATAAAAGGAAGAGGTGAGCTGAGGGAGAAAGCCCACCTCCCTCAGCCCACCTAAGCCCAGCAGCCCCAACGAGCTCATCTTCCTCGTACGAACAGAGGAGGGGTGTCGCTGTCATCTCCCCCCTCCATGGTCCCCCCCACCTCCTACCTGCTCCCTCCTCTACAAATCCCCTCCTTCCCCTCCAAACCCTAGGCCGCCCCCCTTCTCCCTTTCCCCCTTCCTTCCATCCGCCGCCACCATCTCTCCCTCCATCTCCTTGATTTCTTCCTCTGAAAAAAATTCTCTTACAGTACAGAGAAGGACCGGAGGACCTCATCGTCGCCGTCTTGATCGCCTTCGAGGTGATCTGACTATGGGAATGGGACCGGGGCATGCTCCTCGACGTTCCCATGGAAGAATCGGGAGCCGGAGCCGTCCGGAGCATCGCCTAGGCCGCCGTCGACGTCGCCCGTTCGTGAGGAGCGCATGAGTGGGCGTCCTGTTCGTCCTCGACGCCCTGCCGTTCACCTCCTCCTCCGACCACCCCGAGGTGAGGCGCAGCCCCCCAGGCCTAGTGATGGGGGGATAATAACCCGGTAGGCCAACTCCAAGGCGTAACCCGGCCCAGGGAACACGGTGCGCAATCTGATTAAGAGTAATGAAGCTTCTGGAAGGCCCAAAGTTTGTAGGCTTCCTGACCCGGATTGTGGGTTACGGTAAGGAAAGTTAGGGTTGGTAAGCGGTGTCCGGGTAGGATTCAAGCTGCGCCTTGGAGAATACGGCCAAGGGGGTACGGTTGCTTTATAACCGACCCCTACGTCTAGTTTATACAGAGATCTAAGAACCCTAGCAATATCGCTTGGTATCGAGCATCTAGTGTAACCCTAAAGTTGAGCTGTTATATCAAGATCGGAGACTCGGCGACTTTGATTGCCGGCTTCCAGATCGAGTTGCATCATGTTTTCCTCTGAGCTAAACCCTCTCCCAAACGCCTGTGTCGTCTTGCCCCAAGATCAGTTACCTCCGGTAACGTCTGCCGTGATTATCCCACGACAGTTGGCGCCCACCGTGGGGCCTGCGTCCAAAGGTGTTTACATCACGGGAGAAGCTCGGAAGAACATGGAAAATCTTGTCGTGGGAGAGATCTACATCGACCGCGAAGGAGAAAAGACGATGGACGATTCCGGCTGGGGGCCAGAGTCGGATCACCTCGAGTCCGGATCTATGGTGACAATCGGCCGGATCAACATCTTCATCGGTATGGTACGTACGCCTGATTTAAAGGGACAATATCATGTGCATACTACAGGAACTTCTAGCAGGAACAGAGAGACATTAAAGCAAGCGGTAAACTCGGTTTCCTCGGCTGCGCCGGGATACCTCAGATGGGCGGAACAAGAGGTAACGTGGAGCAGAAGAGATCACCCGGAAAGAGTAGAGCGTCCAGGAGTCTTGGCACTGGTGGTTGCTCCACAGGTTAATGGTTATGAACTGAAAAGGGTCCTGATGGACGGTGGAAGTAGCATCAACATCCTTTATTGGGAAACCTTCTTACGCATGAGTCTCAAAGAGTCCCAGTTACAGAAAAGTTCGACAATCTTTCATGGGATCGTGCCAGGTCACTCGGCGAGCCCCGAGGGAAAGATCACCTTGGAGGTTGCTTTTGGAGAATCGACGGATAATTATCGAGTTGAGTGGCTCACGTTCGAGGTGGTCAAATTGCGCAGTCCTTACCACGCGCTGTTTGGAAGACCGGCTTATGCCAAATTCATGGCTAGGCCGTGCTATGTGTATTTACAGCTAAAGATCCCGGGTCCTAAACGGACCATCACCATACATGGGAACCGGGATATAGCGGCTGAGTGTGATGAAGGAGATTCGGGCCGAACAAGCATGCAGAAAGGAAGAACTCGAATATTACGGTCTCAAGTAAATCCGGATGATAGAACAGCTTGAAAGCCGAATACTGAGGATGAGAGAGCAAAATTCAAGGCAGCACAAGACACCAAGAAGATAGATTTTGTCGAAGGTGATTCCACTAAGCAGTTTACCATATGGTCTAATTTGGGAAAAGAGCATGTTCGCCTGGACACCTAGCGACATGCCAGGTATCCCTACAGAGCTGGCCGAGCACAGTTTGCATGTGGATCCCAAGTCCAGGCCCGTGAAGCAGGGTTTGAGGAAAATGAATGAGGAAAGAAGGAAGGCTATAGGCGAAGAGATCGCTCGGCTATTGGCAGCCGGCTTTATCATGGAAGTATTTCACCCGGATTGGTTGGCAAACCCGGTTCTAGTGATGAAAAAGACCAATGAGTGGAGGATGTGCATTGATTTTACGAGTCTCAACAAACATTGTCCAAAGGATCCGTTCGCGCTACCAAGGATAGATCAGATTATAGACGTAGTAGCTGGAAGCGATCTATTATGCTTCCTGGACGCATATTCCGGGTATCATCAGATTAAGCTCAATAGGGAGGATTGGGAGAAAACATCATTCATAACCCCTTTTGGGGCCTTCTGTTATAAACTATGACGTTTGGATTGAAGAACGCCGGTGCTTACCAACGGTGTATTCAAAAGTGCTTCGAGGACCAAATTGGACGCAACGTCCATGCCTATGTGGATGACGTGGTCATCAAAACCAGGAAGGCGGAGACATTTATCGATGATCTAAAGGAGACGTTCAAAAATTTGAGGAGATATCAGATGAAGCTTAACCCGACAAAATGCGTGTTCGGAGTTCCAGCCGGGAAATTACTCGGCTTTATCGTTTCCGAGAGAGGGATCGAGGCAAACCCGGACAAAACCAAGGCCATCCAGAGTCTGAAAAAGCCGGAAAATTTGAAGCATGTTCAAAAGCTCACGGGCTGCGTAGCAGCCTTGAGCCGATTCATATCCAGGCTCGGAGAGAAAGCAATACCCTTGTACCGGCTCTTGAGGAAATCAGATAAATTCGTATGGGATCAAGAGGCGGATGAGGGCGTTTGAAGCACTAAAGAAGCAGTTATCTGAAGCACCAGTACTAGCGGCTCCGGGTCCTAAAGAGCCTATGTTGCTATACGTGGCAGCTGGCCCCGAGCCGTCAGCGCAGTAGTTGTTGTGGAGCGCAAAGAGGATGGGAAGGGTTACCCGGTTCAGAGACCGGTTTATTACGTCAGCGAGGTATTATCAGAAGCAAAGCAGCGCTATCCGCATTGGCAAAAGTTGGTGTTCGGGGTCTTTATGGCTAGCCGGAAGTTGAAGCCGTATTTCCAAGAACACCCCATAACAGTGGTTAGTTCAATACCAATGTCGGATATCATCAGAAACTCGGACGCGACGGGAAGAATAGCCAAGTGGGCGATAGAGATGGGGGATTATCACATCAACTACGAACCCAGGCCAGCAATCAAATCCCAAGCTTTAATTGATTTCGTTAACGATTGGACACATACATGCATGACTACGACGGTTCCAAATTCCGAATCATGGATCATGCACTTCGATGGATCTAAGCAATACGAGGGATCAGGAGCTGGGGTGGTGCTAACGTCACCCAAAGGAGACAAATTGAGTTACGTACTACAAATTCACTTTCACTGTTCCAACAACGTGGCCGAATATGAGGCCCTATTGCACGGCCTAAGGGCAGCCAAGGAGATGAACGTCAAGAGGATACGGTGTTTCGGAGATTCGGACCTTGTGGTACAGCAGGTGTCAGGAACTTGGGATAGAAAGGACGCAACTATGGCAGCATACCGCAGGGAAGTTGATAGGGTTGCAGGATGTTTTTCCGGGTATGAGGTGGAGCATATAGACAGAAGAAAGAATGAGGCAGCCGACGCACTCGCTAGACTCGGCTCGCGCAGAGAGCCGGTCCCACCTAACGTTTTCCTGGATGAATTATGGCGACCATCAGTTAAAACCGAGTCAGAGGAGGAATTGGCAAATCAAGACCCGGATTCAGGACTTGTGGCCACTGTACGTACTATTCCTGAGTGGACAGAACCGTTTTTGGCCTACCTATCGCGAGGCGAGTTACCACAGCAGGAGGTATTAGCAAGGCAAATTTTGAGGCGAGCAAAGGGATATTCTATCATCAATGGGGAATTATAAGAGAAGCGTAGCAGGGGTCTTTTTGCGCTGCGTAGCGCCAGAAGAAGGCGGCAGATTCTTAAGGAAATCCACGAAGGCGACTGTGGACATCACGCGTCCACAAGATCTCTTGTGGCTAAAGCTTATCGACACGGATTTTTCTGGCTCACGGCTCTAGCAGATGCGGAACGATTGGTAGCAAGGTGTGACGGATTTCAAAGGTACGCTCGCCAAACCCATGTGCCGGCTATGGAGTTACGGACCATCCGTTAACTTGGCCGTTCGCTGTCTGGGGTATGGACATGGTTGGCCCCTTTCATATGTCACCATGCAAGAAGACACATCTTTTGGTGGCTATTGATAAGTTTACCAAGTGGGTTGAGGTTATGCCAGTTACTAATTGCGAATCAGCCACAGCAGTCAAGTTCCTGAAAAGGATTATCTACGGTTCGGGTATCCCCACAGCATAATTACTGACAATGGAACCAACATGTCCCTTGGAGAGATGGAGAAGTTCTGTGGCAACAATGGAATCCGGCTTGATGTTGCATCAGTGGCTCATCCGCAGGCCAATGGACAAGTGGAGAGGCAAACCAAGAATTGCTTCGCGGATTAAAGCCACGATTACGAGTCCCCTGTATCAGGGCAGCTGGCGCATGGGTCGAAGAACTTCCTTCTGTGGTTTGGGGTATCAATACCACGCCTAATAGATCTACTCATATGACACCCTTCTTCATGGTCTATGGCGCGGAGGCAGTCTACCGAGTGATATTATTCATGATTCACCACGAGTATCAGCATACGTCGAAGTAGAGAATGAAAAAACCGGCAAGATGCTGTGGATATGTTAGAAGAGCAAAGGGAACAAGCCCTGAAAGATCAGCCATATCAGCAGGATTTACGAAGGTATCATAGCCGGCACGTGAAAACCGGGTCTTCCAGGAAGGAGACCTGGTTCTGCGCCTGGTACAGTCGAACGAAGGAAAGCACAAGTTATCACACCCTGGGAAGGACCGTTTATCATAAGCCGGAATTTGCATAATGGGTCATATTACTTGATAGATACAAGGGAGGAGTCGACCACAGTTAATGACACCGCTCACACCACTTCATCTATGCAAGAAAGAGACAGACCGTGGAACGTGGCTCAGCTACGTCCATATTATACTTAGCAAAAATTGTGTTGGCATATGGAATTGAACGATGTAACAGGCAGCAGGTTTTCAGACGTACTCTTTTCCTATCCATGGTACCCTTGGGGACTGGAGGGGTTTTTGATGAGGCGGCTTGCTGACCTAGATTTTTCATATCAAGTAAAGAAGTGATTATCAAGAAAAGAGATGGTTATTATCAGGTTATGTACTCTCAGTATGATGCGTATATCTAGGTCTTGGGGGCTGGTCGCTTGAATAGCACAGCTACGAACTCAAAGACCCGGCCATGATGCCTATGAGTTATAAGGGCCGATTACTTGCAAACGAGTACGGCTACAATCTTATAACCGGACAAACAAGTCCAAATTTCTTGTCTATTCTTACTTAAGCTCGATGTGACTCGCACTAAAGTGGCATGATTTGTTCGCTTACGATTACAGTCAGCCATGAAACCCGACGGGGCTTGACTGGCCACGTTTTCGTATGGATGTAACAACATGGTATCCACGCGAAAGCCGACTTACACTACAAGATAGTCAAAAGGGTCATCTAAACCACAAGTTATGCAGAGTACAAGGCTAAACAGCTGGAAACTCAACGATTATTAAGCATAACTTCAAATCCTATGTGAAACGACTCAGGGATCTTTGTGAATTTAGCAGTAGGCAACTCGTTCTCCTTTCAAGATCAAGTGTCCTAGACTTGGAGATCCGGGTCCGGGTGACTTGAAATCTTGAAAAGAGAAAAAATTGCTTACTTGTAGAATTCCAAAAACCCAAATATCCGAGTCTTGGGGACTTAGAGGCAAATCCGTTTGTCAAACACTCACGAGACCCGGAAACCGAGTTTTACAAAAGGAACAATAAAGAAAGCCGGATATCGAGTGCAGATGAGTTCAAAAGTGGAAAATTTTAAAAGGCCAGAAGAGGCGCAAGAGTATATCAAGACCTTATCATATATCACAAAGTCACGGTGAAAGATATCAAAGGTGCACAGGCGCACCAAACCAAAACATAATCGTTTAAACAGCGCATCATAAGAAGAGGCATCAAATGTCAGGTATCACTCGGCGTTCATCTTGGCCTTGCCCTTGCCATCGATGGTGGTAGCAGCAGCGCCCGGATCAGTAGTACCAGCCCGCGCAGGAGGTGGAACGACAGGTGTTGAGGTAGCGGGGGCAGAGCCGGCTTCAGCTTGCTTTTTGGCAGCCTCCGCCCTCAACGCAGCAGCTTCCTCCTTCCACCGAGCCAGCATATCATACGGCTCGGGAAGGTCTGACTTAATTGCTTCACCAGCAGCATCATATGCAGGAACAAGGATATTAACATCCAGGTCGTCAGCAATTACACTGGCCGGGTAACGAACCTCCTTCTGGACAACCTGAAAATCCTTCACCGAGAACTTGGACCCATCAAGCTTGAACTCTGGGAAGCCGCCCATAAGCTTCACTAGCTCGAGCTTGGAAAAATAAGCCTTGGCAAGTGCAAGCCCCCGGGTCACTCCAACCCGGCAAGACGAGCGTTTCCAGTGCCAAATCCACTCAGGAATAGTGGAGAAGGCATCCAGCATCCTCTTCAGATCAACATGTCCTTTACCCGGCCACCGTAATTCCTGAAGGATCCATTTGGTTCCGGCACATAGCTGCCGGATAACACTCTTCATAGTTTTCAGCTTGGCAATGTCATCCTCATCCGACATGGCTTCGTCCGGGCCTGAAAAATGGAAACATAAGTCGAGAAAACTCTTGCTATCTATCAAAAGGATAAACCCGGAGGAGGAAACGTACCAAGTAAAGCACGATATGTGTCAGATATTTGGACAGAAAGACTGGTTAGATCATCTTCTGCTTTGTGAGCCCTTTTCCTATATTTCCTCATTATCAGCCTATTCCTCCTGGCCTCAGCCTCGGTTGCTTCACGCAAAGCCACCTCCTTTTCAATAAGCTTGGTGGCGTCTGCCAGTTTCTCCTCAGATTGAGTCACGAAAGACTGCATGGATGCAAACAAGGATTAGTCGGGTAAAGGGGCAAGTTATCAGTCGCTTGTATAATAAAGTCCCAAGCAAATTATGAACCAATTCACTCGGAATTTGGGGACTGGATAAGGGCACAAGCAACATCAGTCGGATTTACCTCGTGTTTGGCTATTAAAGCCTCCAAGATGTTTTCTTCATTAGCCCTTAAAGTGCGCAGGTTTTCCAGCATCTGGGCAAACGTCAGTTCTTCGGGTCGAGTACCGGAAGAGCCGGCAGCCTGGTCGCCTGGTGGGGGAGCTCTCCCCGCCCTTGGGGTCGAGACCCGGACAGTTTGAGCACCCGGGTTGGGAGAACCCATCCTTGTATCCAGAACCTCGATCTCCTCGTCCACTGGTTCCGATGAGGAAGGAGATCCGGCGGCTCGGGGAAGCGGATTGTTCAGAGGGCCTTGTTCCTGGTTATTCGCCGTATCACCGCCAGTCGCGGCGTCTACGTTCTCAGTCGGCTTCTCTGCCCGATGGTTATCCGTCTCTACATTTTCCGGGTCACTGACGGTGACTTGAGTGCTGAAAGAAAGATGAGAAAAGGCAGTTGTTAGTGGTGACGGTGGCTTGAGTGAAAATTTGTCGGACGTCAAAGGAAATCATGTAGCAAAAACTTACCCGACATTCACGGTGTAGTCCGGCGGGAGCTCGCCGCTGGAAGCAGATGAGGTTGTCACAGGGACCACTAATGGAACCCGGAATTGCCCAGCACGTGGATGGTTAGGAGAAGGGTGGCGTTGAGGAGAGTCGGAAGGACGGGACGAAGGAGCACTGGCACGATGGACCGAGGGGGTAGAGATGCCCGGGTTAAGGGGATCTTCACCCGGGGAGCTCCGAGTTACTCTGCGTTTGGCTGGGAGAGAATCCTTCAAGCACGACGAATTTGATAATTGATGGTTAAGTCGTCGCATGGCGTCAAAGGAGTAAGGTTCAGAGGATAACGAGGAAAAAGGAACCTTGGACACTGCCCCTCTGGCCTTCCTCTTGGCTCCAACTGTTGCTTCTTGATCAGACTCGGTTGCCTCCGGGTCATCCTCGTTGGTCTCACCTTCGTCCTCCAGCCCTGCGAACCGAGCGTGTGTTCGTGGGAAAAAGGTAAACGGGAGGAAAATGATACGAGTAAAGATTATACAAGTTCTGTGCAAATACCTTCACTATCATCAGCCGGCTCGTCCTCTTCTTCCGGGTCTCTGGAAGGGGGGAGGGTTCAACTCTCCAGAAGGGGTCATCAGCCTAAGACAAAAGAATGAGACTAAGGGTTAGAAGCTGTATCAAGTCAAAATGTGGAAATAAGTTATGCATATCGGATATTACCGCTGGAGCCGGGTTTTCGCGAGTAAATGGGGGTAACCCGGTGATGCCCTTTATCACCTCTAGCTTCTCTGTCAAGAAGCCCTTGATGGTCTTCTTGGTATCGCCGGTCGCGAAGCTCTTGGTGGAGTATCGGAGTGCATCTGTGGTGTGCCCCGAATACTCGCACATCAATTTGGTGCAGATGGAGTTGGGTTGGATCCGAAAATCAACCCATGTTTTTACTAAATTTAGCCCGAGGAGGCCTTGGGCTGAGAGGATGGCTATCTTGGCTAATGAGGGAAGGATCGCCTCCTGTCTGAGTCTGGTGCAAAGGCATGAAAGACTCGGAAGGTTCGAGGAGGTTTTCCGAGTAACCCGGCAGTTTCTTTTCGCCGTCTGGGGAGGTATCGTGACAATAAAAGAAAGACAGCTGCCAATGTTTGACGTGGGAGTTTAAATTGAGGGTTGGCATCGGTAAATTCTTGCAGCGTTGAATGGATACCCCGCCGCAAGTAAGGAGTGCTCCGTCACCACTTTCGCGGCACGGCTTACATTGGAATAGTTCGATGAAGAGAGTCAAAACTTGGCGGCATGCACAAGTAAGACTCGGATTAGAACGATGAAGTGGGTATGTTCAACATAGAGTTAGGCCCTATGTCGAATACCCGGAGGCATAATGGCTTAAGACCTCCTGAAGAAAGGGTGAGCCGGAGGACGGAACCCCCGGGTCACGTGCTCTACGAAGCAGATTACCTCGTTATCGGCAGGTGTGGGCCGGGTCTCGTTGCCCGGCGCCTCCAGTGAATGTCCTTCTGAGAAGGGAGAATTCCTAATTCGGCTAGCTCGTCCAACTTGGCTTCGTAGCTGTGGAACGCCCCCAGTTGGCGGATTTGGTTTGGGTAGTCCTTGCCTGAGTCGGCTGTTTTCCTTGCCGTTTGGGAGCCATAGGATCAACCTGCAAAGCACAAGAAAAAGAGGCATAGGAAATAAGACCGGAAGTATTGGATTATCCGAGTACAAGGTATCAAGAAAGTATGAAGCTAAGAATTATCGGGTATCACGCTATGAGGTGGAGATTACATGGTATCGGGTGTTAAGTACAATTGTGGAAATTATTGGTCACTTACGTATGGAAAAGCATTTGGGGAAGATGGATGGTTGCCCATGTGTCTACTGCAAGCAAGATAGCTGGGAAAAGGAGGATTTTCCGGGTGTTAATGCAATGAGCGGAAAATCGAGGAGGAATGGATCTAGATGGAAAAGCTTGCGCGCGATTTTTACGGGAGATTTGGTGATTAGTAATGGTAGGAGGATGAGTTGTAACTATCTAGCAGGTGGTTAAGGGAGTTGGCGAGCATCGAATCGATCTAATTGATGCAATCGGAAAGAACGACTCACGGGTTGACCTAGATCCAATCATGGATGGATTGGAAAATTGCGGGGCTAAATTAAACGAGTGCAAGGGGCTTACTGGAGAGATTGGAGTTTAGCGCGACGGCGGTGAACGGCGTGGCTCGAATGCCCCCTTCGCGGCTCTTGGCGCGTGGAATGAGGGTGCGACAGTGAAGCTTGACGGCGGCGCGAGATGGCTCGAGGGCGAGCGCGGCCGGCGGCGGCCTAGCTTCGATGGCGAGCACGAGCTTCTTGCGGTGGTGCTGCGAGGGTGTAAGGAGCAAGGAAGGAAAGGGGAAGCTGAGGCGTAGTGATGGGTTTAGGGTTACCCTCTGAGTACTATTTATAGGTGAGGTTGGAGTCTATCTCAACGGCTAGAAGCCGGAAATCGTGGGGTGATGGTTATTCACGTGGATTCTGCGAGATATGCGCCAAGTATTGAGCAAAGCATCTGGACAAGAGAGAGAAGGAGATCCACCCCGTGATATCAGGATTGGTTACCGAGTATGGGATCTTGGCATTTTTATTAGGGTTTGGACCTGGAAAATTAAACCAAAGTGTTTGGGGGAAAACCCGGGTTACTATATGGCCACCATGGAGTTAGGCCTAGCTATCTATCAAAGCATCTTAACCCAGCCTCCATATGCCTGTGTGTTTGATATCTTTGCAGGGAATAGCGAGCGCTTCAAGGAGGATCCGTGAAGCCCAAGCTATTCTGGGGACTACTGATGGGGGGATAATAACCCGATAGGCCAACTCCAAGGCGTAACCCGGCCCAGGGAACACGGTGCGCAATCTGATTAAGAGTAATGAAGCTTCTGGAAGGCCCAAAGTTTGTAGGCTTCGTGACCCGGATTGTGGGTTACGGTAAGGAAAGTTAGGGTTGGTAAGCGGTGTCCGGGTAGGATTCAAGCTGCGCCTTGGAGAATAGGGCCAAGGGGGTACGGGTGCTTTATAACCGACCCCTAGGTCTAGTTTATACAGAGATCTAAGAACCCTAGCAATATCGCTTGGTATCGAGCATCTAGTGTAACCCTAAAGTTGAGCTGTTATATCAAGATCGGAGACTCGGCGACTTTGATTGCCGGCATCCAGATCGAGTTGCATCATGTTTTCCTCTGAGCTAAACCCTCTCCCAAACGCCTGTGTCGTCTTGCCGCAAGATCAGTTACCTCCGGTAACGTCTGCCGTGATTATCCCACGACACCTAGGCCCTCTCCTCCTTGCTCTGATCGCTGGCCTTCGAGCCTAGCTGCAGGTCGCCGGCGAGCAGCGCCTGATCTCTGTCCATCGTCGCCACGATCCGTTACAGATAACTGCATCTGTTTCAGTTTTTTTCGGCAGTAGCCCCGCAGCATGCACCTCAAAATCCACGGTGCTCAGATCAGATCACAACCAAGCGAGCCAGCCCACTGGCCCTGTTCCTTGCACGCGCTGGGGAAGTCCCAGGATCGAATCCTTTTAGGCGCATAAAGCCACCCTTTTATTTTCAGACTTTTCTTTTCTGCCCGAATTTCAGAAACAGAGATCTGAGGCATTAATTCTAAAATCCATTAAAAATTGAATCTTGCTCCAAATTGAGTGATTCAAGTTTCTGTGGTTTCAAATTTTTGTGCTCTTTCTACTAGTAACAAAATTGCAACATGTTTCTGTAATACTTTTTGCACTAAATAATTAATTACTGAAAATGCAATAAAAAGTGGAAACTTTGGAATCTCATAACTTTAGTTCTACTCATCCAATTTAAGCAAACTTGGACTCTAAAAATTTGTCTTAACAAACTCTACACATTGGTATTTTATTTGAACACAATTGAATTAAATTTGAACATGTTTTCCTCTGTTTACAAAAAGGGGCAGAATAAGAATGATTATAAAAACTTACATAATAAATTCATTAATAACCCAAAAATTATGTTTGATAGCTCTAAATGTTCAATGAAACATTTGCTACATGTTTTCAACCTTTTCAATGCAATTTGTTTATTGTGTTCCCTAATTTAAAATGGTTCAATAATCCAATGCTTTGATTAAACCCTTTAAATTGCAAAATTCATAACTTGGGCATAAAAATTCCAAATTCCACAAACTAAATATGTTCTCCAATCAACTTTTCATGTACTTTCCAAATATCAACTTTGTTTGCTGTTTTGAATAATTTAATTTGCTGAAAACAACTGCTTCTTATTTAATGCATTTAAAATTGTCAAATTAGTAATTAATTCATCTTAATTCCTTTTTCAATAATTGAAACATGTAATCCACCTAAAATTTTGTGTTCTTTCCAAATATGAACTTTGTTATCTGTTTTGAACAATTTAACTTGATGAAAATAACAAATGCTTGTGTAACACCTTTAAGGAACCAAAATTCCATAACTTAATAAATAAATTTCCAAACTTGGTAAACCTTATTTCAAATTGCTTCTATTGTTGTTTTATTTTCGTTTTCCTCATCCATGCATCATGCTAATCCACCTTCACCTGTTGGTTAGTTGTAAAACAATTATTTCAACCTTAATTCATGGGCTTTCCATATGCAACCCCAAATTGCATATGGGTCCATTTAATTATGTTACCATGTCAACTAGTTTATCGTTGATGCATTCTTAAACTTGTCATGCATCCATATCTTGATCATGCTGGATCTTTTGCCGTAGTAGTAATTGTTGCATCCGGTGTTTGTTCGAGGTTCGTTGCTTCTTCGCGGATAGGACGTTGAGATGATGTGAGCAACGACAAGTTCTGTGGATGTACCTCTACTTGCTGGATTCCAGGCAAGTATACTCACTTGCTGCCAAATGGCTGCCTTTCATCACTTGTTACCGATTCTTTCCGTTGTTCTTATTCTAGCCTGTTGATTCGATGCTTGTGTCTCGATCCTATTATATGTTTACCTTGCAGCCATGATATAGCCTTCCTTCCACTTCCTATTAACTGTTGTTTGTTTACCCTGTTGGCCCTCGTGTCGTAGTTGCATGCTTAGTGTTGTTTGCGCTCAAGTCTTGCTGTCCTTTTACTTATCACCGGTTTAGTTTGATAGTTGGGTTTCAATTCAATCAACAACATGTTAATGTTTGGGGTAACGATAATAATTTGATGTTAAGGCACCGGCAGGAGGCCCGGGTTAGGGTTTTGGAGCCGGCTGGTGTCGAAACTAGGAAAAGAGTCTTGTCTACTGATCCATGATGAGCGTGCTCACCGCATCCGGGTGGTAGTATGGGACCCCCCTCGACTTAGACCTGATCTGCAGCTTGTCCGAAGAGCCATACTTAGTTCGGGTGTTCCATTTGCTCCTTGCATAATGGGCTGATCCCCCATGGTTACTGATGATGATGATGATGCATATAGGGCGAGGCCTGTATTGCCGGGGTGTTGCGTCCTGCGGGAGTTTTGCACACCTGCGCTGAGTATTTCGGCTGCGTGGCTGGGACCTTATAGCTCCGTGGCTCCTAGGATGTGTTGTAGAGATGGTTTGGGTCGTGTCGAGCCAACCTGAGTTTTAGTTGGTGGCTCGAGTGTGTACGGGTACTGGAGCACACCCTGCAGGGATGAATCTTCTCGAGAAGCCGTGTTGTCCGCGGTTATGTGACGACTTGGTGAAAGTACTGGCTAACAAGTACTCAGACAACTTACACCTAATGATAATAACTTGACTAGTAATAGTCTTATTGACACAATAAGTTGAACATCATTAATCCAACAGTGTGAGTTATCCTTGGGTTGCTTCCTTAGTAGGGGGTAACATTGGATGGGTTTGTTTGAGGTTAGTTGTAGTTGGTTGCGATACGCTCTCTTATCTTCTTTCTGTTAGCCGGAAGTTGTAGTGTGTTTCTGTAGTTGGTTAGTGCAGCCCGTTGCCGCTTATTTCCAATAATCCCTTCCTTTCCGTTGAACCCAAAGTATTAGTATCTTGTGATGACTGGCTACGCCGATATCTTGTGAGTATGGGTTATCCACTTGCCAGTACTTAACCGTACTGACCCACGAATCCTTTTTCGTGGCTGCATATTCAACATTGCAGTCAACAGGTTTGAAGTCTGATGACGTTAGCTTGGGAATCCCTCCGGCTTGGCCTGGGCAGGGATTGGAAGCTCTCGGTTATCTTCAGGACTCTTAGTCCAATTTGTATCTTGTCCGTAGCCGGACGCTATGTTGTTTTCTTCCGCTGTTATTTGGATCTTTGTATTGTATCAGTTGTATCCTTGACTCGTTTGAGTCGTCTTGTATATACCTTTTCTGTTGTTGTTGCGGAATATTCGTGAACTGTTGTAATGTTATCACAAGTGGCAACCTGGAATCGGTTATTATGTGGATTTTGGCGGGAATGCTGAAATCTGCATAGTGCCCGATCCCGGGGCGTCACAGTCGGAATCCCACCTAAACCAATGGTTTTCCATGCCATGTGTGTTAGAGTGTCCCATGGGTCTTGGGTGCCAAAGATACCATCACTCTCTGTGTTGGGGCCTCACCAACGTCGGATTTTCTCTCGCGGGTTCCAGGACTGCTCACACCCCGAAACTCCCGGATCTGACGTAACGGGGGGAATCTTGCAAGGAGGTTGGCCCTACCATTGTCAAGGGTGTTCCTTGGTCCTAAAATGACACAACCAAGCAACTAGTTCCACTTTGCTACCCACTTCCGGCTCACGCAGAGGGGGCTAGACGCCGGTTCCGTCTTTTTCTACACCGGGGCTAGGGTATCGCCGGAGAGGGGATCCGGAGCGTCGGAATCCCACCTAAACCAATGGTTTGCCATGGCATGTGTGTTAGAGTGTCCCATGGGTCTTGGGTGCCAAAGATACCATCACTCTCTGTGTTGGGGCCTCACCGACGTCGGATTCTCTCTCGCGGATTCCAGGACTGCTCACACCCCGAAACTCCCGGATCTGACGTAACGGAGGGAATCTTGCAAGGAGGTGGGCCCTGCCATTGTCAAGGGTGTTCCTTGGTCCTAAAATGACACAACCAAGCAACTAGTTCCACTTTGCTACCCACTTCCGGCTCACGCAGAGGGGGCTAGACGCCGGTTCCGTCTTTTTCTACACAGGGGCTAGGGTATCGCCGGAGAGGGGATCCGGAGCGTCGGAATCCCACCTAAACCAATGGTTTGCCATGCCATGTGTGTTAGAGTGTCCCATGGGTCTTGGGTGCCAAAGATACCATCACTCTCTATGTTGGGGCCTCACCGACGTCGGATTCTCTCTCGCGGGTTCCAGGACTGCTCACACCCCGAAACTCCCGGATCTGACGTAACGGGGGGAATCTTGCAAGGAGGTGGGCCCTACCATTGTCAAGGGTGTTCCTTGGGCCTAACATGACACAACCAAGCAACTAGTTCCACTTTGCTACCCACTTCCTGCTCACGCAGAGGGGGCTAGACGCCGGTTCCGTCTTTTTCTACACCGGGGCTAGGGTATCTCCGGAGAGGCGATGAAGAGCGTCGGAACCCCACCTAAACCAATGGTTTGCCATGCCATGTGTGTTAGAGTGTCCCATGGGTCTTGGGTGCCAAAGATACCATCACTCTCTGTGTTGGGGCCTCACCGACGTCGGATTTTCTCTCGCGGGTTCCAGGACTGCTCACACCCCGAAACTCCCGGATCTGACGTAACGGGGGGAATCTTGCAAGGAGGTTGGCCCTACCATTGTCAAGGGTGCTCCTTGGGCCTAACATGACACAACCAAGCAACTAGTTCCACTTTGCTACCCACTTCCGGCTCACGCAGAGGGGGCTAGACGCCGGTTCCGTCTTTTTCTACACCGAGGCTAGGGTATCTCCGGAGAGGGGATCCGGAGCGTCGGAATCCCACCTAAACCAATGGTTTGCCATGCCATGTGTGTTAGAGTGTCCCATGGGTCTTGGGTGCCAAAGATACCATCACTCTCTGTGTTGGGGCCTCACCGACGTCGGATTCTCTCTCGCGGGTTCCAGGACTGCTCACACCCCGAAACTCCCGGATCTGACGTAACAGGGGGAATCTTGCAAGCAGGTGGGCCCTGCCATTGTCAAGGGTGTTACTTGGGCCTAACATGACACAACCAAGCAACTAGTTCCACTTTGCTACCCACTTCCGGCTCACGCAGAGGGGGCTAGACACCGGTTCGGTCTTTTTCTACACCGGGGCTAGGGTATCGCCGGAGAGGGGATCCAGAGCGTCGGAATCCCACCTAAACCAATGGTTTGCCATGCCATGTGTGTTAGAGTGTCCCATGGGTCTTGGGTTCCAAATATACCATCACTCTCTGTGTTGGGGCCTCACCGACGTCGGATTCTCTCTCGCGGGTTCCAGGACTGCTCACACCCCGAAACTCCCGGATCTGACGTAACGGGGGGAATCTTGCAAGGAGGTGGGCCCTAACATTTTCAAGGGTGTTCCTTGGGCCTAACATGACACAACCAAGCAACTAGTTCCAGTTTGCTACCCACTTCCGGCTCACGCAGAGGGGGCTAGACGCCGGTTCCGTCTTTTTCTACACCGGGGCTAGGGTATCTCCGGAGAGGGGATCTGGAGCGTCGGAATCCCACCTAAACCAATGGTTTGCCATGCCATGTGTGTTAGAGTGTCCCATGGGTCTTGGGTGCCAAATATACCATCACTCTCTGTGTTGGGGCCTCACCGACGTCGGATTCTCTCTCGCGGGTTCCAGGACTGCTCACACCCCGAAACTCCCGGATCTGACGTAACGGGGGGAATCTTGCAAGGAGGTGGGCCCTGCCATTGTCAAGTGTGTTCCTTGGTCCTAACATGACACAACCAAGCAACTAGTTCCACTTTGCTACCCACTTCCGGCTCACGCAGAGGGGGCTAGACGCCGGTTCCGTCTTTTTCTACACCGGGGCTAGGGTATCGCCGGAGAGGGAATCCAGAGCGTCGGAATCCCACCTAAACCAATGGTTTGCCATGCCATGTGTGTTAGAGTGTCCCATGGGTCTTGGGTGCCAAAGATACCATCACTCTCTGTGCTGGGACCTCACCGACGTCGGATTCTCTCTCGCGGGTTCCAGGACTGCTCACACCCCAAAACTCCCGGATCTGACGTAACGGGGGGAATCTTGCAAGGAGGTGGGCCCTACCATTGTCAAGGGTGTTACTTGGGCCTAACATGACACAACCACGCAACTAGTTCCACTTTGCTACCCACTTCCGGCTCACACAGAGGGGGCTAGACGCCGGTTCCGTCTTTTTCTACACCGGGGCTAGGGTATCTCCGGAGAGGGGATGAAGAGCGTCGGAATCCCACCTAAACCAATGGTTTTCCATGCCATGTGTGTTAGAGTGTCCCATGTGTCTTGGGTGCCAAAGATACCATCACTCTCTATGTTGGGGTCTCACCGACGTCGGATTCTCTCTCGCGGGTTCCAGGACTGTTCACACCCCGAAACTCCCGGATCTGACGTAACGGGGGGAATCTTGCAAGGAGGTGGGCCCTACCATTGTAAAGGGTGATCCTTGGGCCTAACATGACACAACCAAGCAACTAGTTCCACTTTGCTACCCACTTCCGGCTAACGCAGAGGGGGCTAGACGCCGGTTCCGTCTTTTTCTACACCGGGGCTAGGGTATCTCCGGAGAGGGGATCCGGAGCGTCGGAATCCCATCTAAACCAATGGTTTGCCATGCCATGTGTGTTAGAGTGTCCCATGGGTCTTGGGTGCCAAAGATACCATCACTCTCTGTGTTGGGGCCTCACCGACGTCGGATTCTCTCTCGCCGGTTCCAGGACTGCTCACACCCCGAAACTCCCGGATCTGACGTAACGGGGGGAATCTTGCAAGGAGGTGGGCCCTACCATTGTCAAGGGTGTTCCTTGGGACTAACATGACACAACAAAGCAACTAGTTCCACTTTTCTACCCACTTCCGGCTCACGCAGAGGGGGCTAGACGCCGGTTCCGTCTTTTTCTACACCGGGGCTAGGGTATCGCCGGAGAGGGGATCCGGAGCGTCGGAATCCCACCTAAACCAATGGTTTGCCATTCCATGTGTGTTAGAGTGTCCCATGGGTCTTGGGTGCCAAAGATACCATCACTCTCTGTGTTGGGGCCTCACCGACGTCGGATTCTCTCTCGCGGGTTCCAGGACTGCTCACACCCCAAAACTCCCGGATCTGACGTAACGGGGGGAATCTTGCAAGGAGGTGGGCCCTACCATTGTCAAGGGTGTTCCATGGGCCTAACATTACACAACCAAGCAACTAGTTCCACTTTGCTACCCACTTCCGGCTCACGCAGAGGGGGCTAGACGCCGGTTCCGTCTTTTTCTACACCGGGGCTAGGGTATCTCCGGAGAGGGGATGAAGAGCGTCGGAATCCCACCTAAACCTATGGTTTGCCATGCCATGTGTGTTAGAGTGTCCCATGGGTCTTGGGTGCCAAAGATACCATCACTCTCTGTGTTGGGGCCTCACCGACGTCGGATTCTCTCTCGCGGGTTCCAGGACTGCTCACACCCCGAAACTCCCGGATCTGACGTAACGGGGGGAATCTTGCAAGGAGGTGGGCCCTGCCATTGCCAAGGGTGTTCCTTGGGCCTAACATGACACAATCAAGCAACTAGTTCCACTTTGCTACCCACTTCCGGCTCACGCAGAGGGGGCTAGACGCCGGTTCCGTCTTATTCTACACCGGGGCTAGGGTATCGCCGGAGAGGGGATCCGGAGCGTCGGAATCCCAGCTAAACCAATGGTTTGTCATTCCATGTGTGTTAGAGTGTCCCATAGGTCTTGGGTGCCAAAGATACCATCACTCTCTGTGTTGGGGCCACACCGACGTTGGATTCTCTCTCGCGGGTTCCAGGACTGCTCACACCCCGAAACTCCCGGATCTGACGTAACGGGGGGAATCTTGCAAGGAGGTGGGCCCTACCATTGTCAAGGGTGTTCCTTGGGCCTAACATGACACAACCAAGCAACTAGTTCCACTTTGCTACCCACTTCCGGCTCACGCAGAGGGGGCTAGACGCCATTTCCGTCTTTTTCTACACCGGGGCTAGGGTATCTCCGGAGAGGGGATGAAGAGCGTCGGAATCCCACCTAAACCAATGGTTTGCCATGCCATGTGTGTTAGAGTGTCCCATGGGTCTTGGGTGCCAAAGATACCATCACTCTCTGTGTTGGGGCCTCACCGACTTCAAACCTGTTGACTGCATTATGAATATAGCCCTGAATCATAGGGTCAGTACTTTGAATATACCGACAGGAGCCAAGCAATAATCACAAGATACCAGTGCAACCAATCATCACAAGATACAAATACTTTGGGTACAAAAGAAGGAGTTGTTGTAATAAAGCGGCAACGTGCAGCACTAAGCAATCTACAGAGACACTCTACAACTCTCGTCTATTAGAAAGGGATGAGAGAGCGTGATGAAACCAACTACAACTACTCACCAAAGAAAACCCATCCAGGATTCACCCCCTAAAAAGGAGGCAACCCAAGGAAACTCACACAGTGGATTAAGATGACATTGATAATACGGTGAAGGTATATCTATCTTACTATTCAAGTTATCATTATTAGGTGTAAGTTGTCTGAGTACTTGTTAGCCAGCACTTTCACCAAGTCGTCACATAACCGCGGACAACATGGCTCCTCGAGAAGATTAATCCCTGCAGGGTGCGCTACTGTACCCGTACACACTCGAGCCACAAACTAAAACTCAGGTTAGCTCGACACGACCTTTTCCGTCTCTATTGTCAATCCAGAAACCACGGGAGCTGTCGCGTGCATGGCTACTCAACCCCCGGAAGAAAACGGGACCCTTGTAGCACTCTAAGACCATGCCGCACCTAGCCGCAACGACTACATCAGGTCACCATAGCACCATGAGCTCGTACCTGCAAGTTATCGTGCCAAATGGAAAACCCGAACTAGGTGTGGTCCCTCGACGAACAACAAATTCAGTCCAAGCCGAGGAGGGTCCCATACTACCTCCCGGATGCGGTTAGCTCGCTCATCATGGATCGGTGGACAAGACTCTTTTCCTAAGTTCGACACTAGCAAGCTCCAAAACCACGCCAGGCCTCTTGCCGGTGCCTTATCATCAAATTATTATTACTCCAAACATTAACAATATGTTGATTAAGTTGAACCCAGCTATCAAACTAAACAGGTGACAACAAGACGGACAACAAGACTCGAGCGCAAACAACACTAAGCATGCAACTACGACACGAGGGCCAACAAGGTAAACAAGCAACAGTCAATAGGAAATGGAGGGAAGGCTATATGATGGATGCAAGGTAAACATATGATAGGATCGAGAGACAAGCAACGAATCATAAGGCTAGAATAAGGACAACGGAAAGAATCGGTAACAAGTGATGAACGACAGCCATAGGTAACAAGTGAGTAAAGTTTGCCTGGAATCCAGCTTGTAGAGGTAGCAGAACTTGTCGTTGCTCACATCATCTCAACATCGTATCCGGGAAGAAGCAAAGCACTAAAAGAAACACCGGATGCAACAATTACTAATACGACAAAAGATCCAGCATACTCAAGATATGGATGCATGACATGCGAGATGCAACTTAACCAATTTAAGCAGAACCGAAGTCCGAGCAATTTAATTAGAAGGTTCAAGTTGTTTATCTAACCATCAAATTAAATGTTGATTAACATGGAGAACAAGATATATGTGATCTACACAATATAAAATGGAATAGGCCACAAATTGAATTAAATACCCAACTCATTCCATGTTTATTATTTAGGTGAACATGCATAACAGTACTAGAATGCAAGATGAAAGATGCAAACATGAACATGGATGGCATATTAATATTCCTTGCATGTTTCTGATAAAAATAGACATAAAGTTTGCATTATTTGGATTAGTAAAACAAAAGATATGGGCATTTGAAGTTTAGGGTGCTTTTCTGAAATTTGCAGGGACGTGCCCGTGATGAAAACAACAGAAAGGAGGGCCCCGGTGCAAAACTGGGAAGGCTAAGGGCCTAGGTACGAATTGTCTAGATCTGGATCTGGATCTAGGGAAGTTTCACCGATGGGCAGTCTACCCAGAGAGGATGACAGGCGGGACCCGGCGCCACGCGGTGCTGACTAGGTGCGGGTGCAGACACCGTGGTCACCGGAGTCACCGACAGGTGGGGCCGGTTGTGCGCAGTGAAAAATAGAAAGGATGACAAGCGGGACCCGGCGCCACGCGGTGCTGACTAGGTGCGGGTGCAGACACCGTGGTCACCGGAGTCACTGACAGGCGGGGCCGGTTGTGCGCAGTGAAAAATAGAAAAAGTGTGGACGCGGTTTGCGTCGGGTGGGATTCGATCCAGGGATCTCTCGCTGAGAACAAAGGAACGGAGCCACTGGGCTACCAATCTGCTTGTGATTCAGAACGGGGCAAAGCGACGGGAATCTGACGAAACTAAACAGATACACCGCCTGTAGGTTGCAGATCGACGGGAACGGATGGGAGACAGGCTGGTGACTACCAGAAGCCGACGGCGTTCGAGCGCATGTGTGCAGAGTAAGGGAAACTGTGTGGTACTGCACTTGTTTTGGGAGTGTGTGGGTATAGAGAGAGATCGCAGGGACAGTGAGCATCATGAACAACAAGAGCTCGAACTTGTTTTCCATGTCTACCATGGTAGATGCGTACGGGACAGAGACGAACATCAGCGACCAACAATGGAAAACGAGATGAGGGAGGTGGAATCGGGCGCGCAGCTCACCGGGAGGGCGCTGGAGTAGTCGATCGAGCCCGAGGAGGTCCAGGTCGCCGGAAATTCGCCGGAGAAGCTTGCCGGTCGGGGTGGAAGACGAGGTTGCCGATGATGATGTTGTGACAATTACTTGCATGTAGAGGTGGACGACGGCAGCGCGGAGCTTTTGCCTGGCTCAGCTCGGCTTGAAAGAGCCCATGGCGATGGGGCCATGATAAGGGGCTTCGGCTCTCCCTCTCGGTTAAGAAAATTCATAGGAAAGGAAAAGAAGACAGAGGAGGGAGAGAGGTGGTGGCGGCGGAGAGGGAACAAGGGAGAGGAGCTAGGGTTTGGGGATCCTCTACCGGGTAGATAAGAACGAGGGGAAGGAGGGGACCATGGAGGTGGGTGGTGCGGTGGTTTCGTGGTGGAGGGGAAAAAGTCAGAGGAGGTTAGGAAGGAGAGGTAACAGGCCAGAGAAAGAAGGTGGGCTGGTTTTGGCCTGATATTTTGGCCGGCCACACTAAAACATTTTTCTTCTTCTTCTTTTGTTTAGTTGTTTTTCAGGAAATAAGTGAAGTGGTTTTTGGGATTTAAAAAAGAAAGTTTTAACCACTTAAATTTTTTGTAGAAAATAGATTTATTGATGCGATGGGATATGATGCATGAACCATGATGATGCACAAAAGAAAACAAACAAAACTAATTGGGGAAATCCCCGGACGTTACAGACGACACCACTAACAAGGGATTGCGCCCTCGCAATCCGCACACAACCACGGGCGAGGGAAGAAGTCGTATCTATCGAATCTTTGGCCGCATTGTTGATCTTCTCGACACCACTAACAAGGGGTTCTTACTCGCGTTGATGACGATGTTCTTCCGTTGAGAATCTTCTAAAGATCGAGCCTATTAGGTTGAAAGGCTAAGCTAATGTCCAACCCACGTATGATCCCAATCTTTGAAAGATAGATAAGATAGGAGAGTCCAAATCAAATAAGATAAAAGGAGAAGTAGAATAGAGGAAAGGAATAAACAAGAATCCTATCGAGAGGTTTCAAAAAATAGTTTTAGCACAAATAGTTTTGACACTCTAGAAACACGACCGTTAGCGAGGTTATCCTACAGGCTTTGCGGACTCGTTGCTTCGATAACAATTCGTATCGAAACAACTTTGGGAATCGGAACCATGCTCTATACCAACTGTGACGCCCCTGGATCGGGTACTATGAGGATTTCAACGTTCCCGCCGTAATCCACATAATACCGATCCCGGGTTGTCAACTTTCGGTAATCATTACAACAGTTCACGAATAATCCACAACAACAACAGAAGAGATATATACAAGACGACTCAAACGAGTCAAGAATACAACTGATACAATACAAAGATACAAATAACAGCGGAAGACAAAATAGTATCCGACTACGGACAAGATACAAATTGGACTAAGAGTCCTGAAGATAACCGATGGCGTCCAATCCCTGCCCAGGCCAAGCCGGAGGGATTCCCAAGCTAACGTCGTCAGACTTCAAACATGTTGACTGCATTGTGAATACAGCCCCAAATCATGGGGTCAGTACTTTGAATATACCGACAGGAGCCAAGCAATACTCACAAGATACCAGTGCAACCAATCTTCACAAGATACAAATACTTTGGATACAAAGGAAGGAGTTGTTGTAATGAAGCGGCAACAGGCAGCACTAAGCAATCTACAGAGACACGCTACAACTCTCGTCTATTAGAAAGGGATGAGAGAGCGTGATGAAACCAACTACAACTACTCACCAAAGCAAACCCATCCAGGATTCACCCCCGGTCGAATCTGTATCTCAACAAATCCCTCGGGTGAACCCATAGGGTTTCGATTAGGAGAACGTGTAGGCGCTGGTGACAATCGTCGGTTAGACAGGGGGCACGATTTACCCAGGTTCGGGGCCCTCGTAGAGGTAAAACCCTTACTCCTGCCTCTTTCGATCTGTATTCATGAGTAGATCGGTTAAAACGGGGGGTTGCTCAAGTTGAGAGTATGATCTCGATCTCAAGGCTTGGTGGTGCGGTATTGCTTGGTCCCTCTCCTGTGGTTCTCCTGGCCTTATATAGGTGTCCAGGTCTCAAACCATACCCCGGGAGGACTCGAACTCTAACCTAGAGTCGGTTACAAGTTTCCTAACTTGACCCGCAAGGCTTTGCGGGTGGGCTTCAATTGGGCCTTCTAGAATAATCCATGACGCCTCCTTTAGAGCTTGGACCGTGGGCCTGAGACCAGGTCGGCTCACCCGACAGGCCTAGGATCCATCCCTTCGTCAGTAGCCCCCGAGCGTTTACTCGACTGAGAATCCGTCGGGTGGACGCTGAGAACTTATCTTGATTTCTTTTCGACTGGTAGCTTCAATCGTTTGAAGATTATGTGTATCCTGTATGCGATGCATTTCTTGTACTCGAGTATCGAGAAAATAAAAGTGCCTGTGTGTTTGGCTATTTTCGCAGAAGGATGTGGCTCAGTTGCTCGGTTCTCCCGAAAGCTCAGGGCCAATTAATTGCATCTAGGGCAAAAACAGTTCTGGCCTACACAGATTCAAGACCTCTGACTCGAACCTGGTGAGGTGATCATTGCGACTGAGCCGCAGAGATCTTACCGAGTCAAACTTAACCTAATAGGGTACCCGGCACGTCCGCTAGGATTTTTCTTCGTGTTGTTGACACGGAAATTACCGGAGGATGCAGCTTGAGTGCGATTCCAGGCCCTCAAGAGAGATCTTTTGGGTCTTACCTTCGTATTCGAAAGAATACGTCATCCAGATGTGCCTAGTCGGCCGAACGATCCAGGGGATTGATGTGCGTACATCGTATAACCGAGTGGCAGGAGCTGCACACTCGCAAGTTTTGTCCAGGGATATTTCGAGTGAAAATGTCTCCCTTGTTTTTGTGCACAAAGTTTTTTGTGCTTTGTAGTCTTCTATCCATACGAAAGAGTTTCCGTGTTTGGAAACGTTGTCGTGCCCATTTGAAAGGAAATTTCGTATCTGGGGCTTTTATGCGAAAGAGTTTTCGCATCACGGTTTTCCCATACGAAGTTATTTCGTGTCTGGGGCTTTATGCGAAAAAGTTTTCGCGTCTTGATTTTCCCATACGAAGTTATTTCGTGTTTGGGGCTTTTATCCGAAAGAATTTCGAGCCTGATGATGTTCACAATGACGTCACAGCGCACTTTATCCTCCCGATGGGACGTGACAGAGTGAGAACAGATGTGCTGGCCCACCTTGTCAGCTTTTTGACCGGAAACGAGACGTCGTTTCCGGTTTTGCCGCGAACTGCGCGCAGTAATTGCGCACGATCTACTGTTAAGATCGTGGCACGAAACAGCCTTCGCCGCCCTTTCGTTTCAGCTTCACGCGTGGCAGCTGCGATGGGTGCCACGTTGCTCGATGAGCGGCTAGGGTTGGGTGACCCCGTGTATATATACGGTCCTTAGGTAAAAGGTAAAAACTTACCGTCATTCGCTTCCCAGCCTTCGTCTTCCTCGCGCACACCTCCTCCTCTGCGAGCTTGCATCAGCATCCATGGCGGGAGGGAAGAAACGTAGCGCTGCTGTCTCCTCCTCGCAGGCGCCCGAAGATGTTCCCGCGCCACCTGCTCCGCGCTCCGGCGACTGGCGCTCCCCCAACACCACGCAGAAAAGCATCAAGGAGATGCAGAGGGAAGGGCTACTGCCTCCCGACGTCGAGAAGCGGGTTCGCCTCGGCAAAAAAGAAGTGGTACCAAATCCCCGCGCGAACAAGCGCTGATCTTCGGAGATCACGTCGCACGCGGGCTCTCACTCCCCCTCCACGCTTTCTTCGTGGCATTGATGTATGTCTACGGCATACAGCTCCACGACCTGCCTCCGAACGCGATGCAGCACATCTCGTGCTTCATCGTGCTTTGCGAGTGCTTCCTCGGTATCCGCCCGCACTGGGGCCTTTGGAAGGCCCTGTTCAAGGTGCGGGTCTTCCGCGAGAAATCGCGGGTAGAGACCGAGCTTGGAGAGACGCTGCACACCGGCGGCTTTGGAATCCAAGCGAAGTCGTATACTCTGTATTTCGACATGCACCTCATCGACTCCGCGCAAGGGTGGAGGAGAAAATGGTTCTACGTCGTCGACAACAGCGCGGGTGGAGTTCACGAATTCCACCCGTTCGCTATCTTGAAGCGGAGAAAGTCTTGGGCGCACAAGCTTTCAGTCGAAGAAGGCCGAGTCGTCGCCCTGCTACTCGCCAAGGTGGCAATCCTCTGCGACCAAGCCGCAGGGATTGCGCTGAACGGCTTGCATCTGGCGAATGTGTTCCTCAAACGCAGGATCCAGCCATTCCAAGAGAGGCACTCCACCATGTGGGAATATCAGGGCGTTCAAGACCCCAGCCGCGTGAGCCGAGAAGAACTTTCGAATGCTGAATTCGAGAAGAACATCGCGTCCATCACCAAGCTGAAAGTTGGTGAGGACTTTCCCGACTGCTCTATCGCGCCATTCGAAGCTTCGAGACCTCCTCCATCCGAAGTAAGTTCAAATATTTTTCTGTCTTAGCTTTTCCTTTGTTCGAAAGTTTGTCGACTGAGTTTCTTCTTCTTTTCTTCTTCTTGTTTTCCTTCTACAGAGTCTAGCGGTAGCAACCTGCTACCCGCCAGTCTTCGGTGAAGAAGCCTCAGACCTGTTGGGGAGCAACCTGGATGTTCCTGTCGACATCAGCGTTGCCAACGCCGACTCGAGTTCCGAGAGCGATTCTTCGGATGACGTGGAGGAATCGGGTAGCGATCTTCGCCACCACAAACGCCGCCGGGCGGGAGAAGATGAAGCCACCTCCAAGGATAACTCCTTGGGTGGAGGATCTGATAAAGAGCCCCTCATCGTGACCCCACTGAGTTTGCGCGCTCCTCCCGCTCCCAAGCCGAAGATCCAGACCGCTTGGAACGCGGATATGTTGGATGACGATGACGACGAGTAAGTTTTTCTTTCCTTCTTCGTTCTAGTCGAACGTTTTCTTCTTGCTCCTTCTGACGTTATTGTTGTCCTTCATGAAAGGCTCCAGTCCATCAGCCCCGGCCGATTTGCCTCTTCTCTTCCTCTCAAGAAGAGGAAAGATGCTGCTGCTGTGGGTGAAACCTCGACAACTGGGACCGTCCAGAATTCGCCGAGCCCAGCCCCCACAGCTGCGGCTACGGATTATAGGCTGCCTAGCTTTGCGGTTGGGGCCTCGGCTTGAAAAGAAGTGTCGGGTAGCTCTGCTGATCCTCTATGCATTGCCCAGGGCCAGGTAAACTTTGTCATTTTTCCTTGCATTCTGTACTTCGTTCTTTTCTGTGTTTTTATCGGGTGCACGGCAGTGCTCCCGATGGGAGTAGACCCCGAGGCTGTAGTCAATCGCTTGCGATTGGCTACAGGCTCAAAAATTCAAGCTTCTTTTCTTTCTGGACTTTATCGGGTGCACGGCTGTGCTCCCGATGGGAGTAGCCCCCGAGGCTATACTCGACTGTTTACAGTCGCGAATAGTCTCAATTTCCTTCCACTTTCGCTAACTTCTTCCTCTTTGTATTTTGCAGTCTCTGCTTGACTCTCTCGTAGCCTTTGGTCGCCGCGTAATTTAGGTTGAGTCAGATTGCGTAATCCTTCGGGCTGATCGTGATCGACTCGTCTTGGATAATCAAGCTCTCCAAGGTAAATTTACTCGTTTCTTCCGCTTATTCTTTCTGATTGTGTGAATTCCCTTATGCTGAAATTTGTTGCTGTGTAGCCCAAGTTGATTTTCTGAAGACCGACAAGACCGATGCCATCACTCGGGTGACCACCCTCAAGGCTGAGTTGGAGGCTGTCCGAAAGGAACTTGAATCCTCTCGCAAGCATTCGACTGACCTCGAGGGAAAGCTCGTTGAGGCCCAGGACGCTCTGAAGCGACTGGAGGAGGTAGGCACGAAACAGGACAACGATCTCGTTGACTTCATTCGCCCTCTAGCCCAGAATTTCACAAGTAAGTTGCAGATCTTCTTGGCGTTGCGCTAGAGCTGCATGGGGTTCAACGGTGGACGCCCTGACGGAGTCTTGCGCTTAGCTTCGGAGGCATGCGAGTGGGATTTGCTCCCTCATTGGCAATGCCATTCGAGTGTTGACGCAACTCCACGAGCGTCTCCTGGTTGATGTCACGGTCCACCTATGCTGGATGGTCTCCTGAAGGTTTTTCTGGAGGGCGATCTCCTTCAGGCCTACTCGATCGCCCAATCGGAGTGCGGGGCGAAGACTGCTACCAGTTCGCGCTGGCGCACGGAGTCACAGGCTTGGACGAGGCGTACTCGAACCTTCCCGTCGATGCCACCATGGGCAGAAAGGTAGTGCTTCGTCCTTTCGGCGATCCGGCTGGAGTCCTTGCTCGGAAGCTATCTGACTTGATTGCCCGTGCTAGTCGCAAGGGGCAATCTGCCGCGAGTGGCAGCACTTCTGTAGTTCCTTAGGATAGACTTTATGTAGTTTGCTCTTCTGATGTAATGAACCTTGGGATGTATTCCCGTATTCTGTCTTTAATCGAAATGTTCTTTTGATATCTGAGATGTTTCTTGCGACTGATTGTCATGAGTTCCTCCCAATGGGAGTAGCCCCCGAGCACCTATCGAATAGGTGGTTTATTTCTCGAATGGGGTGTCTTGAATTATTCCTTAACTTTTCTTATCTTCTTCCAGGTAACAGGTGTTGTCGCGGAGTCATCGAGTGGATCTGCCGCACAAGCAGATCCTCTTGTTGCTGCTGTTGGTACTTTTGCCGGCCTCCGTGACCGTGTCGCGGATGGTGAGCGCAAGCTAAAAGCTTTGCGTGGAGTGGCTGATGTAGCCTTGTCTAAGCAGAAGCTTGCGGCTGACCGTGAGCAGTTTGTGATGGGAGAGTTGGCAGCTGTTGCCAAGGATATGCTTTGTAAGTGCTTCAACCCCCTAGCAATTTGTTTGACTGCATCTTGTTTTCTTCTTTAACTCTCTGCAGCTTTCTTTGTAGTTGTTCAGCCTGACGAACGGTGTGAAAAACATTGGGTGGATAACCATATTCTTCACGAAGCCGGTAGTTCAAAACCACATGCAAACAACTTCTGGTCCGACCGCATTCGAGGCTTTGTGCTGGCTACTTTGAAGTATCGTGTGGGCCAGGCGAAGATACTCGTTGATCGTTGTCATGAGGCCCTGATAGCTTTGAATCGTGCTTTTTATCCGCTGGAGAGAGGTCCAGAAGACTTGAGCCAGTTGCTCAGAACTTTCGGTCGAGTAGGAGAAATTCGCGAGTGCGTCTGCCAAGAGCTGATCTGCGGGGCCTTAGTAGCACTTGCTTTTGTCCGATTATGGCATCCTGAGGTCAATTTCAAATCTGTGGCTAGGCTCCCAAATGCTTCACTCGATATGACCTCTCATTTTACAGTCGTTCGTTCTGCAGCAGAGGAGATTATTCGACTGACTTCTGAAGAGGTTAATCGAGTGTTAGCTGAGGAAACTGCTCGTCGCCATATGTAATTGTAGGATGTATGTATCGTGTTGTTTTTGTATAGTCGTCTTGAAACTTTATAAGGTGCCAACCTTGTTTGTACTTTTGTATTTGTAAATGATGCTAAGTTAGGCGTAGACCCCGGGTGTTTGGGGTGTATACCTGTTATTTAGCGTGTAAGGATCAATAACTTGAGAAACTATGGTTGAGAAACCATGTATTTTATTAATATGACTGAGAAACCATGTATTTTCTTCGAGCTACAGGATGGCTAGTATAGCCTTATTTTTGCGAATGGAATAATCCTAAGGATAGAATTTGCGGAGGTGCGCAACGTTCCATGGATTGGAGTAGATGCCACCGGTCTCGGGGTTCTTCAGTCGATAAGCGCCACCAGGGATAACTTCGTGTATTATGAAGGGTCCTTCCCACGGTGGCTTGAGCTTGTGTTCTTCATTCTGTTTGAGCCGCAGCAGCAAATCTCCTACCACGGAAGCTCTATGGCGTATACGACGGCTGTGGTAGTTGCGCAGCGACTGTTGATATACCGCGGATCTTGCGAGTGCAATGTCGCGTATCTCGTCGAGTGCATCCACGTCTTCCGTGAGTGCCCTGTTAGAGGTTTCTTCGCTGTAAGCGACGACTCGTGGGGCGCTGAACTTGACATCTTCGGGAAGGACTGCTTCAGCTCCGTATACCATGAAAAATGGCGTGTAGTTTGTTGATCGATTCGGGGTCGTGCGGAGGCTCCATAGTACGGAGGGTAACTCCTCTGCCCATTGCCCTGCCGCTGGGTGCAGACGATCGAGTAGCCGTTTCTTTATTCCAGCTGAGACCAACCCGGTGGATCGCTCGACTTGACCGTTGGTTTGCGGGTGAGCCACAGAGGCGAAACTGAGGGTGATTCCCTTTTCCTCGCAGAACTGCTCTGTTTCCTTTGCTGTGAAATTGCTTCCATTGTCGGTGATGATGTTGTGTGGTATCCCAAATCTACACACGATGGAGTCGAAGAATTTTACGGCACATTGGGCGCTGGCCGAAGTGACTGGCATGGCTTCAATCCATTTTGTGAATTTGTCGACTGCAATGAGCAAGTGCGTGTATACTCCGGGTGTTGATTTTCTCAGTGGTCCTACCATGTCTAACCCCCATTGTGCAAAGGGCCAGGCGATTGGGATCATGTGAAGTTCGGTGGAGGGGGCGTGCGGCTTGGGCGCGAATCTTTGGCATGTGTTGCATTTGTCGACTAGGTCCTTTGCATCCCTGGCCGCTGTGAGCCAGTAGAATCCTGCGCGAAAAGCTTTACCCATGATTGCCTTCCAGCTAGCATGGTGTCCACAATCTCCTTGGTGTATGTCTCACAGTAGTTCCCTGCCGTCCTCGGGCGCTATGCATCTCTGCAATATTCCTGATATGCTCTGTTTGTATAGTTCTCCATTGAGTACTCGAAAAGCTTTGCTGCGTCGTACTATCTATCGAGCCTCACGAACATATGCTGGGGGCTGCTTGTTGGACAAGTAGTCGAGGTATTTCTGCGTCCAGACTGGTTCGACCAGAAAAACTTGTCTCGAAATGTTGTGGGTGAGCTCAATCATAGCAGTTTGCGGGCTGACCTCTGCCTCCAATGTTGCGGGTGCTTCTGCCGACTTTTTGACCTTGACTGAGCGCTTGATCATCCTCTCGAAGTATATTCCAGGCGGTATGGGTGTGTTGGTAGAACCCATGTTTGCCAATTTATCTGCTTCTTCGTTGTTGGATCGCGCAATCTGCTTTAGTTCGCACCCTTGGAAACTTCCTTCGAGTAGGTTGTACATGTCTCGATAAGCGACCATGTTTTCTGCGATGTCGTCGCACTCTTTCATTGTCTGTTGTACTATGAGGTTTGAATCCACATAGATCATTAGTCGGGTAGCTCCACAGGCAATTGCCATCTTCACGCCATGTAGGAGGCCCTCGTATTCCGCGTCATTGTTTGATGCCGGGTCGTCGGGTGGAAAATCCAATCGCAGGATGTATTGTAACTTGTCACCTCTGGGGGATATCAGAACTACCCCGGCTCCAGCTCCTTCGTTTCTCTTCGACCATCGAAATACATTATCCAGTTGCTCGTATACTCTGGAGGACCTGACGTTTGTAGTTCTGTCCACCCGCTCAGGAATTCCACGAGTATTTGTGATTTGATAGATTTGCGATTCGCATATATGATGTCCCAGGCGCCGAGCTCGATACTCCACTTTGTGATTCTTCCGGATGCCATTGGGTTATTCATGATAGTACCCAGTGACGCGTCGTTTACCACCGTGACGGTGTGTTCCTGGAAGTAATGCTTGAGTTTTCGGGCTGTGAGCACCACACCGTACACGAGTTTCTGATAATGGGGATATCGCTGTTTGCAGGGAGAAAGCACCTCGCTTATATAATATATTGGCCTTTGGATGCCATACGCCTTGCCGTCTTCTGGCCGCTCGACCACAATCGCTGTGCTGATGACTTGATTTGTTGCGGCTAAATACAGAAACAGTGGCTCCCGTTCTTCCGGTGTCGCCAGGACGCGCCTGCTCTGCAATGCTCGCTTGAGGTCTATGAATGCTTTCTGTGCTTCGGGCGTCCACTCGAACTTATCTGTTTTCTTCAGTAGCTTGTAGAAAGGCAATGCCTGCTCGCCTAGCCTCGCAATGAATCTGCTCAGGGCGGCTAGTCGTCCTGCGAGCTGCTGCACACCGCGTAGATTAGTTGGCTCCTTCATTGTCAGGATTGCTTGGATTTTCTCCGGGTTAGCTTCAATTCCTCGAGAAGAGACTAGGTAACCCGAGAAGTTGTCCCGCAGGGATGCCAAAGACGCACTTCGTAGGGTTGAGCTTTATTCGGTATGCGTTCAGCGCGTCGAATGTTTCTCTGATGTCGTCGAGGAGCGTATCCTCTACTCGAGTCTTGATGACGATGTCGTCAACATACACTTCTACGTTCTTGCCAATGAGCTTGGCGAGGCATTTTTGCATGCAACGCTGATATGTTGCGCCTGCGTTCTTTAGCCCGAAGGGCATTGTCGTGTAGCAGTAAACACCGTGTGGTGTGATAAATGCTGTTTTCTACTCGTCCTCCTTTTTCATCCTGACCTGATTATAGCCTGAATAGGCGTCCAAGAAGGAGAGGCGTTGGCAGCCTGCTGTAGAGTCCACGATCTGGTCTATCCGTGGCAGGGGGAAGTTATCCTTGAGGCAGTTCTTATTCAACAACGTGTAGTCGATGCACACGCGAAGGATGTCAGTATTCTTCTTCGGGACCAGCACCGGGTTTGCTAACCAGGTGGAAATCTTTATCTTGCAAATGAATTTTGCTGCGAGTAGTCTGTTTACTTCTTCTCCGAGCGCTTTTTGTTTGGACTTTGAGAACCTTCGGGTGGTCTGCTTGATAGGCTTGGCGTCTTTGAAGACTTCGAGTGAGTGCTCGGCGAACTCCCTGGGTATCCCTGGCATATCTGAAGGCTGCTAGGCGAAAATTTCCCAGTACTCACGGAGGAGTTCGGCGAGCGCGCCTTCCTATGCTGGCGACAGGGTGGTAGACACCATCGCCGTCTTCGCAGAATCCGTCGGGTGCACTTGATGCTTGCGGGTACCGCTATTTGTGTTGAACTCGAGCTTTGGAGCGTTCTTCTTGGTGAGAGGCATCACGGAGTGATCCGTGGTTTTGCTATCTCTTCCAGTTCTTCCTGCATCCCGAAGGATTTGGCGATCTCGTTGAACTCGATGTCGCATTTATTGGATTTTTGGAAATCGCCGTCGATGGTGATTGTGCCATGTTCCCCGGGCAGCTTAAGCTTCAGGTATGCATAGTGCGGTACTGCCATGAATCTGGCGAACGCTGTTCGGCCAAGAATGGCGTGGTACTATGAAGGCCAGTCGACTACTTTCAAGTCAAGAAATTCTCGTCTATAATTACTCCGGTTGCCTAGCACCACCTCCAGGTTAACTGTTCCGAGTGGGTGGATCTCTTTTCCTGGAACTATCCCGTGGAAGGATGTCTCCGATTCCGCGAGTCCGTCCAAATTCCTGTTCATGCGATGGAGTGTGTCTGCGTAGATGATACTGATGCCGCTGCCTCCGTCCATAAACCCGGAGCCAGCTCGTAATTGCCAATTTGCGCTTGGATGACTAGCGTGGCGTGTCCTGGTCGATAGACTCGTGGGGGGGTGGTCTTCTTTGGAGAAAGTTATTGGTTGATCCTCCATCTTCAGGTACTCGGGCTTCGTAGGTGGGGCTTGCACAACCATGCATATTTTTCGTGTGTTCGTCTTCTGAACCCTGCATGATGGACAGACTTTTTGTATCATGTCCAAGAGTCCCGCTGGGTTCGGGTATACATTGGCTCCCTGGTTTGGGGCGGGTGGCGCTGGTAGCGCAGCTAACACCGTGTTTTGATTTCCTGCTGGGGGCAGGGCTTGCGGCTGGTGAAATCCTTGAGCTCCTCCTCCAGGGAGCCGCGGGTAGCCCTGATTGATTGATGCTCTATTTTTCTTTGAGAAGGCCTCGTGGATATCAAGGAACTTTCGGCAATCCTTGAGAAGGTGTGTTGCCTTAGTTTTGCTGGTGCGCTTGTCTGTAAATAGATGTAGCGTGCAGTAACCATCGAGGTCCTCCTTGGGGGTTTTGTCCTTTGGCTTTGGCCTCCACTCGCGATTTCCGCGATATCCACTGTCGCGATTTCTTGTAAACTCTGCTGCCACCAGTTCTTCTCGATCATCGCGATCGTAATGCTTTCTCCTTTTCTTTCGACTATGGCGATCGTCTTCGCGTGTTGGTGATGAGTCTTTCTAATTGCGCACCACGTCTTCGCCGTTTTCCCATCTGTCGGCTATAGCCATCAGTTCTCCCATGGTTTTGGGTGCGAGTCGTCCCAGTTCTTCCCTGAAAGAGGTTCGCCGTGCTCCTTTGGCGAATGCTTCAACCGCCACTTCTTCTGATATGTTTCCCGCTGTGTTCCTGAGTGTGGTCCATCGCTGAATATATTTGCGAGTGGACTCGCCACTTTTCTGCTTGCAAGCTCGTAGCTCCTCGATGGTCGCCGGTCTTTTGTATGTTGCTTGGAAATTTTTGCAGAAATCGAGGTTTAGATCATCCCAAGATCTATAGCATGCCCTCGGCCTTCCTTCGAGCCAGCTGCGTGCAGTGCCGACTAGATGTAAGTTGAGGTACTGCATAGCCGTGTTTTTTTTCCCACGTTGGCATTTTACTGCTGTGAGGTAATCTGACAACCGGGCTTGTGGCTCTTGCGAACCATCGTATTTCTGCACTTCCGTGGATAGCTTAAATCTCTTGGGCAGCAGCGCCTCGCGGATGCTACGGGCAAAGCATAAGGCTCCGCAGACTTCGTCGTCGGAGGATGTAGATGGGGAACGCGCGCGGTTCCTGGCCGCTCGACCTTTATCAACCTTGCGCTGGACGATGTCTTATCGCGCTTTGTACCCAGGTTCGTCGCGGTTGACGTCTCCCCTCGGCTCCTTGCTGCGATGTCGCGAGCGGCTGCTGTCTCGATCCCTTCGCGGGCTGCGATCTCGATCCCTCCGTGGGCTGCGATCTCGACTTCTCGGCGGGCTGCGATCTCGACCTCTTCGCGGGCTGTGGCTACGGTCTCGATCCCTCGGGCTGCTATCGCTGCCACTCGGGCTATCTCCACGTCGTCGGGCTTCTTTCCCTCGTGCGCGATGAGGCGATTTTTCCTTGCCAGGTGATGTGCCCCTGTGTCCACGGGGTACTTCTTTGTCCTTCTGTGCGGCTGCTTTCCTGCGATCGTAGGAGGCGAGTTTTGCGGCCGCCATGCCTAATCCTTTCTGCACTTGCTTTATTGTTCCGCACGGGGGTCGTTTTCCCCTGGTTGATTTATCTGCATGTAGGTGGCTGCGGCTAGTACCGCGGCTGCAGGAGTTTGCGGATGGATGCACTAGTGGAAACAACCCCTCTCGTCCAGGGGGCCAGGGGGCAGCTGTCCCGGTTGCAACCGAATCCGGGACAAATGCCATGCTTTGGTCCCGGTTCGTGCGCCCGGGGCAACAGGAATCGCCTGGGGGCATTGGTCCCGGTTCGTGGGGACATATCGGTCCCGGCTCGTGCCACAGACCGGGACCAATGCCTAGCCACATGCCACGTGGCACGCGCATGAACATTTGTCCCGGTTCAGTCCACGAACCGGGACCAATGCCCCCCTTCCCCGATATATACTGCCCCAGCCCCTCCCCCCTTCCATCTTTTTTTTTTGCTTGGAGGTGTGAGAGAGTGTGGTGTTAGTGTGTTTTATTTTACTATGCACACGAGGTGTTCGACGAAATTCCCGAGCCGCACATAAGCTCACTGAAAATGGTATCTTCGACCGAGGTTAACAAACTTATCTTTTTCATCTGTAACTGATACATAAAAAAGTAGTATTTGTCGTATTAATATGTTATTGTAATGTATTTTGATAAACTTAATTATACGATGCAGCTGGATGCACGACAGCGATGGATGTATGGTGACCGACGCACTTCCGAGTATATGGCAGGCCTGAATGCATTTCTTGCTGTAGCTCAGGCGAACACAGATAATGGCTTCATGTGTTGCCCATGTGTTGATTGTCGGAACGTCAAAGAGCACTCTTCCGAAAGAATCATTCACGGCCATCTACTTCAGAGAGGTTTCATGCCCAGCTATAATTGCTGGACGAAGCATGGAGAAAGAGGGGTTGTGATGGAAGAAGATGATGAAGAAGAAGAAGATCCTTTGTTCCCTGAATACGACGATACTGCAATGGAAGAGAATGGAGAAGAAGGAGGTGATCAAGAACAGGCATCAGAAGAGCCCGATGATGATCTTGGCCGAGTTATTGCTGATGCAAGGGAAGACTGTGAAAATAAATTGGAGAGGTTGAAGCTGGACAACATGTTACAGGATCACAAAAAATTGTTGTACCCAAATTGCGAAGATGGTAGCACAAAGCTCGGTACCACACTGGAGTTGCTGAAATGGAAGGCACAGAACGGTGTGACTGACAAGGCATTTGAGAGTTTACTTCAACTAATGAAGCCAAAACTTCCAAAGGATAACGAATTGCCTGAGAGTACGTACGAAGCAAAGAAAGCTCTCTGCCCTCTAGGATTAGATGTGCAGAAGATACATGCATGCATTAATGACTGCATCCTCTTCCGCGGTGAGAAGTACGAGAATTTGGATGAATGTCCGATATGCACTGCACTGCGGTATAAGATCAGAGCAGATGACCCTGGTGATGTTGACGGCGAGCCCCCCCCCCCCCCCCCCGTAAGAGGGTTCCTGCTAAGGTGATGTGGTATGCTCCTATAATACCACGGATGAAAGGTCTGTTTAGAAACAAAGAGCATGCTAGGTTGTTGCGATGGCACAAAGTAGACCGTAAGAAAGACAGAAAGTTGAGGCACCCCACCGATGGATCGCAGTGGAGAAAGATCGAGAGAGACTTTCCAGACTTTGCAGGAGAGGCGAGAAACTTATGGTTTGGTCTAAGTACAGATGGCTTTAATCCTTTTGGGGAGCGGAGCTCCAGTCATAGCACTTGGCCTGTAACTCTATGTTTGTACAACCTTCCTCCTTGGTTGTGCATGAAGCGCAAGTTCATTATGATGCCAGTTCTCATCCAAGGCCCGAGGCAACCTGGCAACGACATTGATGTCTATCTAAGGCCATTAGTGGAGGAACTCTTACAATTGTGGGGCAAACCAGGTGTACGTGTGTGGGATGAGAACGAACAAAAGCCATTTGACCTACGGGCGTTGCTTTTCGTAACCATCAATGATTGGCCTGCTCTTAGTAACATTTCCGGACATACAAACAAGGGATACAATGCATGCACACACTGTTTAGATAATACTGACAGTGTTTTTTTGGATAAATGTAAAAAGGTTGTATACCTGGGGCATCGTAGATTTCTTCCGATCAAGCATCCCGTAAGAAAGAAAGGAGGGAAGCATTTCAGAGGTGAGGCAGATAACCCGAAGAAGCCTGAGCTGCGTAGTGGTAATGATATATTCGATATGGTCAAGGACCTAGAAGTAATCTTTGGTAAGGCTGCTGGCAGCCAACCAGTTCCGTACGGCCCTGATAAGCGCGCACCCATGTGGAAGAAGAAATCTATATTTTGGGAGCTACCCTATTGGAAAGTTTTAGAGGTCCGGTCTTCGATCGACGTGATGCACGTGACAAAGAATCTTTGTGTCAATCTGCTATGCTTCCTGGGCGTGTATGGGAAGTCCAAAGATACGCCAGAAGCACGGGAGGACCAGCAACGTATGAAATACCCAATCAACAAGCACACAGATAGGCGCCATTACTTAAGCAGCTACGCTCTTACTAAAGCAGAGAAGGAAATATTCTTTGAAGTCGTTTACAATATCAAGGTTCCGTCTGGCTTCTCGTCGAATATAAAGGGGATAATAAACATGGCAGAGAAAAAATTCCAAAACCTGAAGTCTCATGACTTCCACGTGATTATGACGCAGTTGCTTCCGATTGCATTGAGGGGGCTTCTACCGGAAAATGTTCGAGTACCCATTGTGAAGCTATGTGCGTTCATGAACGCAATATCTCAGAAGGTAATCGATCCAGAAAGTCTGACAAGATTACAGAGGGATGTGGTCCAGTGTCTTGTTAGTTTTGAGTTGGTGTTCCCACCATCCTTCTTCAACATTATGACTCATCTCCTGGTTCACCTATGTGAAGAGATTCATATTCTTGGTCCGGTATTTCTACACAATATGTTCCCCTTTGAGAGGTTCATGGGAGTCTTGAAGAAATATGTTCATAACCGTGCTAGGCCAGAAGGAAGCATCTCGAAGGGCTATGGAACAGAGGAGGTCATTGGGTTCTGTGTTGACTTTATTCCTGACCTTAAGACAATTGGTGTTCCTGAATCGCGGCATGAGGGGAGACTGAGGGAAAAGGAACGCTGGGAAAGAAAACAATGATACCTAGGGACGGGCATTCTTTGACCAAAGCACACTACACAGTTCTACAAAATTCTATGTTCATGGCTACGTATCTCAAGGAACATAAGAATATTGTACGGTCTGCAAACCCGGGGAAGGATGACTCATGGATTAAACGCGAACACATGGAGACTTTTGGAAGTTGGTTGCAAACACGTCTTATAAATGACACCGCTGTTGAAGATCAGCTATACATGTTGGCAGGGTCACCATCTTCGACTATTGGGAGTTTTCAAGGGTACGAGATAAATGGGAATACATTTTACACGAGTTCCCAAGATAAGAAGAGCACCAACCAAAACAGTGGTGTCCGCTTTGATACAACAAACGAGAATGGAAAAAATGACACATACTATGGTTACATAGAGGAGATATGGGAACTTGACTATGGACCTTCTTTTAAGGTCCCTTTGTTCAAGTGCAAATGGGTCAACCTGAATGGAGAAGGGGTAAAGATAGACCCGCTTTATGGAATGACAACAGTGGATCTCAACAATATTGGTTACAATGACGAACAATTCGTCCTAGCCAATGATGTGGCTCAGGTCTTCTATGTGAAGGACATGTCTTCCAGACCAAAGAAAAGAAAAAATAAGGAAACAAATTCATCATACGATGAGCCGAAGCGTCACATAGTTCTCTCAGGGAAAAGAAACATCGTGGGAATCGAGGACACGACAGACATGTCAGAAGATTATAATAAGTTTGTTGAAATTCCACCCTTCACAGTGAAAGCTGACCCCACCATCCCGTTAAATAGTGAAGATGCTCCATGGTTACGGCCGAAGCGATCATAAGCAAGGGACACGAAGAAAATTCAGAAGACTAGATAGGGATGTTGTTGGTGATGTGTAATAATAAACGTGGAATACATGATCATAGTTCTAATAACGCAGTATGAACGAGATTTGTTAGCCAAAATATTTATATTCTGATTGTGATGAATGGAGTAGGTGCAAGTTTGACCAATAGTTTGTATTGATCGGTCAAAAGCTGGCAAGCATTGAGTGCTTGACAACTATGACCAGCCTGACTTCATTATTATTCCAACCAGCGGCACACCCACCCACTTTTCTGTTTCTCTCTCCTCCGTCTGTTGGTGATGTGTAATAATAAGCGTGGAATACATGAACATACGGATACAATCCTGACAGATATTGCAGGATTATAACTACTTTGGAGATGTAGTATGTGTTGACACACGGTATAGAACAAGTGATTATGGCAGGCCTCTATTGTTATTCATTGGAGTTAACCAGCATAAACAGCCGAAAACAGTTTTGACTGACAGCTTTACATCGATAGGGGATGCAGTTGCTTCTGCTTGGCCAGGGACTGTCCACCGCTCGGATATATATCAAAATGCAACGAAAGTATTAAGGGATATATTGCACTGTTCGGAAACTTTCGCTCATGATTTTAGTAGGTCTTGGCGAAGTACAATCTGAAGGATAACGAGTGGCTAAGTAGATTGTATGAGGATAGAGAAAAATGGGCTTTGCCTTATGGGTGTCATATATTCTGCACAGATATTGCAGGCACACTTCGAAATGATAGCAGGGATACCATCCTGACAGATATCCTTAAAACAGAAATAGAGCTTCGGTACTTCTTTAACAGATATGATAAATTTTTGGAGGAGAAACGTATAACTGAACAACGAAGATCCCAAATGTTGAAGGCGGAGGGGAGCACGACGGCGACGGCGGACGAGCAGAGGAGAGGAAAGCGCGACAGCAACGGCGCGGTCTCCCCCGCCCGACTGCCCGTCTCTGCTTTAAGTCTGATGCTCCCGCTGAGGCTTGCCGCGTACACGGAAGTTACTATGTTTTCAAGCGGGGGTCGGGATAAAGGGAAAATACGTGTGGATGCGCAGAGTAAACCTTCGAAGGAAAACTATGGTTTTTCTGTTCTAGACAAAGATCTCAAATTCACCGTGTCAATAAGGTACAACTCGCTTTGTCGAACTTTATATAAATCACCCGGGATGCCTTGTATGCTCTGGACTAACTCGGAAGATCACGAGAGAAAACAAAAAATGTAACATTTTTATATTCAAATTATATACAAATGGTAAAATAATTAATAGTTTCAATAGTTAGAAAAATTATTTAGTTAAACGAAAAATGGATTTAAATTAGTTATGCAAATTCTAGTATTTTTCATGTTGGAATTTTTGTAAAATTCGAAAGTATATAGAAGTTGTTAATGTGCAAACTTAACAATTTTCAAATTTTGGCGCTAAAAACTTTTGGGCGCGCAGGGTGCCACCCCCAAAATTCGAAATATGTTTTTGGTCCCGGCCCGTGGTACCAACCGGGACCAAAGGGGCTCTAGTCCCGGTTGGTGGCACGGGCCGGGACTAGAGGCCCGGTTGTATAAATATCTCGGCCCTCTCTCCAGGCCGAGCGACCACCCAGGACAAAGGACATGGCTTGGCGAAGCCCTGCCGGCGGCGGGAACGAGTAGGAAGATCCCGCCGGCGCTGGTTCCGCCGGCGGGGTTGGACTAGGGACGCGTTTTTGTTGACACAAACATATATTAAAAAGGCCCGGGGGCCGTGCTTACATAGGGGGGCGGCGCGGCCACAGGCGGCCGGCCGTGCTTACATATAGGGGGCGGCGGCGCGGCCACAGGCGGCCGGCCGTTTCTTGGGGGGTGGGTAGCTTAGCCTAGGGGGGGGCGCATCGGCGCCGATCTACTCCTCCTCGTCGGAGGAGACGCACTGGTAGGGGGGTGGCTGCCACAGGTGGGCAGGCGGCTGGGGCGGGCCCGCCGGGGGCTGCGGAGGCATCGGGGGCGCGTACGGCGGTGGTGGGGCAGCACCTCCTGCGGCGGCGGTGGTGGCGGGGGCAGCTCCTCCTCCTCCGGCGACCATACGCTGCCGGTCCAGGCCCAGCTCATCCCGTACTCCAGGCCGGGGGGGAGCGGCTGCGGCGGCGGCTGGTCCTCGGACGCCTCCAGCTCGGCGTTCATCACCAAGGGGCAGGCGCCGAAGGGGGCGGGGGCGGCATGGCGTTGGCGTCGGCGGCAGCGGCGGCCAGGATCGCCTCCTACCGCTTGACCTCGTCCTCGACGAGGGAGCGGCGGGAGGCCTCTAAGGCCTCCTCCATGTTGTCCCGGAGCTCCTGGTCGTCGTCCTCGTCGACGTGGGCGTCGGCGTCGTCCACCAGGAGCCAAAGCTCTGGCTCCCTCCCCGGCGGTGGCGCCGGGTAGTTCTCGGTGCTCACCTCCTCGGCTGTGGGGATGTAGGAGCGGCGGCGCTGCTCGTGCTCCTGCTGGAGCCAGGTGGCCCAGTAGGGGGAGCTCCGCGCGTACGCGCGGTCCCTGAGGAGGCGGGCCGGCAGGAGACGGCGCCGGCGGTCGATCTCCTCGCCCAGGGCCTCCCTGCTGGACGGGGCCGGCGGCACGGGGATCCTCTGGGGGTTGAGGTGGCAGCCCTCCGGGAGGTGGACATCCGGCCAGAACACCGGCGTGCGGCGCTCCCAGTGCCACTCCGCCTCCTCCTTCCGGATGTACCGGCGGAAGCGCTTGCCCTTGGGCGCGCCGCGGGGCGGCGCGCGTGACGCCGGAGGCGGAGCGGCGACGTGCGGCTGGCCGCCGATGCGGATGCCTCCCGGGCCGAAGCCGAAGGCCTCCGCCGGCGGCGGTGGAACGGCGGAGCGCGTGCCGCTCGAGGACCCGGCCTCGTGGTCGTTCCGGGGGCGCTTGCCGCTCGAGAACCAGCAGGACATGGTGGCTAGGGTTGCTTTGCCTGGGGCGCGGCCGGGGTGGATGGGCTGTACGGGCGGCGGGGGCCCTTTATAAAGGACCCGGGGGAGGCTGGCATGCCAACCGGCGACCTGAACGTGGCGGCGGTTGCAGGCGGCCATGAATGCGGGGCGGGAGCCGAGGCGTGGCGGCGGTTGCAGCTGGGCACACGCGCGTGGGGAAGTGGAGGGGGGCGGGAAGACGAGGCGGGACGGGAAGACGAGGCGGCAAAGGGCCCTTTGACCGTCCCTGTAGTTTTAATTTAAGTGACCCAGCGAGCCAGCCGCTAGGCCGCTGGACAGTGGCCCCTGTGAAACATTGACCGAACATAATAAAAGACGCGGGCCAGTGGGCCCTTTTGACCAAAAATGTGGCCAGTGGGCTTAATTAAAGATGTGGGCCTGGACGCGGTTGGGGAAGGGGAGGCCGGTTGGGGATTGCGAGACAGGAGCCAAAAAAAAACGAAACAAAAAAACCTGCTGCGGCATGAAAAGTGGGGGGAATATTTTTTTTGTAAACAAGTTATCCATCCCGGTTCCTAAAACGAACCGGGACGAACTCCCTGGCCGTCCCTGGCCCAGGTTCGCCACGTGGGCCATCCTTACCATTTCGGGTCCTGGCACAACCGGGACCAATGGGGGAGGGCCATTTGTCCCGGCTAGCCCATCCCGGTTGCACAACCGGGACAACTGGCCCTTACGACCCGGGACAAATGGCCCTGTTTCCACTAGTGATGTTTCCATCCTCGTCGACACGCATGAGTGATTTGCTGATTCCGCTCAAGGACTCGCCATCCATGGTCGCGGTTTTTGAGACGTATCCTGTCAGACCCCGGACCCAGAGATATACATACTGTTATGTGCTCCTAGCCATGGACTCACAAGGGCTTCAGGGTTACCAGCCCCGGCCGCAACAAACAACGACAGGCAGACCGGATTCATCGGCACGTAGTCCGGATCCCCGGTCTACTACTCCTTGTATCCATGCTAGTCATAACCAATTATGCATACCCAAGCGTCCACGAGTCGGATGAAACTGAAGGAACGGGACCAAAATTATACAGAGGTGCTATGTGTCCAGAAAGTGCAACAACAATCGAGGGTTACTGGGGTTACCTCGCCCCAGGCCGATCAAATCGACAGGCGGGCTCGGACATGGATCATCGGCTCCACAACCCCTCGACTGCGACAACTATGCAGGCATAGCCAAAACTGTATAACAATAAACTCGAAACCAACAACCGATCAAAGCAACACTCTAGACATTGAAACTTTATTAAACAGGTGTTACTAGAGTATAGCTTACAAACAGAGGTCACACGACCCAACATTACATCAGACAATGGAAGGCAAATTATGTTGCTAATCAACAAGAACCAAAAAGGCCTAAGAGGCCGCAACATAAGGCGACGTCCCAGCCCATAGATTCCAGGCTGCTACCTGGGAACCCCAAACTACTCGTCGATGTCCACGTTGAAACACCACCGAAGTGAGATCTTCTCCTGAACCAAAATTAAGCAAACCTGAGTACGGGAGGTACTCAACAAGACTTAGTTAACCTATTATATATCTGCTATCTTTAGAAAGATTTTATGAAGGTTATTTGCGTAAAGCCATCTTTGTTTTCCAAGTTGAGGAAGAAATAGCACGTCTCATAGAGTATTTTGAAAACAGATGAGAAAGCTACTCAACTACTGATATCATCATCTTTTAATCCACCAGATCATTTCAGCACCTCGTGCTTCAAAGATCACCTCCTCCAGTTGTTCCACACTATCTCATGCTACAAGGTAACCCCTCTCGGCATCTCCGAGGAGGCATCCTTCAATCGTTATCAGCAAGTTTTAGTCATTCCTTTTAAGTTGTCTATGATCACAGAATCCGTCACCAAGTCGTCTTTAACCGCAGACACGGCTTTTCGAAAAGATTTAACCCTGCAGGGGTGTACAACTTTACCCACACGTACCAACCGACTCTTAGTGCCACCAGGGTTAGCACTAGTCCGGGAAGTGCCGGCAGAGGGTGGTCGATTCCCGGCCTTTACCTTGTCGAACCATATCCATGAGTCAACCCAAACAGGGCCACCCCGTCAACAGGGAGTTGGCCACCTCCTGACGGCACCTGTTCTGTGAGTCGGGAACAAGATCCGTGTACGTCCATCACTTGTCCCGGTCACGACCTAGTTTTCTCCAAAACATTTTCCGACTCACACGCAGATGGAAAGTTCAAACTACGTGGCTCATGGATAAGGTTAAACAAGTTAGTTAGCCGGGCGGGGTTCATCGGCCCACGTGTGGCTATACGCTCAGTCTTGGCTCGAAGGCGAGAACTCGCTCCTAGGGGCATGAACAGGACAAAACGCCACAACCCATTGTGGCCTCACATCCATGCCGTGATTAGTCAAGTTATCAAAGGCAATTCAAACCATAAACACCTGACATAGAAGATTCACGCATTGACCAGATTCAGCAACTAGGCATGGCTAAGCAAGACTCACAAGGTTTAGCGGAGCGCGCACAAACAAACCTATAGCTGCTAGGTGAAGTGGATCAAGATATCTAGGTTATGCAGTATATAGGAGAACTCTATCTACTGACATCAAATAGTTTGGAACCGAATGCAAAGTACGAGATTCAAATCACTTTGAAATCATATATGAGCAGATAAGAGGTTATGCTTGCCTTGGTTATAAGAAAACCAGATAAAGTCTTCAGGAATACGTGCTTGACTTGTCGGTTAAGATCAAGTATTCGTCATGGAGTTGATGGCCTTCACTTCGGAGTCACGTTCTACCGAGGGGCAAACAACACCGAAAGAGAAATAACAATCAACACATGACATCGATGCAATGCGCAATATGTATGCATGAGCAGGTTAATGCACTGAAATAAAGCCCTAGGCATGATCGTTGGGTTGCTAGGGTTCGTATGTCAGTTAAACATTTTTACTGAAATTAACCCGAAATAGACCCCGGAGGGGGTTTCGGGCGATTCTGAGAGGGTGTACCATTTTAATTGCTCAAAAGAGGTTGAAAACACCATAACTAGATTGCATTTGTCATTTTGAGCAATTTGGTATATAACTTTTAATTTTCTTGAATAAAAACTTATTTTTCCATTTTTAAATGATTAAACAACATTAAATAATACTCATTTTTTCAACTTCCTCAAACATAATTGAAAAAGACATATTTGGGTTGCTTACATTTTTCTGAGCATTTCCATATTTTCATTTTATTTTTCTGAGATATAAAACATAAGTTATTGAATTATCAATTTTCATTCTTTTTCTGGAATTTTAAACATTTTCTGGTAAGAAGACGAAACTGATTATGACGTCATGATGACGTCGGGATGACGTCATCAATGGCCAAAATGGCTCAGGCTTGGCTCAATCCCGCGATTCTGCGCTCCGCTTTGCAATCAACGTATACCACGTCGTAGAGGAGACTGCGGGGAGTCGAGGGGTGGCGGTAGCGGACCAAAAGGTTGCCGGAAACCTTGCCGGCGGCGAGGTGGCGCGGCGGCCGACGGCGGCTTCCGAGGAGGAAGATGATACAGAGGGGTAGGAGGAGAGGCGGGAGCACCTAAGTTCTCAGGAGCTCACCGCGGTTGTAGTGCTGTGGTCGGGGAGGCCGGAGGGAGGCCGAGGGCGGCGAATCGGCCGCGGCGGCCGACGGCCGGAGGCGAGGAAACGGGGATGGCGGCGGCAACTCCGGTCGATTCGGGGCAATTGCTTCGCCGAGGAGGTGGAGGAGCAAGAGGCGGAGCTCCCTGGACGCTCGCCGGAGCTCGGCGAGGAGTGGAACGGCGACGCGCGCCGGTGGCCGTCACAGGTAGGGTTAGGGTTCCGGTTTGTTGGAGATGCAGAGAGAGAGATGGACTGGGTGAGGGCGAGAGGAGGTCGCACGACGTCGACCTGGGCGTCATCCACTCGCGGGGTACACACACAGAGGCATGAGGTGGCATCGGGAACGAACAGGAGAAGGGCAGCGAGCTGCTTCTCTTCGTGAGGAAGAAGACAAAGGCATTCTTGCGAAAACCCCCTGGGAAATAAAAGAACTGCATTGAGGTCCTTTTCTAAATTAAAACAGAACATAAACCAGAGTTTTGGGGACCTTTTTGCAAACAGAAAAATTGGCAAAAATAGTTTTTGAAAAGCTCATGAAATTTCCAACAAAACCATAACTTGGGTTGGTGCATTTGAATTATTTTTTCAATACAAAATTTTGGAATCCAAATTAGGTACTTTTTGTGGAATTTTCTGAAACCATTTAAATTCACAATTTAAATTGGTTAAAACATGATTAAATTTGTGGTTTCATGCATGTATGATATGAACAACACCACACACCCTAATGTAGCAAAATTGGGGTGTTACATATCCTTTCTTCGCAGGGCGGTTCCCGACAAAAGGTGTTATGGATAGTGCGGCTTGGCGCTGGCTTGACGCATCCGCTAGTTTCTTTCGCTCGGCTAGGTCTATCCGAGCTTCCTTTATTGCAGTAGCCACTCTCACTAGATGATAGTGGTAGGCGGTCATGTCTTCGTGAGGAGCTCCTGGTTCCAGTGGCGTGCTTGTGCGGATGGCCTCCTTTGCTCGACCCCAAGCAGCTCGTGAGACGTCGATGGCAGCGCGTTCCCTTGCACTGTTTTTAGTTTCTTCGGGTGGGGCCCCTGACCCTGCCATGCATAACTGAGCTAGATATGGCTCGCGAGTCCTAGGGCAGTTAGGCAGGCTTTATTGACCCGAGAAGGTTCCTCTGTAGAGAGGGTATGGAAATTGCTGGTGTTGAGGCGGACAGATTCGCCGCTTTTCGCCAAGTCGCGATCCGCGTAGCGGGGTCGTGAGTCGACAGCTTCTGGGCTAGAGATTGACCCAGATTCCGATCCTTCGAGATCGGTTTTCTCGGGGAAGTGTAGAATTCCGCTTTGTTGGTGTAGAACTGGAAGCTTCCGAACGTCAGCGTGATGCTCTTCTCCAAGTCGCTGAATACCGGGAGCGATTCCGGCGAGTGAGGGGCGACGATGACCGACCCGATTCGGATCGGATTGGTTGGAGTCGAAGTCCTGGGGTTCCAGTGTGAGTTGGTTGTCGATGAAGCCGAAGATGCTGGAGATCCAGCGTCCGCCGTTCCCACAGACGGCGCCGATTGTCGAATCTGCATCTCAACAAGTCCCTCGGGTGAACCCATAGGGTTTCGATTAGGAGAACATGTAGGCGCTGGTGACAATCGTCGGCTCGACAGGGGGCACGATTTATCCAGGTTCAGGGCCCTCGTAGAGGTAAAACCCTTACTCCTATCTCCTTCGATCTGTATTCACGAGTAGATCGGTTACAACGGGGGGTTGCTCAAGTCGAGAGTATGATCTCGATCTCAAGGCTTGGTGGTGCGGTATTTCTTGGTCCCTCTCCTGTGGTTCTCCTGGCCTTATATAGGTGGCCAGGTCTCAAACCATACCCGGGAAGGACTCGAACTCTAACCTAGAGTCGGTTACAAGTTTCCTAACTTGACCCGCAAGGCTTTGCGGGTGGGCTTCAATTGGGACTTCTAGAATAATCCATGACGCCTCCTTTAGAGCTTGGGCCGTGGGCCTGAGACCAGGTAGGCTCACCCGACAGGCCTAGGATCCATCCCTTCGTCACCCCCTAAAAAGGAGGCAACCCAAGGAAACTCACAAAGTAGATTAAGATGACATTGATAATATGGTGAAGGTATATGTATCTTACTATTCAAGTTATCATTATTAGGTGTAAGTTGTCTGAGTACTTGTTAGCCAGCACTTTCACCAAGTCGTCACATAACCGCGGACAACACGGCTCCTCGAGAAGATTAATCCCTACAGGGTGCGCTACAGTACCCGTACACACTCGAGCCACCAACTAAAACTCAGGTTAACTCGACACGACCTTTTCCCTCTCTACTGTCAATCCAGAAACCACGGGAGCTGTCGCGTGCATGGCTACTCAACCCCCGGAAGAAAACGGGACCCTTGTAGCACTCTAAGACCATGCCGCACCTAGCCGCAACGACTACATCAGGTCACCGTAGCACCATGAGCTCGTACCTGCAAGTTATCGTGCCAAATGGAAAACCCGAAATAGGTGTGGTCCCTGGACGAACAGCAAATTCAGTCAAAGCCGAGGGGGGTCCCATACTACCTCCCAGATGCGGTTAGCGCGCTCATCATGGATCGGTGGAGAAGACTCTTTTCCTAAGTTCGACACTAGCAGGCTCCAAAACCACGCCGGGCCTCCTGCCTGTGCCTTATCATCAAATTATTATTACCCCAAATATTAACAAGATGTTGATTAAGTTGAACCCAGCTATCAAACTAAACAGGTGACAACAAGACGGACAACAAGACTCGAGCGCAAACAACACTAAGCATGCAACTACGACACGAGGGCCAACAAGGTAAACAAGCAACAATCAATAGGAACCGGAGGGAAGGCTATATGATGGCTGCAAGGTAAACATATGATAGGATCGAGACACAAGCATCGAATCATAAGGCTAGAATAAGGACAACGGAAAGAATCGGTAACAAGTGATGAACGACAGCCATAGGTAGCAAGTGAGTAAAGATTGCCTGAAATCTAGCTTGTAGAGGTAGCAGAACTTGTCGTTGCTCACATCATCTCAACGTCCTATCCGCGAAGAAGCAAAGCACTAAAAGAAACACCGGATGCAATAATTACTAATACGACAAAAGATCCAGCATGCTCAAGATATGGATGCATGACATGCGAGATGCAACTTAACCAATTTAAGCGGAACCGAAGTCCGAGCAATTTAATTAGAAGGTTCAAGTTGTTTATCTAACCATCAAATTAAATGTTGATTAACATGGAGAACAAGATATAGGTGATCTACACAATATTAAATGGAATATGGCACAAATTGAATTAAATACCCAACTCATTCCATGTTTATTATTTAGGTGAACATGGATAACACTACTAGAATGCAAGATGAAAGATGCAAACATGAACATGGATGGCATATTAATATTCCTTGCATGTTTCTGATAAAAATAGACATAAAGTTTGCATTATTTGGATTAGTAAAACAAAAGATATGGGCATTTGAAGTTTAGGGTGCTTTTCTGAAATTTGCAGGGACGTGCCCGTGATGAAAACAACAGAAAGGAGGGCCCCGGTGCACAACTGGGAATGCTAAGGGCCTAGGTACAAATTGTCTAGATCTGGATCTGGGGAAGTTCCACCGATGGGCAGTCTATCCAGAGAGGATGACAAGTGGGACCCGGCGCCACGCGGTGCTGACTATGTGCGGGTGCAGACACCGTGGTCACCGGAGTCACCGACAGGCGGGGCCGGTTGTGCACAGTGAAAAATAGAAAAAGTGTGGACGCGGTCTGCGTCGGGTGGGATTCGATCCAGGGATCTCTCGCTGAGAACAAAGGAACGGAGCCACTCGACTACCTCTCTGCTTGTGATTCAAAACAGGGCTTTCGCTTTTTGAAGTATCACATCGACGGGAATGTGACGAAACTGAAGAGATACACCGCCTGTAGTGGGGAAAACAAACAAAAGAAGCCATGATGATGCACAAAATAAAACAAACAAAACTAATTGGGGAAATCCCTGGACGTTACAACGGCCCAAAGTGGTGCGGCTTGGAGGAGAAGACGGATTCCTTATTTTCCAAGTTAGATACTTTCCGTAGTCTTTTAGGTTTCCTTTCTGTAAGCTCTAACCCGGCTATATATATAAAGCCGGACGGGAGAGACGAAAGACAAACAACTAGCTAGAAGCCAACTCGCCGAGAAGTTGATCATCGCCGAGTTAGCAAAACCCTACTCACATTGTCCTTTGTATACTTTAGGCTTCAGCCCTGATTTAGTGAGATTGCGGGAGTAGGAACGTCGCCTAGTTGCGCCGTACCGAACCTAGGTAAACTCGATGTTCTTGATTGTCGTACTACCACGTCCCCCCACGTCTCTACCCGTAGGCTCATGGCACCCCCGTCTATGATCCTTACCACGATGGCTCGACAGTTGGCGCCCACCGTGGGGCCAGCGACGTCAGGCGTTATGTTTCGATCGGGGATACTCGGCGAAATCGGAAGTACCATAACTGTCGGAAGCTTGGAAGTCAATGACGACATCGGGCGCTTACTCGGAAATGGATCGTACATGCCAGCACAGAATCACTTGGTAAGTGCCCGCGTTTTACCGATTGGATCTGCAAACATCTTTATCGCATTAACTGCAGAATTAATGAGATTGTGTGGTGGAAGCAAATTTATCCCACTCGCCCTATACCCAGTTGAAGAAAACTATGATACCGGGTTCTGCTCAGATTGCCAAAGCCCTGAATTTGCTGCCTCTTCGGAGATGCCTACAATCATATCTCACTTTATTGGCATGGTGCAATCCGAGGTCGCTGAAAACACGGAAGTAAGCAATCCCGTGGAAGAAGCAGAAAACAACAATCCCAGAGAACAAGTGGAAGATCCGATACCCGTCAGGGAAACGACAAACTTGGAAGCCGACTCCGTATTAGCTGCTATAGAGGCAAGATTGAAGTCGGAACATGGATCTGGGGACATAGATTCAGAAGACGAAATTGAAGACGCTTTCGAAAGAAAGGTCAAATCTATGCAGGGGAGCTTCCATGAAGTACTTATGGAAAAACCGACTGAAAACTCGGATGCCGAAGAAGATGAAGACCCCAAAACACCTCCACCAGATGAGGAAAGAGAGGATGGCAAAACCAGTCCCATCTATCCTGATGTCAAGGAGTTGACAGAAGAAGAACCTGGAAAAAAGCCTCCCTCTTCCAAGAAGAAAAAGAAGACTGCCAAGAAGCTCCAGTACATACTCCAGAAGAAAAAATTGGCAGATACTGCTAATCAAAAGTTGGAAGCAGGAGGAGGAAGCGGAGTCACACCTGTGGAGAAGAAAAATAAAGAAATCCATGTTCCCCAAATGTTGGAACAGGACGAGATCGATTTGATCAAAACCCCGGTTGGACCGTACAAACCACCGAAAGTAATGGAAGCCAGAAGGTAAGCCATTACGCGGCAGCAACAACAACTATTCCGGTCTCAAGAAAATCTCCTCAAAGCCCAAGCTACTGTAAAAGAAAAGCACGAGGAAACTGAAGAGTTCTAAAGACGGAATATGTCCGGGATAAAACCCACGAGATTACCCGGAATTGCAAGGCTGGATGTGCTGCCAGTAAAAGAACGGTTGCAAAACCCTTCTTGGCAAAGACAGGTTAACGAAACGCTAAGGGCGAACGCATCTACAAAACCGCAGATGAAAACGCAGAAGACGCGTTCGCGATCCTTAATGACGATCTGTATTCCAAATACGAAAAGCTTCAGGGAGTGTATGCTTTCCTAGGAAAAGAATTACAACAGCAACAGCCAGGACAAGCAAGATCAGGGAAGTTGCACGACGACTCGGCCCTATGCAAAACTGCCACCTGCACTGCTGGAGCACATGGACCTGGCAAACCTGGAGATTCAGGCGATTCTAAGGAAAAGAAGGGAGATCCTAAGAAGGACAAGAAAATCCCGGACAATAGGGATGAAGCGTCCAGAACGGGATCCCATCTGCCGAAAGGCGGAAATAATCCCCGTGATCACAAGGATCGGGAGGAACAAAACCGGAAAGATGGAAAAATGATGCCGCCTCCAAGATGCCCAGCTGAAAAAGCCGGAAGATATGAAAATCCTCACAGGCGTGAGAGATCCCATACTCCTCCTAGGAACAAAGAAAGGCCAAGGAGTAGAACTCCGCCTTATTCCAAAGGACACGGCAACGGACGAAATAGGGATAATCCCGGAAGAGCGCACTCGCGCAACAATGGGCCAGAAATGAGCAGATCCCCTTCTGTCCATTCATCCGGCAGATATTCCGCTCACGTCGATAAGGCGGAAACAGATGATCTATACTTTGCACCTAAGTGTTTCAGTGACAGGATCCGAAGAATAACCCTACATTCTGGCTTTGCCAAAGTTGGTCCAACTTACCAAAAGTATAGCGGAAGTACAAACCCGGATACATGGCTCTCGGATTACTATACTGCCGTTCAGATCAACAAAGGGACAGACCTGGAAGCGGTGAAATTTCTCCCCCTAATGTTGCTGGATGGAGCCAGAGATTGGATCAACGGGCTTCCGTCAAGAACCATGGATAGCTGTGATGATATGGCTAGAGTATTCGCTCAACATTTTCGGGGTACGTACAAACGCCCTAAGAGCATCAACCAACTAAATCGTTGCGGCCAGTTTGAAGACGAGTCGTATGTCGACTTTATATCAAGATGGACAACAATGAAAAATAGCTGCTCTGGAGTAAGTGATATACAAGCAATGCATGCTTTCATCAATGGATTAAAACCCGGCCTCGTACCGTTTATGGTTGGATCAAAGGAGCACAAAGATCTCGGATCTATGCTTACCACCGCCAATGAGAATGCAGCGGCCGAAGATGATACCAGAGCGATGGTGGAAATATTGACGCTTTGGTTCAGGCCAAAAATACACCTCGTTCTTAAAAGAAAGCTACTCCAGAGGCACAGGCAAAACCCAAAGAAGTAAACACAACCTTTGGAAAGGATATGGCAGCAAATGGAAAGGAAGAAGCACAGAACCAATCTCCTACCACTGGTAGAAAATAGGCCTACAGTCCCGGTTCGCCAGGCCCATTAATCCCGTCCAGGCAACCGGGACTAGCTACGCGCGACTAAAGGCCCCCCCCCCTATAGTCCCGCCACTTACGGACCGGGACTAAAGGCCCGTCCACGCGGGCGGGTGGCGGAGCCGGGGGGCGGAGGACATTTAGTCCCGGTTGGCCACATGAACCGGGACTAGATTTATTTCGTAATTTTTTTAATTCATTTGGTTTCTAATTATTTTTGTCACCTTTTTTCACTCCCTTTTTTTCACTCCTTTTTTCACTCCCTTTTTTTTCACTAGTAAGTAATTTGCTTAGTCTAACTAAGATTATCTCTAGTCAAATTACTTACTCATGGTCAAACTTCCCGCTCGGTCACCCATCCTCCCACTACTCTAGCACTAGCACGCTTAACTTCCGAGTTCCATCCCGTCCCGAATCCAAGTGTTTCTCACGCATGTATGTGATAGTAGTATCATATCAATCTTATTAACATGTTGGTCGAAGCCACATTTCTTTATTGTTTGAATTTCAAATAAATATTTTAATAAACAAAAGTAATGATGTAATTAATAATTTTGACTAAATAAATAAACATTAACTTTTAATTTGTATTATTTCTAAAAATACAAATAATATATCAAAAAATTAAGAAAAATAGAACTAATTCATTTTAAAATCTTAAAAATACAAATAATATATCAAAAATGAAGAACAATAATTCTAATTCATTTTAAAATCTTAAAATACAAATAATATATCAAAAATGAAGAACAATAATACTAATTCATTTTAAAATCTTAAAAATACAAATAATATATCAAAAAATGAAGAAAAATAATACTTATTCATTTTAAAATCTTAAAATGAAAAAATATATCAAAAATGACGAACAATAATACAAACAATATTCATTACATGCATAGAGTCGATCACACATATATAACACAAACATAGAGTCGATCACACATAACACAAACATAGAGTCGATCACATTTCATAACATATATAGAGTCGATCACAAAAGATATCCATTACATATATATACAAAGATACCCATTACATGCATAGATATCGAACGCATACATCTATGCCCCCGCCGAGTAGATGCGGAACAACTCGTACGAGACATATGCATCTATGGCTGCATACTTGATGTCCGTCAAGTCGAGTGGGGTCTTCTCCCAATAGTAGTGATTCTCCCGGTGGAAATCAGTTTTCATCCTTGCATAGTCGTGGTGGATTAAGGTAGATGCCATGACAGCCATCCCGGTCTTTGGCCCGGTGAACTGGATAAGATTCTGAAGTTCAATGTAGTGATCTTCAGGTATCATAATACCGATGCGCATCAACTTCACACGGTCTTGCGTTATGTCAACGCTGCAAAAGTCAAACCCCATGTTGACAAGAAAATCAACAAGGGCCGGACAATGCTTTGAACTACTGCAACAACAAAAAATAGGATATGTGTTAGATATGTTGCAACACATGTATTCTTCACATGCAACAAGAAAACGAAGATGCAAAGATTGTACGTGTGTGCTTTTACCTTGACCATTGGAAGACCAACACCGACTGCTTGAACGCAATCTGGATGACGGCAACATCGCTCTGATTCGCCGTGTACTCCAGATCGAGCCCAAAGAACCGGTGTTCATCGGGAGATGCAAGATAGAGATCGATCAAATGACCCAGAGCTTCGTGCAGCCTCTCGGCACTGTTGGTGTAGAGCACGTCCAAATCCTTGCCGCATGGTGAGGGACCTAGTTATTGCGTCCAAACTTGAGCCATTTGCGTGCGTGTGCTTGGTGGATCGAGAAGAGATGAGGAGGAAGAAGAGATACAGTACAGAGAGCGAGAGGAAGAAACAGAGAGCGAGCGAGTGGAATGGCGCCCTTCTGCCTCGCTCGCGAAATAAAAACCGCCGCGGGAAGGCGAGAAGCTTGATCTTTAGTCCCGGTTGGCCACGGGCACAGGTAATAAAGGGCCTATGGTCCCGGTTGGCCACGGGAACGGGGAATAAAGGACCAATAGTCCCGGGCGGCCAGGTCAACCGGAATTAATTCCCTCCACGAGTCGCAACGCGCTTCCCAACCCGCGACGTCTGACCTTCTTTCGCGGGTCTCCTCCCGACCCGGGACTAAAGCCTCATTAGTCACGGTGCGCGACGTTTGGGGACTGATGCTGGCGTACCGAAGGCCTTTTTTCTACTAGTGTACTCTAAGGAAGAGTGGGAAAAGATAATGTCGGAAAACTGTGTCCGCCATTCGCAATTTGGGAAGCCTACCCATACAAATGCGCAGTTCCGCCTCAACAAGCATATGAAGGGCACTGAAGGATCCGGGAACAAAGGAAAAAATTCCAAGAGGAAGTTCAACAAGCAAAAGCCGGAAGCTGAGAAAAAAGAAAGCGAATCGGACACTGACGATAAAATCCAGAAACATCAGCGGAAAGGCGAGCAAAAATTCCCGAGAGTTGAAGGATAATGTAACCTAACTTTCCCGGCAACTCCCTCAGCAAAGCAGGCGAAAAGGACACTTCGAGAAATCAACGCGGTTGTTCCACCAACACCAAAGTACTTGAAGTATTCAAATGCACCAATTACTTGGGATCAGTCAGATCATCCCGGAAATATCCCAGAACCCGGCACGCGTGCTTTGGTCGTAAGCCCTATTGTTCAAAACTCTAGGCTCAAAAGAGTGTTGATGGATGGAGGATCTAGTATCAACATCATGTACCTGAGTACATTGAAACAACTACATATTTCCGAGACTCAGCTCAGGCACAGCAATATACGGTTTCACGGTATTGTTCCTGGCATGCAAGCACAATCCTTAGGAGAAATTTCCCTAAATGTAACCTTTGGAAGTAGAGAACATTTCCGCCAGGAAAAAATCTCATTCGAGGTGGTGCAGTTCGAAAGCGTTTATCACGCAATACTCGGACGTCCGGCTTTCGCCAAATTCATGGCAAGATCATGTTATATCTCTAACAAGTTGAAGATGCCAGGGCCAAAAGGAGGGGTAATTACCATAGCTGGAGATTACAAATTTGCGAATGAGCCGGAGAAAGGAAACACCCTTTGCGCTGAACAAGTGATCGCAAGGGAGGAATTGAAAGAGCTGGCATAAGAAGTTTCGCCGATGGAAATGCTATTAGGAAAATAAAGTCGGAAGCCGGCAAATAGCTTCAAGGCCTCTAAAAATACAAGAAAAGTTATCCTAGATCCGAAATATTCGGCAAAATTTGTCATAGTGGGAATTGGAATGACTGACAAATAGGAAAACACGCTCATCAAGTTCCTTCGTGAGAAGTGGGACATATTTGGCCGATGTCCTGCTGACATGCCAGGTGTACCCAGGGAACTTGCTTAGCACCAACTCAAAGTAATTCCAGGTTCAAAACCCGTCAAACAAGGTCTCCGTCGTTTTGATGGAAGAAGACAGAAGGCTATAGGTAAGGAAATTATCCTGCTTTTAGCAACTGATTTTATCCAGGAAGTTATACATACTGATTGGTCTGCAAACCTAGTATTAGTCCCAAGAAAGACAATATTGTTCTTAGGATGTGTATAGATTACACCGGCTTGAACAAGTTGTGTCGAAAAGATAGGTTCGTGTTACCGCGAATCGATCAAATAATAGATGCCACTGCTGGCTCTGAGCTTTTATGCTTTTTGGATGCTCATTCCGGGTACCATCAAATACGTATGAAGGAAGAGGATCAAATAAAAACTTCCTTCATAACCTCGTATGGAACATACTACTACATAACGAGGCCTTTTGGCTTGAAGAACGCCGGTGCAACTTACCAGCGTTGCATGCAAAGATGCTTGCATAGTTAAATCGGCAAAAATGTCCATGTTTACGTGGACGACATTGCCGTAGTTTCCAAGGAAAAGGATACACTCCTTGAAGATCTACGAGAAACTTTCAAAAATATGCGCACTTATAAAATGAAGTTGAATCCATTAAAGTGCAAATTCGGGGTTCCCTCGGGAAAGCTTCTGGGTTTTATCATTTCTCACCGAGGAATAGAAGTAAACCCGGAAAAGATGAAGGCAATCTTGGATATCACAAGGCCTACTTGCTTAAAAGATGTCCAATGTTTGACGGGTTCTACAGCCACAGTCAGCAGGTTCATAAGCCAGCTAGGAGACAAGTCTCTGCCATTATACAAACTGTTGAAAAAATCCGACAAATTTGGACAAAAGAGGCGGACAAAGCATTAACCCAGCTAAAAGAAGCCTTGATGAAAGTTTCGATTTTGGCATCCCCAAAAGACGAAGAAACCATGTTACTGTATCTTACAGCAACAAACAGGGTTATCAGCGCAGTGATAATTGTGGAAAGGCGGAAAGACGAACAAAGTATACCAGATCAGCATCCAGTGTACGATGTTAGTGAAATATTCTCCAAGTCAAATCAAAGGTACCCACATTATAAAAAACTGGCATATGGCGTTGTTTTTGCATCTCGAAAACTCCGCCATTATTTCCAAGGACATTCCATAACACTGGTAAGAAAAGCACCACTAGGGGATATTATCAACAATGCGGATGCAACAGGCCGAGTTGCTAAATGGGGCATTGAGCTTGTTGCGTTCGACATTAAGTACCAACCTAGGACGGCAATTAAATCCCAGGTCTTGGCAGATTTTGTCGCCGATTGGACAGAATTAATGGAAAATACACCAATGCCGGAATCAGAATATTGGATCATGCATTTTGACGGATCCAAAATGAAAGAAGGGGCCGGAGCTGGTGTAGAGCTTAAATCTCCAAAAGGTGACATTATGGAGTATGTATTATAAATACACTTCAACACCAGCAACAATGTGGCAGAATACAAAGCTTTGCTTCATGGCTTGCATATTGCATAGAAAATAGACGTCAAGCGCATACTCTGTTATGGTGACTCGGATTTGGTACAACATCAGCTAAACCAAACATGGGATGCCAAAATCCCCATGATGGCCGAATATCGGATAACTATGGACGAATTTACCATTTGCTTCCTAGGATTTGAAGTGCTTCATATCAAAAGGGAAGAAAACTGGAACGCGGATGCATTAGCCCGCATGGGATCGGAAAGAGTGAAAACCCTACCACCCGGTGTGTTTGTCCAACATTTGCATGAACCATCGATGAAAGGTGGAGATGTGGATTATCCTCTCGTTTCCGACTCCATTGATGTCCTGCTTGTTAAACCGGATTGGACAATTCCATATTTAAACTTCTTAGTCGATAAGAAGTTCCTGGATGCAGCAGACGAGGTCTTGCAAAGACAGATACAACATCGATGCAAAGGATACACGGTAATTAATGGTTGCCTGTATAAAAGCAGTACTATCGGAATTTTTTCAGCGGTGTATTTCACCCGAAGAAGGACGAGAAATATTGCAAGAAATCCATGCAGCAGATTGCGAACATCATGCTCAATAAAAAACATACTCAAAAAAGCATTCCGTGCAGGGTTTTTCTGGCTCACAGCCAAGGCAGACGTAGAGCACATAGTAAACACATGTGCCGGATGTCAGTATTACTTCAAGCAGACGAATATGCCAGCTCAAGTCCTTAAAATTATCCTTATAACATGGCCATTTGCTGTCTGGGGGCTAGATATGATGGGACCATTCAAAACTGCAAGAGGCGGACTTACACATCTACTCGTTGCAGTAGATAAGTATACCAAGTGGGTGGAGGCGAAACACATCAAAAGACATGACGGTGTGACTGCCAGGAATTTCATCATTGACATAGTCATGAGATACGGCGGTCCACACAGCATAAACACAGATAACGGGACAAATTTATCTATTGGAGAGTTGACAAAATATTTCCGACAAACGGGCACACCCACAATCCAATGGACAGGTTGAATGAATGAATAGTTCTATCCTGCAGGGAATACGCCCAATACTCGAATCTCCTCTTCATAGAGCAGCTGGAGCATGGGTAGAAGAATTGCCTTCCGTGCTTTGGAGTATTCGAACGATGCCAAATAGATCAACTAGATGTGGTGACCTAGCACACCACTGCATGTGTAGTGCGCAAGTCGATGAGATAATACTCACAAAAGGACTTACCTGTGAATATTACATTCCTTAGAGTGGTACAACAGAAACACAGCGGGTCCAGGCAAAACTATAGTATACAAAGTTCATTACAAAATCTAGAGAATCTCTTTGATGTATCAAGAAGATCTCCTAAAAATGAAACATTAGAAGAAGAAATTCGAGGCTCCAAGCTAGAGAAGAACTCTAGCTCAGAAATAAATCTACTACGGCTGATGTCAGCCCTAATCTATGGCTAGAAACAGCTAATTCTAAGAATGGACTCCACCTACACCTTGACAGATTCTCCTCCATCAGCGTTGTCGATGACGATGCTTCCCCGACTAAGTAATAGATGACTTTCCCTAGCTTCATGGGGTAGCGATAGCTTCACGATGACGACTTCCATAGGGCTTCAACTCTAAGCAGGGGATCAAACGGGAACGAATGAGTAACGAGCGTTACTCAACAAGTTCATGATATATAGTGGGTAGTTTGATGCACTAACTACAGATTTAGACTCGAAAGAGTCTTAAGATAATGCAAGGTTTTGTAAAACTTTCTTCAAGAGGTTGCTTTTAATTCTGAAAATTATGCCCGCCAGATCTTCACAGGACTAGAACTTTATGGAGTTGCCTTTTCTGCGGTGCTCCCAGCTCCTTCCCGGAACAGGGGGTAACATGCCACATCCTTTTACACTCTGAAGAGGTGCGTTACTTTACCCATGGGCGACCAAGACCATGTTGCACAACCAGGCTCGAGATCATGTCCACTCCCACTTAGGTGTGGGGCCCGGTTGTTGGTCCAAGCCAAACCGTCCTTCTCCGAACAACGCATGCCCACCCATATCCACCAGCAGGTTGAACCCCTGATTCCACCCCTCACGATGGAGATCTAGGCCTCCCTGGCAGACACTCATAGACCCCAGAGTCCATGGGATGTAAGGGCTCCCACCCATGTGCATGTAGTCCCGCAAGACCTACAACATACATATCTGGTAGCCCGTTGACATGCGAACGAGATAAGATCACAGCTGACTTACTCCCCCATAAAGGATTTCTAACCAACGAGTGCATCTCTTTCTGCGACAATTACCTAAGCACCGAAGACGATCAGGATGTCGGTTTGTCCACCAGGACGCAACTTGGCAGGCTCAACGGAGTCGGTCACCGCGAGGGCTGCCGCGACGTCCATGTCGGCATTCAAAAACGACGCGACGACTTTGAAAGGGCTCACCGGGTCGCGCTACAACACTTAAAGTTGATCGAGCCTTTCGTGGAAGAGCACAAAAGCTTAATCAATCAGAATTATATTGAAATGGGCGGGCCGAGGAAGATGGGAGACGTAACCAAAGAGCACAACTCCGGCTTCACGCGTTGGTTCAAGCAAAGTCAACTGATTGAAGCACGGAGTAAAATGCCTTCTACGGAAGATGAAAAACTCATATACATCTTATCACAGGGCCCCGGGCAGAACGTAAGGACCTATCAGGGGTACGACATCTCCGGTTACAGATTCTCCACCGAGGACAAGGACATGAGTAGCGAAAAAATCAAAACTCAGGAGTAACTATGCTATCATATGGCGATGCCGAGACTAATGTGGAAGAAAGATACTTCGGAAAGATCGAGGAGATATGGGAGCTCAACTACTGCGGAGAGACGGTGGTGCCAATGTTCCGTGTGAGATGGGCCAAGAATTTCAAGAAAGAAGGACGGTATTTCACCACAATGGTTATACCCGATGCCAAATCGAAGAACGCATCCGCGAAAAATGAGCCATGGGTACTCGCTAGCCAAGTTGACCAATGCTTCTTCATCACCGACCCGTCAAGGCCTAGCCGTGTTGTCGTGAGGAGGGGCAAGAGGAGCATCATCGGAATGGAAGGAGACGCCAACGAGGAAGACTTGGACAAGAACGGTGATCCGAAGATCGAGGAGGAGTTCGACAAGCACTTCGACATGCCTACTACTGGTAAAGTATGAAGGAAGACATCCCTACCTACCCACAGTTGTCCGTTCACGCGAAGAAATCTCAAGGTGGCCGGCATAAAGTATTCAGTCGCCAACAAAGAGGGCAAGAGACGCTAATTAAGCTAGATCGGAACCGAGACGAAAAAGACTTTATTATGTATATATGCGCATGTGTATGTTAGACAACCATATGTGTGTGTGAGACGTTACATAAAAATATATTCTAATATTAAATGTGTGTTTTATTTTTGTAATTGTAATTTCCTGTTTTCTTTCTTTCTTTAATTATAACTAATTAAATAAAATATTAAAAAAATGTGGGGCAACACTAGGATTCGAAACCATGAGTCCAAGGTTTTTTACCTCACAACCAAACCAATAGGCTATTAACACACATTTGTCAATATACAGAGTGTTTTCGTTTTATTTTATTGTTACACACAATTCTATGGCGCACGGTCGTGCACGGTGCGCCATAGAATTCTCTAAATTCTGTGGCGCATCTCCACAGTGATGCGCCATAGAAATTCCTTCATATGACATGTGGCCCCCGCCTGCCCACACAACACAATTCTATGGCGCATCCCTCTGTGCGCCATTTGGTTCCTTTCTATGACATGTGGTCCCACGTGCGCTGTCTTCCAGTACAGTTGCCATAGATCGAAATCTCGAAGTCCTGTCTCGCCCCCTCCCCTGTCTCGCGATCCGCCGTCGCCATCGCCGTTCGCCGTCAGAGAGAGAAGGAGCAGGGAGCAGGAGTAGGGAGCAGTACCTCACCGTCGCCATCGCCATCGCCAGCGAGAGAAGGAGCAGGGAGCAGGAGCAGGGAGCAGTACCTCACCGTCGCCATCGCCATCGGCATCGAGAGAAGGAGCCGGGAGCAGTACCTCGCCGTCGCCACCGTCAGCGAGAGAAGGAGAAGGGAGCCGTCGCCATCGCCGTTCGCCCCACCGAGGTGCCTCGCCCCGCGCCCAGCGCTAGGTCGGTTCACTGCTCGCCCCGCCCCCCTGTTTTGCTTCTCTGATCGAGTACCTGCTCGCCCCGCTGCCTTGATTAGCATGCACATGAACATGAACATCACCCATGTGATCACCTCCTTGTAGCAAACTCCTTTTGCTTTAACTTTGCTTCTAATAATCGCTCGAACTCCTTTTGGTAGTAGCTTCAGTCACCTACTGTTAATTGCACGGCCCCAAAATGAATGCGGTTACAAACACCGGGCATTGTTTTGTTATGCTTCTTTTCTCAATACCCTTCCGCTGTAAAGAGTGTATAAACAGGAAAGATTAGTTTGGTTGCGAATAAATTGTTCCCTGTAATGACTGATTAAGTCAGATTTTCCTCTCAGGAGCAGGATAAATCCTATGTTACAGCTTGTACTCTGATTAATCATATCAATTGCCAACTTGTGAGGCCCATATGCCCATCCATATATGAGAAACAGACATTCACAGGTGGCAAATGATCCTGTAACTCATGACAGAGAATGCAATGTGAACCGAGAGGGGCCATGAGAAGGAACGAACGCAACCCGGTCCAAACATGGCAGTAGATTGAGGGGATTGGGATGGTTGTTGTGCAGGTACACATTGAGAGTTGCCAATGTTTCGCCGGAACGTCGATTCATTTCCGTTCCGGCGAATTTCTGGCACTCCGGCATGGCCTTTTTTTAGCAAAAGTCATGCCGAATTTTTTTGTCGAATCAATTATTATAGAGTCTTCATTATTAGTTTAGCACAACATCCACTATCATATTCATGTGCAATTATTTCTCCTTTCTGAATGGGACTATCCTGACGCATATTGACCACCTTATGCTTGAGATGCTTTTTTGTTGTGTTTTTCTTTCTGTTGCTTCCATGGTTGTCAAGTTTGATCTAGTTGTGTATGTGGTGACTATCGTGTATAATAACCATCTAAGTCAGTTTAAGATCACTGCTAGCTTTGGTGTTCTCAGAATTATTATATCGATGCACCAAACAATTCTACTACCAGTATACAGACAAACAAACTCTGCAAGAAATTAGCTAGAGCCTATAGGTAAATACTTATTAATGCTCAGCTTTTTATTCAGGTCCTCTGGTTATCTGACAAGTGGTGTCTGAAAAATGCCAGTTGATGTGAAACCAGTGGTTGCTTTGCTTGCTTAGCTGTGATTCACTTTGTTAAACTAGGAGTATAGAACTAGTGGTAATGCTGATTTTCGTGGCCTGATAGTGGTAATGTTAAACTAGGAGTATAGAACTAGTGGCAATTAGACACACAGAAGCTAACACACGTACGTCAGTCAGGTGCAGGAGGGGTCGTAGATTTTTATACTAGTGGAGTGATGGTGTTCTATCGTTGTTGTGGTGGTGCTTCGGTTTGAGACGCAGTAGTAGGCTCAGGCAGGCTGTTGTTCCTGTAAAATGTCTACCGATAGGTTCGGTTTGTATCAGGCTGAAGAGGTTATTCGTTTGTTTGTTTGTTTGTTTAACATGTTTGTGTCAAGTCTTTTTTCATTTTCCTAAGTTTCACATGAGATTTCAAACGAGAAACAATGCAATTCTTGCATAATAAATCAAAAACAAAAAATCTTTCGGACCAAAAAAAGACCCTGAAAATACATTAAAATTCGAAGTCTGCAGTCAAGAAATACATGCCCACCTGAACTGCACAAACTACACAGTTGATACGCCTCTAAACTGCACGGAAGAAACGCTGTCGATACAGTCTGAAACACATTGTTTATCAGTAAGCAATCCACTTCAACGAAAATAAGAGTTCCATAGTCCAACACAGTTCTCTGCCCTCCTCCCATGATCCCCTCAACAAAGCAGGCGCCTTTGCCACCAGTAGCATCTGAGCCTAGAAATGATTCTGAGTCCAATTTTATCAAGCAGAAAATAAACAGATCAAATATACATTGTGCACTTCTGTGAGGACAATACTTAAATCAAAGGGTAAATGCTGCAGATAATTAGAACCAACCACACATTTCGACTCTAATCTCGCTCTGAAAGGTAGCAGCTGAGCTGCCTCTGTTATATCGTACACCCACAAATCCTTTCATTGGGGAGGGAAAAAGAAAATATCCTCCTATGTTGAACAAAACCACAGACTTAAATATTCAGTCTTTGTGTTGTTTGTTTCAGAGATTGAGTTATGTTCCATCTAAACACTTGCACTGCAGCGCTGTAAATTTTAGCTTGACCAATGATTTTAATAGCTTAGAGTGCAGACATCGCCTTAGTGCATTATAAACAAGCAGAATACAACTCTTAAAAAAAATCTAAGTGAACTAGGGATCCAACTGAAGTTCTACTTTTTCTATAGGAAGGTGACTTGTACTTGGTATAGAACTTTTTCTATATGTAGGTGACCCATTTTCTTATAGAACTTTTTCTATATGTACTTGGTATAGAACTCTTAAAAAAAACATCTAAGTGAACTACCGTAGGCTTGCTAGTTGGTGTTTTTATCTTTCGGGGGAGCCACCTTTTTTTCAGGCTCTCCATTGCTCATTTTCCTTTTGGCTAAGGTGTATGTCTCAGCCTATGTATGTGTGGATTCTGCTGGCTTTGTTAATTCAAGTTCGGGCATCGTATTTCCTTTATCTAAAAAAAAACTAGTAGTGCCACTAGTAGTACCTGCACTGAAGAGTGAAGTTCGAAGGCAGCTGTTCTGAAACCGATCAACCCCAACGAACCGCAGAGGTGACAGAATTGGAACTGCACGTAGGAAAAAAAGTAAAACCAGAGATGAAGCTTCGCTGCGATGTCCTACTACTCGCGTGCGCTACCTACGACAGTTTTTACGGGGATGGGTGAAAAATCAAAGCGGGGAATATAGGAAACTTAAAGAGAAGTTAACGGCCCTTATAGATATGTCAGACATTAAGGCGGAGTCGTCTCCTTTGACAGTGGCCGAGCGGGCTGCAAAAAAGGACGCCGATGACTGCTTAAGAAAGTTGAAACGTGATGAGGAATCCAAATGGGCGCAGCGGGCAAAAGTTAAACATATACAAGAAGGAGGGAATAATACGAAATATTTCCACCTGATTGCAAACGGCAAACATAGGAAGAAAAGGATTTTCCAACTGGAACAGGACGAGGGAACGATTATAGGTGAGATCAACCTTAGAACTTTTATCTCGGAATACTATAAGAAATTATTCGGGGCACCGGCGCCGAGTAATGCTTCTTTAGTGGAGGAGATGACAGAGGACATGTCTCAAATCTCGCATGAGGAAAATTGTATTCTTACATCTCCGTTTACGGACAAGGAGGTGTTCGAAGCAATCTCTCAGATGGAGCATAATAAGGCTCCTGGCCCGGATGGATTCCCCGCGGAGTTTTATCAGAGATTTTGGGAGGTAATTAAGATTGATTTAATGGCTATGTTTGCTCAGCTTTACGAGGGGAATTTACCATTATATAAACTTAACTTTGGGGTTATTACGTTACTCCCAAAGAAGGAGGATGCGAGTCGTATTGAGCAATATAGACCCATTTGTTTGCTTAATGTTAGTTTCAAAAATTTTACCAAAGTGGGCACCAATAGGGTAACTTTTATTGCGAGTAAAGTTATCCGACCAACTCAATCAGCGTTTCTACCCGGTAGAAATATTCTGGAAGGAGTTGTGGTACTACATGAGACTATTCATGAGCTAAAAACAAAAAATTTAGACGGGGTTCTGTTTAAAATTGATTTTGAAAAAGCGTATGATAAGGTGAATTGGTCTTTCTTACAGCAAGTCTTGAGAATGAAAGGTTTTTCGCCTAAGTGGTGTGATTGGATTGCTCGTTTTGTTCAAGGGGGAAGTGTCGGGATTAAAGTTAATGATGACATCGGTCATTATTTTCAAACGCTAAAAGGATTGAGACAGGGTGACCCGTTATCGCCTATTCTCTTTAATCTTATAGTGGATATGTTGGCCATCATCATCGATCGAGCTAAGGAGGATGGTCAAGTTGGAGGATTGATACCTCACCTTGTCGAAGGAGGGGTGTCCATACTTCAGTATGCCGACGATACGATTATTTTTATGGAACATGATGTGCAAAAGGCACTGAACATGAAACTCATACTTGCGATGTTTGAGCTTCTGTCCGGCCTTAAGATTAACTTCCATAAAAGCGAGATTTTTTGTTTTGGTAAAGCGAAGGAGGCCCAAGATGATTACCGTTTTTTGGCTGTGAGATAGGTACGCTGCCCTTCAAATACCTAGGAATACCAATTCACCATAGAAAGCTTCTTAATAAATAGTGGAAACCAATCGAGGATAGGTTTGACACGAAACTCAGTTCTTGGGTAGGAAAATTGTTATCTTATGGGGATCGCCTCGTGCTGATAAACTCTGTCCTATCCAGTCTACCTATGTTTTTACTTTCCTTTTTTGAAATACTTGTGGGCGTTAGGAAACGTTTGGATTTCTATCGCTCAAGATTCTTTTGGCAAAGCGATGTCAAAAGGAGGAAGTATCGTCTTACAAAATGGAATATTGTTTGCCGTCCCAAAGACCAAGGGGGGTTAGGAATTGAGGTCCTGCAAATTAAAAACATGTGTTTGTTGAGTAAGTGGCTATATAAGATATTGACTGAGGAGGGGGTGTGGCATGAGTTACTCTCTAATAAATATCTAGGAGATAAAACGTTATCTCAGATAGAGAGTAAACCTGCGGATTCACCATTCTGGAAAGGTTTAATGAGAGTTAAGAATGAATTCTTTTCACGGGGCAAATTCTCTTTAGGCAACGGTCAGCAGGTGCGGTTCTGGGAAGATATATGGTTAGGGGATAAACCGTTATCACAAGCCTATCCATCGTTGTATAACATCGCTTCCCATAAAAACGTTACGGTCGCGGAGGTGTTAGCCCATAATCCTCTAGACATTCGGTTTCGGAGGAATTTGGTTGGTCACAGACGGGACCGCTGGTTGCATTTGGTTGAAAGGTTGATGGGGGTCTCCTTATCCAATTTTACAGATGTATTCCGTTGGAATCTCATGATGGATGGGGTTTTCACGGTTAAATCTTATTATGCTGACTTGATGCATGGATCCACAAGATTTTTACGAAAATATTTGTGGAAGCTAAAGGTGCCATTAAAGATTAAGATCTTTCTATGGTTTCTTAACAGGAAAGTTATTCTAACTAAAGATAATTTGATAAAGAGGAATTGGCATGGTTGTAAAAAATGTGTTTTTTGCGATGCAGATGAGTCTCTCGAACACCTATTTATATCATGCCCTTTTGCCCGTGATATTTGGCGTCTCATACATTTCACATACAGCATTTATCCACCTACTAGCATTGCGAATATGTTTGGTAACTGGTTAAATGGTATTGATAGGAAAACAAAGACACGAATTCGAATTGGTGCCTCTGCTTTCCTGTGGGCAATTTGAAACTGCCGCAATGATTTGGTTTTTAACAAACACTAGTACACGTGCACGTGCAACGCACTTATCCATTTTCAAACCCCAAAATCCTTCAACAAATTAAGTTTGAATTTTAAAGGAGCTCTATGGTAAGCTATGCGTTTCTGCATGAAAATAGAAAATCGGACAAGAATATGGTTCTAGATCCAGTGCTCACATAACTTAAAAAAATCTTGCAATTCTACGTGTACACGTGCAACTCATGTCTTTACTCATGCAAATTAAAATCATAAAAATTTATTGTAAAATCAATCACGGTAAAAAAAAATTGCTTTCAATGAGAACTTGTAGGAACTGTAACATGTACACATTAATAAAAAAATACATCAATTGTTATAGATGAAAGAATTAAAATGATTTCATTGAAATGAACCACAAACAGCGTTTGGATTACATCGCACCCATGCAGCACGTGAGATTTCCTTCAGATATGTTTACGTTTCGATGATAGAATTTCTAGTACAGATTTTTTTGGTGGTTGCATATGAAGATGTAACCCATCTGGCCTCTTCATTCACAATTTTCCAGTCACCACCTATTTTCTTCCGTCCAAATCCTGGTACTAAATCCATATGGTACTAAATTCAGGCATAATATATGGTGGAAGACATGGATGATAGAAATACATACAGTGAGGAGAGGTTGATGCCATAAACGGCACTGTTTCTGGAATCCTCCAAAGTCTTTCATCAGTCAATCAGTCCATATATACACTCTCAGCTGAAAATCAATCATACGAATTATTAACTAACTGAACCAAGATTGAAAAAGGGAAGAGATCAATAGCTATCTCTAGTTCATGAATACGGTAGCAGCAGGTAGACACTATTATGTCTTGACATTGAAGTGTCACCGACTTCTTTTTACAAGCCGGAAGCCTATTAATAACAACCTCTAATTCATTGTTTACTCATTGAAATATATCTATTTGAAAAGGAACAATATGTAAGAACAAAAACGACCTGAAAATGGAGAAGTTGACACCTCCGACTGTAATATTATGTGATTTAACATAAGGCTCGTTGTTGATTATAGTAGCTTGTGTTTTCTCACAAACAAATCATGAAATTTGTTTGCTCCTCCTACTTCCCCAACAATAAATATAAGAGCTACTAAAATGGATAATCTTTATGTACAAGAGGACATAGCCTGCTCATTCACACAAAGGAGAGGACATAACCTGATATCTTTCTGCACGTGCATTAAAAAATATAAGATATCTCCAAGGGACTTTTTTCCTGTTAAAAACACCAATAAAAGAATGAACTCCAAGTCTCCAACACTTCACCTTCAGCCTGAATGAAAAAAGCAGTTCAGGTTGCTGCAATATAACTATCTTGGCGTTTTCTAGACTTCAATTCCCGTGAGCTGCTGCAACCCTGACAAATCAGAAGTAGTAGACAAGAGGTATCCTTCCAAGCTGCATATTGTATATCCGTATCAGATCTTCACTTCTCCGTGCTTCAGTTTTTCCCTGTAGGCATGTACAAATGCACAGGATACTGAGTGTGGTTGGAAACAAATCAGCTCCTCTTCCTGTACTACCGGTGGTGGCTCCCCCTTCTCTGCCTCTCCTCTGCCGGCGGCCTGCAGAGCCACGCCTCCCTGGCATCGGAGTCGCAGCTGGAGGTGGACTGCGCCGCCCGCTGCCTGGTTGGTCTCGCCCACGGCAGCTTCGCCTCTTCAATTCCTGTACCTGCGTCGCAACGAACAAGACTGAAACAACCTGGACGAACATACCAAACTGACCGATCAAACATACCGCTCGTTTGGAGGCCGGATGATCAAACATACGGTGGCGGCATGGCTGATGTGGTATGGTTGTGGGAATCGGCGTAGTCATTACAGCGGCCCTGCGGCGTTGGCCTGACCATGGGGAATTAGAGGGACAGGTCCGACAGTGTTCGCGGCAGTTTGCACTTCGCAGGTTACCTCGAGTGGCCTTGAGTTTGACGGCGACGCCCAGAACAACGCAGCCGCGATCATTTGAGGATTGTGACGCACACCCGAAGGTCGGAGCCAGGCAGGATCGACTGAGCGCAGATCTCCGGTGTCCATGTCCAGGCTTTAGAGATGGGGCGAGGATGGCAGACGGTGGACGGCGATGTGACCAAGCTCGCCGGCGTCAGGCGCAGGGATTCTGACTGAGGGGTTCCTGTGGGGGAGGCAAAATGGCAGTAGGTGATGGGGCGAGGACGGCAGACGGCGATGTGACCGAGATCACCGGCGTCGGGCGCGGGGATTGTGGCGGCGGCGGCGTCTACTGCGAGTGGGGTAGTCCGGCACGCGGATTGCCGCAGCGGCGGCACGCGGGGACAGCGGCATCGTCTTCTGTAATCAGGGCAGGGTAGTCGAGCGCGTGGTTCTAGGGCCCGAGCGAAAATCACGCTGTGGGGATGTGTTGACCAAATTAGGGCATGAACAATGGTTTAGACCTCAATCGTCTGCAGTATGTGCCCACGTCACACTAGCGATGTTGTTACAGACGTCTACTACTCCAGCGATCCGTCTCTTCAGTGTCTATAAGGCTGCATGCAGCATTAAAATAACGAAAGTACTATGCGTACGACAATGAAGCGTACGACTCTCGTACGATGCATATCCTGCGGGCTGGCTTGATTAGGCCTACTACATCGATGGCCCATATGGAACATCGTACAGAAATCGTACCAAATGTGTCGTACGTATAGCAGAGTTCTTAAAATAAATCTTATAAAAAGGAAATTACTAGCCCACGACCCCACGGTTACAGACGAGTGACCCATACAATGGGAATAGGGGAGTCGCTAGCCAGCTATTTTCACCGGACTCAGACCGTCTGCAAACTTACAGACGACAAACTTCTCTCTCCTCAATCTCTCACTTCCACATCATCTAAAATCTGACGTGGCACAGGCTACAGACAGCTGAGTAGATACTATTGTACATGCCCTTATAGGAATCACGCGGCGGGGCGTGTGACGGCAGAGTTTTCGTCCGCCTCTGGAAATTGCTAAGCGTACACATGTACAGGTTAGCTGTGCTTTTTGACGGTTAGATCTGAAGGTATTGGCCTAATCGTGTGGCTAGTTTTGCTCGGTGTTGTTGTGTGTACGTTAGGTGGTGTGGTCGTAGCGATGAATATGTTCTCTCTTTTAATAGTAGTATAGAAGAAACGAAAATTCACTTTTTGCAGGTTGTAAACAAGGCGGTCTATTCTATCCAGATGTGGGCTTTTCTTCTCCCTATGGACCAGCGAGGACTTATGGATTCCGGCTGTGCTCGACTGATGGCGGTCGTTCGGGCTATTTACAGCCGGCTGGGTGGCTTAATTCTGGGCGAATTAATGCGTAGTTCGTCTTTATTTCGTTGGCTTCACTAGTAGAAAAAAGGCCTACAGTCCCGGTTCGCCAGGCCCATTAATCCCGTCCGGGCAACCGGGACTAGCTACGCGCGCCCCCGCCTATAGTCCCGCCACTTACGGACTGGGACTAAAGGCCCGTCCACGTGGGCGGGTGGCGGAGGACATTTAGTCCCGGTTGGCCACATGAACCGGGACTAGATTTATTTCGTAATTTTTTTAGTTCATTTGGTTTCTAATTATTTTTCTCACTTTTTTCACTCCCTTTTTTTCACTCCTTTTTTTCACTCCCTTTTTTTTCAGAATTTGTATTATTTGCTTAGTGTACGTCTAACTAAGATTATCTCTAGTCAAATTACTTACTCATGGTCAAACTTCCCGCTCGGTCACCCATCCTCCCACTACTCTAGCACTAGCACGCTTAACTTCCGAGTTCTATCCCGTCCCGAATCCAAGTGTTTCTCACGCATGTATGTGATAGTAGTATCATATCAATCTTATTAACATGTTGGTCGATGCCATATTTCTTTATTGTTTGAATTTCAAATAAATCTTTTAATAAACAAAAGTAATGATGTAATTAATAATTCTGAATAAATACAAATAATATATCAAAAAATTAAGAAAAATAGAACTAATTCATTTTAAAATCTTAAAAATACAAATAATATATCAAAAATGAAGAACAATAATACTAATTCATTTTAAAATCTTAGAAATGAAAATAATATATCAAAAAATGAAGAACAACAATACTAATTCATTTTAAAATCTTAAAATGAAAAGAATATATCAAAAAAGAATAATACTAATTCATTTTAAAATCTTAAAAATACAAATAATATATCAAAAATGAAGAAAAATAATACTAATTCATTTTAAAATCTTAAAATGAAAAAATATATCAAAAATGAAGAACAATAATAAATAATATTCATTACATGCATAGAGTCGATCACACATAACACAAACATAGAGTCGATCACATAACACAAACATAGAGTCGATCACATTCATAACATATATAGAGTCGATCATATAACACAAACATAACTCTCACAAAAGATATCCATTACATATATATACTAATTAAGATACCCATTACATGCGCGCATATATCGAACGCATATATACATATCTATGGCTCCGCCGAGTAGATGCGGAACAACTCGTACGAGACATATGCATCTACGGCGGCATACTTGACGTTCGTCAAGTCCAGTGGGGTCTTCTCCCAATAAAGGTGATTCTTCGAGGGGAAATCAGTCTACATCCTGTCGTAGCCCTGGTGGATGAAGCTAGTTGCCATGACAGACATCCCGGTCTTTGGCCCGTTCAACTGGATAAGATTCTGAAGATCAATGTAGTGATCTTCAGGTATCATAATAGCGATGCGCATCAACTTCACACGGTCTTGCGTGATGTCAACGCTGCAAAAGTCAAACCCCATGTTGACAAGAAAATCAACAAGGGCCGGACAATGCTTTGAACTACTGCAACAACAAAAATAGGATATGTGTTAGATATGTTGCAACACATGTATTCTTCACATGCAACAAAAAAATCGAATTATGCAAGATTGTACGTGTGCTTTACCTTGACTATTGGAAGATCAACACGGACTGCTTGAACGCAATCTGGATGACGGCGACATCCCTCTGATTCGCCGTGTACTCCAGATCGAGCCTAAAGAACCGGTGTTCATCGGGAGATGCAAGATAGAGCTCGGTCAAATAACCAAGAGCCAAGGGCAGCCTCTCGGAACTGTTGGTGTAGAGCACGTCCAGAACCTTGCCGCATGGTGTGGGACCTTCGTATTGCTGCCAAACTTCAGCCATTGCGTGTGTGTGCTTGGTGGATCGAGAAGAGATGAGGAGGAAGAAGAGAGTACAGTACAGAGAGCGAGAGGAAGAAACAGAGAGCGAGTGGAATGGCGCCCTTCTGCCTCGCTCGCGAAATAAAAACTGCCGCGGGGGAGGCGAGAAGTTTGATCTTTAGTCCCGGTTGGCCACGGGAACGGGGAATAAAGGACCAATAGTCCCGGTTGGCCACGGGAACGGGGAATAAAGGACCAATAGTCCCGGGCGGCCAGGTCAACCGGAATTAATTCCCTCCACGCGCCGCAACGCGCTTCCCAACCCGCGACGTATGACCTTCTGTCGCGGGTCTCCTCCCGACCCGGGACTAAAGACTCATTAGTCACGGTGCGCGACGTTCGGGGACTGATGCTGGCGTACCGAAGGCCTTTTTTCTACTAGTGCTTGTCTTTGTGGCCACGCTTTCGGACCCATAATGGTAATAAGTTACATACTCTGATTGCTTTCTCTTTTTTAATAAAAAACCGGCTGTGTGCATCATTTTGATGCAGAGGCCGAGGCCTAGGCTCCCATTTCTATAAAAAAAAGCTATATTAACCGTGTGTGTGCGCGCGCTAGCTACCAGTTGTGTACCGCTATAAAAGAGGTCTTCCTATTTACTCCCTCCGTTCAACAATAGATGACTTGTATTTGTCTATATATGAATGTATCTAGACACTAAAACATGTCTAGATACATCCATATCTAGAAAACTGGAAGTCATCTATTGTTGAACGGAGGGAGTAGTCGTTTGCCGCGTCGGTTTCGCGCTAGTACTAAAAATGACGACCGATAGGATTTGGCGCGTTGATGGTGTCTAAACTTAATTGGTACCGCGTGTGGTTGACGCGCACGCTGTGCTCGTTATGTTCAGATGAACTGAAAGATAATCTCCCCATCTTCATCGTTTAAGAAAACAGTGGGGCACGACCGTAATAGACAAGAGTAGCATGGCCATGATCACACGTCTATGGGATGTTTTGCACCGACACATTAGGACAACCTGTGGGCGTGCACGCGTGTGTGCTCGTTCTGTTCAGATGTACACTGAGTGAGCTCACTTGTTCTGTTTCGCTTGTAGTCGAAAAAAAAGGGAGAGAGCAATTTAGAGGCGTGAGAGTGGTTGCGGAGCTAGAAATGTCCATCACGCACATCGTGTGATGAGCGAGTGAATGGAAGCACGTAATGGAGGACATGGTGCCGGCCTGGGTCTACCTGGACCGAGTAGGACCCCATAAGCTGGCCATCTGATAGCGTCCAAAGCACACATGTAATCATGCAAAGCACCATTCGAGACCACACCAGACCACACCAAAAATACATCCAGTTATAGGGATTAGGAATCATACCTCATACATGAATGATAACGAATTAGTTTATATTGAAAAATTTGAAATCCAACTCAAAAACTCAAATTTGAATGTTATTACAGAAACATGTCTGGCTCTTCCAAGCACGGGTCCGTGTCCGAAGCCGGTGCCGAGGAAGAGGGTTGGGATGCCCACGCTGCAACCAGAATTGAGGAAGAGGACCGGGAGGACGGCGGTGATATTGATTGGGGGTACTTGGAGGAAGAGGACCAGGATGACAGCACCGATGGTGACGGCACTGATCGCACGGCGGCTGGTGGTAGCGGCGACGTCGCCCCGACGACCGATAAGAAGAATAAGAAGCCTCGGACCCCAAGGAAGGATCGTAAGCCGCAAGTGCGCGAAAACGTCACTGATACAATCACCGAGGTCTCGCCAAGTGGCCTACCATTGGCGCCTCGAACGGTTTCCTCAGGGTACGGCATGCAGCTAGGGTGCATCGTGCGGGAAAGCATGTCGATCAACACGACGGACCTTAGAAGCAGCGAAAATAAGGCTTTGGTCGAAATCCTCCTGAAGAAGATTCACCAGCAATACACGTTCCCGGAGCCGTTTAACAAAATGGTGGACTCTTTAGCCATCACGAAGATGAGCACCGCGTTGAGCAGCTGGAAATCCCGGGTGAAGAAGAAGATTGCGAAAGGTAAAAGCTGGGAGGAGATCCGTCGAACAGACCCGACGCAAGAGAAAGAAGATTTCGACATACTGAAGGCGTACATGAACACCGCGGAGTGTAAAAAATGGACAAAATGGGGGCAGGATATGCAGGAACAAAACATAGGGGTCCAACATTGCGGAAGCGGTGGTTACCGAGGAAAACAGCCTGTTTGGGAGAAGGAGGACCGCGAGATGGAACGTCTCGGAAAAGATAACCCCTGGCACAAAATCACGGATATACAAGTTAGGAACTTTGTCCGGTCCCGGTACTTCTTAGGCTGGAAGACGGGGGAATTCGTGACGAAAGACCAGGACGTGAAGGAATTCGCGAAACATTTGGTAAGGACACATATATCTCAAGTACATGTATATTGCATTGATCTAATAATTAGATAATGGGCTCACCTTAATTTCCTTTTGTCCGAAGGAGAGGGAGTTGCGGAAATCTGACCACTCGTCCGAAGGGTCGACGGGTCGGTGGGACAGGCCTTTCAACAGGGCGACGAACGCATACAAGAAAAGGCCGTTGGATGCCCCGCCGACGTCAGCTGGCCGTATCTCCGGCTCTGGGCTAAACATGAAGGTAGCCGAGTACTACGCATCAGATGCCAAGTCGTCGAGAAAGAAGAGGAAGACGACATCGACTAAGGATGATGAGGAGGTCGCGGAGCTGAAGAAGAAGATGGCGGCTCTAGAGAATAAACTTGAGAGCAGAGAGGTGGACCCCGACACGCTCAATAGATTAGTGGATGAGAGGCTCAAGGAAGTCATCCCCCTGGGCTGATGGAGGGGATAGCTTCTTGGAATGCGGGGGGGGGGGTCAAATTGGACCGATCCATCTGCCCACCTTCGTCGGCAGCAACTCAAGCATGAACCAGCAAGTGCCGCCGCAACAGCTGACCCCCCAGACGCCGGCGCCGCTCCTTCTGGTCACATCGGCGCCCCCTTCCGTAGCAATGCCGAAGAATGATGGGCCGGCCGCCGGCACCGTCGCCCTTGTCTCGACACCCGCCGAGCTCGACGCCATCACCAAGGTAACTAATTAGTTAGTCGTGATCTAACTACGCCTTCTCAAGATGACTGTCATCTCATGATGCCTGGTATGTTGCCCAACAGGAACCTTGCGTACTCCTGCATCGTGTGGTGCCCGGCGGAGAGTTGGTGGATGTTGCTACCGGCACTATTATACAACCCATGCAACGCACTATGCACCACTCTCAAATGGACGAGAACGTGATGAAGGTGAAGTTGGCCAATGTAGTGCCGGAGTATCGCGACGTCCTCCCCCCCTTTCAACCTCCAGGCTGCGAAGAGCAGGAGAACTTGGTACTTGGAGACTGCACGACTTGGGTGATGAAATGGCCGAAGAGCCAGATTCGTCTTGGGGGGGGGGGGTCTTGTGATCAAGCGCAACACCGGCGCCACATCCCTATGGCCCGCTCAATAAGATCGTCCGGCCCACGAAGCAAAGAGCCCAGACAGCACCCAAGGCCGCGCCCCTCAGAAGGAAACGGTAGTCGTCGCCACCACCACCCAGAAGGAACCGGCGGTTGTTGCCACCACCACAAGGCACAAAGTGTTGTTGGGAAATATGCCGCAACGACCGGCCAAAAGATCATCAAATGCAGTTGTGCCTCAACCGCCGGCATCACAGCCGCCGTCACCACCAAAGGACGTGGACAACACGTTTGCTGGAGCCGGTGTCGATGACTATCATTACGATGACAATGTCGACATCAATGCCTACCTCAACACGGGCTACAGCCAAGATAGGTACATGCCTGATATGGATCGTGACGATGAAGCCTTCCGCAGTCACGACGATCAACCTAGGCATACTGAAGTCACGCAGCACCTGACCTACCCGGAGGGTACAGTATTCAGCCCTGGCACACTGCATAAGACAATCGTAGGGTCGTCCCGAGCACCCGCACCCCCAGCTCCCGCACCCCCAGCTCCCGCAGCAGATCAGGCCACCGCCAGCAAGAAGATTAGGAAGAGACCTGCTAAAAAGGTCCAGCATACTAAGATCTTGGCCGACGCCGTGGTACGACCCCGTAAGGATGGCTTGACCCGCTTGCATGAAGCTGGGAAACATAGATACTGGGTTGAGAACACGGCAACTGGACCAATGCTCACATTGCAGAACATTATCGTGATGCTAGAGGGCCTCCTTCTTAAAGAAGAGTCTCCAAATTACCCGGCGTTCGTGGTCAAGGTGCCAGAGGGCCCGGACTTCGTCCATGAAGACCCCGCGGGACTGTTCTTCATAGCGTACGAGGATATCTTCAATCTGTTTCACTCGAGACGGCTGGACTATAACTTGGTCCGCCTATACGCGCTCAATGCTCAGCTGCAGATCCAGCGAGAGTTACCCCCATACGCTATGGTAGCGGATCCCTACTACATGCGTGATAGCCAGCTGGAGGAAGGATCAAGTTCACGGACCAAGGCAGTGAAGTACCTCGACAGCTTCATGTTGAGAAACAGTGAGAACAAGAGGGACATTCTTTTGCCTGTCTTTCCCGAGTAAGTCTCGCGACCGTCGTAGCTAATGTTTTTTTTCTAGATTTCATCCATTGCTTATCCTGGATTCGATTGCATGTGTTGAGCAGGGACACATACTGCACACTCATCGTGCTTTGCCCAAAGTGGTCACTAGCCGAGTACTTCGACTCGTCGAATAAGACGAAGAAGAAAGACTACACCAGAATAAGGGGTGTTCTCGATGAGGCTCTCAACGGCTACGCCCAAAATGGAGGCACATTCGAAAAGAAACAAGAATGTATCAGGTCGGCTACTGGCAAATACGGGTTCAAGCACGTGACCGAGTTCCCCTGCATCAAGCAGCCGGCTTGGAGCACGAAGGAGGCCTTCTATGCCCTCCATCACCTCAAAGGGATTGTCCGCGATGCAAATAATATGAATCATCCTTCTAAACTCCGAGACTGGTCCAACAAAATGGCGGGGGAAATCTCACAGGAAGATCTTATGCAAGATTTTCATCGCATCAAAGTCAAGTTGTCGGAGATAATCATTGAAGATGTCAACAAAAAGGGAGGGTCCTTGAACCATCCCATAGGGTTATGCCAGAGGGATATCCAGGAACGCCTCGAGCGGCAGGCTGATCGTAGGACGTGGATGACGAAAGAGCTATATAGGCCGTTTCCAGCGCCGCTCCAGTTGAGGTATCGTTGATCGAGGTGTGCGTAGCTAGCTACTATTAGTTTGTTTAACAAAATTTTCTTAACTTATATAAGCCTAGCTACTATATTAGTTTAGCTCCAAACTTAGGCCTAGCTAGCTACTATTAGTTTGCTCTAAACTTAGGCCTAGCTAGCTACTATTAGTTAGCTCTAAACTTAATTAGGCCTAGCTAGCTACTATTAGTTAGCTCTAAACTTAGGCCTAGCTTTATGTTGTATATCTTTGATGCTTATTTTTGTTTCCTTAGTTGTTTTTGGTGAACATATATGCCTTAGTTGTTTTTTGCATTATACTTACTAATATGCTTTGTGTCTATCTATATAGATGACGTACTACGTGGTGTTCGAGGGTCGGGTTCCAGGAGTCTATGACGAGTGGAAGGACTGTAAAGCACAGGTGGACAAGTTCAGCGGCAACTGCTATAAAGGATACGAGACTAGACACGAGGCGGTTGCGAAGTGGAGGGACCACCAGTCGAAACAGAAGAACAAGATGATGTAGCATCCCAACTTTTAATAAAGATGGAATACCTGTGTTATTGTGCTAGTCCCTGGATCAATTGCTAGCACCACAGTACAAGATGAAATATCATGCAAATGCATCAAATTCTATTACATCGCATGATCCAGTCTTTACAAAATAGGATTACAACTTGCATAGTCTTAGAAGACTAGCAGAAAACAAAGATATACAGCGGAAAACATAGTACAACATTGAGCCCATCTTCTTCATGTGCCACAGGCAAAACATGTTGGCGATAGTCTCGAGATCCTAAACAAAATCCTCACTCGTCTTCAGAAACATCTGCAATATGGAATATGCAGCCACAAGGGGGTCAATACAATTTAATGTATTGGCAAGTAACACTATGGTGGATATAAATGGCAAGACTAATACTACATGCTTATTTGGCTGAGTGGAGTTTAGGCTAAGTTTGCATAAAGCCAGTTTTGTCCTATCTCTTTTGTAAAACAAACTTTTCTTTTCAAAGGGGTGGCAACATTGGATTTAGATCCAAGCACCACAATACTATTCACTTGGTCAAAATTTTACTTATTGAAATTGATGATGAGATTCTTCCGTCAATCCTTGTCCAGCTGCTCATAGTTGTCCATAACCGGGGACATGGCTAAGATCTTAGTTTGTTGACTCTGCAGAGTTTGTGCACTTTCACCTTCAGACTCAAATCAGCCCAAACATCCTATACACCCTGAGTGCATTAAGGAAAGGAGAAGATTGAGACGAGATCTTTCAGAAGAAATTCCACCACCGTTTGGCTTACCCGTTCCACCTATAATTATGCTACATCTGCTTGTAAGCCTAGTGAGTTCATTCAACTTAGTTGATCAAGACAGAGCCCATATGACTAAAGGCTGCACGGGAAGCTACTAAACTTAGAAGGACATAGTAATCTCTTTGTTCCTGGGTGGCCATCCGCAAGTGACAACCTCAAGTGGAATAACCCTTAGAGGGCCCTGAGGAAACACTCAACATAACCCAGTCTTACCACTTCCCCAGGTGGTTCATTCATTAGTTATACTTAGGATTTTTCCTCAACATCTAGTAAAACAATTTGTAACATTGCATAGCACCTGGTAAATTCTAAGGCTATCAAAATATGAAGGTAAAAGGGATGGCTACACACTACTAGGATAATAGCATAGCATAGTATAACATAGTAAAATTTCCTATCATGCATACTACTCAAAATCAACTAATGCATATGGAAAATAATGGGTAGTTGATGGTGTGTTACTTGCCTTGATGAAGTTGGTGAAGATATCACACTCTCTTCACAAAAGATCGTTGCTCTCCGTATAATCTATTCATTGAAAACACAATAACAAAATAAACAAACATGCTATCAAGCAAACATACAAGTGAAGAGATCATACAAAGCAATAACATAGCCAAAGGAGTTTAAACTAGTTGGTTAGGACAAGGTGTAGGTTTGAGTTGAAAGATTCATTCTCTAATGGTCTCATACTTGTTAAGGAATTTCCAATGGTTTACTTGGGATGAGCTAGGTTGAGTTTGTAGAAAACTAACTTTATTATAACCATACTTTTCGAGGAAGTTCCAAGAGTTCACTAAGAATAAACATATTACTTCTTCAACTAAAGTAATACATGCAAACACTTGGTCATATTCACCTTCAAAAATATTTTAGTGACTATTTAGGTATTTTCCATTGTGGTTAGGGTAGGTCTACTAACTTCATCATCAAAGGAAAAAATATTACTAAGTCTTGGGTTTTCCATTTTGGTCAATGGTTGGACAAAAATAACTTGTTATTCTTCAACTTGTATGGATTTGCTTCTAGTCCTCATGTGATTGCCTTCTTGAAGATCATCATCATGCCATATAAGTTGTTTCCTTCCTTGGTGTGGTGCTTCTCTTGGTCTTGATAAATTCTTCTGGGCTTTCACTTCACTAATTGGTTTGGGTATGGGATGGGCACAAAATACCACTAAGTCAAGAGAAAGAAAATAGGAAGAAAGATTAGAAAGAGAGGGAGATGCTTTTCTGAATTTCTTCACACTTGTATTTCCTTGAGTTTCTTCTAGGTTTGGAGTCCAAGTATTTTCTTCAACTTCTTCATTGATCTTCCTTGTAGCTCTTCATGTTGCCACCAAGTTGATATTGAAGTTTCATTCTTGTGCTTGAGTCTTGATCTCCATTTTGCTGACTTGGTGAATTCTGGAAGCAAGAATGGGAGAATGGAGAAGTAGATAGAATACTAAGGTGCTAGTGTTTGAGGTTCACTACTTGGTAATTTTAGGGACTTGGTCTTGGATCCACAAATGGCCACAACAAACTATGGTAGAAAGAAATAGAAACAAAATCTAAGACATAATAACTAGATGGACTACTATGATGGATTTTTGGCTAAAATACATGGTCATGGTCCAATGGTGTCCAAAATGGTTGGGCAAGGTTGTTTCTGGTCCAAGGTTGTCAAATGGAACAATTTTGCAAAAGGAACTATATTGAAAATATTTATAGAAATTAATCTATGTCAAAAATACTCAAATAGACAACTTAATTCTAAATTCAATTTTAATTTGTTCAAATATTATTTTGGGACAGAGGATATGAAAGTAAACATCCTAAGGTTTCCAAATATATTTTATTTACAATTTTTGGATTTGTAGAATTTGAATTATGCCAAATTTCACCAAACAAGCATATTTGAATTTGAACAAATTTAAGTTTGTCAAATTTGAATTTGGACAGTGCCAAAAGTTTCTAGATGTCAAGGGCTTTTCAAAAAGTCTAAGATTGCTAAATTTGGGCTTATGGATCAAAAGATATGATAGATCTAAGATGCAGGGACTAATCTGTAAAACTGCCAAAATTCTACCGGGAGATAAAATTTGAATTAAAGGCAGGGCCACGTGGCTAGATCTGATTGGGTGCTGCTGCTGACTGTGTTGCTGACTGGACCAATGACGTGGATAAGTGGATCAATCTGAACCACTGGATCTGAATCCTACGGTGGCGTACCCCTTCGCAGAAATGATCTAATCTAGGCCCCTAGATCTAGATCTAACGGCACAGAGAGGGAGACGGTGACTTACCGGAGCTAGGTCGCCGGAGATGGTGCACGCGGCGGCGCTGCGCTCGGGCAATCGACGGTGGCGGCTTTCCGGTTGTCCTCGGGCTCAACGGAGGCGACGACGATGACCAGATCCACACGGCGAGAAAGATGGAAACAACGCCGTGTGTGTGCGCTTCCCGGGATGACGGCGAACCACGGACGGAGAACGGAGGACGACGACGAGCTCAGAGCAGATACTCCGCTCGTCTCCCTGCGGCAAAGAAATGGGAGAGGGTTTAGAAGATGTCTAGAGGGCACGGGAAGAAGTTTGGGCGCAGTTTCTACCTCGGGGACTTGCTATCCTCGTCGGAAAAGACGAAAATGGTGGCGGACAGGACCTTCTCCGGCGAGCAATCGTGACAGAGATGGGGCTCAATCGATAGAGGAGGGAGGGGGAAAAAGGAGAGTAGAGGAGGGGCTTTATAGGGCAGGGATCACGGCATTGATTCGTGCATTCAATCGCGAGGAATCAACGGATTGAAAATCCTCTGTCTCGGGCGTGATTTCAGCGAGAGGAAGGAGACGACATGACGTCAGCAATGAGGTCGTCCAGAATTTTCTTTTATTCCTGATTAATTGTTTTGATTATATCTTCTGTTTTCTAAATCCAAATGACATGAAACAAAATTCTAAATTCTTTAAATTTCAAATACTTTCTAACAGTACCATTTTTGAAAACAATTCAACATATTTTATTTTTGAAATTTGGAAATTTGAATAATTCCTTAATAGTCACATTATGTGATTTTTAATTTAAAAATTTATGAAACATTGTTATTGGTCAATTTAAATTTTAGTGACATTATAAATGTTGAAAACCCAATTTTGAAAGTTAGTTCATCATGTTTTCACAATTTTATATTTTGAAAAATTAATAAAACACTAATAATACTTTAAGGCCATTTTAAAATTTAGAAAATAATAAATTGATGTTATTATCTAAATAAAATTTCAAAGGAATTTCCATGACATATATTATTTTTGGAAAGCCATTTTAAAACTATTTTCACATATTATATGAAGGATTTACTAATAGTAACTTAATGTTATTTAATTAGTTCTTATCAATTAATTAATATTGTTGATCAATAAATTTAGGATAAAACCACATGTCATAATATTGTTGTCAAAACTCTTTTTATGTTATTTTCCAAACAATGCATTTTATTTTTCACACCTTCATGTTTAAAACTTGGAATATCAACTAAAAGTTATTACTAACAATTTTATTCTCAGCAAATACCTTTGGGGCTTTAGAACTTTATTAAGGGTTATATATCTTTTATTGTTGTTGCCATAAAATACTTTCAAGGTAATATTTGAATTGAAAACCTTTTATGTAATAAAGTTTGCTAATAAAATGGTTTCTTTATGTAATAAAATGGTTTCTTTATGTGAGAAAAATTCATTTGAGAGGGTTTTAGGGTTAGTGGTAAAATTCAATTTCATTGGATATGTATTGTTTCCTTTTGTTTCTTGCTTCTCATTTGGTTTTTGGTGACTTGCATAACATGAAAACAAAAAGTTTCAAATTTTTGTGATTTTTGAGTTTTCCAAAAATCAGGGATGTTACAGATGAAGACCTCCATCAAGCTACCGTTCTTGCTCACCATCGTCGCCGTGCTTGTAGTCTATTTCATCTTAGCTTAGGCATTTGTAACTGGACAACTCGAGTAACTATGTGGTGACAATAATTGTTCGATGATGTGTTTGACTATCACTTTGAGCCAAATTCGATACTTTGCACTATGTATCACTATTGTGATTAAGTAACTTTATAAAATATCAGTAGTATATTATATATTGTCAAATATCACTTCTGTGTATAATTCCTTTATATTCAAACTGTATACAGCAGAAACAAATTAAATTTTGAAAAACATCATCCTTTTCTGTGGCGCACCAGTAAAGATTTCTGTGGCGCACCTATTTCTGTGGCGCATCACCTACGGGTGCGCCACAGAATCAGCTCCTTTTTGTGGCGCAGGTTGGAGGTGCGCCATAGAAGTAAGTATTTCTATGGCGCACGGTGGGGTGTGCCACAGAAATAATTTTTATGGCGTGTGTTCTGTGGCGCACCCCTGTGGCCCCAGGGTGCGCCACGGAATTAGTTTTTGGTGCGCCACAGATGAAGGAATCTGTACTGGTGACTCGGTATTTACGGCGCAAGAATCCTGACGGCATTTGTGATTAATTCCTAGGTAATACTTTCCCATGCAGATGGAACCTTCCTTTGACCTATTCATCTTACCATGGTTCCATCCGCCCACCAAATAGAACACTACCACTCAGGTAGTCATTCAATTAGTCATATTATTATAAAAATAGGATCATGCATTCTTTTGAGCATAGGTGGTAATACGATAGGGTTTTTGCAAATAGTTCGTTAAGAAATACTGCAAAGGATATGAGCAAGTGATGAACTTGCCTGAGATTGAAATAACAATCATAATCCAGGTCTTCGGGGTTCGAGGGTCGCGTAGAAAATCCCGACATCTAAAAGATAGCAAAGTAGTCCTGGTAAGGACTACGGAAACTACTGGCAAGATGATACATGCATAGTAATGAGATGCATCGTGAAACACCCTGGAAAATACCACAATTTTCAAGTGTAAGCTACGTTTGAAACGATAACGTATTCACACATGTTTTAGGTGAATTGTGTCATTACTTGTGGTGATGTGGTTATTACTTCTTTTAAACTTACATGTGTTTCACTTTTACTTATCAATTCAATTGTTATCATGTTTAAGTAAAAGTTTTATCACATGGTTAGGCAATAAGACAATAAAACATGAAAACAATTATTGAAAAAATAATAGACACATTTTATAAAAGTTCAAAAGTGTAGATCTAATGACAAAGAGTTTAATTGAAAAATTATAATTAATACAACTAACTCTATCATCACATAACTTGCTATTGACTTGTGATGATAGGTTTATTAGGTGTGAAAACATGAGGGTTTTTATTAGTAAGGAAAATAATGATGTGGTAGTCATTTCTGGTTTTAAAAGAACATTATAGAATTTCAGTATACTTATAAAAAAACAAGTTTAAAAGTTAAATAAAATGTTTTACAATTGACATATTTGAGTTGGAAATGTTGTTCTCATTAATTTGGTATATCATTTGATGTTTCCTGAAAATATTTGTATAAGTTATTAATTTATTAATTTTAAATGTATTAAGTGGCCAGGCAAAATAGAAAACTTGATCAAATGACCTAGAAAACATCATAGATGATTTGCATTTGTCATTTGGGGCATTTTGGTATATAACTTGTATTTTTCTGATTTTATGAATTATTTGTTAGTTTTCTCAAATTTAAATGATTTAATTTAATTAAAGAAAATGTTTAATTTTAAACTTTATGAAACATTTTTGAAAATTTAATAAATAGGTAGGTTTTATTTTTGTGAACATTTACATATTTAATTTACATTTTTTTGATTAGTAGATTAAAAGATATTGATTTATTAAGTTTAATTGATTTTCTGTTTTTAAATTGACACGTGGGTCCCACCCGCCATATTTCATTTAAATTTAAATTTAAAAGAAAAATAAAAAGAAAAGGAGTTGTGACGTCATGGTGATGTCACAATGACATCACACGAACTCGATTCCTCACAAATGGATCGAATTCGTGAGATAGATTACAAATTGGCTGAATTAAATCCTACACGGGGCTAGACAGAAGCAAGGGGAGTCGAAGGAGCGGCGCTCGGGACCAAATGGTCGCCGGAGCTGCCGGCGGTGAGCTCAGGCGCGGTGGCGGACAGTGATGCATGGCGGCGGTTCGATTTCGAGCACAATAAAATGAATGAAGAGCACCCAGAGGTTCCCCTTCTCACCCTGAAACTCGTGGAGGCGTCGGTGAAGCTCGGCGGGGTCCCAATCACCGGCGGCATGCTGATTTCCATGGCGGACGGAGTTGGGAACAGCGGCCCGATTCGCGCTGATGAGACCATCCCGGCACCCATGGTTCAACAAAGACATAGAGGAGGTCTTGGTGGTCCTCTCGGTACTCACGGCTTGCTCGGGGATAGCCGGAATCGACGGTACGGTGGCGGCTAAGTCGGGGCTAGGGTTTCAGTTTTCCCGGAACTCACAGAGAGAGAGAGGAAGATATGCGAGGAGTAAGGGAGAGAGCTCGATGCAGTCGTCTCCCAGCGACTTTATACTTGCAGAACGGCGGCGCGGAGGAGGTGGCAGTGGCGTCACCGTCCCTATCTTCTCCTCTGCTTTCTGGCCGAAGTTGAAGAAGGAAGAAAAGAAATAAAACTTTATGGAAAACCCCCTGGAAGTTTTTATGAATTACAACTAAGACCTTTTGTTACTAAAAATGAGAGGAAACCTTTGTTTTCAGGGCCAAATTATAAACCTAAAAATTATTAATAATTATATTTGGAAATCTCATCAAATTTGCAACCTCACCATGTTTTGTTTTCCTGAATTTGAACAATATCTATGTTTTTTTATTTACGGTGCTAGATTAAGTGGTTTTGTTGTTTTCTCTTCATTTTATTTATTTAATGGCTTTAAAATTATGCTTAGGCATGTTTAATAAGAGTACACACACCAATCATGTGGATAACAAGGTAGTGTATCATAATTGGACAAATTTGGATACAATCCCTTTTGGAAAATAATTTGGTTACACTACATAGTACTGTTTTTTTATGTGTTATGGAAAATTCACCCAATATGGAATATTCAAACAAGTCCTACCAAATACTTTGGTTAGTAAATGTACTTGTTTTATTTTGTAAAACTTTGTAATTTTCATAATTGAAACTCTTCACGATTTTAATTGACATATACTTAAGAAAGAGTTTGATAAATTACTGAGTAGTATTTTTCTTTTATGCATTATTCACAAAATCACTATGTAGGGAATTTATTCTAGATCCTTTATGTAGCTTTGTTGTTTTATAACATGTAATCCATTGCATGATTATGTATAGATGAATTTTTGTTATTATACATTGGTTTTATGGATGAGAATGATCTGGAAAGCAAGGTGTTAAGCTTGTTACCATTAACCCCCACATATCATAGACATGTCGATGCTATGCTTGTTATTATTTTCTCATTTGATAATTGTTTCCATTAAAGTTATTATTTTTTTTCCTCATCTAGGATGAGTGTTGACAAGGCATATGGTTATAGTTTCTCTGATATCACCTAATGTTTCACTGGAGAATGCCTTATGATCCCCTACTGAGGCAGTGTTGATCCTTGTTGACTTCTGTTGCTTGATGTCCTAGTCTCTAGTTTCCACTTGTCTTCAGACAATGCCTTGGTCCTTTGCAAGCAATATTATCCTTTGTTGGTCTCTTGACTTAAGAACTTCACCACTAGAGCTTGTAGGGTATATGGAGTGGTTCCCAGATACTAACTTCAGTAGTAAGTTGTAGCTCCTGATGAAATGAATACATTTGATTCCATAACCATTTCATTCTTGTGGTGTATTCAATTATGATGAAGATTAGCTTATTGAAACTGAGTTGTTCACAAGGTTGGCCTGACCTTGTAACCAAATTATTCTCATATAACACCAAACACTTGGATTTCAACATGTTGCTTATTTTCTTCCTTATCTTGGTTTCTTCATTATTTATAACTTGCATGTGTGGTTCAAGTCAGACTTTGGTTTCTTATTTTCTCCTTCTTATTCTTCTCCTTTTATGGATCATGGTTTTATATATAACAGAATGGAGGTGTATTTTATAACATCAATTTTCCCTATGCATATAAGAAGAATTTGTTGAAAAGTTTGCAAGGCTTGCCCTCAAATTACTTTTCGTATACAAATGGCTGATTGATACAAGGTTATCAAACTTTTGTTTATTTGTATATGACACTCAATTGTTAGAGCCTACAAAAGTGATTTTTTAACAAGGTTGCAAACTTGTTAGCAAACTACTTCTATATAACACCAACATTAGAATACCACATTGTTTCTAGATATTTTAATAAGAATTGATCTTGGTGTATGATTTTCCAAATTCTCCAGGATAGATTGAGTTAGCACCTCTAGGACAACCTAAAGAATCCTTCTGTAGATCTTCTTGTGGTAGTTCCTACTTTCTTGTGGGTTGCTTCTCTTGCAGAATGACTTAGAGAAGATTGGGAAACAAGATGGAATGGTCGTGACAACATAACAAGATCTAGATTAAGGGCCTCTTTGATTCATATGATTGGAGTATCAAAGGAATAGGAAAGGAATAGGAAGGGGAAAGGATGGCATGTGCCAAACTTTCCTAGTTCCTTGTGCATAGGATTCAAAAAATGAGGTGTGAGTGCATTTTTGTTTCCTGCATGTTTTGCCTTGCATGTGTGATCTATAGGGAAATTTCCTCTAGTTTTCCCTTGTACCATTCCCACAAATCAAAGGAGTGAATAGTGCCATCTATGGAAAATTTCCCAACCCTGTATGTTTCCTCTACTTTTCCTTCAAATCAAAGGAGCCCTAAGAGTTAGTTCATGCTTTTATTATCCTTCAATATACTTCTTATTTTATTTCCCAAAAGATATGTAATTATATCATATAGGATTTGTTTGCTTAGTTATCAATTCAATTCCTCTAATAGAGGTTATAACTTGTTGTTATTCCTTAGTTGTATCAAGAGATACTTTAGTTGTTGAATGACGATTTGGATAGAAATGTGGAGTGTTTGTGGAATGATGACTTAATAGTAAATTGATCAAATGGTTCATTGATGTGTTGAGATTTCATATTCTCACTTGTGTAAGGTGATTAAAACAAGGAGCATGTGAAGGTTATTGGGGTTTAATGATTTATGTCATAGTTGTTAGTTGTTTTTCTCAAGTTTCATGTTGTTACACTATATTCTTCTCTTTATTACCTTTGTCATTCACAATGCAGATATAGAGGTTTGGAAAGATCATATGTAATGATCTAGGTGTAACAGTAGTTTAAGAAGATTCATTTCTTCTTTTAGGTACTTCTTTTATGGTTGATGAGATATGTACATATTCGATAAATATGTTAATACAATTATTATGTCATTTCCCACTTGTGGGTTTTGAGTTAACACTTGTTTGTATCTTTTGTGTTCTATTAAAACTTTGTTATTTACTTATGAAGGTGCACTTAACAATTATGAGATAATTTATGAAGGTGTTGTGTGAATGGTTGATAACTTAGAGAGTTGTTGTTTTATAGGAGATGGCATCTCTATTCATGAGATAGTTCAATTGTGCATTACTCAATTGTGAAAGTATGATCATCAACTATGTGATTTGGATACTCACCCCTCTTTGAGTTCTAGATACCTAGTGAATTATCCCAAGTCACTTATAGACTTGTGGTTAAGGTTGTTGAGAGTTTGTGTTGGTCATAACCAACTATAGTTTATCTTATCAGGTGATTTGATTTCCTAAGATACTTGTTATAAAGATCACTCCAAATGTACTCTTGACTAGATGAACTAGACCTATTTCATCATGTAAAGTGAAACATTGGTCACTTTGATTCATTTAAACTTTCACGCCAAAATTTCCCGTATTTTTAGATGCATGCTTTGCAAATGCTCATATTATATTTAGATACTTATAACCTCCCAAACAATGGGATGTTACAGTATCTCCCCCTGAACAAGAACTTCGTCACAAAGTTCAACCTCTCTCACGTAAAGATGGTAGAGAGAACTTCTGTAGATCGTTGAATCTTCACAGTTGTTTTCTTGTGTTGATCTTGGCATGTGTAGCCTCTTGTCTTGATTGTTCAACTTCCACTGTCTTGCATGATGATCTACTATTATGCAGGTTGTTATGACTACTATGTTTTGTTACTACACCTTCCTAATGGTCTCACGAAGAACACATGGTATTTCCACCACATAGTGGATACCAAGTTTCATTCTCCGATGAATAGGTATGGTTTCCTACCTCTCATAACTTTGTGAAGAACACTTGGTATATCCACTGAGTGATGAATAACCAATAAGATTCTTCTGGTACACTAGATACCGTCTATGGTTAGATTTCCATTTGGTTGAATCTAGCGGTTTCAAGAGAAATACTGCTCAAAGAATTTTGTATAACATAGTATATTGATTTAGACTAATCTATTTAGTGAAATTTCTTCGAGTTTCCTCGAATTTTAACTATTCCTTACAAATGACTATAACTTAGTCCACCGGTTACTTCCTATGGTCCTTCTACATCTTGGGTTTGACTTCTATGGGGCAACTCTATAAGTTTATTTATCGAACTTCTACATGTTTCCTTCTAGGACATAACTACTCATGTGATTTTCTTCTCATCACTTGTGGTATATCTCCATGTGGTGATGAAGTATGTCACCAATTCCAAGCAAAATGTGGAATGTGTTCCATTCCCATCAGTGGCTTCATTGGCTTTCGCCTTCTTGGCTTTCTGGTCTTCCTGAGCTTTTGTGGATGCTTCAATCAATTGATATTTCAGACCGCTCTCATACTAATCCTATACCCTCTAGACCAGTAACATCAAGAAAGAACTCATTGTTTGCACATGAATTCGCACATCAAGTTCAATCTTTATGTACAGATCTAGTCAATCAAAAATCCAAATAAGATCCAATAAATCCCAAATGCAGTTATCACTCATGCATTAAAAGCCTGTGAAATAGAAATACTTAGAGTAAAACATCTCAAGTACAAAGGCTCTTAAATTCTATACACTACAAGTAAGTATATAATACCTTATAATCCTATTCTATACAACCACTCTTTGACTTGTAATTACTCCAATTGCATGCCTTAGTGCAATGGAAGAAACTAAGACAAATTGTTCCTATAGTAGTTGTTGTCTAACTTGGTTCCACATAGGACTAAATACCAGATCAATTGAATTACTTCATCTTTGTTATGATAAAATTCTCATAGCATCTGTTGATATTTCATGTTGTTGATCACACCTTAGGAGTAGTAATATAACTTCCATTAATTCATATGTCTTCTCCTAATTCTATATTATACCATAATGATTCACTTCTAGTCTTGATAACTAAGGATATCGTGTATACCCCATAGTTACCAAAGTTCTAATAACTCTTAATGATTCTCAACATCCATTCTTAAGGACTCCTATACTAACTCAATACCATGTTCTACTCCATCCTATGCATTCATAGAATGGGGTAATCATCACTTTGACTTAATCATCTCTCACTATGTCAGAACTCTTTTTTTTTCAACGAAACTGATATATGATAGACTTCTAACTATTCATACCTAGGTATACAGAAAATAGATAAGTATATTTACTCAAGTTGAGTAAGAACATTCTATAAAAGTATGATCATATCATTCTAAGGTGTATGATCATCATAGTTCTAGGAAATGTGGTTTAGATAAGATGGCTTCCTATAGTCTTTACCAACCTACAGATCTACTAAATGGTTTAAACCTAAGGTCGCTTCGCTCTGATACCATCTGTGGTGACCCAGCACACCACTGCATGTGTAGTGCATAAGTCGATGACATAATACTCACAGGACGACTTACCTGTGAATATTACACCCCTCAGAGTGGTACAACATAAACACATCGGGTCCAGGCAAAACTATAGGATACAAACTTCATTACAAAATCTTGATAATCTCTTTGATGTATCAAGAAGATCTCCTGCAATTGAAACATTAGAAGAAGAAATTAGAGGCTCCAACCTAGAGAAGAACTCTAGCTCAGAAATAAATCTACTACGGCTGATGTCAGACTTAATCTATGGCTAGAAACAGCTAAGTCCAAGAATGGACTCCACCTACACCTTGATAGCTTCTCCTCCATCAGCGTTGTTGATGACGATGCTTCCACGACTAAGTAATAGATGACTTTCCCCAGCTTCATGGGGTAGCGATAGCTTCACGATGACGACTTTCATAGGGATTCAACTCTAAGCAGGGGATCAAACGGGAACGAATGAGTAACGAGCGTTACTAATCAAGTTCATGATATATAGTGGGTAGTTTTATGCACTAACTACAACTTTAGACTCAAAAGAGTCTTAAGCTATTGCAAGGTTTTGTAAAACTTTCTTCAAGAGGCTGCTTTTAATTCTAAAAACTATGCGCGCCAGATCTTCACAGGACTAGAACTTCATGGAGTTGCCTTTCCTGCAGCGTTCGCAGCTCCTTCTGGTAACATGGGGTAACATGCCACATCCTTTTACACTCTACAGAGGTGCGTTACTTTACCCATGGGCGACCAAGACAATGTTGCACAATCAGGCTCGAGATCCTGTCCACTCCCACTCAGGTGTGGGGCCCGGTTATTGATCCAAGCCAAACCGTGCTTCTCCGCACAAACGCATGCCCACCCATTTCCATCAGTAGGTTGAACCCCTGATTCCACCCCTCACAATGGAGATCTAGGTGCCCCTGGCAGACACTCATAGACCCCAGAGTCCGTGGGACGTAAGGGCTCCCACCCATGTGCATGTAGTCCCGCAAGACCTACAGCGTACGTCTCTGGCAGCCCGTTGACATGTGAACGAGAGAAGATCACAGCTGACTTACTCCCCCCATAGAAGACCCATCGTCAACGCGGTATTTACGGCGCAAGAATCCTGACGGCATTTTTGATTAATTCATAGGTAATACTTTCCCATGCAGATGGAGCCATCCTTTGACCTATTCATCTTACCATGGTTCCATCCGCCCACCAAACAGAACACTACCACTCAGGTAGTCATTCAATTATTCATATTATTATAAAAATAGGATCATGCATTCTTTTGAGAATAGGTGATAATACGATAGCATTTTTGCAAATAGTTCGTTAAGAAATACTGCAAAGGATATGAGCAACTGATGAACTTTCCTGAGATTGAAATAACAATAATAATCCAAGTCTTCGGGATTCGAGGGTCGCGTAGAAATTTCCGACATCTGAATGATAGCAAAGTAGTCCTGGTAAGGACTACGGAAAACACTAGCAAGATGATACATGCATAATAATGATATGCATCGTGAAACACCCAGGAAAATACCCCAACTTACAAGTGTAAGCTACATTTGAAACGATAACGTATTCACACATATTTTAGGTGAATTGTGTCATTACTTGTGGTGATGTGGTTATTACTTCTTTTAAACTTACATGTGTTTCACTTTTACTTATCAATTCAATTGTTATCATTTTTAAGTAAATTTTTATCACATGGTTAGGCAATAAGACAATAAAACATGGAAAATTCTTATTGAAAAAATAACATACACGTTTTATTTTATGTTCAAAAGTGTAGAGCTAATGACAAAGAGTTTAATTGGAAAATAATGATTAATACAACTAACTCTATCATCACATAACTTGCTATTGACTTGTGATGATAGGTTTATTAGGTGTGAAAACATGAGGGTTTTTATTAGTAAGGAAAATAATGATGTGGTAGTCATTTCTGGTTTTAATAGAACATTATAGAATTTCAGTATACTTATAAAAAAACAAGTTTAGAAGTTAAATAAAATGTTTTACAATTGACATATTTGAGTTGGAAATGTTGTCCTCTTTAATTTGGTATATCATTTGATTTTTTCTGAAAATATTTGAATAAGTTATTAGTTTATTAATTTTAAATGTATTAAGTGGCTAGGCAAAATATTGCACACATGAGAACTTGATCAAATGACCTAGAAAACATCATAGATGAGTTGCATTTGTCATTTGGAGCATTTTGGTATATAACTTGATTTTTTTTCTGATTTTATGAATTATTTATTATTTTTCTCAATTATAAATGATTTAATTTAATTAAAGAAATGTTTAATTTTAAACTTTATAAAAAAAAAATTAAAACTTGACAAATAGATAGGTTTTATTTTTCTGAACATTTGCATATTTAATTTACATTTTCTGATAAGTAGATTAAAAGATATTGATTTATTAAGTTTAATTGATTTTCTGTTTTTAAATTGACAGGTGGGTCTCACCCGTTGATGCATGTAAAATGCATACATGAACTTTGCATGTTATTACTTGTTTTTCCTACATATTAGCAACTTATATTCATGTTTTATAATGATTTGGGGGATTTTCTGAACAATCCCCCTTCTTTTGGTTAACCGTGTTTTTCCAGAAAACGTACGTTTTAGTGTTTCAGACTTTCCGGGAGCTTCGGGACTCCAAAAAGGGCAAGGCCAAAGAGAACGGTTCAGAATTTTCGAGACGAAGACCATGGGCCAAAGTAGAGGGCCAAAAGGCCAACCAGGTTGAAAAGAGGACCCTCCACGCGGCCAGATTCCTTGGCCGCGTGTGGGGCCCCCTTTTTGCCCCCGGTTCTTTTGATCAAGGAGCAATGCACAACTGGAGTTTGGGTTTGGAATGTATTGTATGCTAGTATTATGACTTGGAATAGGGATGCCATGGTTGATTTGAAGAGCTACATATGTTTGCATGATTTATAGGCTTTTTATGTGTAGAAATTTGCAATAATGTTGTCTTGAGCTATCTCTTATTCATGTCCTTGATGTTAATTGCTGGTTTATTTAGTTTGTCATGAAATGAGTAGTTCTATGGACATATGCATGCATAGTAGCTGGTCAACTATCTCCCTCTTGCTAGCCAAAATTTTAAAAATTCCAACAAGTATAAACTTGTTTCCAACGCCCTTTAGCCAAGTATTTCCAGTGAGTCCACCATATCGACCTATTAGATTCAGAGCTATTCCGAGTATGTTCACCATGTTATAGTGTTATTTATGTTCTAAATTAAGATATTCACTTTATTAATTGTCATGAGCTGAATTTGGGATAGGACTCTCACGAACTTTTGAATGCACACCTTTACTTTTCATTACACTCAATAAACATGACCCAATAACGGGAGCTAAAAGTTTTGCGTTTGATAAGTGTTTGGTTGGGAGCTAGCTATAAACGTGTATCACTGGAAAGCTTTCAACATTGCACAAAAATTTACATTTGGTTGATATCATGTACTTTTGTTTTTGGACTCCTGCCATGCCGAAATGAAATAGAGGAATAGTAAGTTTTGATGAGTAAGTATATTTATGACTAGAGAAACGCATTGGGCCGCTAACCCAAGCCATGCTTGATCATGGTGGAAATTTACTTACAGCTAGAGTGGACTCTACAAACACATCCTACAATAAAATAAGAAGCTATGCATATAGTGAATGAAATAAAAAAGGATGATGAGTCTACTCCGTTTGTTCATCTTGTCATTGTGACATGGGCTGATTTCCATGTCATGGGGCAAGAGGTACCTCTTTGCGGTTCTCTATGATGTCATTAATACTTATTATGATTGTACAAAGCTTATTAGGAATCTTAAGTTGAGTAATCATGGAGTAGGTTTTCACACTCACGGGGCATGAGGCATTCAACCAACACCTTGTCAATCACATTACTTCAACATTCACAATTTAAGATGCTAGTGATAAAGGGGCAATGAGAGTCTTAGACCAATGGATGCCACATTTCAATTAGTAATTTTAGTTGAATAATTTAGAGGCTAAATAAGACTTGATCATGTTTTACCTCTACTCAATTTTCTCCAAAGTGTCCACCATATTTTCTATTTTCCATTATGCTATTCTTTGACCAATATAGGATTTTATTTTTCATTTTGTGTATGCATTTGGTCCATAGTGCTTTTATTTCATTATACACTTTGTGAACTTTCATGAAGCATCTTTGCTTGCATATTTGATATTTCTTATAACATGAATCGTATGTTGCTACTCATCTACATTATGAATCATTTGATTATATGTAGCATGAATAATCTTCTTTGATATTCCATGATTGTTTTAAAATGCAAAGTCCATGTTAGTTTTATCACCTTCATACTCGAGGACGAGTATGGGTTAAGCTTGGGGATGTTGATGCATGTAAAATGCATACATGAACTTTGCATGTTATTACTTGTTTTTCCTACATATTAGCAACTTATATTCATGTTTTATAATGATTTGGGGGATTTTCTGAACAATTCCCCTTCTTTTGGTTCTAACCCTGTTTTTCCAGAAAACGTACTTTTTAGTGTTTCATACTTTCCGGGAGCTTCGGGACTCCAAAAAGGGCAAGGCCAAAGAGCACGGTTCAGAATTTTTGATATGAAGACAATGGGCCAAAGTAGAGGGCCAAAAGGCCAACCAGGTGGAAAAGAGGACCCTCCACGCGGCCAGATTCCTTGGCCGCGTGTCGGGCCCACTTTTTGCCCCCGTGGCTCCGATGCCGTTGATCTTTCTTCTCCCGAGTGTCTCGTGACCTAAAAACGACTATATAACGGGTCCCCTGGCCTTTTCGAGAAGGAGGCGGCGCCGAGAGACGAAACCACAAAATAGAGAGACAGAAGGCTGCCGCCGGAGAAGATCGGAGGGGGGAAACGCCGCCGGGATCACCCCCGGAGGGCTCCACCCCCCTCCGGCGTGTTCATCATCAACATCTACAGCAAGATCAGCTCCATCTCTCCACTGTAATCTCTTGGCAAACACGATGTATGATGCAATACTATATTCCCTTGATGTATTGTGTCTCCCCGTCTATGTTTGAGTAGTGAATTGTTCTTTGCAATGGTGAAATAGTTCGTTGATTGGTTGCATACAAGTTTGTTATCTTCTATGATTGTCTTTATGTACAATATATGAGTGCACGCATATGTTGGGGAATGCATGTAAGGTGATCACCGGTAGCATAATTGAGTGGTGGTGACTTGGTGGTGACAGTAACCTGATACCGAGCCACAAAGTTAAGTTATTGGGGGATATATATAGGGGACCTTAGAACGTAAGGCTATGGTGGGACTTTATGTCTTAATCAATCTTGTGCAGTCATTTACTTGGCCACATTATCCATCATAAGGGGTTGTAGATCATTTACTTGACTATACCTATTCATGGCTCCTTCCTAGAAGAAACAACTAAGACTAAAACATGTGCTTCACTAATTGTGACAACCACAAGAACGAAGCACCTATTGTTAGAACACTTGCTCCCTTGAGATACTTGAGATATTTGCTGCTTGCTACTTGTGAAACTTGCTTTAGAAACTTGCTCTAGGATTACTTGCATTTTAAACTTGCTTCACTAGTTACTAGACAAACCCCACTCCACGTCACTTGCTTTTAATTAGTTAATTCCTTTTAGTCAAACTTATTGCTTTGCGTAAACAGCCATATAAGAGGGTTATAGGGCTTTAGAGAATAGATAGCTTACCTTCAGCTCCTCGTGGGTTCGACACTCAAATACTTATCGAAAGGTACTACAATTGATCTCCTGCACTTGGGAGTCATCACCCGTCATAATTGATTTAAATTTAAATTTAAAAGAAAAAGAAAAAGAAAAGGAGTTGTGACGTCATGGTGATGTCACAATGACATCACACGAACTCGATTCCTCACAGATGGATCAAATTCGTGAGATAGATTCCAAATTGGCTGAATTAAATCCTATACGGGGCTAGACAGGAGCAAGGGGAGTCGAAGGAGCGGCGCTCGGGACCAAATGGTGACCGGAGCTGCCGGCGGTGAGCTCAGGCGTGGTGGCGGACAGTGATGCATGGCGGCGGTTCGATTTCGAGTGCAATAAAATGAATGAAGAGCACCCAGAGGTTCCCCTTCTCACCCTGAAACTCGTGGAGGCGTCGGTGAACCTCGGCGAGGTCCCAATCACCGGTGGCGTGCTGATTTCCATGGCGGACGGAGTTGGGAACGGCGGCCCAATTCGCGCTGATGAGACCATCCCGGCACCCGTGGTTCAACAAAGACATAGAGGGGGTCTTGGCGGTCCTCTCGGTACTCACGGCTTGCTCGGGGATAGCCGGAATCGACGGCGCGGTGGCGGCTAAGTCGGGGCTAGGGTTTCCGTTTTCGTTTTCGATTAAAGTAAAACAACAGTTTCTAGGTATTTTCAAAAAGGAAAAGAAACAGGGCAGCAGGCTGAGAAACGCACGGGTGCGCGGCCCAACTGCGCCTGGCGGCCCGCCTCGCTTCCGCGACGCGCGCGAAAACGCGTACCGCTTCAGGATTCAAGCGTGGTCGTAGATCTTGAGATCTACGGCGCACGGCCGTCATCTCTCTCTCTCTCCCTTCTTTCTTCTCTCCGTCATGGACACGAGCGGCCGGCGGCAAATTCGGGCAAGAAACCTCACCTAGGGGGCTCGTAGGGCAGTGATGAGTTGTCGGGGAGGTCGCGGGTGGTCGTGGCTGTGCAGGGGCTCCGAAACCAGTGATCGAGGTGGCTCCAGTCGATGGCGCCGTGCAGGTGACCAGCGGCGGCTCCGACAAGCTCCCTGGCGTTCCTGCAAATGAGGAGCCACGGGAACGGTCAGGCAAGGTCCACGGAGGGTGTGTGTTTGATCTATGGTGACAGGAGAGGCTAGGGTGGACGAGGATGCATTTATTTCACCTCGGTGACCCGCGGTGGCTGCGGCAATCTCTCCGGCGATTCGAGCTAACGAGGGCAGCTCGGGGTCATTGGGTTGGATGGTGAGTGAGAGTGAGGGATTGTGAGGGGTGTGCACGGAGGCAGGCGGCTCGGGGGTGGTTTTATAGGGTGGGGCGGCAGCGCGCACGCACGGGTGGCCACGACGTCAGCGGGACGCGCCCGTGCACGCCCTGGCGTGCCCATGCCGCATAACCTGGCTCTTGGGCGAGTCCAAGGGCACAAGGGGAGGGGTCAATGCCCACTTGCACGGTGTGAGTCGAAGAAAACACGTGGGGGTGCCACTGTGGCACGAGACAGGGATGAGAATGTCAGGTTGCCCATCCCTCTCCTCCCGTTTCCCTCCTCTCTCTCTTCTATCCTGGTCAAACCACTTGGGGGCTAAGGCATGGAAAAGTGAGTGTGCTGACTCAACTTCTAGAAGCACCAAACAGTGCAGCAAAAGGTTGATCCAATAAAAAGATATGTGCATTTGAAAATCGAACTATCTCACTGTTTTTCTGAAAAAAATATTCAGTTAAGTTTTCAGTTTCAGAATTTTTCTAAGTGTTGGATTTCAGTGAGGATTAGCCAAAAGTTTGATTTGTTTTCATGCCTCAAATCTTTTCGAAAGTTTGTTTTCCAAGCATGGTGCTGTTAAAAAACATTTGTACTTTCAAAACAGCAAAAGAAATTAATTTTGAAACTCAAATGCTTGGTGAAAACAAGGTGGAAAAAGGGCTACTTGGAGTTTTTCTCTGTTTTCCAAAAATCAACATTTCTGCCTTATTTTCTTAACACAAAACACCAAGCAAATGAATGTTTCTATGATTGAATTCTTCAAACTAAGTTAACCAAATTGTATTCCATATAATAGAGATCACATCCATGCCAAGAAAACACAAAATGTGAATCCCTAGCATATAGATAACAAAGGTGAAAAACACCTAATTGACTTATTTTTCAGAATTGACTTTTATTAAAAAACCTAAGGAAAACTTTGGATTTAACTTTTGTCAAATTGTTTTCTTGATTCTATTCAATCCAAATATTAATTGTAAGTTGATTTCAACATTGCCACATGAATTTTGATTAAGGGTAACAAAGATACTAAAATGGAAATAACTCAGAAATGCTAAGAAACATCAAAAAACAAGTGAATGGTTTTTGAATCAAGTTTGCTTGCATTGCATAGTCAACCATGGTCTAATACACAATGTGGATTACACAAGGGCATTAAAAGTTTTTGTTGGCTCGCAAAATTGGTCTCCCTCATGTGTTACAAGTGTCGCAAATCTGGGGTGTGACAGATCTCCCCCCTTAAAAGAATCTCGTCCCGAGATTCACGGGTTTAGTCTTTGAGGAAACCAGGGAACTCCTTCCTGATGTAATCTTCACGCTCCCAGGTTGCTGCCTCCTCAGAATGATTCGTCCACTGAATCTTGAGGAACTTGAAAGCATTTCTTTTGGTAGCACGAATATTCTCCTCAAGTACCCGCAGGGGTCGATCACGGTAGGTCAAATCATCGTTGAGGTCAATGGTCTTGAAGTCAATGTATTGGTAAGTGAGATTCTGCTCAGGTACTTGAAGACACTTCCGGAGCAATGAAACGTGAAAAACATCGTGAAAGGCTGACAACACTTCAGGTAGCTCCAGTTGATAAGATACCTCTCCACGACGGGCTAGGATCTTAAACGGGCCAGTATATCGGGGTGCGAGCTTTCCCTTGACATGAAAACGCTGCATCCCTTTGAGCGGCGTAACACGAAGGTACACGAAATCTCCGATAGTGAAAGAGACATCACGACGCTTAGTGTCCGCATAACTCTTCTGGCGTGACTGTGCGGCTTTAAGACGGTCACGGATTAAATGCACTTGCTCTTCTGCAGCCTTTAGAGTATCTACTCCAAAGATCTGACTGTCTCCTGTTTCAGTCCAGTTCAGAGGGGTACGACATTACCGTCCATACAATGCTTCAAAAGGTGCCATCTGCAGGCTTGACTGATAGCTGTTATTGTAGGAGAACTCTGCGAACGGCAGACAGTCTTCCCACTTAACTCCATAGGACAAAACACAGGCACGAAGCATGTCTTCCAAATTTTGGTTCACACGCTCTGTCTGTCCATTAGTCTACGGATGGTAGGCGGTGCTAAAGGCTAGTTTGGTTCCCAAGGCTTCGTGTAACTTCTTCCAGAATCGAGAGGTGAACTGTGATCCTCGATCTGACACAGTCCTGCTGGGAACTCCATGTAGACTGACTATTCGAGAAATATAGAGATCAGCAAGCTGGTCTCCACGATATGTGGTCTTGATAGGAATAAAGTGTGCAACTTTGGTGAGCCTGTCAACGACTACCCATATCAAATCATTTCCTCGACTGGACCGTGGCAGTCCAGTGATGAAGTCCATCCCAACTTCGTCCCATTTCCAAACAGGTACTTGCAATGGCTGTAACAAACCAGCGGGACGCTGATGTCCAACCTTCACTTGCTGACAAATATGGCACTTGGCTATAAACGAGGCAATATCTCGCTTCATTCCATGCCACCAAAACTTCTCCTTCAAATCCTGATACATTTGGTTCCTCCTGGGTGAATAGAGTATAACGTGTCATGAGCCTCAGTCATGATAGTTTGCTTCAACTCAGATTCAACCGGAACACAAATGCATTCTTCATACCATAAGACTCCATCAGAATCAATGCTAAAACCGGCAACTTCTTCCTTCTCCATGCGGGGTTTAATTCCCTCGATACTCTTCTGGCCCTTCTGAGCTTCCTTGATTTGATTAACTAGAGTTGGTTTAACATCCATGGCTTCCAAAATGCCATAGCTGACCACCTCGATACCAAGCTGGTCAAGTTCTTTCCACAACTCCGGTTGTCTTATCTTGATCATGGAATTCAGAGAGACCGGCTCTCGACTAAGAGCGTCCGCAACAACATTCGCCTTTCCGGGGTGATAGTGGATACTAAGATCATAGTCCTTGATGAGCTTTATCCAACGGAGTTGCCTCATGTTGAGTTCACGCTGTGTGAAGATATACTTCAAACTCTTATGATCTGTATAGATTTCACACCTCTTCCCAATAAGGAAATGTCGCCATGCTTTGAGAGCATGTACAACAACATCAAGCTCTAAGTCATGAGTAGGGTAATTCAGCTCATGAGGTCTCAACTCGCGTGAGATGAATGTGATGACCTTTCCTTCTTGCATGAGAACACTTCGAAGTCCAATCTTAGAAGCATCACAATACACATCGAAACTCTTGGAGACATCCGGCATAATGAGTACCGGGGCTGTCACCAGTCGATTCTTCAACTCTTGAAAACACTCGGCACATTTGTCCATCCAAACGAACTTGCTATCCTTCTTAAGCAACTGTGTGAGTGGTTTGGCTCTACTGGAAAATCCTTGAACAAACTTCCGATAATATCCGGCTAATCCCAGAAAAGATATGACTTCAGTCTGATTAGTCGGGGCAGCCTGATTAGCGACAGACTGAACCAGAGCAGGGTAAACAGAGATTCCACCTCCGGATACCACATGTCCAAGAAATCCAACTTCCTTCAACCAAAATTGGCACTTACTGAACTTAGCTCTCCCCTTCCGACACCTTTAAAACTTCCAAAGTAAGGTCCCAAAGAATCATTCACCTTCACACTCAAGGTCCCCTAAGTGATGACATTTTAACCATTTCAACCACCCCTCACTAAAGCCTTTTTCTTTACAAGTTTCCAACAAAAAAACACAATTCACCTTATCATACGCTTTCTCAAAGTCGATTTTAAGTATCACCCCCTGATTATTTCTGAATTTGGACTCCTTCAGAACCTCCTATAGCAACTCCACACCATTAGTAATATTTCCGCCTTTAATAAAAGCAGTCTGACACTTGTTGATTAGCTTCCACATGAAGGGCTCAATTCTGTTTGTCAGAAATTTAGTTATAATTTTGAAGATCACATGATGCAAGCAAATGGGTCTGTACTTCTTGATACAATCAGCATCTTCACTTTTGGGAATCAGAGTGATGATCGCATAGTTAATTCTAGCCAGGTCAATATTATGCTGGAAGAAGTCGGTAAAAACATCCATCATGTCATTCCTTATCACGGGCCAACAGACCTGATAGAATTTAACAGGAATTCCATCAGGACCTGCAGCTTTATTTCTTTCCATTGAGTTCACTGTCTCCTGGATTTCTTCCATAGTAAAAGGAATTTCCAAGAGAATTATATCTTCATCACAGAGTTTTTCTTCTTGTGCCCACACCTCTGGTCTCAAGTTAAAACCTACAGACTCCCCAGGGCCAAATAAATCCTTATAAAAGCTTGTAGCGTGAATTAACAAGTTAGGAGTTCCTGGGATAATGTCATGTCCATTGCTCAGGGAGAACATCATCTTCTTCCTCCTTCTCCCATTGGCAATTCTATGAAAAAATTCAGTGTTTCTGTCACCTTTCAAAAGCCATTTCTCACTAGATCTATGTTGCCAGTAAGCCTCTTCATCTTCAAAGATTTTCATAAGAGCTCTCTGAATCTGCCCTTTTCTAATTAACTGAACACAAGAAAGGGGTCTACTCTCCTCCAGAAGCTCCAACTCAGCAAGGTCTTCAGAGAGGACTTTCTTCTTATTCTTCTTACTCTCCCCTCTAATATTAGCACCCTAACCTTTCAAGTCATTTTTAATATTCTTAAGCTTCAACTGAATGTTTTCCAGACTAGAACTTTACCTAACTGGCTTCTTCTAGATTTTCTCCACTCTAGCTAAGAAGTCAATTTCTTTCAGCCAACTTTTCTCAAACCTAAAATCTTTCCTTCTTACATTAGGCCCATCCAAAGTGTCCAGGATCAGAGGGTTATGGTCAGACATCTCCCTAGTAATTTTATGGACAGTGGCCAAAGGAAACAATAATTCCCAACTTCTACTCATAAAAAATCTATCAAGTTTTTCCAAGGTTGGAACAGCCTGGTTGTTGGTCCAGGTGTACTGCCCCCCCTAACATGTCAATCTCCCTCAGCTCATGAGAGTGAATCAACTGATTGAACAGGTCTACCCACCTCATAGATCTAATAGGCTTATTCTAGTCAGCAGCAAATCTTAGTAGATTAAAATCCCCGACAATAAGTAAAGGAATGCTTTGATCAGAGCAAATGTTAGCCAGTTCAGGGAGGAGCTCGCTTTTCTCATTATCATGGGCAGCTCCATAAAAAGTGTCCCAACACCACTCAGTGTGCATTTTAATGTCCATCACTATAATCTTCACATGAAACTTACCTAGAGAAATTGATTTGATATCAAATCTCTCTTCACTCACACCAGCCAGGATACCACCTGCTTTACCATTAGAAGGAAGCCAGCTCTAGGAAACCGACACATAGGGTCACTCTTCTTGAAAAAAGCTGGAGAAAAATCTTTTTTCATGGTTTACTTAAGGCCAACAAAATCCACAGAATTATGTCTAAGAAAATCTTGTAAGGAACCACCCATTACTTTCTTGCCAATACTCCTGCAATTCCAAGTTGCTCCTATCATTGATATTTTGAATTTTGTTTTCTAACCTTGGGACCCAGGGGCGAATCTACTGGTTAGGCTTCGACAGGCTCGAGCCTACCCTCCATTTTTACTGCAGTATCCCAGTTAGGTGCCTTCCTTCTTACCCAACTAGCGGCTGTGCCATTGGAGACGCCTCTGTAACTCCTACTCGCGTGGAGAAGAACGACCAACAAACTTGCACATGGTGTGGGCCGTGGTCTTGGGCCATTTGACTCAGCCAAAGGGGTATCGACTTAAGACCAATGGGTCCATGTCCATCGCTATTAATACTTTTCTTAAAACATGTACTCGCATTAAAACATGGTTACCTTTTCCTTCTTTGTTACATTAAATTTCGTTGCTTTCTCCCATAAAAAGGTCATCGTCGGGCTTATGCACAAATTAGTAGCCAATATGCCATTTTGAATTATTGCACCTGTAAAAGTAATGTGCCGTGTTACTACTTCTACGTAAATGAGCAATATAGTCATGGTGCTTTCCATCTATTTTTAATCCAAAACAATTACTGACAATTTAATGGACCATTAATAATTTTCTTAATTGAGTTCTAGCGGAGTTAATGTCCGGTAATATTGATATACATATCAACTCACTTGAGGTTGATGGATTTACTGTACATTTTTTCTTTCAGAAATATGTTTTTGATTGTTTTTCTCGTATACACCCAAATTTAGCAAGTAATCTCGTGGTTAAAATTTTCTCGTTAGCACAAAAAATACAACATATTATATATATTTCCAAAATTTCTTTAAATATTCTATTTAGGAGCCTCTCTTATGCTCAGTATTTTGTTGGTTCCTATTTTGAGCCCACCCTCCATTTTTATCCTAGATTCACCAGTGCTGGGACCAGTAAGCACATCAAACAAAGGGTGGTTATTGGTTACTCTCCCCGAGGACACACTTGATTTTGATTGTGTTCCTCTCAAATTTTTCCTAGATGCAATCTTCAGTTTATGTTTTGGACTCCTGGTCAAAACAGGTGTGAAACCTTCTATATCTGTATCATTATCCTTCCAGACAAGAAGCAAGACCCTACCATCTCCCCCTTGTGAATCCACTTCAACACCTCCTTGTTTATTCACCAAGTTATGTCTAGCAATCTCTAGGTCTTTAATTTTATCAATTTTTTCAAGAGTAAAAGAAGTAGGATCCACGCCAAACTCTAAGGCTCTATGCATAATATCATCATTATCCAGAACAGAAAAGGAATTTAAAAAGTTATGTTAGTACCTTGGAGGTTTCTAATAGAAGTCTGAGACCTAGCTATATCTTCTCTCTCACATGAGTATTGTGCCTTCCACTCAGTCTAGAATTTTGTCTGGTTGGTTGTGCATTAGCCTCTTGTACATCCACTGCTACAACATTCTTCTTCTGTTCATCTTCCTCACCAGCTTCCATTTCCTGAGTAGAATTCACCTCAGGATGAGATCCATCCAGAGGGATTACTTAAGCACGCCCAGATGTGGCTCCTGGGTAGGCCTGGGCATTCGGTTTTAACCGAAAATTCGGTTCGGTTTGTTCGGTTTTTTAATAATTCGGGTAATAGGAAATAAGCACCGAATTTTTATCGGTTTCCTTATTAACCGGTAGTTCGGTTAACCGGTCAATTCGGTTCGGTGCTCGGTTTTAACCGAATGGACTAAACATGACAGAAAGATAGGAAAAAACAGCATTGTATATGGTGTCATGCGTACATAAATACAACCATACTAGTTGGCCATATATACTTATTACAACTAGACACACAGGCACCACTACATGATACGCCTATGCACATGCATTGGTCAATTAGTCATTGCATGCCTAGATAATGTAACGTGAAATCAGGTGTAGAAAAAAAAGGAAATCAAGGAGGCATGTACGCTGCTAGCATGTCTCCTTTGGCAGTATCTCGGTTATTCGGTTGTTTCGGTCAATCAGGGTTACAATCCGAATTAATAATTTTAAATTCGGTTTATCGTGTTTACCAACCGAAATTACTTCCGGTTAAATCGGTTTCGGTGAATTCGGTTTCGGTTCCGGTTTATTCGGTTTCGGTGTTCGGTTTCGGTTTTTTATGCCCACCCCTACTCCTGGGGCAGGTAGAGCAAAGACAACTCCTCCTCTAGGGAGGAAAGGAACATCGGTGCCTGCATATGAATCAATAGAAGAGCCAAATGATTATTTGCTACTGTCATTTGTATCTTCATTCACCTTAGCCTCCTCTTTCTCCATCTGCTCTTGTTCCCCCTGTTCATTAATAGGTGCTAGAAGATGTTGGTACTTCCTCTTGGGAGTGTGAGTTTTGTCACCACCAGATTCCACTAAGCTCTGAAGGAAAGCCTTAAATTCTGGCCCATCGTTCCGCAAATCCTGTTCTCCCTCCTCAGCAAGGTCTTCTCCCATTTCAATATCTCCATCTGCAATTTCTCCAACACCTCCACCTGCTGGAACCCCCTCCCGAGCAAGAGCCTGAACAATCTAAAGTTGGACTTCACTCGAAACACTAGAGTTGTGTATGAAGTGACCCCTTGGCCCTACATTGTTAACATTTCTTGACACATCTCCATAAAATATCTAGTTCATTCTAGTGCCAAAGGACAGACTAGTAGAGCTTGAGGATGGTCCTGTTTCAAAAACTAAAGAAGCCACAAATTTTCCTTTATCAGCCCCTCCATTAATTTCTCCCTGGTACTCAGAGCAGAAATTGTTGCCTAAGGGACTATTTGTGCACCCTTGAGCCCCCCAAGGCCAAGTGTGTTATTTCCAATCTCTCCCGATCCTCCTCCCTAGGCAGCAGTTGCATTCCTAACCATTTTCCATATCTAGATTGGTGGTGTCTTCAGCAGCTCTGTCAAAGGTTTGCTTATAGTGCAGTGCAGGGTCAACAGAAGGTTCAAAGACCTCCCTAGTATACTGAACTTCATTGAAGGCCCCTTTCATCTCTGCCTCCCTAGAATTGGGCACAAGAGAAACATCCCTGCACCCAATCTTCACCCTCACATAGTTGAAATTTCTCACTGTATTCTTGTCTAACGTCAAATGTTTACCCAGTAGCCCTGCCACATAAAAGATGGTGGCCCTGTTCCTGTATTTCATGGGGATACCTTCAATTCTGAACCAAGCCTCATCAACAACAACTATTGGCATTATCTCCTCAACCCGATTCTTTATTTCCACAACCACTCCAGGTTTGGTCTTCATAAAGAAGCCACCAATGTGATATAACTCTTCTAGACATTTTGCATTAGGAAATCTCATCTGAAATTCAGTATCAAAAACAACTTTAGCATAGAACCTCCAGTTTATCTTCATTGACTCTGCCCATACTTGAAATTCATGCTCCAATTCCCTTCCAGTAGCATCCCCTATGAGAACTTTAATCAATGCATGATGGAGCACTTCCTATGGCCTCACTTCACTCTCAATCGCAGGCACAGAGTAGAATCCCTGGTCAAAATCAGTGCTACCATAGTATGGGGCAATATACTCCCAAGGGTCCCTCACCTGACAAAGCATCAATGCATGTTCTCCTCCACAGCAGCTGCATCTCCCACCTGCCACACCCCCTGTCTCGTCAATATTCAGGTTCTCCATATTATTATCATGGCCAGTTGTTGCAAGAACAGGTACAGAGGACCCTGCTTGAATTATGTTCTGCCCAGAGATTGGTACAACAACCCTAGCAAGAGGGGTAGGGTTTGCAACTGGAAATCTAGCAGGGACATTGGTGCTGGCAGGAGCAGTATTGGACTGTACAGAAGTACTGATAATCAGTGGGTTCTGCAGAAGATTCGCACGCACCTGCAAAGGGGATGAAGAAGGCATCTCACCAGCTGGAGCAGAAGTAGCTGAGGTCGTCGCCGCCGTGGACACAGAGGCCGAACCCGCACCCGTCATCTCCTGATGGTGGTTCCAGCGATCGCGACCACCTCCCACCGACGCCTCTCTATGCCGTTATTCTTTTAGCGCCAAATCCCTAGCGTCCTCCCGAGGTCACGCGAGATGTCTACCCGGCGTTGATCTTCGTCCTAGCAGCACAGATCTTCCCTGTGATGGTCCTCATCTTCCACCCTCCTTCAATCTTCAGAGTTGAGCCTCTCGTCTTCGCGACGTCGTTCTTCTTCACGTCGCCTATCTTCCTCTCTGCGCCGCTCCTCTTCGCGACGGAGATTCTCCTCCCTCCGGTGAAACTTGCCATCTCCCCTGGATCTCCCACCGTAGGGGGCTTGACGATAATAGTTGCGTGGTGGCGATCTCCGCACACCCCCGTAGTAGCCCCCCCCCCCCCCCCCCGCCGCCGTATCCACCTCCATATCCACCTCCTCCACGGCCAGATCTGTGCTCCATGGAAGCGCTCAACACCTGCACAAACGATCGGCTGTCCCCGGAGACCACCCCGCTCCACTTGCAAGGATCTACCGCATGTGGAACTGTGGGACGTGGAGCGGATCTAGACTTGACGAAGACGACTCCGCAACGACTAGGGTTTGATATGTGGGGACGAAACTAACAAATAATCCTCTTCTCGTGCGCTCCGTCGCATGTGTCCGGGTATACCCCTCTCCCCCTGGCAGCTGGGACCTCCTCAGGGCCCGCCATGGCTGACGCGCGCGGTGTCGAGGAACTGGGCCCACCACCCGCACCCGCGTAAAGGGCGGTGCGTTTCGTGCCAGCCCGCACCCGGTGCGTGGGAACTCATCTGTGCGAAGACGTGGACCAACCCTGGCCACCGATCCAACGAATCGCAAGGTGGAGCCGACATGGATTCCGGCGAGGAAACCCCCCGCCAGGCTATCAACCTCACGTCCATCCCCGTCGTAAAGCGTGACCCTAGCTCTTCCGTCCCACTCTAACACGTCCAAGGCCCGCGAAGGGGGTCTCGATGATCGTGTAGAGTAGATCGCGAGCCAGCGGTCACGCCGGTCATCGACGTCGATGGTCTCGAAGTCACGATGCGGGACGCGGAGCGAGTCGTGGAGAGAGCCATCTCAGTCACGAACCTATTGATGGATGGGTTGGAAAACTCACACTTACCTACAGCTGCATGGCAAAAAAATTTGTGAGCCTCACCCGAGTTGAACGCCAGCACGGATGGCAAGCTATGACCATGTACGACATTGAAGACCTTTGCTGCATGCACCGTGATTCTCCATTAATAGTAACATTCAAAAGAGCATGTGGATTCCCCCTCAGTTCGTGGTTTGTTCATCCATTATTTAATACTAGCCAGGGTTAGGCGCGGTGCACGCCGCGCCCGGCTGGTTATTATTATTTTTAGTTATTATTAGGTATATAAGTGCATGTTGTTTCAGCAGAAAGCACAGAACAATTATCTATTTATACACGCAGATAGGTGTACATTTTTTCAGCACAGGACGTACATGGTGCCTGATGGACATGCATCTAATTTAGTACTACGGGAGTTAGCTGGGGCTTCCCTATTGGTTACATGTGGAGCTAGCTACACTGGTGCTATAGTGATAGAGAGAGGGAGCTTCTTCGTGGGCAGTGATTAGAACAGAACGCACGCCTGCCTGCTATATGAAGTCGCCCGACGGCGGTGATCAGCTGTTCGTCCCGTGCCAATAGCTGTGCTGGAGGGGATGAGATCGGAGAACTAATGTTTCCTGACATGTACTGGTTTTGATTTGTTTACATAGTACAAGGTACTCTAATTCTAATGATCAGTTGGCTATACAACCGGTCCGCTCTTAACTGAAGAATACTTGTATGCAGCACGTTGTACTGATCACTTTAACTCGTCGTGTTACAGTTATGCAAATAGTGAATTTCTTGATCAGAATCCTCATCTATTACATGGAAAAATATGGAGCTGCTCTGTCTTAAGAGTCTTAATCCGGGCGTGCGCCCAAAACCATATCATTCAGCATACAAACTTGAGAATCAAAATTCAGATGAATCTTGTCTTCACTTGTGAACTATGCGCTATCTGAAAAATAGGTTATACACAAATGATCTTCGATGTATTTACATCAGATATCTCAGAAAAAGTATTTATGTGTACTTACTATGAGTATGTCAATTCAATTAAACAAGAACAACAAATTGACAGGAACAAATACCTGCAAATTTAAAACGTTGTTATCCAGTTTCACTCCTGAATCGTCGAAGGCCCTGTAGTTCTCCATGTGATTAGCCTCATAATACATGAAGGGAAGGAAATAAATAATACGATGAAGGAAAACAAACGTCGAGAGAGGAAAATATTTACTTCCAACAAATTATAGTTTATGTGTCTTTTAACTAAGAAAATTTGCTTCAAGGACTTCTGTTATGCCATATGTGCTCGCTTTTGAGCCTGAATAGTAGGAAAAGTATGCGAATCTGTAGCAATTGGAAGTAAAGAAGCCTATGCTGCAGTGATAACAGAGTGTAACCTCTAGTGTTTCTGTAGCGGTATTCAAATCCAGAACGCCATCCTCAGCTTGCTTAAGTTGGGAATCTTTTTTTGTCAGAAGTCCTAAAGACAGATCATATGAACAGACATAAGTAAATGCACGGTAACATGTAACATAAGTTAAGATGCAATCATATCCTGAAAGTTAAAAGTTTGCACAGTACATATGAATGCTAAATTATACCATCTCATACTAAGAAAAAACATAATGGTATATATATATACACATATGGAGAGTACCTAATGAACTGTCATCGTGGAAAGCACCAGCAAGAGTTGATGGACCGAGTGGTGAGACTGTACATGCAGACACCTGAAATACGTACATGTTAAACCATGCCATTGACACAAAATAAGGAGAAACAGTGCATGTATCCATTAACCGACCAGAAATGAAATTCCAGCTGGTATGAGTTTCAATGAAGGACAGAGAGAACGAATCAGAGAAAACAAACCTGGATCCATCTAAATGAAACAGGCTTTCGCCCCGCTTTATAAATAAAGCCCAACGGCCGAACAGATACAAGGTGATGAGGTGAACCCCTTACAAGCAGAACAAGGATAGAAAAAAGAAAAGCACAAGGGATAACCAAACTTGCCACCGAGAACCCGGACCGAATCCGATGAACGAGGCTCCACGACGACGCCCCCAAGAGGGTAATGACGTAGACCGTCACCGCCGTCGAGACCAAAATGGTCAAGAGTTTTCACCCGGAGCACAAGCACGGCGAAGGTAACCACAATAGCGCCCCCAAGAGGGTAACGATACCCGCGGGCACCGCCGCCATTGGCGCCAAAGCGCAGAGCTTTCGCCCGGAAAACGCTTCACACACACTTCGCACAAACGGACCGCTCACTGGTCTCGAGAAAGGTCACCCGACCACGAACTGGGAGAAGCTGCAACCAACTCCAGGAACCCCGCTGCTCGCTCCACGCCACCCACATGACCGAAGAGCGAAGCCATCACCACCGCCACGTCGCCTGCCGTAGAAACGCCCGTGCAGTCCACCTTCCAGGGCCGCCGCCCCGGCGTCCACAACCTCGCGCCACATTGTCGACAGCCGATCACCGCGGGAACAACATGTCGGGTGAGAAAGATCAACGACAACATTGGGCCCGCGAGGTCGGCAACCGCAACCGATAGAAGGAGAACGTCCTTCGCCGCCATAGGCAGCCACCGACCGGACACAGCAGCAGGGCCCGTTAGGCCCGGATCAGCCCGACTAGCCTCAGAGGGCCTGTCAGGCCCAGATCAGGCCCTACAAACCCCGCCGCCACGCTGCAGTGTCGTGGTCGTTGTTGCCAACCTGCAGATCGGGTCGGCCACACCGCCCAGCACCCTCCACCGCCGTACCTCCGCCTCCGCACCGCCACCGTTCAACCGCCGCCGGCCCAGTCGACGAACATCACGCCAAGGTCGTCCATCCAAGATCTCGCAACCGCAGCGCCGCAAACACCACCACGGCAATTTCACCACACCAGAGCGGATAAGAGAGGCCGGGCCGAGCACCTGCACTTAGACAACGAGATACAACGAGCAGGAGGCGCCTGCAAGTCGAATCTGCAGCTCCCAATCGGGGCTGCCAGGACGGCTACCGGATCTTGGCCCACCTGGCCTGGATCTAGCGCCTCAGCCACGCCATGGCCGAGGGATGGGCTCCCGGACGCACCAGCAGCCCCTGAAACCATGCGGACAGCAAGGCCCGTCCGACCCAAATCAGGCCCAGATGGGCCCAGATCTAGGCCGCGGCACGGGCCCCTCCGTCGCTGGCCAGCTCCGCCCGCCGTCGTCCCTGCGCCGTGCAGACCGTCGCTCACCACCTCCAGCTCCGGCAGGCCTTGTCGCCGTCGCGCTTGGCCGGGTGATGCCGGTCAAGATCTCGGCCTCCTAGTCGCACCGCTGCCCGCCCACCAAGCCCCGCCTGGGAGAGACAAGCACCGGGTAGAGAAGAGCCGCCGCCGCCGGCACCGCCCGGGCTTTGCCCGGCAGCTCCCGCCGGCGGCGGCGACGGGGGAAGAAGAAATGGGCTCGGGAGTTGGTGGCCTGGGTCGCCCCTGTATCGCCCGCGGGGGGGCGACCAGGAGCAGCGAAACGTTTTCCTCAGCTTGGATCCATCTAAACCAATTAGCAAACTCTTGTTGAGCCCTGGGATTTGACGGCGGACTTGAACAAACTTGAAGAAGAACAACGGGGAGCGATAAATATAAATGAAAACGCTCGCCTCACGTTGTATTCGCGGGTGTGGCGTCCCCCTTTTTTAGAGAGAAAGGCAAAGAGTCCCTAATAAGGGAGAGAGCATAACATTAATATTGTTCCATATCACATCACAAAGCTTGCCATCTCACTGTGTACTAACAAAATAACAAATAGTCGATTTTGATAGCTCGAAAGTGAGGAACACACGGTGTAACTAATTATTATATCCATGTAACTACCCTGCTTATTTTTCCTCCTACTGATGTCAACACATGCCTGCATCCACTTCATCGTCTGGTTCGAGAATAATGACGTTATTGTTCTACTTAGAAATCGAGGAACTGGTTGCCTGATGCTTCTCCTCTTCAGGCAAAGGAACAAAAATAACCAATGAAGTAGGAGTATAAGAAACAATTGTGGCTTACCCTATATACTGAGACGAAACCTCAAAGTGTAATATTTCATTTTGATGTAAGGTCATGACAAAACTATGTGCTTTCAAAATATGACTTCCCATGCCGAATTATTGTATTATCACAAGAATTATTTCCAAAGGTTTAAGCTTCTGTAAAATCATTTCACCTGGTTGAGAATATAATATATGAGACTCCCTAGGCATAGCTATCTGGCAACCAAATGTTACACAGAACTAAAAGTTACCTCGGACTCTGCTCTACGAACAACACCAAATATAGCCAACCGAATAAACTCAGCCACGAAAACGAACTAAAATATCTACAAATGTTTGATCATGCAATCAGTTGACGCAATAGGAGTGATCTGCACCACATAAGCTAAGTATATATGCTAGCAGTCAGAAGATTGTCTTACAATAGCATTTTTTGTTGAAAACCTGGAACTGCTGCTTTGCCAAACAAATAAGTCAGTTCGGATGATCGTCTTACTCCGAGAACATCCATTTCCTAGACTCCAGGAGCATCAAGTGCAGTCTGAGTCAGCATTCCTAATTTCATTAGGAAATATACCTAAATTAATGAGGCTAAAAATTAGAGTCATATAGATACAACGTGTTTTATGTGCAATAAGATAAATTACCTGAGTATGGGTCATATCGAAATTGGAGGAAATGCACTTGCAAGTATGAGTCATTAAATTTGGAAAATTGCTATTCTAGCATTTGTTGCCGACCGTGTCTTTGTCAAGAAATGCACCAAGTGATCTGAATTTTAATATTTGAGTTTCTTTGAAAGAAATAGAATATATCCATCATACACTGTTATCACTATCAACACCGGAAAGACATGACAGTTTTATTTTATTTTATCGTATGTCGTTCCCTTTTAATCACCGTAAGAAAATGGTGTAGTCATCTCAATTTCTGACTTCTAAGTTATTTGGAAAGAAACAAAAACTACGTAGCATCAAAACTTTCTTTCAAATCAACCTCTAATCCTCTTTAATAAATGTTTGGAGCAGCTTAATCACTATTCCAACTGCCCGTAAAATATATCTAATGAAGCTAGTGAGGTAGCAGGAATGCCGAGGAGCAGGGTCTCGAGGTATAAGATATCCAGAAACCCCGTCATTTCGGTTCGTATTGAAATCTCTACGCTTACATCAAAATATGACCATCAAGAGTTTCTTTTCAACAATGAAGAGAATACATAAGTTTCAAAAATAATAGGAAGACAATATAGCTAGGTACGTAACAAATATTATAAGACAGACCTGCCGGACTCATACTTAGAAGCACTGGTACATGGCCACAAAGAAATTCTCCATATGCGCATCCTGGACACTGCAAGGCAAGCAGAGAAGCCAACAGTCCTCTGGCCATGTTCTTCCCATGAAGCTAGACATAAGTAAAAATGTTTGAGAAAAAAACGAATTGAATATATAAACGATACTACGGAAAATGTAAATTTTGATTTCTTTCATCAAGCTATGACAGCGAGTGATGCCATTAGAACAAAATTTGCAAGGAGGTTTATCAACTGCCATTTAGTAGGCTTGCGGTGAAGAAGCTTTGGTCCTTCTATCTTCTACCCTTTACGCTGCTGAATGATCAAGTACTTTTCTCTTCTCAATCGAAAAATACGCCATACAATAAATAATAGACAGAGCTTTGTACGCATGCTCCGACAACAAAAGAAAGAGAGAAGTTTTGACTGCTTGAAGACACTGGAACTGGTAATGTAATCAAGAAGTGGCCACACTGTCCAATGGACCCTCTGAAAAAATGCAGATTGGTTGTCCCTAAATCTCTCACATGAATCCTGAACTAAGAGTATACGTTCTAATTAAGAAATCATTTTGGTAAAATAAGAAGATCTTGGTAATCTACCAAAAGAAGCAAGATAAATTTACTAATTTGTTCCGTGCACTCAAAACATAATCAGAGGATCAAACTCACCCTAGATCAACAAATTTAAACCAAATTGGAAACCTGCAAGAAGAACAAATATGTATGCAGATTAGAGAAAACTAACCAATCCAGCTGCTACAATTTCTTGATTTTCTCTTCAAGCTTATGAATATTTCTCAATGGCATCAGTAAACCACACCAATGTCAGCTGCAAGATAAAGAGATCGTCAAATGGAAGTTCTTTTTCTGGATGTAGAAAGATTATTCATCGGCGGTTCTTACCCCTGTACGATGTACGGAGGATGATGAACGGCCCGGCGAGCGGCCCTAGAATCAGAGGGACTCTGGGCAGTAGCTGTAGGATGAAGTCGCATACGGGCTCTCACCTTCTACCCGCATATGGCTCCTCTCCTGCCAGTTAGATCTTATTGGCGGTCGCGTTCTTGGTGGAGCTTTGTGGCGGCAGCAAGGCAAATGTAGCCAGGTCTACTGTAGCCTGCACAGTGGATCCCATCTGTGCAAATGACAACACGGAGAAGGATGTGAGGGCAAGACCGAAAAGATGCAACAACAAAGAACATTACAGGTGCAGGGTGTAGGGGCGGCCGCAATGCGGAATTGACCAGGTGAGCATGCGGCCGCTTGACAGAGACAACCACCTCGAACGGGGCGACCACACCCCGGCAGCCGCGTCGGGAAGGAGAGGAACGCCGAGCTCCTCCGCCACGCACTCAACTGCCACGCGAGGAGAGAAGGGAAGGACGTGCTGAGCTGATAGCTGCTGCCTCCGTACTCGGTAGGTCGCAGGACGGCGTGAGGCGACGGCGAGGGTCACCGACCCGAATAGGAGAGAGCTCAAGGTCGGAGGATTCACTACAGGAATCGTGTTATGTGCCGACGGCAAATTATCGGGGGCCGTCGGCACAGGCGGCTGGAGCCCCAGCCTGCCAACTCGGCCGTCGGCACGGGGGAGGCCGTCGGCACAGTGGAAAGGGGGCCGACGGTGGCCGTCGGCACACCGGCTGCCATCGGCACAGTCTAAATAGGGCCGACGGCTGCCCTCGGCACCAAATCAGCCGTCGGGACAGGCCACGCGCCCGGCTGGCTAGGCCCTACCAAGCTCTACGCCGACGGCTTTGCCGTCGGCACAGGTTAAAAGTTTTTTTTTTGTTATTTTGTGGTGGAATGTGTAGTTATTAATTACTCACAATTGATAAAATTAATATGATAATATTTCATGTTTAAAATATATAAACTCACATTCGTTACCGAGTGTATCGAGATCTAAGTCCATTTTTTTTGTAATACTAGCTTGTTGCAAAGTCTGACACCACTATCGAGTAGCTTTCTACCTAGTTGTTTTATGTTTCTATGGCCTACCCTAACACAACCAAGCACCTAGTTCCACAATGCTACCCCCTTTCGACGCCGTTACCGCGTGTTTCCGTATAAGTCCGGTATTTCTCCAGCGGGTCTAGGGTTTCACCGGAGGGGGGCTCCGGATCTTCTGGACTCCAACCCAAGAAAGGTGGTGCAATAGCATGTTATTATAGGTGTGTTGTGTGCTTTTGATGGTAAAGATTTCACTCCGGGGTGTGGGCCGCTTCACCGGCATCCACTTCTCTCTCGTGAGTTTACACGCGCTTATAGGCTCGAACTCCCGTATCGGACGAAACGTCGTAAATTTTCCGAAGAGGTGGGTTCTACCTAGTTGTTTTATGTTTCTATGGCCTACCCTAACACAACCAAGCACCTAGTTCCACAATGCTACCCCCTTTCGACGCTGTTACCGCGTGTTTCCGTATAAGTCCGGTATTTCTCCAGCGGGTCTAGGGTTTCACCGGAGGGGGGGCTCCGGATCTTCTGGACCCCAACCCAAGCAAGGTGGTGCCATTGCATGTTATTATAGGAGTGTTGTGTGCTTTTGATGGCAAAGATTTCACTCCGGGGTGTGGGCCGCTTCACCGGCATCCACTTCTCTCTCGTGAGTTTACACGCGCTTATAGGCTAAAACTCCCGTATCGGACGAAACGTCGTGAATCTTCCGAAGAGGTGGGTTCTACCTAGTTTTTTTATGTTTCTATGGCCTACCCTAACACAACAAAGCACCTAGTTCCACAATGCTACCCCCTTTCGACGCCGTTACCGCGTGTTTCCGTATAAGTCCGGTATTTCTCCAGCGGGTCTAGGGTTTCACCGGAGGGGGGGGGGCTCCGGATCTTCTGGACCCCAACCCAAGTAAGGTGGTGCCATAGAATGTTATTATACGTGTGTTGTTTGCTTTTGATGGCAAAGATTTCACTCCGGGGTGTGGGCCGCTTCACTGGCATCCACTTCTCTCTCGTGAGTTTACACGCGCTTATAAGGTGGAACTCCCGTATCGGACGAAACGTCGTGAATCTTCCGAAGAGGTGGGTTCTACCTAGTTGTTTTATGTTTCTATGGCTACCCTAACACAACCAAGCACCTAGTTCCACAATGCTACCCCCTTTCGACGCCGTTACCGCATGTTTCCGATAAGTCCGGTATTTCTCCAGCGGGTCTAGGGTTTCACCGGAGGGGGGGCTCCGGATCTTCTGGACCCCAACCCAAGCAAGGTGGTGCCATAGCATGTTATTATAGGTGTGTTGTGTGCTTTTGATGGCAAAGATTTCACTCCTGGGTGTGGGCCGTTTCACCGGCATCCACTTCTCTCTCGTGAGTTTACACGCACTTATAGGCTGAAACTCCTGTATTGGACGAAACGTCGTGAATCTTCCGAAGAGGTGGGTTCTACCTAGTTGTTTTATGTTTCTATGGCCTACCCTAACACAACCAAGCACCTAGTTCCACAATGCTACCCCCTTTCGACGCCGTTACCGCGTGTTTCCGTATAAGTCCGGTATTTCTCCAGCAGGTCTAGGGTTTCACCGGAGGGGGGGCTCCGGATCTTCTGGACCCCAACCCAAGCAAGGTGGTGCCATAGCATGTTATTATAGGTGTGTTGTGTGATTTTGATGGCAAATATTTCACTCCGGGGTGTGGGCCGCTTCACCGGCATCCACTTCTCTCTCGTGAGTTTACACGCGCTTATAGGCTGAAACTCCCGTATCGGACGAAACGCCGTGAATCTTCCGAAGAGGTGGGTTCTACCTAGTTGTTTTATGTTTCTATGGCCTACCCTAACACAACCAAGAACCTAGTTCCACAATGCTACCCCCTTTCGACGCCGTTACCGCGTGTTTCCGTATAAGTCCGGTATTTCTCCAGCGGTCTAGGGTTTCACCGGAGGGGGGCTCCGGATCTTCTGGACCCCAACCCAAGCAAGGTGGTGCCATAGCATGTTTTATAGGTGTGTTGTGTGCTTTTTATGGCAAAGATTTCACTCCGGGGTGTGGGCCGCTTCACCGGCATCCACTTCTCTCTCGTGAGTTTACACGCGCTTATAGGCTGGAACTCCCGTATCGGACGAAACGTCGTGAATCTTCCGAAGAGGTGGGTTCTACCTATTGTTTTATGTTTCTATGGCCTACCCTAACACAACCAAGCACCTAGTTCCACAATGCTACCCCTTTCGACGCCGTTACCGCGTGTTTCCGTATAAGTCCGGTATTTCTCCAGCGGGTCTAGGGTTTCACCGGAGGGTGGGCTCCGGATCTTCTGGACCCCAACCCAATAAAAGGTGGTGCCATAGAATGTTATTATAGGTGTGTTGTGTGCTTTTGATGGCAAAGATTTCACTCCGGGGTGTGGGCCGCTTCACCGGCATCCACTTCTCTCTCGTGAGTTTACACGCGCTTATAGGCTGGAACTCCCGTATCGGACGAAACATCGTGAATCTTCCGAAGAGGTGGGTTCTACCTAGTTGTTTTATGTTTCTATGGCCTACCCTAACACAACCAAGCACCTAGTTCCACAATGCTACCCCCTTTCGACGCCGTTACCGCGTGTTTCCGTATAAGTCCGGTATTTCTCCAGCGGGTCTAGGGTTTCACCGGAGGGGGGGCTCCGGATCTTCTGGACCCCAACCCAAGCAAGGTGTGCCATAGCTTGTTATTATAGGTGTGTTGTGTGCTTTTGATGGCAAAGATTTCACTCCGGGTGTGGGCCGCTTCACCGGCATCCACTTCTCTCTCGTGAGTTTACACGCGCTTATAGGCTGAAACTCCTGTATCGGACGAAACGTCGTGAATCTTCCGAAGAGGTGGGTTCTCCCTAGTTGTTTTGTGTTTCTATGGCCTACCCTAACACAACCAAGCACCTAGTTCCACAATGCTACCCCCTTTCGACGCCGTTACCGCGTGTTTCCGATAAGTCCGGTATTTCTCCAGCGGTCTAGGGTTTCACCGGAGGGGGGGCTCCGGATCTTCTGGACCCCAACCCAAGCAAGGTGGTGCAATAGCATGTTATTATAGGTGTGTTGTGTGCTTTTGATGGCAAAGATTTCACTCCGGGGTGTGGGCCGTTTCACCGGCATCCACTTCTCTCTCGTGAGTTTACACGCGCTTATAGGCTGAAACTCCTGTATCGGACGAAACGTCGTGAATCTTCCGAAGAGGTGGGTTCTACCTAGTTGTTTTATGTTTCTATGGCCTACCCTAACACAACCAAGCACCTAGTTCCACAATGCTACCCCCTTTCGACGCCGTTACCGCGTGTTTCCGTATAAGTCCGGTATTTCTCCAGCGGTCTATGGTTTCACCGGAGGGGGGGCTCCGGATCTTCTGGACCCCAACCCAAGCAAGGTGGTGCCATAGCATGTTATTATAGGTGTGTTGTGTGATTTTGATGGCAAAGATTTCACTCCGGGGTGTGGGCCGCTTCACCGGCATCCACTTCTCTCTCGTGAGTTTACACGCGCTTATAGGCTGAAACTCCCGTATCGGACGAAACGTCGTGAATCTTCCGAAGAGGTGGGTTCTACCTAGTTTTTTTATGTTTCTATGGCCTACCCTAACACAACCAAGAACCTAGTTCCACAATGCTACCCCCTTTCGACGCCGTTACCGCGTGTTTCCGTATAAGTCCGGTATTTCTCCAGCGGGTCTAGGGTTTCACCGGAGGGGGGCTCCGGATCTTCTGGACCCAACCCAAGCAAGGTGGTGCCATAGCATGTTATTATAGGTGTGTTGTGTGCTTTTTATGGCAAAGATTTCACTCCGGGGTGTGGGCCGCTTCACCGGCATCCACTTCTCTCTCGTGAGTTTACACGCGCTTATAGGCTGGAACTCCCGTATCGGACGAAACGTCGTGAATCTTCCGAAGAGGTGGGTTCTACCTAGTTGTTTTATGTTTCTATGGCCTACCCTAACACAACCAAGCACCTAGTTCCACAATGCTACCCCCTTTCGACGCCGTTACCGCGTGTTTCCGTATAAGTCCGGTATTTTCTCCAGCGGGTCTAGGGTTTCACCGGAGGGGGGGCTCCGGATCTTCTGGACCCCAACCCAAGCAAGGTGGTGCCATAGCATGTTATTATAGGTGTGTTGTGTGATTTTGATGGCAAATATTTCACTCCGGGGTGTGGGCCGCTTCACCGGCATCCACTTCTCTCTCGTGAGTTTACACGCGCTTATAGGCTGAAACTCCCGTATCGGACGAAACGCCGTGAATCTTCCGAAGAGGTGGGTTCTACCTAGTTGTTTTATGTTTCTATGGCCTACCCTAACACAACCAAGAACCTAGTTCCACAATGCTACCCCTTTCGACGCCGTTACCGCGTGTTTCCGTATAAGTCCGGTATTTCTCCAGCGGGTCTAGGGTTTCACCGGAGGGGGGCTCCGGATCTTCTGGACCCCAACCCAAGCAAGGTGGTGCCATAGCATGTTATTATAGGTGTGTTGTGTGCTTTTTATGGCAAAGATTTCACTCCGGGGTGTGGGCCGCTTCACCGGCATCCACTTCTCTCTCGTGAGTTTACACGCGCTTATAGGCTGGAACTCCCGTATCGGACGAAACGTCGTGAATCTTCCGAAGAGGTGGGTTCTACCTAGTTGTTTTATGTTTCTATGGCCTACCCTAACACAACCAAGCACCTAGTTCCACAATGCTACCCCCTTTCGACGCCGTTACCGCGTGTTTCCGTATAAGTCCGGTATTTCTCCAGCGGGTCTAGGGTTTCACCGGAGGGTGGGCTCCGGATCTTCTGGACCCCAACCCAATAAAGGTGGTGCCATAGAATGTTATTATAGGTGTGTTGTGTGCTTTTGATGGCAAAGATTTCACTCCGGGGTGCGGGCCGCTTCACCGGCATCCACTTCTCTCTCGTGAGTTTACACGCGCTTATAGGCTGGAACTCCCGTATCGGACGAAACATCGTGAATCTTCCGAAGAGTGGGTTCTACCTAGTTGTTTTATGTTTCTATGGCCTACCCTAACACAACCAAGCACCTAGTTCCACAATGCTACCCCCTTTCGACGCCGTTACCGCGTGTTTCCGTATAAGTCCGGTATTTCTCCAGCGGGTCTAGGGTTTCACCGGAGGGGGGGCTCCGGATCTTCTGGACCCCAACCCAAGCAAGGTGGTGCCATAGCTTGTTATTAGGTGTGTTGTGTGCTTTTGATGGCAAAGATTTCACTCCGGGGTGTGGGCCGCTTCACCGGCATCCACTTCTCTCTCGTGAGTTTACACGCGCTTATAGGCTGAAACTCCTGTATCGGACGAAACGTCGTGAATCTTCCGAAGAGGTGGGTTCTCCCTAGTTGTTTTGTGTTTCTATGGCCTACCCTAACACAACCAAGCACCTAGTTCCACAATGCTACCCCCTTTCGACGCCGTTACCGCGTGTTTCCGATAAGTCCGGTATTTCTCCAGCGGGTCTAGGGTTTCACCGGAGGGGGGGCTCCGGATCTTCTGGACCCCAACCCAAGCAAGGTGGTGCAATAGCATGTTATTATAGGTGTGTTGTGTGATTTTGATGGCAAAGATTTCACTCCGGGGTGTGGGCCGTTTCACCGGCATCCACTTCTCTCTCGTGAGTTTACACGCGCTTATAGGCTGAAACTCCTGTATCGGACGAAACGTCGTGAATCTTCCGAAGAGGTGGGTTCTACCTAGTTGTTTTATGTTTCTATGGCCTACCCTAACACAACCAAGCACCTAGTTCCACAATGCTACCCCCTTTCGACGCCGTTACCGCGTGTTTCCGTATAAGTCCGGTATTTCTCCAGCGGGTCTATGGTTTCACCGGAGGGGGGCTCCGGATCTTCTGGACCCCAACCCAAGCAAGGTGGTGCCATAGCATGTTATTATAGGTGTGTTGTGTGATTTTGATGGCAAAGATTTCACTCCGGGGTGTGGGCCGCTTCACCGGCATCCACTTCTCTCTCGTGAGTTTACACGCGCTTATAGGCTGAAACTCCCGTATCGGACGAAACGTCGTGAATCTTCCGAAGAGGTGGGTTCTACCTAGTTTTTTTATGTTTCTATGGCCTACCCTAACACAACCAAGAACCTAGTTCCACAATGCTACCCCCTTTCGACGCCGTTACCGCGTGTTTCCGTATAAGTCCGGTATTTCTCCAGCGGGTCTAGGGTTTCACCGGAGGGGGGCTCCGGATCTTCTGGACCCAACCCAAGCAAGGTGGTGCCATAGCATGTTATTATAGGTGTGTTGTGTGCTTTTTATGGCAAAGATTTCACTCCGGGGTGTGGCCGCTTCACCGGCATCCACTTCTCTCTCGTGAGTTTACACGCGCTTATAGGCTGGAACTCCCGTATCGGACGAAACGTCGTGAATCTTCCGAAGAGGTGGGTTCTACCTAGTTGTTTTATGTTTCTATGGCCTACCCTAACACAACCAAGCACCTAGTTCCACAATGCTACCCCCTTTCGACGCCGTTACCGCGTGTTTCCGTATAAGTCCGGTATTTCTCCAGCGGGTCTAGGGTTTCACCGGAGGGTGGGCTCCGGATCTTCTGGACCCCAACCCAATAAAGGTGGTGCCATAGAATGTTATTATAGGTGTGTTGTGTGCTTTTGATGGCAAAGATTTCACTCCGGGGTGTGGGCCGCTTCACCGGCATCCACTTCTCTCTCGTGAGTTTACACGTGCTTATAGGCTGGAACTCCCGTATCGGACGAAACGTCGTGAATCTTCCGAAGAGGTGGGTTCTACCTAGTTGTTTTATGTTTCTATGGCCTACCCTAACACAACCAAGCACCTAGTTCCACAATGCTACCCCCTTTCGACGCCGTTACCGCGTGTTTCCGTATAAGTCCGATATTTCTCCAGCGGGTCTAGGGTTTCACCGGAGGGGGGGCTCCGGATCTTCTGGACCCCAACCCAAGCAAGGTGGTGCCATAGCTTGTTATTATAGGTGTGTTGTGTGCTTTTGATGGCAAAGATTTCACTCCGGGGTGTGGGCCGCTTCACCGGCATCCACTTCTCTCTCGTGAGTTTACACGCGCTTATAGGCTGAAACTCCTGTATCGGACGAAACGTCGTGAATCTTCCGAAGAGGTGGGTTCTCCCTAGTTGTTTTGTGTTTCTATGGCCTACCCTAACACAACCAAGCACCTAGTTCCACAATGCTACCCCCTTTCGACGCCGTTACCGCGTGTTTCCGTATAAGTCCGGTATTTCTCCAGCGGGTCTAGGGTTTCACCGGAGGGGGCTCCGGATCTTCTGGACCCCAACCCAAGCAAGGTGGTGCCATAGCATGTTATTATAGGTGTGTTGTGTGCTTTTGATGGCAAGGATTTCACTCCGGGGTGTGGGTCGCTTCACCGGCATCCACTTCTCTCTCGTGAATTTACACGCGCTTATAGGCTGAAACTCCCGTATCGGACGAAACGTCGTGAATCTTCCGAAGAGGTGGGTTCTACCTAGTTGTTTTATATTTCTATGGCCTACCCTAACACAACCAAGCACCTAGTTCCACAATGCTACCCCCTTTCGACGCCGTTACCGCGTGTTTCCGTATAAGTCCGGTATTTCTCCAGCGGGTCTAGGGTTTCACCGGAGGGGGGCTCCGGATCTTCTAGACCCCAACCCAAGCAAGGTGGTGACATAGAATGTTATTATAGGTGTGTTGTGTGCTTTTGATGGCAAATATTTCACTCCGGGGTGTGGGCCGCTTCACCGGCATCCACTTCTCTCTCGTGAGTTTACACGCGCTTGTAGGCTGGAACTCCCGTATCGGACGAAACGTCGTGAATCTTCCGAAGAGGTGGGTTCTACCTAGTTGTTTTATGTTTCTATGGCCTACCCTAACACAACCAAGCACCTAGTTCCACAATTCTACCCCGTTTCGACGCCGTTACCGCGTGTTTCCGTATAAGTCCGGTATTTCTCCAGCGGGTCTAGGGTTTCACCGGAGGGGTGGCTCCGGATCTTCTGGACCCCAACCCAAGCAAGGTGGTGCCATAGCATGTTATTATAGGAGTGTTGTGTGCTTTTGATGGCAAAGATTTCACTCCGGGGTGTGGGCCGCTTCACCGGCATCCACTTCTCTCTCGTGAGTTTACACGCGCTTATAGGCTGAAACTCCCGTATCGGACGAAACGTCGTGAATCTTCCGAAGAGGTGGCTTCTACCTAGTTGTTTTATGTTTCTATGGCCTACCCTAACACAACCAAGCACCTAGTTCCACAATGCTACCCCCTTTCAATGCCGTTACCGCGTGTTTCCGTATAAGTCCGGTATTTCTCCAGCGGGTCCAGGGTTTCACCGGAGGGGGGCTCCGGATCTTCTGGACCCCAACCCAAGCAAGGTGGTGCCATAGCATGTTATTATAGGTGTGTTGTGTGCTTTTGATGGCAAAGATTTCACTCCGGGGTGTGGGCCGCTTCACCGGCATCCACTTCTCTCTCGTGAGTTTACACGCGCTTATAGGCTGAAACTCCCGTATCGGACGAAACGTCGTGAATCTTCCGAAGAGGTGGGTTCTACCTAGTTGTTTTATGTTTATGGCCTACCCTAACACAACCAAGCACCTAGTTCCACAATGCTACCCCCTTTCGACGCCGTTACCGCGTGTTTCCATAAGTCCGGTATTTCTCCAGCGGGTCTAGGGTTTCACCGGAGGGGGGCTCCGGATCTTCTGGACCCCAACCCAAGAAAGGTGGTGCCATAGCATGTTATTATAGGTGTGTTGTGTGCTTTTGATGGCAAAGATTTCACTCCGGGGTGTGGGCCGCTTCACCGGCATCCACTTCTCTCTCGTGAGTTTACACGCGCTTATAGGCTGAAACTCCCGTATCGGACGAAACGTCGTGAATCTTCCGAAGAGGTGGGTTCTACCTAGTTGTTTTATGTTTCTATGGCCTACCCTAACACAACCAAGCACCTAGTTCCACAATGCTACCCCCTTTCGACGCCGTTACCGCGTGTTTCCGTATAAGTCCGGTATTTCTCCAGCGGGTCTAGGGTTTCACCGGAGGGGGGCTCCGGATCTTCTGGACCCCAACCCAAGCAAGGTGGTGCCATAGCATGTTATTATAGGAGTGTTGTGTGCTTTTGATGGCAAAGATTTCACTCCGGGGTGTGGGCCGCTTCACCGGCATCCACTTCTCTCTCGTGAGTTTACACGCGCTTATAGGCTGAAACTCCCGTATCGGACGAAACGTCGTGAATCTTCCGAAGAGGTGGGTTCTACCTAGTTGTTTTATGTTTCTATGGCCTACCCTAACACAACCAAGCATCTAGTTCCACAATGCTACCCCCTTTCGACGCCGTTACCGCGTGTTTCCGTATAAGTCCGGTATTTCTCCAGCGGGTCTAGGGTTTCACCGGAGGGGGGGCTCCGGATCTCTGGACCCCAACCCAAGCAAGGTGGTGCCATAGCATGTTATTAGGTGTGTTGTGTGCTTTTGATGGCAAAGATTTCACTCCGGGGTGTGGGCCGCTTCACCGGCATCCACTTCTCTCTCGTGAGTTTACACGCGCTTATAGGCTGAAACTCCCGTATCGGACGAAACGTCGTGAATCTTCCGAAGAGGTGGGTTCTACCTAGTTGTTTTATGTTTCTATGGCCTACCCTAACACAACCAAGCACCTAGTTCCACAATGCTACCCCCTTTCGACGCCGTTACCGCGTGTTTCCGTATAAGTCCGGTATTTCTCCAGCGGGTCTAGGGTTTCACCGGAGGGGGGCTCCGGATCTTCTGGACCCCAACCCAAGCAAGGTGGTGCCATAGCATGTTATTATAGGTGTGTTGTGTGCTTTTATGGCAAAGATTTCACTCCGGGGTGTGGGCCGCTTCACCGGCATCCACTTCTCTCTCGTGAGTTTACACGCGCTTATAGGCTGAAACTCCCGTATCGGACGAAACGTCGTGAATCTTCCGAAGAGGTGGGTTACCTAGTTTTTTATGTTTCTATGGCCTACCCTAACACAACCAAGCACCTAGTTCCACAATGCTACCCCCTTTCGACGCCGTTACCGCGTGTTTCCGTATAAGTCCGGTATTTCTCCAGCGGGTCTAGGGTTTCACCGGAGGGGGGCTCCGGATCTTCTGGACCCCAACCAAGCAAGGTGGTGCCATAGAATGTTATTATAGGTGTGTTGTGCTTTTGATGGCAAAGATTTCACTCCGGGGTGTGGGCCGCTTCACCGGCATCCACTTCTCTCTCGTGAGTTTACACGCGCTTATAGCTGAAACTCCCGTATCGGACGAAACGTCGTGAATCTTCCGAAGAGGTGGGTTCTACCTAGTTGTTTTATGTTTCTATGGCCTACCCTAACACAACCAAGCACCTAGTTCCACAATGCTACCCCCTTTCGACGCCGTTACCGCGTGTTTCCGTATAAGTCCGGTATTTCTCCAGCGGGTCTAGGGTTTCACCGGAGGGGGGCTCCGATCTTTGGACCCCAACCCAAGCAAGGTGGTGCCATAGCATGTTATTATAGGTGTGTTGTGTGCTTTTGATGGCAAAGATTTCACTCCGGGGTGTGGGCCGCTTCACCGGCATCCACTTCTCTCTCGTGAGTTTACACGCGCTTATAGGCTGAAACTCCCGTATCGGACGAAACGTCGTGAATCTTCCGAAGAGGTGGGTTCTACCTAGTTGTTTTATGTTTCTATGGCCTACCCTAACACAACCAAGCACCTAGTTCCACAATGCTACCCCCTTTCGACGCCGTTACCGCGTGTTTCCGTATAAGTCCGGTATTTCTCCAGCGGGTCTAGGGTTTCACCAGAGGGGGGCTCCGGATCTTCTGGACCCCAACCCAAGCAAGGTGGTGCCATAGCATGTTATTATAGGTGTGTTGTGTGATTTTGATGGCAAATATTTCACTCCGGGGTGTGGGCCGCTTCACCGGCATCCACTTCTCTCTCGTGAGTTTACACGCGCTTATAGGCTGAAACTCCCGTATCGGACGAAACGTCGTGAATCTTCCGAAGAGGTGGGTTCTACCTAGTTTTTTATGTTTCTATGGCCTACCCTAACACAACCAAGCACCTAGTTCCACAATGCTACCCCCTTTCGACGCCGTTACCGCGTGTTTCCGTATAAGTCCGGTATTTCTCCAGCGGGTCTAGGGTTTCACCGGAGGGGGGCTCCGGATCTTCTGGACCCCAACCCAAGCAAGGTGGTGCCATAGCATGTTATTATAGGTGTGTTGTGTGCTTTTGATGGCAAAGATTTCACTCCGGGGTGTGGGCCGCTTCACCGGCATCCACTTCTCTCTCGTGAGTTTACACGCGCTTATAGGCTGAAACTCCCGTATCGGACGAAACGTCGTGAATCTTCCGAAGAGGTGGGTTCTACCTAGTTGTTTTATGTTTCTATGGCCTACCCTAACACAACCAAGCACCTAGTTCCACAATGCTACCCCCTTTCGACGCCGTTACCGCGTGTTTCCGTATAAGTCCGGTATTTCTCCAGCGGGTCTAGGGTTTCACCGGAGGGGGGCTCCGGATCTTCTGGACCCCCCCCCAAGCAAGGTGGTGCCATAGCATGTTATTATAGGTGTGTTGTGTGCTTTTGATGGCAAATATTTCACTCCGGGTGTGGGCCGCTTCACCGGCATCCACTTCTCTCTCGTGAGTTTACACGCGCTTATAGACTGAAACTCCCGTATCGGACGAAACGTCGTGAATCTTCCGAAGAGGTGGGTTCTACCTAGTTGTTTTATGTTTCTATGGCCTACCCTAACACAACCAAGCACCTAGTTCCACAATGCTACCCCCTTTCGACGCCGTTACCGCGTGTTTCCGTATAAGTCCGGTATTTCTCCAGCGGGTCTAGGGTTTCACCGGAGGGGGGCTCCGGATCTTCTGGACCCCAACCCAAGCAAGGTGGTGCCATAGCATGTTATTATAGGTGTGTTGTGTGCTTTTGATGGAAAGATTTCACTCCGGGGTGTGGGCCGCTTCACCGGCATCCACTTCTCTCTCGTGAGTTTACACGCGCTTATAGGCTGAAACTCCCGTATCGGACGAAACGTCGTGAATCTTCCGAAGAGGTGGGTTCTACCTAGTTGTTTTATGTTTCTATGGCCTACCCTAACACAACCAAGCACCTAGTTCCACAATGCTACCCCCTTTCGACGCCGTTACCGCGTGTTTCCGTATAAGTCCGGTATTTCCCAGCGGGTCTAGGGTTTCACCGGAGGGGGGCTCCGGATCTTCTGGACCCCAACCCAAGCAAGGTGGTGCCATAGCATGTTATTATAGGTGTGTTGTGTGCTTTTGATGGCAAAGATTTCACTCCGGGGTGTGGGCCGCTTCACCGGCATCCACTTCTCTCTCGTGAGTTTACACGCGCTTATAGGCTGAAACTCCCGTATCGGACGAAACGTCGTGAATCTTCCGAAGAGGTGGTTCTACCTAGTTGTTTTATGTTTCTATGGCCTACCCTAACACAACCAAGCACCTAGTTCCACAATGCTACCCCCTTTCGACGCCGTTACCGTGTTTCCGTATAAGTCCGGTATTTCTCCAGCGGGTCTAGGGTTTCACCGGAGGGGGGCTCCGGATCTTCTGGACCCCAACCCAAGCAAGGTGGTGCCATAGAATGTTATTATAGGTGTGTTGTGTGCTTTATGGCAAAGATTTCACTCCGGGGTGTGGGCCGCTTCACCGGCATCCACTTCTCTCTCGTGAGTTTACACGCGCTTATAGGCTGAAACTCCCGTATCGGACGAAACGTCGTGAATCTTCCGAAGAGGTGGGTTCTACCTAGTTGTTTTATGTTTCTATGGCCTACCCTAACACAACCAAGCACCTAGTTCCACAATGCTACCCCCTTTCGACGCCGTTACCGCGTGTTTCCGTATAAGTCCGGTATTTCTCCAGCGGGTCTAGGGTTTCACCGGAGGGGGGGCTCCGGATCTTCTGGACCCCAACCCAAGCAAGGTGGTGCCATAGCATGTTATTATAGGTGTGTTGTGTGCTTTTGATGGCAAAGATTTCACTCCGGGGTGTGGGCCGCTTCACCGGCATCCACTTCTCTCTCGTGAGTTTACACGCGCTTATAGGCTGAAACTCCATCGGACGAAACGTCGTGAATCTTCCGAAGAGGTGGGTTCTACCTAGTTGTTTTATGTTTCTATGGCCTACCCTAACACAACCAAGCACCTAGTTCCACAATGCTACCCCCTTTCGACGCCGTTACCGCGTGTTTCCGTATAAGTCCGGTATTTCTCCAGCGGGTCTAGGGTTTCACCGGAGGGGGGGCTCCGGATCTTCTGGACCCCAAACCCAAGCAAGGTGGTGCCATAGATGTTATTATAGGTGTGTTGTGTGCTTTTGATGGCAAAGATTTCACTCCGGGGTGTGGGCCGCTTCACCGGCATCCACTTCTCTCTCGTGAGTTTACACGCGCTTATAGGCTGAAACTCCCGTATCGGACGAAACGTCGTGAATCTTCCGAAGAGGTGGGTTCTACCTAGTTGTTTTATGTTTCTATGGCCTACCCTAACACAACCAAGCACCTAGTTCCACAATGCTACCCCCTTTCGACGCCGTTACCGCGTGTTTCCGTATAAGTCCGGTATTTCTCCAGCGGGTCTAGGGTTTCACCGGAGGGGGGCTCCGGATCTTCTGGACCCCAACCCAAGCAAGGTGGTGCCATAGCATGTTATTATAGGTGTGTTGTGTGCTTTTGATGGCAAAGATTTCACTCCGGGGTGTGGGCCGCTTCACCGGCATCCACTTCTCTCTCGTGAGTTTACACGCGCTTATAGGCTGAAACTCCCGTATCGGACGAAACGTCGTGAATCTTCCGAAGAGGTGGTTCTACCTAGTTGTTTTATGTTTCTATGGCCTACCCTAACACAACCAAGCACCTAGTTCCACAATGCTACCCCCTTTCGACGCCGTTACCGTGTTTCCGTATAAGTCCGGTATTTCTCCAGCGGGTCTAGGGTTTCACCGGAGGGGGGTCCGGATCTTCTGGACCCCAACCCAAGCAAGGTGGTGCCATAGCATGTTATTATAGGTGTGTTGTGTGCTTTTGATGGCAAAGATTTCACTCCGGGGTGTGGGCCGCTTCACCGGCATCCACTTCTCTCTCGTGAGTTTACACGCGCTTATAGGCTGAAACTCCCGTATCGGACGAAACGTCGTGAATCTTCCGAAGAGGTGGGTTCTACCTAGTTGTTTTATGTTTCTATGGCCTACCCTAACACAACCAAGCACCTAGTTCCACAATGCTACCCCTTTCGACGCCGTTACCGCGTGTTTCCGTATAAGTCCGGTATTTCTCCAGCGGGTCTAGGGTTTCACCGGAGGGGGGGCTCCGGATCTTCTGGACCCCAACCCAAGCAAGGTGGTGCCATAGCATGTTATTATAGGTGTGTTGTGTGCTTTTGATGGCAAAGATTTCACTCCGGGGTGTGGGCCGCTTCACCGGCATCCACTTCTCTCTCGTGAGTTTACACGCGCTTATAGGCTGAAACTCCCGTATCGGACGAAACGTCGTGAATCTTCCGAAGAGGTGGGTTCTACCTAGTTGTTTTATGTTTCTATGGCCTACCCTAACACAACCAAGCACCTAGTTCCACAATGCTACCCCCTTTCGACGCCGTTACCGCGTGTTTCCGTATAAGTCCGGTATTTCTCCAGCGGGTCTAGGGTTTCACCGGAGGGGGGGCTCCGGATCTTCTGGACCCCAACCCAAGCAAGGTGGTGCCATAGAATGTTATTATAGGTGTGTTGTGTGCTTTTATGGCAAAGATTTCACTCCGGGGTGTGGGCCGCTTCACCGGCATCCACTTCTCTCTCGTGAGTTTACACGCGCTTATAGGCTGAAACTCCCGTATCGGACGAAACGTCGTGAATCTTCCGAAGAGGTGGGTTCTACCTAGTTGTTTTATGTTTCTATGGCCTACCCTAACACAACCAAGCACCTAGTTCCACAATGCTACCCCCTTTCGACGCCGTTACCGCGTGTTTCCGTATAAGTCCGGTATTTCTCCAGCGGGTCTAGGGTTTCACCGGAGGGGGGTCCGGATCTTCTGGACCCCAACCCAAGCAAGGTGGTGCCATAGCATGTTATTATAGGTGTGTTGTGTGCTTTTGATGGCAAAGATTTCACTCCGGGGTGTGGGCCGCTTCACCGGCATCCACTTCTCTCTCGTGAGTTTACACGCGCTTATAGGCTGAAACTCCCGTATCGGACGAAACGTCGTGAATCTTCCGAAGAGGTGGGTTCTACCTAGTTGTTTTATGTTTCTATGGCCTACCCTAACACAACCAAGCACCTAGTTCCACAATGCTACCCCCTTTCGACGCCGTTACCGCGTGTTTCCGTATAAGTCCGGTATTTCTCCAGCGGGTCTAGGGTTTCACCGGAGGGGGGGCTCCGGATCTTCTGGACCCCAACCCAAGCAAGGTGGTGCCATAGCATGTTATTATAGGTGTGTTGTGTGCTTTTGATGGCAAAGATTTCACTCCGGGTGTGGGCCGCTTCACCGGCATCCACTTCTCTCTCGTGAGTTTACACGCGCTTATAGGCTGAAACTCCCGTATCGGACGAAACGTCGTGAATCTTCCGAAGAGGTGGGTTCTACCTAGTTGTTTTATGTTTCTATGGCCTACCCTAACACAACCAAGCACCTAGTTCCACAATGCTACCCCCTTTCGACGCCGTTACCGCGTGTTTCCGTATAAGTCCGGTATTTCTCCAGCGGGTCTAGGGTTTCACCGGAGGGGGGGCTCCGGATCTTCTGGACCCCAACCCAAGCAAGGTGGTGCCATAGCATGTTATTATAGGTGTGTTGTGTGCTTTATGGCAAAGATTTCACTCCGGGGTGTGGGCCGCTTCACCGGCATCCACTTCTCTCTCGTGAGTTTACACGCTTATAGGCTGAAACTCCCGTATCGGACGAAACGTCGTGAATCTTCCGAAGAGGTGGGTTCTACCTAGTTGTTTTATGTTTCTATGGCCTACCCTAACACAACCAAGCACCTAGTTCCACAATGCTACCCCTTTCGACGCCGTTACCGCGTGTTTCCGTATAAGTCCGGTATTTCTCCAGCGGGTCTAGGGTTTCACCGGAGGGGGGCTCCGGATCTTCTGGACCCCAACCCAAGCAAGGTGGTGCCATAGCATGTTATTATAGGTGTGTTGTGTGCTTTTGATGGCAAAGATTTCACTCCGGGGTGTGGGCCGCTTCACCGGCATCCACTTCTCTCTCGTGAGTTTACACGCGCTTATAGGCTGAAACTCCCGTATCGGACGAAACGTCGTGAATCTTCCGAAGAGGTGGGTTCTACCTAGTTGTTTTATGTTTCTATGGCCTACCCTAACACAACCAAGCACCTAGTTCCACAATGCTACCCCCTTTCGACGCCGTTACCGTGTTTCCGTATAAGTCCGGTATTTCTCCAGCGGGTCTAGGGTTTCACCGGAGGGGGGCTCCGGATCTTCTGGACCCCAACCCAAGCAAGGTGGTGCCATAGCATGTTATTATAGGTGTGTTGTGTGCTTTTGATGGCAAAGATTTCACTCCGGGGTGTGGGCCGCTTCACCGGCATCCACTTCTCTCTCGTGAGTTTACACGCGCTTATAGGCTGAAACTCCCGTATCGGACGAAACGTCGTGAATCTTCCGAAGAGGTGGGTTCTACCTAGTTGTTTTATGTTTCTATGGCCTACCCTAACACAACCAAGCACCTAGTTCCACAATGCTACCCCCTTTCGACGCCGTTACCGCGTGTTTCCGTATAAGTCCGGTATTTCTCCAGCGGGTCTAGGGTTTCACCGGAGGGGGGCTCCGGATCTTCTGGACCCCAACCCAAGCAAGGTGGTGCCATAGCATGTTATTATAGGTGTGTTGTGTGCTTTTGATGGCAAAGATTTCACTCCGGGGTGTGGGCCGCTTCACCGGCATCCACTTCTCTCTCGTGAGTTTACACGCGCTTATAGGCTGAAACTCCCGTATCGGACGAAACGTCGTGAATCTTCCGAAGAGGTGGGTTCTACCTAGTTGTTTTATGTTTCTATGGCCTACCCTAACACAACCAAGCACCTAGTTCCACAATGCTACCCCCTTTCGACGCCGTACCCATTTCCGTATTTTCCGGTATTTCTCCAGCGGGTCTAGGGTTTCACCGAGGGGGGGCTCCGGATCTTCTGGACCCCAACCCAAGCAAGGTGTGCCATAGCATGTTATTATAGGTGTGTTGTGTGCTTTTGCAAATATTTCTCCGGGGTGTGGGCCGCTTCACCGGCATCCACTTCTCTCTCGTGAGTTTACACGCGCTTATAGGCTGAAACTCCCGTATCGGACGAAACGTCGTGAATCTTCCGAAGAGGTGGGTTCTACCTAGTTGTTTTATGTTTCTATGGCCTACCCTAACACAACCAAGCACCTAGTTCCACAATGCTACCCCCTTTCGACGCCGTTACCGCGTGTTTCCGTATAAGTCCGGTATTTCTCCAGCGGGTCTAGGGTTTCACCGGGGGGGGCTCCGGATCTCTGGACCCAACCCAAGCAAGGTGGTGCCATAGCATGTTATTATAGGTGTGTTGTGTGCTTTTGATGGCAAAGATTTCACTCCGGGGTGTGGGCCGCTTCACCGGCATCCACTTCTCTCTCGTGAGTTTACACGCTTATAGGCTGAAACTCCCGTATCGGACGAAACGTCGTGAATCTTCCGAAGAGGTGGGTTCTACCTAGTTGTTTTATGTTTCTATGGCCTACCCTAACAACCAAGCACCTAGTTCCACAATGCTACCCCCTTTCGACGCCGTTACCGCGTGTTTCCGTATAAGTCCGGTATTTCTCCAGCGGGTCTAGGGTTTCACCGGAGGGGGGCTCCGGATCTTCTGGACCCCAACCAAGCAAGGTGGTGCCATAGCATGTTATTATAGGTGTTTGTGTGCTTTTGATGGCAAAGATTTCACTCCGGGGTGTGGGCCGCTTCACCGGCATCCACTCTCTCTCGTGAGTTTACACGCGCTTATAGGCTGAAACTCCCGTATCGGACGAAACGTCGTGAATCTTCCGAAGAGGTGGGTTACCTAGTTGTTTTATGTTTCTATGGCCTACCCTACACCAAGCACCTAGTTCCACAATGCTACCCCCTTTCGACGCCGTTACCGCGTGTTTCCGTATAAGTCCGGTATTTCTCCAGCGGGTCTAGGGTTTCACCGGAGGGGGGGCTCCGGATCTTCTGGACCCCACCCAAGCAAGGTGGTGCCATAGCATGTTATTATAGGTGTGTGTTGTGCTTTTGATGGCAAAATTTCACTCCGGGGTGTGGGCCGCTTCACCGGCATCCACTTCTCTCTCGTGAGTTTACACGCGCTTATAGGCTGAAACTCCCGTATCGGACGAAACGTCGTGAATCTTCCGAAAGTGGGTTCTACCTAGTGTTTTATGTTTCTATGGCCTACCCTAACAACCAAGCACCTAGTTCCACAATGCTACCCCCTTTCGACGCCGTTACCGCGTGTTTCCGTATAAGTCCGGTATTTCTCCAGCGGGTCTAGGGTTTCACCGGAGGGGGGGCTCCGGATCTTCTGGACCCCAACCCAAGCAAGGTGTGCCATCATGTTATTATAGGTGTGTTGTGTGCTTTTTGATGGCAAAGATTTCACTCCGGGGTGTGGGCCGCTTCACCGGCATCCACTTCTCTCTCGTGAGTTTACACGCGCTTATAGGCTGAAACTCCCGTAGACGAAACGTCGTGAATCTTCCGAAGAGGTGGGTTCTACCTAGTTGTTTTATGTTTCTATGGCCTACCCTAACACAACCAAGCACCTAGTTCCACAATGCTACCCCCTTTCGACGCCGTTTACCGCGTGTTTCCGTATAAGTCCGGTATTTCTCCAGCGGGTCTAGGGTTTCACCGGAGGGGGGCTCCGGATCTTCTGGACCCCAACAAGCAAGGTGGTGCCATAGCATGTTATTATAGGTGTTTGTGTGCTTTTTGATGGCAAATTCACTCCGGGGTGTGGCCGCTTCACCGGCATCCACTTCTCTCTCGTGAGTTTACACGCGCTTATAGGCTGAAACTCCGTATCGGACGAAACGTCGAATCTTCCGAAGAGGTGGGTTCTACCTAGTTGTTTTATGTTTCTATGGCCCCTAACACAACCAAGCACCTAGTTCCACAATGCTACCCCCTTTCGACGCCGTTAGCGTGTTTCCGTATAAGTCCGGTATTTCTCCAGCGGGTCTAGGGTTTCACCGGAGGGGGGCTCCGGATCTTCTGGACCCCAACCCAAGCAAGGTGTGCCATAGCATGTTATTATAGGTGTGTTGTGTGCTTTTGATGATTTCACTCCGGGGTGGGGCCGCTTCACCGGCATCCACTTCTCTCTCGTGAGTTTACACGCGCTTATAGGCTGAAACTCCCGTATCGGACGAAACGTCGTGAATCTTCCGAAGAGGTGGTTCTACCTAGTTTTTTATGTTTCTATGGCCTACCCTAACACAACCAAGCACCAGTTCCACAATGCTACCCCCTTTCGACGCCGTTACCGCGTGTTTCCGTATAAGTCCGGTATTTCTCCAGCGGGTCTAGGGTTTCACCGGAGGGGGGCTCCGGATCTTCTGGACCCAACCCAAGCAAGGTGGTGCCATAGCATGTATTATAGGTGTGTTGTGCTTTTTATGGCAAATATTTCACTCCGGGGTGTGGGCCGCTTCACCGGCATCCACTTCTCTCTCGTGAGTTTACACGCGCTTATAGGCTGAAACTCCCGTATCGGACGAAACGTCGTGAATCTTCCGAAGAGGTGGGTTCTACCTAGTTGTTTTATGTTTCTATGGCCTACCCTAACACAACCAAGCACCTAGTTCCACAATGCTACCCCCTTTCGACGCCGTTACCGCGTGTTTCCGTATAAGTCCGGTATTTCTCAGCGGGTCTAGGGTTTCACCGGAGGGGGGCTCCGGATCTTCTGGACCCCAACCCAAGCAAGGTGGTGCCATAGCATGTTATTATAGGTGTGTTGTGTGCTTTTGATGGCAAAGATTTCACTCCGGGGTGTGGGCCGCTTCACCGGCATCCACTTCTCTCTCGTGAGTTTACACGCGCTTATAGGCTGAAACTCCCGTATCGGACGAAACGTCGTGAATCTTCCGAAGAGGTGGGTTCTACCTAGTTGTTTTATGTTTCTATGGCCTACCCTAACACAACCAAGCACCTAGTTCCACAATGCTACCCCCTTTCGACGCCGTTACCGCGTGTTTCCGTATAAGTCCGGTATTTCTCCAGCGGGTCTAGGGTTTCACCGGAGGGGGGCTCCGGATCTTCTGGACCCCAACCCAAGCAAGGTGGTGCCATAGCATGTTATTATAGGTGTGTTGTGTGCTTTTGATGGCAAATATTTCACTCCGGGTGTGGGCCGCTTCACCGGCATCCACTTCTCTCTCGTGAGTTTACACGCGCTTATAGGCTGAAACTCCCGTATCGGACGAAACGTCGTGAATCTTCCGAAGAGGTGGGTTCTACCTAGTTGTTTTATGTTTCTATGGCCTACCCTAACACAACCAAGCACCTAGTTCCACAATGCTACCCCCTTTCGACGCCGTTACCGCGTGTTTCCGTATAAGTCCGGTATTTCTCCAGCGGGTCTAGGGTTTCACCGGAGGGGGGCTCCGGATCTTCTGGACCCCAACCCAAGCAAGGTGGTGCCATAGCATGTTATTATAGGTGTGTTGTGTTTTTTGATGGCAAAGATTTCACTCCGGGGTGTGGGCCGCTTCACCGGCATCCACTTCTCTCTCGTGAGTTTACACGCGCTTATAGGCTGAAACTCCCGTATCGGACGAAACGTCGTGAATCTTCCGAAGAGGTGGGTTCTACCTAGTTGTTTTATGTTTCTATGGCCTACCCTAACACAACCAAGCACCTAGTTCCACAATGCTACCCCCTTTCGACGCCGTTACCGCGTGTTTCCGTAAAGTCCGGTATTTCTCCAGCGGGTCTAGGGTTTCACCGGAGGGGGGCTCCGGATCTTCTGGACCCCAACCCAAGCAAGTGGTGCCATAGCATGTTATTATAGGTGTGTTGTGTGCTTTTGATGGCAAAGATTTCACTCCGGGTGTGGGCCGCTTCACCGGCATCCACTTCTCTCTCGTGAGTTTACACGCGCTTATAGGCTGAAACTCCCGTATCGGACGAAACGTCGTGAATCTTCCGAAGAGGTGGGTTCTACCTAGTTGTTTTATGTTTCTATGGCCTACCCTAACACAACCAAGCACCTAGTTCCACAATGCTACCCCCTTTCGACGCCGTTACCGCGTGTTTCCGTATAAGTCCGGTATTTCTCCAGCGGTCTAGGGTTTCACCGGAGGGGGGCTCCGGATCTTCTGGACCCCAACCCAAGAAAGGTGTGCCATAGCATGTTATTATAGGTGTGTTGTGTGCTTTTGATGGCAAAGATTTCACTCCGGGGTGTGGGCCGCTTCACCGGCATCCACTTCTCTCTCGTGAGTTTACACGCGCTTATAGGCTGAAACTCCCGTATCGGACGAAACGTCGTGAATCTTCCGAAGAGGTGGGTTCTACCTAGTTGTTTTATGTTTCTATGGCCTACCCTAACACAACCAAGCACCTAGTTCCACAATGCTACCCCCTTTCGACGCCGTTACCGCGTGTTTCCGTATAAGTCCGGTATTTCTCCAGCGGGTCTAGGGTTTCACCGGAGGGGGGCTCCGGATCTTCTGGACCCCAACCCAAGCAAGGTGGTGCCATAGCATGTTATTATAGGTGTGTTGTGTGCTTTTGATGGCAAAGATTTCACTCCGGGGTGTGGGCCGCTTCACCGGCATCCACTTCTCTCTCGTGAGTTTACACGCGCTTATAGGCTGAAACTCCCGTATCGGACGAAACGTCGTGAATCTTCCGAAGAGGTGGGTTCTACCTAGTTTGTTTTATGTTTCTATGGCCTACCCTAACACAACCAAGCACCTAGTTCCACAATGCTACCCCCTTTCGACGCCGTTACCGCGTGTTTCCGTATAAGTCCGGTATTTCTCCAGCGGGTCTAGGGTTTCACCGGGGGGGGGGCTCCGGATCTTCTGGACCCCAACCCAAGCAAGGTGGTGCCATAGCATGTTATTATAGGTGTGTTTGTGCTTTTGATGGCAAAAGATTTCACTCCGGGGTGTGGGCTTCACCGGCATCCACTTCTCTCTCGTGAGTTTACACGCGCTTATAGGCTGAAACTCCCGTATCGGACGAAACGTCGTGAATCTTCCAAAGAGGTGGGTTCTACCTAGTTGTTTTATGTTTCTATGGCCTACCCTAACACAACCAAGCACCTAGTTCCACAATGCTACCCCCCTTTCGACGCGTTACCGCGTGTTTCCGTATAAGTCCGGTATTTCTCCAGCGGTCTAGGGTTTCACCGGAGGGGGGGCTCCGGATCTTCTGGACCCCAACCCAAGCAAGGTGGCCATAGCATGTTATTATAGGTGTGTTGTGTGCTTTTGATGGCAAAGATTTCACTCCGGGGTGGGGCCGCTTCCGGCATCCACTTCTCTCTCGTGAGTTTACACGCGCTTATAGGCTGAAACTCCCGTATCGGACGAAACGTGAATCTTCCGAAGAGGTGGGTTACCTAGTTGTTTTATGTTTCTATGGCCTACCCTAACACAACCAAGCACCTAGTTCCACAATGCTACCCCCTTTCGACGCCGTTACCGCGTGTTTCCGTATAAGTCCGGTATTTCTCCAGCGGGTCTAGGGTTTCACCGGAGGGGCTCCGGATCTTCTGGACCCCAACCCAAGCAAAGGTGGTGCCATAGCATGTTATTATAGGTGTGTTGTGTGCTTTTGATGGCAAAGATTTCACTCCGGGGTGTGGGCCGCTTCACCATCCACTTCTCTCTCGTGAGTTTACACGCGCTTATAGGCTGAAACTCCCGTATCGGACGAAACGTCGTGAATCTTCCGAAGAGGTGGGTTCTACCTAGTTGTTTTATGTTTCTATGGCCTACCCTAACACAACCAAGCACCTAGTTCCACAATGCTACCCCCTTTCGACGCCGCCGCGTGTTTCCGTATAAGTCCGGTATTTCTCCAGCGGGTCTAGGGTTTCACCGGAGGGGGGCTCCGGATCTTCTGGACCCCAACCCAAGCAAGGTGGTGCCATAGCATGTTATTATAGGTGTGTTTGTGTGCTTTTGATGGCAAAGATTTCACTCCGGGGTGTGGGCCGCTTCACCGGCATCCACTTCTCTCTCGTGAGTTTACACGCGCTTATAGGCTGAAACTCCCGTATCGGACGAAACGTCGTGAATCTTCCGAAGAGGTGGGTTCTACCTAGTTGTTTATGTTTCTATGGCCTACCCTAACACAACCAAGCACCTAGTTCCACAATGCTACCCCCTTTCGACGCCGTTACCGCGTGTTTCCGTATAAGTCCGGTATTTCTCCAGCGGGTCTAGGGTTTCACCGGAGGGGGGCTCCCGGATCTTCTGGACCCCAACCCAAGCAAAGGTGGTGCCATAGCATTATTATAGGTGTGTGTGCTTTTGATGGCAAAGATTTCACTCCGGGGTGTGGGCCGCTTCACCGGCATCCACTTCTCTCTCGTGAGTTTACACGCGCTTATAGGCTGAAACTCCCGTATCGGACGAAACGTCGTGAATCTTCCGAAGAGGTGGGTTCTACCTAGTTGTTTTATGTTTCTATGGCCTACCCTAACACAACCAAGCACCTAGTTCCACAATGCTACCCCCTTTCGACGCCGTTACCGCGTGTTTCCGTATAAGTCCGGTATTTCTCCAGCGGGTCTAGGGTTTCACCGGAGGGGGGCTCCGGATCTTCTGGACCCCAACCCAAGCAAGGTGGTGCCATAGCATGTTATTATAGGTGTGTTGTGTGCTTTTGATGGCAAAGATTTCACTCCGGGGTGTGGGCCGCTTCACCGGCATCCACTTCTCTCTCGTGAGTTTACACGCGCTTATAGGCTGAAACTCCCGTATCGGACGAAACGTCGTGAATCTTCCGAAGAGGTGGGTTCTACCTAGTTTTTTTATGTTTTCTATGGCCTACCCTAACAAAAAAGCACCTAGTTCCACAATGCTACCCCCTTTCGACGCCGTTACCGCGTGTTTCCGTATAAGTCCGGTATTTCTCCAGCGGTCTAGGGTTTCACCGGGGGGGGCTCCGGATCTTCTGGACCCCAACCCAAGCAAGGTGGTGCCATAGAATGTTATTATAGGTGTGTTGTGTGCTTTTGATGGCAAAGATTTCACTCCGGGGTGGGCCGCTTCACCGGCATCCACTTCTCTCTCGTGAGTTTACACGCGCTTATAGGCTGAAACTCCCGTATCGGACGAAACGTCGTGAATCTTCCGAAGAGGTGGGTTCTACCTAGTTGTTTTATGTTTCTATGGCCTACCCTAACACAACCAAGCACCTAGTTCCACAATGCTACCCCCTTTCGACGCCGTTACCGCGTGTTTCCGTATAAGTCCGGTATTTCTCCAGCGGGTCTAGGGTTTCACCGGAGGGGGGCTCCGGATCTTCTGGACCCCAACCCAAGCAAGGTGGTGCCATAGCATGTTATTATAGGTGTGTTGTGTGTTTTGATGGCAAAGATTTCACTCCGGGGTGTGGGCCGCTTCACCGGCATCCACTTCTCTCTCGTGAGTTTACACGCGCTTATAGGCTGAAACTCCCGTATCGGACGAAACGTCGTGAATCTTCCGAAGAGGTGGGTTCTACCTAGTTGTTTTATGTTTCTATGGCCTACCCTAACACAACCAAGCACCTAGTTCCACAATGCTACCCCTTTCGACGCCGTTACCGTGTTTCCGTATAAGTCCGGTATTTCTCCACGGGTCTAGGGTTTCACCGGAGGGGGGCTCCGGATCTTCTGGACCCCAACCCAAGCAAGGTGGTGCCATAGCATGTTATTATAGGTGTGTGTGCTTTTGATGGCAAATTTCACTCCGGGGTGTGGGCCGCTTCACCGGCATCCACTTCTCTCTCGTGAGTTTACACGCGCTTATAGGCTGAACTCCCGTATCGGACGAAACGTCGTGAATCTTCCGAAGAGGTGGGTTCTACCTAGTTGTTTTATGTTCTATGGCCTACCCTAACACAACCAAGCACCTAGTTCCACAATGCTACCCCCTTTCGACGCCGTTACCGTGTTTCCGTATAAGTCCGGTATTTCCAGCGGGTCTAGGGTTTCACCGGAGGGGGCTCCGGATCTTGGACCCCAACCCAAGCAAGGTGGTGCCATAGCATGTTATTATAGGTGTGTTGTGTGCTTTTGATGGCAAAGATTTCACTCCGGGGTGTGGGCCGCTTCACCGGCATCCACTTCTCTCTCGTGAGTTTACACGCGCTTATAGGCTGAACTCCCGTATCGGACGAAACGTCGTGAATCTTCCGAAGAGGTGGGTTCTACCTAGTTGTTTTATGTTTCTATGGCCTACCTAACACAACCAAGCACCTAGTTCCACAATGCTACCCCCTTTCGACGCCGTTACCGCGTGTTTCCGTATAAGTCCGGTATTTCTCCAGCGGGTCTAGGGTTTCACCGGAGGGGGCCGGATCTTCTGGACCCCAACCCAAGCAAGGTGGTGCCATAGCATGTTATTATAGGTGTGTTGTGTGCTTTTGATGGCAAAGATTTCACTCCGGGGTGTGGGCCGCTTCACCGGCATCCACTTCTCTCTCGTGAGTTTACACGCGCTTATAGGCTGAAACTCCCGTATCGGACGAAACGTCGTGAATCTTCCGAAGAGGTGGGTTCTACCTAGTTTTTTATGTTTATGGCCTACCCTAACACAACCAAGCACCTAGTTCCACAATGCTACCCCCTTTCGACGCCGTTACGCGTGTTTCCGTATAAGTCCGGTATTTCTCCAGCGGTCTAGGGTTTCACCGGAGGGGGGGCTCCGGATCTTCTGGACCCCAACCCAAGCAAGGTGGTGCCATAGCATGTTATTATAGGTGTGTGTGTGCTTTTGATGGCAAAGATTTCACTCCGGGTGTGGGCCGCTTCACCGGCATCCACTTCTCTCGTGAGTTTACACGCGCTTATAGGCTGAAACTCCCGTATCGGACGAAACGTCGTGAATCTTCCGAAGAGGTGGGTTCTACCTAGTTGTTTTATGTTTCTATGGCCTACCCTAACACAACCAAGCACCTAGTTCCACAATGCTACCCCCTTTCGACGCCGTTACCGCGTGTTTCCGTATAAGTCCGGTATTTCTCCAACGGGTCTAGGGTTTCACCGGAGGGGGGCTCCCGGATCTTGGACCCCAACCCAAGCAAGGTGGTGCCATAGCATGTTATTATAGGTGTGTTGTGTGCTTTTGATGGCAAAGATTTCACTCCGGGGTGTGGGCCGCTTCACCGGCATCCACTTCTCTCTCGTGAGTTTACACGCGCTTATAGGCTGAAACTCCGTATCGGACGAAACGTCGTGAATCTTCCGAAGAGGTGGGTTACCTAGTTGTTTTATGTTTCTATGGCCTACCCTAACACAACCAAGCACCTAGTTCCACAATGCTACCCCCTTTCGACGCCGTTACCGCGTGTTTCCGTATAAGTCCGGTATTTCTCCAGCGGTCTAGGGTTTCACCGGAGGGGGGCTCCGGATCTGGACCCCAACCCAAGCAAGGGTGCCATAGCATGTTATTATAGGTGTGTTTTGTGCTTTTGATGGCAAAGATTTCACTCCGGGGTGTGGGCCGCTTCACCGGCATCCACTTCTCTCTCGTGAGTTTACACGCGCTTATAGGCTGAAACTCCCGTATCGGACGAAACGTCGTGAATCTTCCGAAGAGGGGTTCTACCTAGTTGTTTTATGTTTCTATGGCCTACCCTAACACAACCAAGCACCTAGTTCCACAATGCTTTGACGCCGTTACCGCGTGTTTCCGTATAAGTCCGGTATTTCTCCAGCGGGTCTAGGGTTTCACCGGAGGGGGGCTCCGGATCTTCTGGACCCCAACCCAAGCAAGGTGGTGCCATAGCATGTTATTATAGGTGTGTTGTGTGCTTTTGATGGCAAAGATTTCACTCCGGGGTGTGGGCCGCTTCACCGGCATCCACTTCTCTCGTGAGTTTACACGCGCTTATAGGCTGAAACTCCCGTATCGGACGAAACGTCGTGAATCTTCCGAAGAGGGGGTTCTACCTAGTTGTTTTATGTTTCTATGGCCTACCTAACACAACCAAGCACCTAGTTCCACAATGCTACCCCCTTTCGACGCCGTTACCGCGTGTTTCCGTATAAGTCCGGTATTTCTCCAGCGGGTCTAGGGTTTCACCGGAGGGGGGCTCCGGATCTTCTGGACCCCAACCCAAGCAAGGTGGTGCCATAGATGTTATTAGGTGTGTTGTGTGCTTTTGATGGCAAAGATTTCACTCCGGGGTGTGGGCCGCTTCACCGGCATCCACTTCTCTCTCGTGAGTTTACACGCGCTTATAGGCTGAAACTCCCGTATCGGACGAAACGTCGTGAATCTTCCGAAGAGGTGGTTCTACCTAGTTGTTTTATGTTTATGGCCTACCCAACACAACCAAGCACCTAGTTCCACAATGCTACCCCCTTTCGACGCCGTTACCGCGTGTTTCCGTATAAGTCCGGTATTTCTCCAGCGGGTCTAGGGTTTCACCGGAGGGGGGGCTCCGGATCTTCTGGACCCCAACCCAAGCAAGGTGGTGCCATAGCATGTTATTATAGGTGTGTTGTGTGCTTTTGATGGCAAAGATTTCACTCCGGGGTGTGGGCCGCTTCACCGGCATCCACTTCTCTCTCGTGAGTTTACACGCGCTTATAGGCTGAAACTCCCGTATCGGACGAAACGTCGTGAATCTTCCGAAGAGGTGGGTTCTACCTAGTTGTTTTATGTTTCTATGGCCTACCCTAAACACAACCAAGCACCTAGTTCCACAATGCTACCCTTTCGACGCCGTTACCGCGTGTTTCCGTATAAGTCCGGTATTTCTCCAGCGGGTCTAGGGTTTCACCGGAGGGGGGCTCCGGATCTTCTGGACCCCAACCCAAGCAAGGTGCCATAGATGTTATTATAGGTGTTTGTGTGCTTTTGATGGCAAAGATTTCACTCCGGGTGTGGGCCGCTTCACCGGCATCCACTTCTCTCTCGTGAGTTTACACGCGCTTATAGGCTGAAACTCCCGTATCGGACGAAACGTCGTGAATCTTCCGAAGAGGTGGGTTCTACCTAGTTGTTTTATGTTTCTATGGCCTACCCTAACACAACCAAGCACCTAGTTCCACAATGCTACCCCCTTTCGACGCCGTTACCGCGTGTTTCCGTATAAGTCCGGTATTTCTCCAGCGGGTCTAGGGTTTCACCGGAGGGGGGGCTCCGGATCTTCTGGACCCCAACCCAAGCAAAGGTGGTGCCATAGCATGTTATTATAGGTGTGTTTGTGTGCTTTTGATGGCAAAGATTTCACTCCGGGGTGTGGGCCGCTTCACCGGCATCCACTTCTCTCTCGTGAGTTTACACGCGCTTATAGGCTGAAACTCCCGTATCGGACGAAACGTCGTGAATCTTCCGAAGAGGTGGGTTCTACCTAGTTGTTTTATGTTTCTATGGCCTACCCTAACACAACCAAGCACCTAGTTCCACAATGCTACCCCCTTTCGACGCCGTTACCGCGTGTTTCCGTATAAGTCCGGTATTTCTCCAGCGGGTCTAGGGTTTCACCGGAGGGGGCTCCGGATCTTCTGGACCCCAACCCAAGCAAGGTGCCATAGCATGTTATTATAGGTGTGTTGTGTGCTTTTGATGGCAAAGATTTCACTCCGGGGTGTGGGCCGCTTCACCGGCATCCACTTCTCTCTCGTGAGTTTACACGCGCTTATAGGCTGAACTCCCGTATCGGACGAAACGTCGTGAATCTTCCGAAGAGGTGGGTTCTACCTAGTTGTTTTATGTTTATATGGCCTACCCTAACACAACCAAGCACCTAGTTCCACAATGCTACCCCCTTTCGACGCCGTTACCGCGTGTTTCCGTATAAGTCCGGTATTTCTCCAGCGGGTCTAGGGTTTCACCGGAGGGGGCTCCGGATCTTCTGGACCCCAACCCAAGCAAGGTGGTGCCATAGCATGTTATTATAGGTGTGTTGTGTGCTTTTGATGGCAAAGATTTCACTCCGGGGTGTGGGCCGCTTCACCGGCATCCACTTCTCTCTCGTGAGTTTTACACGCGCTTATAGGCTGAAACTCCCGTATCGGACGAAACGTCGTGAATCTTCCGAAGAGGTGGGTTCTACCTAGTTGTTTTATGTTTCTATGGCCTACCCTAACACAACCAAGCACCTAGTTCCACAATGCTACCCCCTTTCGACGCCGTTACCGCGTGTTTCCGTATAAGTCCGGTATTTCTCCAGCGGGTCTAGGGTTTCACCGGAGGGGGGCTCCGGATCTTCTGGACCCCAACCCAAGCAAGGTGGTGCCATAGCATGTTATTATAGGTGTGTTGTGCTTTTGATGGCAAAGATTTCACTCCGGGGTGTGGGCCGCTTCACCGGCATCCACTTCTCTCTCGTGAGTTTACACGCGCTTATAGGCTGAAACTCCCGTATCGGACGAAACGTCGTGAATCTTCCGAAGAGGTGGGTTCTACCTAGTTGTTTTATGTTTCTATGGCCTACCCTAACACAACCAAGCACCTAGTTCCACAATGCTACCCCCTTTCGACGCCGTTACCGCGTGTTTCCGTATAAGTCCGGTATTTCTCCAGCGGGTCTAGGGTTTCACCGGAGGGGGGCTCCGGATCTTCTGGACCCCAACCCAAGCAAGGTGCCATAGCATGTTTATAGGTGTGTTGTGTGCTTTTGATGGCAAAGATTTCACTCCGGGGTGTGGGCCGCTTCACCGGCATCCACTTCTCTCTCGTGAGTTTACACGCGCTTATAGGCTGAAACTCCCGTATCGGACGAAACGTCGTGAATCTTCCGAAGAGGTGGGTTCTACCTAGTTGTTTTATGTTTCTATGGCCTACCCTAACACAACCAAGCACCTAGTTCCACAATGCTACCCCCTTTCGACGCCGTTACCGCGTGTTTCCGTATAAGTCCGGTATTTCTCCAGCGGGTCTAGGGTTTCACCGGAGGGGGCTCCGGATCTTCTGGACCCCAACCCAAGCAAGGTGGTGCCATAGCATGTTATTATAGGTGTGTTTGTGCTTTTGATGGCAAAGATTTCACTCCGGGGTGTGGGCCGCTTCACCGGCATCCACTTCTCTCTCGTGAGTTTACACGCGCTTATAGGCTGAAACTCCCGTATCGGACGAAACGTCGTGAATCTTCCGAAGAGGTGGGTTCTACCTAGTTGTTTTATGTTTCTATGGCCTACCCTAACACAACCAAGCACCTAGTTCCACAATGCTACCCCCTTTCGACGCCGTTACCGCGTGTTTCCGTATAAGTCCGGTATTTCTCCAGCGGGTCTAGGGTTTCACCGGAGGGGGGGCTCCGGATCTTCTGGACCCCAACCCAAGCAAGGTGGTGCCATAGCATGTTATTATAGGTGTGTTGTGTGCTTTTGATGGCAAAGATTTCACTCCGGGTGTGGGCCGCTTCACCGGCATCCACTTCTCTCTCGTGAGTTTACACGCGCTTATAGGCTGAAACTCCCGTATCGGACGAAACGTCGTGAATCTTCCGAAGAGGTGGGTTCTACCTAGTTGTTTTATGTTTCTATGGCCTACCCTAACACAACCAAGCACCTAGTTCCACAATGCTACCCCCTTTCGACGCCGTTACCGCGTGTTTCCGTATAAGTCCGGTATTTCTCCAGCGGGTCTAGGGTTTCACCGGAGGGGGCTCCGGATCTTCTGGACCCCAACCCAAGCAAGGTGGTGCCATAGCATGTTATTATAGGTGTGTTGTGTGCTTTTGATGGCAAAGATTTCACTCCGGGTGTGGGCGCTTCACCGGCATCCACTTCTCTCTCGTGAGTTTACACGCGCTTATAGGCTGAAACTCCCGTATCGGACGAAACGTCGTGAATCTTCCGAAGAGGTGGGTTCTACCTAGTTGTTTTATGTTTCTATGGCCTACCCTAACACAACCAAGCACCTAGTTCCACAATGCTACCCCCTTTCGACGCCGTTACCGCGTGTTTCCGTATAAGTCCGGTATTTCTCCAGCGGGTCTAGGGTTTCACCGGAGGGGGGCTCCGGATCTTCTGGACCCCAACCCAAGCAAGGTGGTGCCATAGCATGTTATTATAGGTGTTTGTGCTTTGATGGCAAAGATTTCACTCCGGGGTGTGGGCCGCTTCACCGGCATCCACTTCTCTCTCGTGAGTTTACACGCGCTTATAGGCTGAAACTCCCGTATCGGACGAAACGTCGTGAATCTTCCGAAGAGGGTTCTACCTAGTTGTTTTATGTTTCTATGGCCTACCCTAACACAACCAAGCACCTAGTTCCACAATGCTACCCCCTTTCGACGCCGTTACCGCGTGTTTCCGTATAAGTCCGGTATTTCTCCAGCGGGTCTAGGGTTTCACCGGAGGGGGGGCTCCGGATCTTCTGGACCCCAACCCAAGCAAGGTGTGCCATAGCATGTTATTATAGGTGTGTTTGTGCTTTTGATGGCAAAGATTTCACTCCGGGGTGGGCCGCTTCACATCCACTTCTCTCTCGTGAGTTTACACGCGCTTATAGGCTGAAACTCCCGTATCGGACGAAACGTCGTGAATCTTCCGAAGAGGTGGGTTCTACCTAGTTGTTTTATGTTTCTATGGCCTACCCTAACACAACCAAGCACCTAGTTCCACAATGCTACCCCCTTTCGACGCCGTTACCGCGTGTTTCCGTATAAGTCCGGTATTTCTCCAGCGGGTCTAGGGTTTCACCGGAGGGGGCTCCGGATCTTCTGGACCCCAACCAAGCAAGGTGGTGCCATAGCATGTTATTATAGGTGTGTTGTGCTTTTGATGGCAAAGATTTCACTCCGGGGTGGGCCGCTTCACCGGCATCCACTTCTCTCTCGTGAGTTTACACGCGCTTATAGGCTGAAACTCCCGTATCGGACGAAACGTCGTGAATCTTCCGAAGAGGTGGGTTCTACCTAGTTTTTTTATGTTTATGGCCTACCCTAACACAACCAAGCACCTAGTTCCACAATGCTACCCCCTTTCGACGCCGTTACCGCGTGTTTCCGTATAAGTCCGGTATTTCTCCAGCGGGTCTAGGGTTTCACCGGAGGGGGGCTCCGGATCTTCTGGACCCCAACCCAAGCAAGGTGGTGCCATAGCATGTTATAGGTGTGTTGTGTGCTTTTGATGGCAAAGATTTCACTCCGGGGTGTGGGCCGCTTCACCGGCATCCACTTCTCTCTCGTGAGTTTACACGCGCTTATAGGCTGAAACTCCCGTATCGGACGAAACGTCGTGAATCTTCCGAAGAGGTGGGTTCTACCTAGTTGTTTATGTTTCTATGGCCTACCCTAACACAACCAAGCACCTAGTTCCACAATGCTACCCCCTTTCGACGCCGTTACCGCGTGTTTCCGTATAAGTCCGGTATTTCTCCAGCGGGTCTAGGGTTTCACCGGAGGGGGGCTCCGGATCTTCTGGACCCCAACCCAAGCAAGGTGGTGCCATAGCATGTTATTATAGGTGTGTTGTGTGCTTTTGATGGCAAAGATTTCACTCCGGGGTGTGGGCCGCTTCACCGGCATCCACTTCTCTCTCGTGAGTTTACACGCGCTTATAGGCTGAAACTCCCGTATCGGACGAAACGTCGTGAATCTTCCGAAGAGGTGGGTTCTACCTAGTTTTTTTATGTTTCTATGGCCTACCCTAACACAACCAAGCACCTAGTTCCACAATGCTACCCCCTTTCGACGCCGTTACCGCGTGTTTCCGTATAAGTCCGGTATTTCTCCAGCGGGTCTAGGGTTTCACCGGAGGGGGGGCTCCGGATCTTCTGGACCCCAACCCAAGCAAGGTGGTGCCATAGCATGTTATTATAGGTGTGTTGTGTGCTTTTGATGGCAAAGATTTCACTCCGGGGTGTGGGCCGCTTCACCGGCATCCACTTCTCTCTCGTGAGTTTACACGCGCTTATAGGCTGAAACTCCCGTATCGGACGAAACGTCGTGAATCTTCCGAAGAGGTGGGTTCTACCTAGTTGTTTTATGTTTCTATGGCCTACCTAACACAACCAAGCACCTAGTTCCACAATGCTACCCCCTTTCGACGCCGTTACCGCGTGTTTCCGTATAAGTCCGGTATTTCTCCAGCGGGTAGGGTTTCACCGGAGGGGGGCTCCGGATCTTCTGGACCCCAACCCAAGCAAGGTGGTGCCATAGCATGTTATTATAGGTGTGTTGTGTGCTTTTGATGGCAAAGATTTCACTCCGGGGTGTGGGCCGCTTCACCGGCATCCACTTCTCTCTCGTGAGTTTACACGCGCTTATAGGCTGAAACTCCCGTATCGGACGAAACGTCGTGAATCTTCCGAAGAGGTGGGTTCTACCTAGTTTTTTTTATGTTTATGGCCTACCCTAACACAACCAAGCACCTAGTTCCACAATGCTACCCCCTTTCGACGCCGTTACCGCGTGTTTCCGTATAAGTCCGGTATTTCTCCAGCGGGTCTAGGGTTTCACCGGAGGGGGCTCCGGATCTTCTGGACCCCAACCCAAGCAAGGTGGTGCCATAGATGTTATTATAGTGTTGTGTGCTTTTGATGGCAAAGATTTCACTCCGGGGTGTGGGCCGCTTCACCGGCATCCACTTCTCTCGTGAGTTTACACGCGCTTATAGGCTGAAACTCCCGTATCGGACGAAACGCGTGAATCTTCCGAAGAGGTGGGTTCTACCTAGTTGTTTTATGTTTCTATGGCCTACCCTAACACAACCAAGCACCTAGTTCCACAATGCTACCCCCTTTCGACGCCGTTACCGCGTGTTTCCGTATAAGTCCGGTATTTCTCCAGCGGTCTAGGGTTTCACCGGAGGGGGGCTCCGGATCTTCTGGACCCCAACCCAAGCAAGGTGGTGCCATAGCATGTTATTATAGGTGTGTTGTGTGCTTTTGATGGCAAAGATTTCACTCCGGGTGTGGGCCGCTTCACCGGCATCCACTTCTCTCTCGTGAGTTTACACGCGCTTATAGGCTGAAACTCCCGTATCGGACGAAACGTCGTGAATCTTCCGAAGAGGTGGGTTCTACCTAGTTGTTTTATGTTTCTATGGCCTACCCTAACACAACCAAGCACCTAGTTCCACAATGCTACCCCCTTTCGACGCCGTTACCGCGTGTTTCCGTATAAGTCCGGTATTTCTCCAGCGGGTCTAGGGTTTCACCGGAGGGGGGCTCCGGATCTTCTGGACCCCAACCCAAGCAAGGTGGTGCCATAGCATGTTATTATAGGTGTGTTGTGTGCTTTTGATGGCAAAGATTTCACTCCGGGGTGTGGGCCGCTTCACCGGCATCCACTTCTCTCTCGTGAGTTTACACGCGCTTATAGGCTGAAACTCCCGTATCGGACGAAACGTCGTGAATCTTCCGAAGAGGTGGGTTCTACCTAGTTGTTTTATGTTTTATGGCCTACCCTAACACAACCAAGCACCTAGTTCCACAATGCTACCCCCTTTCGACGCCGTTACCGCGTGTTTCCGTATAAGTCCGGTATTTCTCCAGCGGGTCTAGGGTTTCACCGGAGGGGGGGCTCCGGATCTTCTGGACCCCAACCCAAGCAAGGTGGTGCCATAGCATGTTATTATAGGTGTTTGTGCTTTTGATGGCAAAGATTTCACTCCGGGGTGTGGGCCGCTTCACCGGCATCCACTTCTCTCTCGTGAGTTTACACGCGCTTATAGGCTGAAACTCCCGTATCGGACGAAACGTCGTGAATCTTCCGAAGAGGTGGGTTCTACCTAGTTGTTTTTTATGTTTCTATGGCCTACCCTAACACAACCAAGCACCTAGTTCCACAATGCTACCCCCTTTCGACGCCGTTACCGCGTGTTTCCGTATAAGTCCGGTATTTCTCCAGCGGGTCTAGGGTTTCACCGGAGGGGGGGCTCCGGATCTTCTGGACCCCAACCCAAGCAAGGTGGTGCCATAGCATGTTATTATAGGTGTTTTGTGCTTTTGATGGCAAAGATTTCACTCCGGTGTGGGCCGCTTCACCGGCATCCACTTCTCTCTCGTGAGTTTACACGCGCTTATAGGCTGAAAACTCCCGTATCGGACGAAACGTCGTGAATCTTCCGAAGAGGTGGGTTCTACCTAGTTGTTTTTATGTTTCTATGGCCTACCCTAACACAACCAAGCACCTAGTTCCACAATGCTACCCCCTTTCGACGCCGTTACCGTGTTTCCGTATAAGTCCGGTATTTCTCCAGCGGGTCTAGGGTTTCACCGGAGGGGGGCTCCGGATCTTCTGGACCCCAACCCAAGCAAGGTGGTGCCATAGCATGTTATTATAGGTGTGTTGTGTGCTTTTGATGGCAAAGATTTCACTCCGGGGTGTGGGCCGCTTCACCGGCATCCACTTCTCTCTCGTGAGTTTACACGCGCTTATAGGCTGAAACTCCCGTATCGGACGAAACGTCGTGAATCTTCCGAAGAGGTGGGTTCTACCTAGTTGTTTTATGTTTCTATGGCCTACCCTAACACAACCAAGCACCTAGTTCCACAATGCTACCCCCTTTCGACGCCGTTACCGCTGTTTCCGTATAAGTCCGGTATTTCTCCAGCGGGTCTAGGTTTCACCGGAGGGGGGCTCCGGATCTTCTGGACCCCAACCCAAGCAAGGTGGTGCCATAGCATGTTTTATAGGTGTGTTGTGTGCTTTTGATGGCAAAATTTCACTCCGGGGTGTGGGCCGCTTCACCGGCATCCACTTCTCTCTCGTGAGTTTACACGCGCTTATAGGCTGAAACTCCCGTATCGGACGAAACGTCGTGAATCTTCCGAAGAGGTGGGTTCTACCTAGTTTTTTATGTTTCTATGGCCTACCCTAACACAACCAAGCACCTAGTTCCACAATGCTACCCCCTTTCGACGCCGTTACCGCGTGTTTTCCGTATAAGTCCGGTATTTCTCCAGCGGGTCTAGGGTTTCACCGAGGGGGGCTCCGGATCTTCTGGACCCCAACCCAAGCAAGGTGCCATAGCATGTTATTATAGGTGTGTTGTGTGCTTTTGATGGCAAAGATTTCACTCCGGGGTGTGGGCCGCTTCACCGGCATCCACTTCTCTCTCGTGAGTTTACACGCGCTTATAGGCTGAAACTCCCGTATCGGACGAAACGTGAATCTTCCGAAGAGGTGGTTCTACCTAGTTGTTTTATGTTTCTATGGCCTACCCTAACACAACCAAGCACCTAGTTCCACAATGCTACCCCTTTCGACGCCGTTACCGCGTTTCCGTATAAGTCCGGTATTTCTCCAGCGGGTCTAGGGTTTCACCGGAGGGCTCCGGATCTTCTGGACCCCAACCCAAGCAAGGTGGTGCCATAGCATGTTATTATAGGTGTGTTGTGTGCTTTTGATGGCAAAGATTTCACTCCGGGGTGTGGGCCGCTTCACCGGCATCCACTTCTCTCTCGTGAGTTTACACGCGCTTATAGGCTGAAACTCCCGTATCGGACGAAACGTCGTGAATCTTCCGAAGAGGTGGGTTCTACCTAGTTGTTTTATGTTTCTATGGCCTACCCTAACACAACCAAGCACCTAGTTCCACAATGCTACCCCCTTTCGACGCCGTTACCGTGTTTCCGTATAAGTCCGGTATTCTCCAGCGGTCTAGGGTTTCACCGGAGGGGGCTCCGGATCTTCTGGACCCCAACCCAAGCAAGGTGGCCATAGCATGTTATTATAGGTGTGTTGTGTGCTTTTGATGGCAAAGATTTCACTCCGGGGTGGGCCGCTTCACCGGCATCCACTTCTCTCTCGTGAGTTTACACGCGCTATAGGCTGAAACTCCCGTATCGGACGAAACGTCGTGAATCTTCCGAAGAGGTGGGTTCTACCTAGTTGTTTTATGTTTCTATGGCCTACCCTAACACAACCAAGCACCTAGTTCCACAATGCTACCCCCCTTTCGACGCCGTTACCGCGTGTTTCCGTATAAGTCCGGTATTTCTCCAGCGGGTCTAGGGTTTCACCGGAGGGGGGCTCCGGATCTTCTGGACCCCAACCCAAGCAAGTGGTGCCATAGCATGTTATTATAGGTGTGTTGTGTGCTTTTGATGGCAAAGATTTCACTCCGGGGTGTGGGCCGCTTCACCGGCATCCACTTCTCTCTCGTGAGTTTACACGCGCTTATAGGCTGAAACTCCCGTATCGGACGAAACGTCGTGAATCTTCCGAAGAGGTGGGTTCTACCTAGTTTTTTTATGTTTCTATGGCCTACCCTAACACAACACCTAGTTCCACAATGCTACCCCCTTCGACGCCGTTACCGCGTTTTTCCGTATAAGTCCGGTATTTCTCCAGCGGGTCTAGGGTTTCACCGGAGGGGGGCTCCGGATCTTCTGGACCCCAACCCAAGCAAGGTGGTGCCATAGCATGTTATTATAGGTGTGTTGTGTGCTTTTGATGGCAAAGATTTCACTCCGGGGTGGGCCGCTTCACCGGCATCCACTTCTCTCTCGTGAGTTTACACGCGCTTATAGGCTGAAAACTCCCGTATCGGACGAAACGTCGTGAATCTTCCGAAGAGGGTTCTACCTAGTTGTTTTATGTTTCTATGGCCTACCCTAACACAACCAAGCACCTAGTTCCACAATGCTACCCCCTTTCGACGCCGTTACCGCGTGTTTCCGTATAAGTCCGGTATTTCTCCACGGGTCTAGGGTTTCACCGGAGGGGGCTCCGGATCTTCTGGACCCCAACCCAAGCAAGGTGGTGCCATAGCATGTATTATAGTGTTGTGTGCTTTTGATGGCAAAGATTTCACTCCGGGTGTGGGCCGCTTCACCATCCACTTCTCTCTCGTGAGTTTTACACGCGCTTATAGGCTGAAACTCCCGTATCGGACGAAACGTCGTGAATCTTCCGAAGAGGTGGGTTACCTAGTTGTTTTATGTTTATGGCCTACCCTACAACCAAGCACCTAGTTCCACAATGCTACCCCCTTTCGACGCCGTTACCGCGTGTTTCCGTATAAGTCCGGTATTTCTCCAGCGGGTCTAGGTTTCACCGGAGGGGGGCTCCGGATCTTCTGGACCCCAACCCAAGCAAGGTGCCATAGAATGTTATTATAGGTGTGTTTGTGCTTTTGATGGCAAAGATTTCACTCCGGGGTGTGGGCCGCTTCACCGGCATCCACTTCTCTCTCGTGAGTTTACACGCGCTTATAGGCTGAAACTCCCGTATCGGACGAAACGTCGTGAATCTTCCGAAGAGGTGGGTTCTACCTAGTTGTTTATGTTTCTATGGCCTACCCTAACACAACCAAGCACCTAGTTCCACAATGCTACCCCCTTTCGACGCCGTTACCGCGTGTTTCCGTATAAGTCCGGTATTTCTCCAGCGGGTCTAGGGTTTCACCGGAGGGGGGCTCCGGATCTTCTGGACCCCAACCCAAGCAAGGTGGTGCCATAGCATGTTATTATAGGTGTGTTGTGTGCTTTTGATGGCAAAGATTTCACTCCGGGGTGTGGGCCGCTTCACCGGCATCCACTTCTCTCTCTCGTGAGTTTACACGCGCTTATAGGCTGAAACTCCCGTATCGGACGAAACGTCGTGAATCTTCCGAAGAGGTGGGTTCTACCTAGTTGTTTTATGTTTCTATGGCCTACCCTAACACAACCAAGCACCTAGTTCCACAATGCTACCCCCTTTCGACGCCGTTACCGCGTGTTTCCGTATAAGTCCGGTATTTCTCCAGCGGGTCTAGGGTTTCACCGGAGGGGGGCTCCGGATCTTCTGGACCCCAACCCAAGCAAGGTGGTGCCATAGCATGTTATTATAGGTGTGTTGTGTGCTTTTGATGGCAAAGATTTCACTCCGGGGTGTGGGCCGCTTCACCGGCATCCACTTCTCTCTCGTGAGTTTACACGCGCTTATAGGCTGAAACTCCCGTATCGGACGAAACGTCGTGAATCTTCCGAAGAGGTGGGTTCTACCTAGTTGTTTTATGTTATGGCCTACCCTAACACAACCAAGCACCTTCCACAATGCTACCCCCTTTCGACGCCGTTACCGCGTGTTTCCGTATAAGTCCGGTATTTCTCCAGCGGGTCTAGGGTTTCACCGGAGGGGGGCTCCGGATCTTCTGGACCCCAACCCAAGCAAGGTGTGCCATAGAATGTTATTATAGTGTGTTGTGTGCTTTTGATGGCAAAGATTTCACTCCGGGGTGGGGCCGCTTCACCGGCATCCACTTCTCTCTCGTGAGTTTACACGCGCTTATAGGCTGAAACTCCCGTATCGGACGAAACGTCGTGAATCTTCCGAAGAGGTGGGTTCTACCTAGTTGTTTTATGTTTATGGCCTACCCTAACACAACCAAGCACCTAGTTCCACAATGCTACCCCTTTCGACGCCGTTACCGCGTGTTTCCGTATAAGTCCGGTATTTCTCCAGCGGTCTAGGGTTTCACCTCCGGATCTTCTGGACCCCAACCCAAGCAAGGTGGTGCCATAGCATGTTATTATAGGTGTGTTGTGTGCTTTTGATGGCAAAATTTTCACTCCGGGGTGTGGGCCGCTTCACCGGCATCCACTTCTCTCTCGTGAGTTTACACGCGCTTATAGGCTGAAACTCCCGTATCGGACGAACGTCGTGAATCTTCCGAAAGAGGTGGGTTCTACCTAGTTGTTTTATGTTTCTATGGCCTACCCTAACACAACCAAGCACCTAGTTCCACAATGCTACCCCCTTTCGACGCCGTTACCGCGTGTTTCCGTATAAGTCCGGTATTTCTCCAGCGGTCTAGGGTTTCACCGGAGGGGGGCTCCGGATCTTCTGGACCCCAACCCAAGCAAGGTGGTGCCATAGCATGTTATTATAGGTGTGTTGTGTGCTTTTGATGGCAAATTTCACTCCGGGGTGTGGGCCGCTTCACCGGCATCCACTTCTCTCTCGTGAGTTTACACGCGCTTATAGGCTGAAACTCCCGTATCGGACGAAACGTCGTGAATCTTCCGAAGAGGTGGGTTCTACCTAGTTGTTTTATGTTTCTATGGCCTACCCTAACACAACCAAGCACCTAGTTCCACAATGCTACCCCCTTTCGACGCCGTTACCGCGTTTTCCGTATAAGTCCGGTATTTCTCCAGCGGGTCTAGGGTTTCACCGGAGGGGGGCTCCGGATCTTCTGGACCCCAACCCAAGCAAGGTGGTGCCATAGCATGTTATTATAGGTGTGTTGTGCTTTTGATGGCAAATATTTCACTCCGGGGTGTGGGCCGCTTCACCGGCATCCACTTCTCTCTCGTGAGTTTACACGCGCTTATAGGCTGAAACTCCCGTATCGGACGAAACGTCGTGAATCTTCCGAAGAGGTGGGTTCTACCTAGTTGTTTTATGTTTCTATGGCCTACCCTAACACAACCAAGCACCTAGTTCCACAATGCTACCCCCTTTCGACGCCCGTTACCGCGTGTTTCCGTATAAGTCCGGTATTTCTCCAGCGGGTCTAGGGTTTCACCGGAGGGGGGCTCCGGATCTTCTGGACCCCAACCCAAGCAAGGTGGTGCCATAGCATGTTATTATAGGTGTGTTGTGTGCTTTTGATGGCAAATTTCACTCCGGGGTGTGGGCCGCTTCACCGGCATCCACTTCTCTCTCGTGAGTTTACACGCGCTTATAGGCTGAAACTCCCGTATCGGACGAAACGTCGTGAATCTTCCGAAGAGGTGGGTTCTACCTAGTTTTTTTATGTTTCTATGGCCTACCCTAACACAACCAAGCACCTAGTTCCACAATGCTACCCCCTTTCGACGCCGTTACCGCGTGTTTCCGTAAAGTCCGGTATTTCTCCAGCGGGTCTAGGGTTTCACCGGAGGGGGGCTCCGGATCTTCTGGACCCCAACCCAAGCAAGGTGGTGCCATAGCATGTTATTATAGGTGTGTTGTGTGCTTTTGATGGCAAAAGATTTCACTCCGGTGTGGGCCGCTTCACCGGCATCCACTTCTCTCTCGTGAGTTTTACACGCGCTTATAGGCTGAAACTCCCGTATCGGACGAAACGTCGTGAATCTTCCGAAGAGGTGGGTTCTACCTAGTTGTTTTTATGTTTCTATGGCCTACCCTAACACAACCAAGCACCTAGTTCCACAAATCCCCCTTTCGACGCCGTTACCGCGTGTTTCCGTATAAGTCCGGTATTTCTCCAGCGGGTCTAGGGTTTCACCGGAGGGGGCTCCGGATCTTCTGGACCCCAACCCAAGCAAGGTGGTGCCATAGCATGTTATTATAGGTGTGTTGTGTGCTTTTGATGGCAAATTTCACTCCGGGGTGTGGGCCGCTTCACCGGCATCCACTCTCTCGTGAGTTTACACGCGCTTATAGGCTGAAACTCCCGTATCGGACGAAACGTCGTGAATCTTCCGAAAGAGGTGGGTTCTACCTAGTTTTTATGTTTCTATGGCCTACCCTAACACAACCAAGCACCTAGTTTCCACAATGCTACCCCCTTTCGACGCCGTTACCGCGTGTTTTCCGTATAAGTCCGGTATTTCTCCAGCGGGTCTAGGGTTTCACCGGAGGGGGGGCTCCGGATCTTCTGGACCCCAACCCAAGCAAGGTGGTGCCATAGATGTTATTATAGGTGTGTTGTGTGCTTTTGATGGCAAAGATTTCACTCCGGGGTGTGGGCCGCGGCATCCACTTCTCTCTCGTGAGTTTACACGCGCTTATAGGCTGAAACTCCGTATCGGACGAAACGTCGTGAATCTTCCGAAGAGGTGTTCTACCTAGTTGTTTTATGTTTCTATGGCCTACCCTAAACACAACCAAGCACCTAGTTCCACTACCCCCCCCTTTCGACGCCGTTACCGCGTGTTTCCGTATAAGTCCGGTATTTCTCCAGCGGGTCTAGGGTTTCACCGGAGGGGGGCTCCGGATCTTCTGGACCCCAACCCAAGCAAGGTGGTGCCATAGCATGTTATTATAGGTGTGTTGTGTGCTTTTGACAAAGATTTCACTCCGGGGTGTGGGCCGCTTCACCGGCATCCACTTCTCTCTCGTTTACACGCGCTTATAGGCTGAAACTCCCCGTATCGGACGAAACGTCGTGAATCTTCCGAAGAGGTGGGTTCTACCTAGTTGTTTTATGTTTCTATGGCCTACCCTAACACAACCAAGCACCTAGTTCCACAATGCTACCCCCTTTCGACGCCGTTACCGCGTGTTTCCGTATAAGTCCGGTATTTCTCCAGCGGGTCTAGGGTTTCACCGGAGGGGGGCTCCGGATCTTCTGGACCCCAACCCAAGCAAGGTGCCATAGCATGTTATTATAGGTGTGTTGTGTGCTTTTGATGGCAAATATTTCACTCCGGGGTGTGGGCCGCTTCACCGGCATCCACTTCTCTCTCGTGAGTTTACACGCGCTTATAGGTGAAACTCCCGTATCGGACGAAACGCGTGAATCTTCCGAAGAGGTGGGTTCTACCTAGTTGTTTTATGTTTCTATGGCCTACCTTAACACAACCAAGCACCTAGTTCCACAATGCTACCCCCTTTCGACGCCGTTACCGCGTGTTTCCGTATAATTTCTCCAGCGGGTCTAGGGTTTCACCGGAGGGGGGGCTCCGGATCTTCTGGACCCCAACCCAAGCAAGGTGGTGCCATAGCATGTTATTATAGGTGTGTTGTGTGCTTTATGGCAAAGATTTCACTCCGGGGTGTGGGCCGCTTCACCGGCATCCACTTCTCTCTCGTGAGTTTACACGCGCTTATAGGCTGAAAACTCCCGTATCGGACGAAACGTCGTGAATCTTCCGAAGAGGTGGGTTCTACCTAGTTGTTTTATGTTTTTGGCCTACCTAACACAACCAAGCACCTAGTTCCACAATGCTACCCCCTTTCGACGCCGTTACGCGTGTTTCCGTATAAGTCCGGTATTTCTCCACGGGTCTAGGGTTTCACCGGAGGGGGGCTCCGGATCTTCTGGACCCCAACCCAAGAAAGGTGGTGCCATAGCATGTTATTATAGGTGTGTTGTGTGCTTTTGATGGCAAATATTTCACTCCGGGGTGTGGGCCGCTTCACCGGCATCCACTTCTCTCTCGTGAGTTTACGCGCTTATAGGCTGAAACTCCCGTATCGGACGAAACGTCGTGAATCTTCCGAAGAGGTGGGTTCTACCTAGTTTTTTTATGTTTCTATGGCCTACCAACACAACCAAGCACCTAGTTCCACAATGCTACCCCCTTTCGACGCCGTTACCGCGTGTTTCCGTATAAGTCCGGTATTTCTCCACGGGTCTAGGGTTTCACCGGAGGGGGGCTCCGGATCTTCTGGACCCCAACCCAAGCAAGGTGGTGCCATAGCATGTTATTATAGGTGTGTTGTGTGCTTTTATGGCAAAAGATTTCACTCCGGGTGTGGGCCGCTTCACCGGCATCCACTTCTCTCTCGTGAGTTTACACGCGCTTATAGGCTGAAACTCCGTATCGGACGAAACGTCGTGAATCTTCCGAAGAGGTGGGTTCTACCTAGTTGTTTTATGTTTCTATGGCCTACCCTAACAAACCAAGCACCTAGTTTCCACAATGCTACCCCCTTTCGACGCCGTTACCGCGTTTCCGTATAAGTCCGGTATTTCTCCAGCGGGTCTAGGGTTTCACCGGAGGGGGGCTCCGGATCTTCTGGACCCCAACCCAAGCAAGGTGGTGCCATAGCATGTTATTATAGGTGTGTTGTGTGCTTTTGATGGCAAATATTTCACTCCGGGGTGTGGGCCGCTTCACCGGCATCCACTCTCTCTCGTGAGTTTACACGCGCTTATAGGCTGAAACTCCCGTATCGGACGAAACGTCGTGAATCTTCCAAGAGGTGGGTTCTACCTAGTTTTTTATGTTTCTATGGCCTACCCTAACACAACCAAGCACCTAGTTCCACAATGCTACCCCCTTTCGACGCCGTTACCGCGTGTTTCCGTATAAGTCCGGTATTTCTCCAGCGGGTCTAGGGTTTCACCGGAGGGGGGGCTCCGGATCTTCTGGACCCCAACCCAAGCAAGGTGGTGCCATAGCAGTTATTATAGGTGTGTTGTGTGCTTTTGATGGCAAAGATTTCACTCCGGGGTGTGGGCCGCTTCACCGGCATCCACTTCTCTCTCGTGAGTTTACACGCGCTTATAGGCTGAAACTCCGTATCGGACGAAACGTCGTGAATCTTCCGAAGAGGTGGGTTCTACCTAGTTGTTTTATGTTTCTATGGCCTACCCTAACACAACCAAGCACCTAGTTCCAAATTCTACCCCCTTTCGACGCCGTTACCGCATGTTTCCGTATAAGTCCGGTATTTCTCCAGCGGGTCTAGGGTTTCACCGGAGGGGGGGCTCCGGATCTTCTGGACCCCAACCCAAGCAAGGTGGTGCCATAGCATGTTATTATAGGTGTGTTGTGTGCTTTTGATGGCAAAGATTTCACTCCGGGGTGTGGGCCGCTTCACCGGCATCCACTTCTCTCGTGAGTTTACACGCGCTTATAGGCTAAAACTCCCGTATCGGACGAAACCGTGAATCTTCCGAAGAGGTGGTTCTACCTAGTTGTTTTTATGTTTCTATGGCCTACCCTAACACAACCAAGCACCTAGTTCCACAATGCTACCCCCTTTCGACGCCGTTACCGCGTGTTTCCGTATAAGTCCGGTATTTCTCCAGGTCTAGGGTTTCACCGGAGGGGGCTCCGGATCTTCTGGACCCCAACCCAAGCAAGGTGGTGCCATAGCATGTTATTATAGGTGTGTTGTGTGCTTTTGATGGCAAATATTTCACTCCGGGGTGTGGGCCGCTTCACCGGCATCCACTTCTCTCTCGTGAGTTTACACGCGCTTATAGGCTGAAACTCCCGTATCGGACGAAACGTCGTGAATCTTCCGAAGAGGTGGGTTCTACCTAGTTTTTTTATGTTTCTATGGCCTACCCTAACACAACCAAGCACCTAGTTCCACAATGCTACCCCCTTTCGACGCCGTTACCGTGTTTTCCGTATAAGTCCGGTATTTCTCCAGCGGGTCTAGGGTTTCACCGGAGGGGGGGCTCCGGATCTTCTGGACCCCAACCCAAGCAAGGTGGTGCCATAGCATGTTATTATAGGTGTGTTGTGTGCTTTTGATGGAAAAGATTTCACTCCGGGGTGTGGGCTTCACCGGCATCCACTTCTCTCTCGTGAGTTTACACGCGCTTATAGGCTGAAACTCCCGTATGGACGAAACGTCGTGAATCTTCCGAAGAGGTGGGTTCTACCTAGTTGTTTTATGTTTCTATGGCCTACCCTAACACAACCAAGCACCTAGTTCCACAATGCTACCCCCTTTCGACGCCGTTACCGTGTTTCCGTATAAGTCCGGTATTCTCCGGGTCTAGGGTTTCACCGGAGGGGGGGCTCCGGATCTTCTGGACCCCAACCCAAGCAAGGTGGTGCCATAGCATGTTATTATGTGTTGTGTGCTTTTGATGGCAAAGATTTCACTCCGGGGTGTGGGCCGCTTCACCGGCATCCACTTCTCTCTCGTGAGTTTACACGCGCTTATAGGCTGAAACTCCCGTATCGGACGAAACGTCGTGAATCTTCCGAAGAGGTGGGTTCTACCTAGTTGTTTTATGTTTCTATGGCCTACCCTAACACAACCAAGCACCTAGTTCCACAATGCTACCCCCTTTCGACGCCGTTACCGCGTGTTTCCGTATAAGTCCGGTATTTCTCCAGCGGGTCTAGGGTTTCACCAGGGGGGCTCCGGATCTTCTGGACCCCAACCCAAGCAAGGTGGCCATAGCATGTTATTATAGGTGTGTTGTGTGCTTTTGATGGCAAAGATTTCACTCCGGGTGTGGGCCGCTTCACCGGCATCCACTTCTCTCTCGTGAGTTTACACGCGCTTATAGGCTGAAACTCCCGTATCGGACGAAACGTCGTGAATCTTCCGAAGAGGTGGGTTCTACCTAGTTGTTTTATGTTTCTATGGCCTACCCTAACACAACCAAGCACCTAGTTCCACAATGCTACCCCCTTTCGACGCCGTTACCGCGTGTTTCCGTATAAGTCCGGTATTTCTCCAGCGGGTCTAGGGTTTCACCGGAGGGGGGCTCCGGATCTTCTGGACCCCAACCCAAGCAAGGTGGTGCCATAGCATGTTATTATAGGTGTGTTGTGTGCTTTGATGGCAAAGATTTCACTCCGGGTGTGGCCGCTTCACCGGCATCCACTTCTCTCTCGTGAGTTTACACGCGCTTATAGGCTGAAACTCCTATCGGACGAAACGTCGTGAATCTTCCGAAGAGTGGGTTCTACCTAGTTGTTTTATGTTTCTATGGCCTACCCTAACACAACCAAGCACCTAGTTCCACAATGCTACCCCCTTTCGACGCCGTTACCGCGTGTTTCCGTATAAGTCCGGTATTTCTCCAGCGGGTCTAGGTTTCACCGGAGGGGGGGCCGGATCTTCTGGACCCCAACCCAAGCAAGGTGGTGCCATAGAATTATTATAGGTGTGTTGTGTGCTTTTGATGGCAAATATTTCACTCCGGGGTGTTGGCCGCTTCACCGGCATCCACTTCTCTCTCGTGAGTTTACACGCGCTTATAGGCTGAAACTCCCGTATCGGACGAAACGTCGTGAATATTCCGAAGAGGTGGGTTCTACCTAGTTGTTTTATGTTTCTATGGCCTACCCTAACACAACCAAGCACCTAGTTCCACAATGCTACCCCCTTTCGACGCCGTTACCGCGTGTTTCCGTATAAGTCCGGTATTTCTCAGCGGGTCTAGGGTTTCACCGGAGGGGGGGCTCCGGATCTTCTGACCCCAACCCAAGAAAGGTGGTGCCATAGCATGTTATTATTGGTGTGTTGTGTGCTTTTGATGGCAAAGATTTCACTCCGGGGTGTGGGCCGCTTCACCGGCATCCACTTCTCTCTCGTGAGTTTACACGCGCTTATAGGCTGAAACTCCCGTATCGGACGAAACGTCGTGAATCTTCCGAAGAGGTGGGTTCTACCTAGTTGTTTTATGTTTCTATGGCCTACCCTAACACAACCAAGCACCTAGTTCCACAATGCTACCCCCTTTCGACGCCGTTACCGTGTTTCCGTATAAGTCCGGTATTTCTCCAGCGGGTCTAGGGTTTCACCGGAGGGGGGCTCCGGATCTTCTGGACCCCAACCAAGCAAGGTGGTGCCATAGAATGTTATTATAGGTGTGTTGTGTGCTTTTGATGGCAAAGATTTCACTCCGGGGTGTGGGCCGCTTCACCGGCATCCACTTCTCTCTCGTGAGTTTACACGCGCTTATAGGCTGAAACTCCCGTATCGGACGAAACGTCGTGAATCTTCCAAAGGTGGGTTCTACCTAGTTGTTTTATGTTTCTATGGCCTACCCTAACACAACCAAGCACCTAGTTCCACAATGCTACCCCCTTTCGACGCCGTTACCGCGTGTTTCCGTATAAGTCCGGTATTTCTCCAGCGGGTCTAGGGTTTCACCGGAGGGGGCTCCGGATCTTCTGGACCCCAACCCAAGCAAGGTGGTTCCATAGCATGTTATTATAGGTGTGTTGTGTGCTTTTGATGGCAAAGATTTCACTCCGGGGTGTGGGCCGCTTCACCGGCATCCACTTCTCTCTCGTGAGTTTACACGCGCTTATAGGCTGAAACTCCCGTATCGGACGAAACGTCGTGAATCTTTCCGAAGAGGTGGGTTCTACCTAGTTGTTTTATGTTTCTATGGCCTACCCTAACACAACCAAGCACCTAGTTCCACAATGCTACCCCCTTTCGACGCCGTTACCGCGTGTTTCCGTATAAGTCCGGTATTTCTCCAGCGGGTCTAGGGTTTCACCGGAGGGGGGCTCCGGATCTTCTGGACCCCAACCCAAGCAAGGTGGTGCCATAGCATGTTATTATAGGTGTGTTGTGTGCTTTGATGGCAAAGATTTCACTCCGGGGTGTGGGCCGCTTCACCGGCATCCACTTCTCTCTCGTGAGTTTACACGCGCTTATAGGCTGAAACTCCCGTATCGGACAAACGTCGTGAATCTTCCGAAGAGGTGGTTCTACCTAGTTGTTTTATGTTTCTATGGCCTACCCTAACACAACCAAGCACCTAGTTCCACAATGCTACCCCCTTTCGACGCCGTTACCGCGTGTTTCCGTATAAGTCCGGTATTTCTCCGCGGGTCTAGGGTTTCACCGGAGGGGGGCCGGATCTTCTGGACCCCAACCCAAGCAAGGTGGTGCCATATGTTATTATAGGTGTGTTGTGCTTTTGATGGCAAATATTTCACTCCGGGGTGTGGGCCGCTTCACCGGCATCCACTTCTCTCGTGAGTTTACACGCGCTTATAGGCTGAAACTCCCGTATCGGACGAAACGTCGTGAATCTTCCGAAGAGGTGGGTTCTACCTAGTTGTTTTATGTTTCTATGGCCTACCCTAACACAACCAAGCACCTAGTTCCACAATGCTACCCCCTTTCGACGCCGTTACCGCGTGTTTCCGTATAAGTCCGGTATTTCTCCAGCGGGTCTAGGGTTTCACCGGAGGGGGGGCTCCGGATCTTCTGACCCCAACCCAAGAAGGTGGTGCCATAGCATGTTATTATTGGTGTGTTGTGTGCTTTTGATGGCAAAGATTTCACTCCGGGGTGTGGGCCGCTTCACCGGCATCCACTTCTCTCTCGTGAGTTTACACGCGCTTATAGGCTGAAACTCCCGTATCGGACGAAACGTCGTGAATCTTCCGAAGAGGTGGGTTCTACCTAGTTGTTTTATGTTTCTATGGCCTACCCTAACACAACCAAGCACCTAGTTCCACAATGCTACCCCCTTTCGACGCCGTTACCGCGTGTTTCCGTATAAGTCCGTATTTCTCCAGCGGGTCTAGGGTTTCACCGGAGGGGGGCTCCGGATCTTCTGGACCCCAACCCAAGCAAGGGTGCCATAGAATGTTTTATAGGTGTGTTGTGTGCTTTTGATGGCAAAGATTTCACTCCGGGGTGTGGGCCGCTTCACCGGCATCCACTCTCTCGTGAGTTTACACGCGCTTATAGGCTGAAACTCCCGTATCGGACGAAACGTCGTGAATCTTCCAAGAGGTGGGTTCTACCTAGTTGTTTTATGTTTCTATGGCCTACCCTAACAAACCAAGCACCTAGTTCCACAATGCTACCCCCTTTCGACGCCGTTACCGCGTGTTTTCGTATAAGTCCGGTATTTCTCCAACGGGTCTAGGGTTTCACCGGAGGGGGGCTCCGGATCTTCTGGACCCCAGCCCAAGCAAGGTGGTTCCATAGCATGTTATTATAGGTGTGTTTGTGTGCTTTTGATGGCAAAGATTTCACTCCGGGGTGTGGGCCGCTTCACCGGCATCCACTTCTCTCTCGTGAGTTTACACGCGCTTATAGGCTGAAACTCCCGTATCGGACGAAACGTCGTGAATCTTCCGAAGAGGTGGGTTCTACCTAGTTGTTTTATGTTTCTATGGCCTACCCTAACACAACCAAGCACCTAGTTCCACAATGCTACCCCTTTCGACGCCTTACCGCGTGTTTCCGTATAAGTCCGGTATTTCTCCAGCGGGTCTAGGGTTTCACCGGAGGGGGGGCTCCGGATCTTCTGGACCCCAACCCAAGCAAGGTGGTGCCATAGCATGTTATTATAGGTGTTTGTGCTTTTGATGGCAAAGATTTCACTCCGGGGTCTTGTCGGGGGTCTTGTCGTCCGTCTAAGTTGGGAGGGCCAAAGCTTCAGGGGTCTTGTCGTCCGTCTAAGTTGGGAGGGCCAATGCCATTATGGCAACCATAGAAAGGCATTTGCCTCGTTGGTCTTGTCGTTTTTATAGAGTTGTGGAATGAACACACGATGACATAACCTCTGCACCAATTCTACAATACATTCATCATTTTCGAGAAATTTAAGAAGGAAGTGGCATATTGTGATAATATTGGGGTAAAGCATCTTGATTCCTTATGCCACACGCGTAAGCCTCGGTTTTGGCCATTTCCCGCCGCCGTTTTTTTTTTCTCTTGGTTGATTTTAAATCTATTTCACTAATACATTATGGAATTTTTTTGCCTCTTTTGAAAAATTAAAAGGGGAAAATTGATGAAAATCATACGCGGAAGCTTCTAAAACGCCATTCTTTTGTAGGTCTATATATGACCAACAGGGTATGACATATCCATTTAAAAGAATCAAAGCCGATCACATTTGAGTAAAAAACTATGCATGCAAATTGTTTTATTTTTCATGTTAATTTGTGTTTTCTTCATATAATCTAAACTAGCCTATTTTGACCATATAGAGTTTAGCATATAATTATATCATCTACCTTAGAGCATTTTGAGCAAAAGGGAGTAGTATAGCATTTTGAAAAAAAAAAGACGTGTGCCGACGGCAATGCCGTCGGCTTCTGTTAAAAAGAAGAAGAAGGAACTGTGTGCCGACGGCAATGCCGTCGGCGTAGCCTGATCCGCAGAGGCTTATCGGGTCGCGACGGTCGTCCCCAACCAGTCAACTTTTCTTTCCCCAACCCCTCCGCTCGATCGCCTCATCCACCCCGCCGCCGCCGCCGTCTCCCCCGTCTCCCCGCCGCATCGCCGCTTCCCCGCCGCGCCTCCATCTCCTCCCCCATCGACCCGAGCACGGACGCCCGCCCGCTACCGCCGAGGTATTCCTCCCTCCGCCCCATCCTCCTCCCCCTGTCTCCCTCGCCGTCCCCCGCTCCACCGCCGTCCCCCGCTCCACCGCGGCCGAGGATGTCCACGTCGGTGAAGAGGAACCCGTAGCCGAGCTCCAGCACGTGGCGCTGCAGCTTCAGCTTGCTCCACACCATCTCCATCCACTCCCTGGAGCCGAAGAACTTGGCGGAGGTGAATTCCATGTTGAGGAACGGCATGGTGTAGTGGTAACAGTGCCGGTGCACGGCCTGGCACCGGACGTGGGCGGCGGCGTCCATGGAGACGACGAGCACGTGCGGGAGCAGCCGGGATGTGCCGTCGCCGATGCGGAAGCTTTCGAGGAACATGTCCAGCAGGGAGCCTGGCGCCGCCCACGCCTGGTTCACGCACGTGATGATCACGGTCCGGTCGTCCATCGCCGCTCGTGACCGCCGCCGCCAAACCCCTGAATTCCTCCGCGTCCTGATCGACAAGAGATGCGAATGCATGATCAAGTAGTTGGATAAACAAAAAAGATTGCATGCCGAATCAATTCAGTGGCAAATTGGCAGTACGCGAGTAGTTGGTCAACTGTACTAGTTGGTGCTGCAAGTAGACACAGCACTTTGAATTTTCTATGGAAAAGCAGATTATTTGATCAAAAAACTAAACTTTCTATTCAACAAACCTTTTCTTGGTGATCTCTGCTAAGAACGGCGACACCATGCATAGTTGAATTGACCTTGAACGTGGCGTTAGCGTGATGTTGGTGAAGAAGATGGTTTTTTCCTTCGCTTGGAACGGCCACCCCATGCCTACTCGAATTGGCCTTCAAAGTAGCGTCAGCCTGATGACGTTGACGAACGTTGTTTCCAGCTTCAACAACCGGCGGTGCCCGGCGTGCAGTCCCATTGCGGCGGTGGTACTGCTCGTCCGACGACCTCCAGCCGGAGAACTGCACATGCGTCCTTGCACGGCTGAGCCCGGCCGGCGCCCGGTACTGGACGAGCATCACGAAGGTGAGCACAGCCACGGCGCCGAGGACGAATGACACCGCCTGCCGCGCCGTGGCCTCGGCGACGATGGCCTTCACCATGATGGATAACTAGCAAACGAACCGATTGATGGGTGTGTCCTGGTTTGGTATGCTAGCAAAGTACACTGACCAGACTCACCTCATCGATCATATATGTATGATGAGTAAAGTACTACACTATGATGGAATTAGCTAGGTAGGACTAAATGGAGTATATGAGGTGTTTCGGGTCCATAAATAGGCGGCTCCGGCCATCCCGCCGGTCCGGGAGGGTGGTGTTTTAAACAAAAGACCCCAGGAGGTGGGCGGAAACTGATGGAGGGATAATAACCCGGTAGGCCAACTCTAAGGTGTAATTCGGCCCAAAAGACGCTGCGCAAGATCCGGCTAAGGATAAAAGAACTTCTAGAAGGCCCAAGATTGTAGGCCTCGTAACCCGGATTGTGGGTTACGGTAAGGAAAGTTAGGGTTTTATACGCAGTGTCCGGGTAGGATTCAGGATGCGCCTTGGAGGGCAAGCCAGGGGGTTCGGGTGCTTTATAAATCGGCCCTAAGTTAGGTTAAGAGGGATCCAAGAGTTCTAGCCATATCGCTTGATATCGAGCATCCAGTGTAACACGAGAGTTGAGTTAATATATCGAGATCGGAGACTCGACGACTTGATTGCCGGCTACCAGATCGAGTTCCATCATGTTTTCTTCTGAGCTAAACCCTCTCCCAAACGCCTGTGTCGTCTTGCCCCAAGATCAGTTACCCCCGGTAACGTCTGCCGTGATTATCCCACGATAGTTGGCGCCCACCGTGGGGCCTGCGTCCGAAGGTGTTTACATCACGGGAGAAGCTCGGAAGAACATGGAGAATCTAGTCATCGGCGAGATCTACATCGACCACGAAGGAGAGAAGATGGTGGACGATTCCGGCTGGGGACCAGAGTCGGATCACCTCGAATCCGGATCTATTGTGACAATCGGCCAGATCAGCATCTTCATCGGTATGGTACGTACATCTGGTTTAAAAGGACAATATCATGTGCATACTACAGGAACTTCCAATAGGGACAAAAAGATACTGAAGCAAGCGGTAAACTCGGTCTCCTCGGCCGTTCCAAGATACCTGAGGTGGTCAGAACAAGATGTAACATGGAGCAGAAGAGATCACCCGGAAAGAATAGAACACCCGGGAGTCTTAGCATTGGTAGTCGCACCACAGGTCAATGGCTACAAGTTGAAAAAGGTCCTGATGGATGGCGGAAGCAGCATCAATATTCTGTATTGGGAAACCTTTTTACGCATGGATCTCAAGGAATCTCAGCTACAGAAAAGCTCAACAATTTTTCATGGGATAGTGCCGGGTCACTCAACATGCCCGAGGAAAAATCGTATTGGAGGTAGCTTTTGGAGAATCGAAGGATAATTATCGAGTCGAGTGGCTCACTTTCGAGTTGGTCAAATTACGCAGTCCTTATCACGCGCTGTTCGGAAGGCCGGCTTATGCTAAATTCATGGCTAGGCCGTGTTATGTATATTTACAGCTAAAAATCCCGGGTCCTAAACAAACCATCACCATACATGGAAGCCGGGATATAGCAGCTGAGTGCGATGAAGGATATTCGGTAATGGCCGAGCAGGCTTGCAGAAAAGAGGAACTCAAGTACTATCGGTCTCAAGTAGACCCGGATGACAGGACAACATTGAAAAGGCCGAATACTGAAGATGAGAGAGCAAAATTCAAGGCAGCGCAGGATACCAAGATGATAGCTTTTGTTGAAGGTGACCCCTCTAAGCAATTTACTATAGGGTCTAACTTGGACAGCGAGCAGGAGAAAGCACTTGTGGAGTTTATTCGTTCTAATGCGGACGTATTCGCCTGGACGCCTAGCGATATGCCGGGTATCCCCACAGAATTGGCAGAACACAGTTTGCATGTAGACCCTAAGTCCAGGCCTGTGAAGCAGGGCCTGCGGAAGATGAATGAGGAAAGAAGGAAAGCTATAGGAGAAGAAATCGCGCGGCTGCTGACAGCCGGCTTCATTATGGAAGTATTTCACCCGGATTGGTTAGCAAATCGGTTCTCGTGATGAAAAAGACCAATGAGTGGAGGATGTGCATCGATTTTACGAGTCTCAACAAGCATTGCCCAAAGGATCCGTTTGCACTACCAAGGATAGATCAGATCATAGACGCAGTAGCTGGAAGTGACCTATTATGCTTTCTGGACGCATATTCCGGGTATCATCAGATTAAGCTCAAGAGGGAGGATTGGGAGAAAACATCATTTATAACCCCTTTTGGGGCTTTTTTTACAAAACCATGACGTTTGGATTGAAGAACGCTGGCGCAACTTATCAGCGGTGTATACAGAAGTGCTTTGAGGACCAAATTGGACGCAACGTCCATGCTTATGTGGATGATGTGGTTATCAAGACCAGGAAGGCAGAGACATTTATCGACGATCTGAAGGAGACGTTCAAGAACTTGAGGAGGTATCAGATGAAGCTTAACCCGACGAAGTGTGTATTCGGAGTTCCAGCTGGGAAATTACTCGGCTTTATCGTTTCCGAGAGAGGAATTGAGGCAAACCCAGATAAAATAAAAGCTATCCAGAATCTGAAAAAGCCGGAAAATTTGAAGCATGTTCAAAAGCTCACGGGCTGCGTAGCAGCCTTGAGCCGATTTTTATCCAGACTCGGAGAAAAAGTAATACCCTTGTACCGGCTCTTGAGGAAATCCGATAAATTCGTGTGGGATCAAGAGGCGGATGAGGCATTCGAGGCACTAAAGAAGCAGTTATCTGAAGCACCAGTCCTAGCGGCCCCGGGTCCTAAAGAGCCCATATTGCTATATGTAGCAGCGGGCCCCCGAGCCGTTAGTGCAGTAGTGGTTGTGGAGCGCAAAGAGGATGGGAAAGGTTACCCGGTCCAGAGACCGGTCTATTATGTCAGCGAGGTATTATCAGAGGCAAAGCAACGCTATCCGCATTGGCAAAAGCTGGTTTTTGGGGTCTTTATGGCCAGCCGGAAACTGAAGCCGTATTTCCAGGAACACCCCATAACAGTGGTAAGTTCGATACCAATGTCGGATATCATGAGAAACTCGGATGCGACAGGGAGAATAGCCAAATAGGCGATAGAGATGGGGGATTATCACATCAACTACGAGCCCAGGCCAGCAATTAAATCTCAGGCTTTGGTCGATTTCGTTAATGACTGGACACACACAGGCATGACCACCTTTGCTCCAAACTCCGAATCTTGGATCATGCACTTCGATGGATCCAAGCAATATGAGGGATCAGGAACTGGAGTGGTGCTAACATCACCCAAAGGAGACAAATTGAGTTACGTGCTACAGATTCACTTTGATTGTTCCAACAACGTGGCCGAGTATGAGGCCCTATTGCACGGCTTAAAGGTAGCCAAGGAGATGAACATTAAGAGGATACGATGCTTTGGAGATTCGGACCTTGTAGTACAGCAGGTATCAGGAACTTGGGATAGAAAGGACGCAACTATGGCAGCATACCGCAGAGAGGTTGACAGGGTTGCAGGATGTTTCTCCGGGTATGAGGTGGAACATATAGACAGAAGAAAGAATGAGGCAGCAGACGCCCTCGCTAGACTCGGCTCGCGCAGAGAGCCGGTCCCACCTAACGTCTTCCTGGATGAACTATGGCGACCATCAGTTAAAACCGAGTCTGAGGAAGAACTGGCAAATCAAGACCCGGATTTGGAGCTCGTGGGCAATGTACGCGCTGTTCCCGAGTGGACAGAACCGTTCTTGGCCTACCTATCACGAGGCGAGTTACCACAGCAGGAGGTGTTAGCAAGGCAAATTTCGAGGCGAGCAAAGGGATATTCTATCATCAATGGGGAGTTATACAAGAGAAGTGCAACAGGAGTCTTTTTGCGCTGTGTAGCACCAGAAGAAGGCCGAATTCTTAAGGAAATCCATGAAGGTGATTGTGGGCATCATGCATCCACAAGATCCCTTGTGGCCAAAGCTTATCGACACGGATTTTTCTGGCTCACGGCTCTAGCAGATGCGGAGCGCTTAGTGGCAAGATGTGACGGATGTCAAAGGTACGCTCGCCAAACCCACGTGCCGGCTATGGAATTGCGGACTATTCCGTTAACTTGGCCGTTCGCTGTTTGGGGTATGGACATGGTTGGTCCCTTTCACATGTCACCTTGCAAGAAGACACATCTTTTGGTGGCCATTGATAAGTTTACCAAATGGGTCGAGGTTTTGCCAGTCACCAATTGTGAAGCAGTCACAGCAGTCAAGTTCCTGAAAAGAATTATCTATCGGTTCGGGTATCCCCACAGCATAATTACCGACAATGGAACCAACATATCCCTTGGCGCGATGGAGAAGTTTTGTGGCAACAACGGAATCCGGCTTGACGTAGCATCAGTGGCTCATCCGCAGGCCAATGGACAAGTGGAAAGGGCAAACCAAGAGTTACTTCATGGACTAAAACCACGACTGCGAGTCCCTTGTATCAGGGCTGCGGGTGCATGGGTCGAAGAACTACCTTCCGTGGTTTGGGGTATCAACACTACACCTAACAGATCTACTCAGATGACACCATTCTTCATGGTTTATGGTGCGGAAGCGGTGCTGCCGAGTGATATTATTCATGATTCACCTCGAGTATCAGCTTACGTCGAGGTGGAGAACGAGAAGACCCGGCAGGATGCCGTAGATATGTTAGAAGAACAAAGGGAACAAGCCCTGGAAAGGTCAGCCGTATATCAGCAAGATTTACGGAGGTATCATAGCCGGCGCGTGAAAACCCGGGTCTTCCAGGAAGGAGACTTGGTCCTGCGTCTGGTACAGTCAAACGAAGGGAAACACAAGTTATCACCACCATGGGAAGGGCCGTTTATCATAAGCCGGAATCTGCACAACGGATCGTATTACTTGATAGATGCAAGGGAAGAGTCGGCTACAGTTAACGACACCGCTCATACCACTTCGTCTATGCAGGAAAGAGACAGACCATGGAACGTGGCTCAGCTAAGTCCCTACTATACCTAGTATAGACTATATTGGCAAGTGGAGTTGCACGATGTAACAGGCAGCAGGTTTTCAGACGCACTCTTTTCCTATCCAGGGCACCCTTTGGGACTGGAGTTTACACGCGCTTATAGGCTGAAACTCCCGTATCGGACGAAACGTCGTGAATCTTCCGAAGGGGTGGGTTCTACCTAGTTGTTTTATGTTTCTATGGCCTACCCTAACACAACCAAGCACCTAGTTCCACAATGCTACCCCCTTTCGACGCCGTTACCGCGTGTTTCCGTATAAGTCCGGTATTTCTCCAGCGGGTCTAGGGTTTCACCGGAGGGGGGCTCCGGATCTTCTGGACCACAACCCAAGCAAGGTGGTGCCATAGCATGTTATTATAGGTGTGTTGTGTGCTTTTTATGGCAAATATTTCACTCCGGGGTGTGGGCCGCTTCACCGGCATCCACTTCTCTCTCGTGAGTTTACACGCGCTTATAGGCTGAAACTCCCGTATCGGACGAAACGTCGTGAATCTTCCGAAGAGGTGGGTTCTACCTAGTTGTTTTATGTTTCTATGGCCTACCCTAACACAACCAAGCACCTAGTTCAACAATGCTACCCCCTTCGACGCCGTTACCGCGTGTTTCCGTATAAGTCCGGTATTTCTCAAGTGGGTCTAGGGTTTCACCGGAGGGGGGCTCCGGATCTTCTGGACCTCAACACAAGCAAGGTGGTGCCATAGCATGTTATTATAGGTGTGTTGTGTGCTTTTTATGGCAAAGATTTCACTCCGGGGTGTGGGCCGCTTCACCGGCATCCACTTCTCTCTCGTGAGTTTACACGCGCTTATAGGCTGAAACTCCCGTATCGGACGAAACGTCGTGAATCTTCCAAAGAGGTGGGTTATACCTAGTTGTTTTATGTTTCTATGGCCTACCCTAACACAACCAAGCACCTAGTTCCACAATTCTACCCCCTTTCGACGCCGTTACCGCGTGTTTCCATATAAGTCCGGTATTTCTGCAACGGGTCTAGGGTTTCACCGGAGGGGGGGCTCCGGATCTTATGGACCCCAACCCAAGCAAGGTGGTGCCATAGAATGTTATTATAGGTGTGTTGTGTGCTTTTGATGGCAAATATTTCACTCCGGCGTGTGGGCCGCTTCACCGGCATCCACTTCTCTCTCGTGAGTTTACACGCGCTTATAGGCTGAAACTCCCGTATCGGACGAAACGTCGTGAATCTTCCGAAGAGGTGGGTTATACCTAGTTGTTTTATGTTTCTATGGCCTACCCTAACACAACCAAGCACCTAGTTCCACAATGCTACCCCCTTTCGACGCCGTTAGCGCGTGATTCCGTATAAGTCCGGTATTTCTCCGGCGGGTCTAGGGTTTCACCGGAGGGGGGCTCCGGATCTTCTGGACCCCAACCCAAGCAAGGTGGTGCCATAGATGTTATTATAGGTGTGTTGTGTTATTTTGATGGCAAAGATTTCACTCCGGGGTGTGGGCCGCTTCACCGGCATCCACTTCTCTCTCGTGAGTTTACACGCGCTTATAGGCTGAAACTCCCGTATCGGACGAAACGTCGTGAATCTTCCGAAGAGGTGGGTTCTACCTAGTTTTTTATGTTTCTATGGCCTACCCTAACACAACCAAGCACCTAGTTCCACAATGCTACCCCCTTTCGACGCCGTTACCGCGTGTTTCCGTATAAGTCCGGTATTTCTCCAGCGGGTCTAGGGTTTCACCGGAGGGGGGCTCCGGATCTTCTGGACCCCAACCCAAGCAAGGTGGTGCCATAGCATGTAATTATAGGTGTGTTGTGTGCTTTTGACGGCAAATATTTCACTCCGGGGTGTGGGCCGCTTCACCGGCATCCACTTCTCTCTCGTGAGTTTACACGCGCTTATAGGCTGAAACTCCCGTATCGGACGAAACGTCGTGAATCTTCCGAAGAGGTGGGTTCTACCTAGTTGTTTTATGTTTCTATGGCCTACCCTAACACAACCAAGCACCTAGTTCCACAATGCTACCCCCTTTCGACGCCGTTACGGCGTGTTTCCGTATAAGTCCGGTATTTCTCCAGCGGGTCTAGGGTTTCACCGGAGGGGGGGTCCGGATCTTCTGGACCCCAACCCAAGAAAGGTAATGCCATAGCATGTTATTATAGGTGTGTTGTGTGCTTTTGATGGGAAAGATTTCACTCCGGGGTGTGGGCCGCTTCACCGGCATCCACATCTCTCTCGTGAGTTTACACGCGCTTATAGGCTGAAACTCCCGTATCGGACGAAACGTCGTGAATCTTCCGAAGGGGTGGGTTCTACCTTGTTGTTTTATGTTTCTATGGCCTACCCTAACACAACCAAGCACCTAGTTCCACAATGCTACCCCCTTTCGACGCCGTTACCGCGTGTTTCCGTATAAGTCCGGTATTTCTCCAACGGGTCTAGGGTTTCACCGGAGGGGGGGGTCCGGATCTTCTGGACCACAACCCAAGAAAGGTGGTGCCATAGAATGTTATTATAGGTGTGTTGTGTGATTTTGATGGCAAAGATTTCACTCCGGGGTGTGGGCCGCTTCACCGGCATCCACTTCTCTCTCGTGAGTTTACACGCGCTTATAGGCTGAAACTCCCGTATCGGACGAAACGTCGTGAATCTTCCGAAGAGGTGGGTTCTACATAGTTTTTTATGTTTCTATGGCCTACCCTAACACAATAAAACACCTAGTTCCACAATTCTACCCCCTTTCGACGCCGTTACCGCGTGTTTCCGTATAAGTCCGGTATTTCTCCAGCGGGTCTAGGGTTTCACCGGAGGGGGGGCTCCGGATCTTCTGGACCCCAACCCAAGCAAGGTGGTGCCATATCATGTTATTATAGGTGTGTTGTGTGCTTTTGATGGAAAAGATTTCACTCCGGGGTGTGGGCCGCTTCACCGGCATCCACTTCTCTCTCGTGAGTTTACACGCGCTTATAGGCTGAAACTCCCGTATCGGACGAAACGTCGTGAATCTTCCAAAGAGGTGGGTTCTACCTAGTTGTTTTATGTTTCTATGGCCTACCCTAACACAACCAAGCACCTAGTTCCACAATGCTACCCCCTTTCGACGCTGTTACCGCGTGTTTCCATATAAGTCCGGTATTTCTCCAACGGGTCTAGGGTTTCACCGGAGGGGGGGCTCCGGATCTTATGGACCCCAACCCAAGCAAGGTGGTGCCATAGCATGTTATTATAGGTGTGTTGTGTGCTTTTGATGGCAAAGATTTCACTCCGGGGTCTGGGCCGCTTGTCCGGCATCCACTTCTCTCTCGTGAGTTTACACGCGCTTATAGGCTGAAACTCCCGTATCGGACGAAACGTCGTGAATCTTCCGAAGAGGTGGGTTATACCTAGTTGTTTTATGTTTCTATGGCCTACCCTAACACAACCACCTAGTTCCACAATGCTACCCCCTTTCGACGCCGTTACCGCGTGTTTCCGTATAAGTCCGGTATTTCTCCAGCGGGTCTAGGGTTTCACCGGAGGGGGGCTCCGGATTCTGGACCCCAACCCAAGCAAGGTGGTGCCATAGCATGTTATTATAGGTGTTGTGTGCTTTTGATGGCAAAGATTTCACTCCGGGGTGTGGGCCGCTTCACCGGCATCCACTTCTCTCTCGTGAGTTTACACGCGCTTATAGGCTGAAACTCCCGTATCGGACGAAACGTCGTGAATCTTCCGAAGAGGTGGGTTCTACCTAGTTGTTTTATGTTTATATGGCCTACCCTAACACAACCAAGCACCTAGTTCCACAATGATACCCCTTTCGACGCCGTTCCCGCGTGTTTCCGTATAAGTCCGGTATTTCTCCAGCGGGTCTAGGGTTTCACCGGAGGGGGGCTCCGGATCTTCTGGACCCCAACCCAAGCAAGGTGGTGCCATAGCATGTTATTATAGGTGTGTTGTGTGCTTTTGATGGCAAAGATTTCACTCCGGGGTGTGGGCCGCTTCACCGGCATCCACTTCTCTCTCGTGAGTTTACACGCGCTTATAGGCTGAAACTCCTGTATCGGACGAAACGTCGTGAATCTTCCGAAGAGGTGGGTTCTACCTAGTTGTTTTATGTTTCTATGTCCTACCCTAACACAACCAAGCACCTCGTTCCACAATGCTACCCCCTTTCGACGCCGTTACCGCGTGTTTCCGTATAAGTCCGGTATTTCTCCAGCGGGTCTAGGGTTTCACCGGAGGGGGGGCTCCGGGTCTTCTAGACCCCAACCCAAGAAAGGTGGTGCCATAGAATTTTATTATAGGTGTGTTGTGTGCTTTTGATGGCAAAGATTTCACTCTGGGGTGTGGGCCGCTTCACCGGCATCCACTTCTCTCTCGTGAGTTTAAACGCGCTTATAGGCTGAAACTCCCGTATCGGACGAAACGTCGTGAATCTTCCGAAGAGGTGGGTTCTACCTAGTTGTTTCATGTTTCTATGGCCTACCCTAACACAACCAAGCACCTAGTTCCACAATGCTACCCCCTTTCGACGCCGTTACCGCGTGTTTCCGTATAAGTCCGGTATTTCTCCAACGGGTCTAGGTTTCACCGGAGGGGGGCTCCGGATCTTCTGGACCCCAACCCAAGCAAGGTGGTGCCATAGCATGTTATTATAGGTGTGTTGTGTGCTTTTGATGGCAAAGATTTCACTCCGGGGTGTGGGCCGCTTCACCGGCATCCACTTCTCTCTCGTGAGTTTACACGCGCTTATAGGCTGAAACTCCCGTATCGGACGAAACGTCGTGAATCCGAAGAGGTGGGTTCTACTAGTTTTTTATGTTTCTATGGCCTACCCTAAAACAAAAACACCTAGTTCCACAATGCTACCCCCTTTCGACGCCGTTACCGCGTTTTCCGTATAAGTCCGGTATTTCTCCAGCGGGTCTAGGGTTTCACCGGGGGGGGCTCCGGATCTTCTGACCCCAACCCAAGCAAGGTGGTGCCATAATGTTATTATAGGTGTTTTGTGTGCTTTGATGGCAAAGATTTCACTCCGGGGTGTGGGCCGCTTCACCGGCATCCACTTCTCTCTCGTGAGTTTACACGCGCTTATAGGCTGAAACTCCCGTATCGGACGAAACGTCGTGAATCTTCCGAAGAGGTGGGTTTCTACCTAGTTGTTTTATGTTTCTATGGCCTACCCTAACACACCAATCACCTAGTTCCACAATGCTACCCCCTTTCGACGCCGTTACCGCGTGTTTCCATATAAGTCCGGTATTTCTCCGGGTCTAGGGTTTCACCGGAGGGGGCTCCGGATCTTATGGACCCCAACCCAAGCAAGGTGGTGCCATAGCATGTTATTATAGGTGTGTTGTGTGCTTTTGATGGCAAAGATTTCACTCCGGGGTCTGGGCCGCTTGTCCGGCATCCACTTCTCTCTCGTGAGTTTACACGCGCTTATAGGCTGAAAACTCCCGTATCGGACGAACGTCGTGAATCTTCGAAGAGGTGGGTTCTACCTAGTTGTTTTATGTTTCTATGGCCTACCCTAACACAACCAAGCACCTAGTTCCACAATGCTACCCCCTTTCGACGCTGTTACCGCGTGTTTCCGTATAAGTCCGGTATTTCTCCACCGGGTCTAGGGTTTCACCGGAGGGGGGGGCTCCGGATCTTCTGGACCCCAACCCAAGCAACGTGGTGCCATAGAATGTTATTATAGGTGTGTTTTGCTTTTGATGGCAAAGATTTCACTCCGGGGTCTGGGCCGCTTCCGGCATCCACTTCTCTCTCGTGAGTTTACACGCGCTTATAGGCTGAAACTCCCGTATCGGACGAAACGTCGTGAATCTTCCGAAGAGATGGGTTCTACCTAGTTGTTTTATGTTTCTATGGCCTACCCTAACACAACCAAGCACCTAGTTCCACAATTCTACCCCCTTTCGACGCCGTTACAGCGTGTTTCCGTATAAGTCCGGTATTTCTCCAGCGGGTCTAGGGTTTCAGGAGGGGGGCTCCGGATCTTCTGGACCCCAACCCAAGCAAGGTGGTGCCATAGCATGTTATTATAGGTGTGTTGTGTGCTTTTGATGGCAAATATTTCACTCCGGGGTGTGGGCCGCTTCACCGGCATCCACTTCTCTCTCGTGAGTTTACACGCGCTTATAGGATGAAACTCCCGTATGGGACGAAACGTCGTGAATCTTCCGAAGAGGTGGGTTCTACCTAGTTGTTTTATGTTTCTATGGCCTACCTAACACAACAAGCACCTAGTTCCACAATGCTACCCCCTTTCGACGCCGTTACCGCGTGTTTCCGTATAAGTCCGGTATTTCTCCAGCGGGTCTAGGGTTTCACGGGGGGGCTCCGGATCTTCTGGACCCCAACCCAAGCAAGGTGGTGCCATAGCATGTTATTATAGGTGTGTTGTGTGCTTTTGATGGCAAAGATTTCACTCCGGGGTGTGGGCCGCTTCACCGGCATCCACTTCTCTCTCGTGAGTTTACACGCGCTTATAGGCTGAAACTCCCGTATCGGACGAAACGTCGTGAATCTTCCGAAGAGGTGGGTTCTACCTAGTTTTTTATGTTTATATGGCCTACCCGAACACAACCAAGCACCTAGTTCCACAATGCTACCCCCTTTCGACGCCGTTACCGCGTGTTTCCGTATAAGTCCGGTATTTCTCCAGCGGGTCTAGGGTTTCACCGGAGGGGGGGCTCCGGATCTTCTGGACCCCAACCCAAGCAAGGTGGTGCCATAGCATGTTATTATAGGTGTGTTGTGTGCTTTTGATGGCAAAGATTTCACTCCGGGGTGTGGGCCGCTTGTCCGGCATCCACTTCTCTCTCGTGAGTTTACACGCGCTTATAGGCTGAAACTCCCGTATCGGACGAAACGTCGTGAATCTTCGGAAGAGGTGGGTTATACCTAGTTGTTTTATGTTTCTATGGCCTACCCTAACACAACCAAGCACCTAGTTCCACAATGCTACCCCCTTTCGACGCCGTTACCGCGTGTTTCCGTATAAGTCCGGTATTTCTCCAACGGGTCTAGGGTTTCACCGGAGTGGGGGCTCCGGATCTTATGGACCCCAACCCAAGCAAGGTGGTGCCATAGCATGTTATTATAGGTGTGTTGTGTGCTTTTGATGGCAAAGATTTCACTCCGGGGTGTGGGCCGCTTTCCGGCATCCACTTCTCTCTCGTGAGTTTACACGCGCTTATAGGCTGAAACTCCCGTATCGGACGAAACGTCGTGAATCTTCGAAGAGGTGGGTTACCTAGTTGTTTTATGTTTCTATGGCCTACCCTAACACAACCAAGCACCTAGTTCCACAATGCTACCCCCTTTCGACGCCGTTACCGCGTGTTTCCGTATAAGTCCGGTATTTCTCCACCGGGTCTAGGGTTTCACCGGAGGGGGGGCTCCGGATCTTCTGGACCCCAACCCAAGCAACGTGGTGCCATAGAATGTTATTATAGGTGTGTTCTGTGCTTTTGATGGCAAAGATTTCACTCCGGGGTGGGCCGCTGTCCGGCATCCACTTCTCTCTCGTGAGTTTACACGCGCTTATAGGCTGAAACTCCCGTATCGGACGAAACGTCGTGAATCTTCCGAAGAGTGGGTTCTACCTAGTTGTTTTATGTTTCTATGGCCTACCCTAACACAACCAAGCACCTAGTTCCACAATGCTACCCCCTTTCGACGCCGTTAGCGTGTTTCCGTATAAGTCCGGTATTTCTCCAGGGGTCTAGGGTTTCACCGGAGGGGGGGCTCCGGATCTTCTGGACCCCAACCCAAGCAAGGTGGTGCCATAGCATGTTATTATAGGTGTGTTGTGTGCTTTTTATGGCAAAGATTTCACTCCGGGGTGTGGGCCGCTTCACCGGCATCCACTTCTCTCTCGTGAGTTTACACGCGCTTATAGGATGAAACTCCCGTATCGGACGAAACGTGAATCTTCCGAAGAGGTGGGTTCTACCTAGTTGTTTTATGTTTCTATGGCCTACCCTAACACAACCAAGCACCTAGTTCCACAATGCTACCCCCTTTCGACGCCGTTACCGCGTGTTTCCGTATAAGTCCGGTATTTCTCCAGCGGGTCTAGGGTTTCACCGGAGGGGGCTCCGGATCTTCTGGACCCCAACCCAAGCAAGGTGGTGCCATAGCATGTTATTATAGGTGTGTTGTGTGCTTTTGATGGCAAAGATTTCACTCCGGGGTGTGGGCCGCTTCACCGGCATCCACTTCTCTCTCGTGAGTTTACACGCGCTTATAGGCTGAAACTCCCGTATCGGACGAAACGTCGTGAATCTTCCGAAGAGGTGGGTTCTACCTAGTTTTTTATGTTTATATGGCCTACCCGAACACAACCAAGCACCTAGTTCCACAATGCTACCCCCTTTCGACGCCGTTACCGCGTGTTTCCGTATAAGTCCGGTATTTCTCCAGCGGGTCTAGGGTTTCACCGGAGGGGGGGGCTCCGGATCTTCTGGACCCCAACCCAAGCAAGGTGGTGACATAGCATGTTATTATAGGTGTGTTGTGTGCTTTTGATGGCAAAGATTTCACTCCGGGGTCTGGGCCGCTTGTCCGGCATCCACTTCTCTCTCGTGAGTTTACACGCGCTTATAGGCTGAAACTCCCGTATCGGACGAAACGTCGTGAATTTCGAAGAGGTGGGTTATACCTAGTTGTTTTATGTTTCTATGGCCTACCCTAACACAACCAAGCACCTAGTTCCACAATGCTACCCCCTTTCGACGCCGTTACCGCGTGTTTCCGTATAAGTCCGGTATTTCTCCAGCGGGTCTAGGGTTTCACCGGAGGGGGGGCTCCGGATCTTCTGGACCCCAACCCAAGCAACGTGGTGCCATAGAATGTTATTATAGGTGTGTTCTGTGCTTTTGATGGCAAAGATTTCACTCCGGGGTCTGGGCCGCTTGTCCGGCATCCACTTCTCTCTCGTGAGTTTACACGCGCTTATAGGCTGAAACTCCCGTATCGGACGAAACGTCGTGAATCTTCCGAAGAGATGGGTTCTACCTAGTTGTTTTATGTTTCTATGGCCTACCCTAACACAACCAAGCACCTAGTTCCACAATGCTACCCCCTTTCGACGCCGTTACAGCGTGTTTCCGTATAAGTCCGGTATTTCTCCATCGGGTCTAGGGTTTCACCGGAGGGGGGGCTCCGGATCTTCTGGACCCCAACCCAAGAAAGGTGGTGCCATAGCATGTTATTATAGGTGTGTTGTGTGCTTTTGATGGCAAAGATTTCACTCCGGGGTGTGGGCCGTTTCACCGGCATCCACTTCTCTCTCGTGAGTTTACACGCGCTTATAGGATGAAACTCCCGTATGGGACGAAACGTCGTGAATCTTCCGAAGAGGTGGGTTCTACCTAGTTGTTTTATGTTTCTATGGCCTACACTAACACAACAAAGCACCTAGTTCCACAATGCTACCCCCTTTCGACGCCGTTACCGCGTGTTTCCGTATAAGTCCGGTATTTCTCCAGCGGGTCTAGGGTTTCACCGGAGGGGGCTCCGGATCTTCTGGACCCCAACCCAAGCAAGGTGGTGCCATAGCATGTTATTATAGGTGTGTTGTGTGCTTTTGATGGCAAAGATTTCACTCCGGGGTGTGGGCCGCTTCACCGGCATCCACTTCTCTCTCGTGAGTTTACACGCGCTTATAGGCTGAAACTCCCGTATCGGACGAAACGTCGTGAATCTTCCGAAGAGGTGGGTTCTACCTAGTTTTTTATGTTTATATGGCCTACCCGAACACAACCAAGCACCTAGTTCCACAATGCTACCCCCTTTCGACGCCGTTACCGCGTGTTTCCGTATAAGTCCGGTATTTCTCCAGCGGGTCTAGGGTTTCACCGGAGGGGGGGGCTCCGGATCTTCTGGACCCCAACCCAAGCAAGGTGGTGCCATAGAATGTTATTATAGGTGTGTTGTGTGCTTTTGATGGCAAAGATTTCACTCCGGGGTGTGGGCCGCTTCACCAGCATCCACTTCTCTCTCGTGAGTTTACACGCGCTTATAGGCTGAAACTCCCGTATCGGACGAAACGTCGTGAATCTTCCGAAGAGGTGGGTTCTACCTAGTTGTTTTATGTTTATATGGCCTACCCTAACACAACCAAGCACCTAGTTCCACAATGCTATCCCCTTTCGACGCCGTTAGCGCGTGTTTCCGTATAAGTCCGGTATTTCTCCAGCAGGTCTAGGGTTTCACCGGAGGGGGGCTCCGGATCTTCTAGACCCCAACCCAAGAAAGGTGGTGCCATAGCATGTTATTATAGGTGTGTTGTGTGATGGCAAATATTTCACTCCGGGGTGTGGGCCGCTTCACCGGCATCCACTTCTCTCTCGTGAGTTTACACGCGCTTATAGGCTGAAACTCCCGTATCGGACGAAACGTCGTGAATCTTCCGAAGAGGTGGGTTCTACCTAGTTGTTTTATGTTTCTATGACCTACCCTAACACAACCAAGCACCTAGTTCCACAATGCTACCCCCTTTCGATGCCGTTACCGCGTGTTTCCGTATAAGTCCGGTATTTCTCCAGCGGGTCTAGGGTTTCACCGGAGGGGGGCTCCGGCTTCTGGACCCCAACCCAAGCAAGGTGGTGCCATAGCATGTTATATAGGTGTGTTGTGTGCTTTTGATGGCAAAGATTTCACTCCGGGGTGTGGGCCGCTTCACCGGCATCCACTTCTCTCTCGTGAGTTTACACGCGCTTATAGGCTGAAACTCCCGTATCGGACGAAACGCCGTGAATCTTCCGAAGAGGTGGGTTCTACCTAGTTGTTTTATGTTTCTATGGCCTACCTTAACACAACCAAGCACCTAGTTCCACAATGCTACCCCCTTTCTACGCCGTTACCGCGTGTTTCCGTATAATTTCTCCAGCGGGTCTAGGGTTTCACCGGAGGGGGGGCTCCGGATCTTCTGGACCCCAACCAAAGCAAGGTGGTGCCATAGCATGTTATTATAGGTCTGTTGTGTGCTTTTTATGGCAAATATTTCACTCCGGGGTGTGGGCCGCTTCACCGGCATCCACTTCTCTCTCATGAGTTTACACGCGCTTATAGGCTGAAACTCCCGTATCGGACGAAACGTCGTGAATTTTCCGAAGAGGTGGGTTCTACCTAGTTGTTTTATGTTTCTTTGGCCTACCTTAACACAACCAAGCACCTAGTTCCACAATGCTACCCCCTTTCAACGCCGTTATCGCGTGTTTCCGTATAAGTCCGGTATTTCTCCACCGGGTCTAGGGTTTCACCGGAGGGGGGCTCCGGATCTTCTGGACCCCAACCCAAGCAAGGTGGTGCCATAGCATGTTATTATAGGTGTGTTGTGTGCTTTTGATGGCAAATATTTCACTCCGGGGTGTGGGCCGCTTCACCGGCATCCACTTCTCTCTCGTGAGTTTACACGCGCTTATAGGCTCAAACTCCCGTATCGGACGAAACGTCGTGAATCTTCCGAAGAGGTGGGTTCTACCTAGTTTTTTTATGTTTCTATGGCCTACCCGAACACAACCAAGCACCTAGTTCCACAATGCTACCCCCTTTCGACGCCGTTACCGCGTGTTTCCGTATAAGTCCGGTATTTCTCCACCGGGTCTAGGGTTTCACCGGAGGGGGGGGCTCCGGATCTTCTGGACCCCAAACCAATCAAGGTGGTGCCATAGCATGTTATTATAGGTGTGTTGTGTGCTTTTGATGGCAAAGATTTCACTCCGGGGTGTGGGCCGCTTCACCGGCATCCACTTCTCTCTCGTGAGTTTACACGCGCTTATAGGCTGAAACTCTCGTATCGGACGAAACGTCGTGAATCTTCCGAAAAGGTGGGTTCTACCTAGTTGTTTTATGTTTCTATGGCCTACCCTAACACAACCAAGCACCTAGTTCCAAAATTCTACCCCCTTTCGACGCCATTACCGCATGTTTCCGTATAAGTCCGGTATTTCTCCAGCGGGTCTAGGGTTTCACCGGAGGGGTGGCTCCGGATCTTCTGGACCCCAACCCAAGCAAGGTGGTGCCATAGCATGTTATTATAGGTGTGTTGTGTGCTTTTGATGGCAAATATTTCACTCCGGGGTGTGGGCCGCTTCACCGGCATCCACTTCTCTCTCGTGAGTTTACACGCGCTTATAGGCTGAAACTCCTGTATCGGACGAAACGTCGTGAATCTTCCAAAGAGGTGGGTTCTACCTAGTTTTTTTATGTTTCTATGGCCTACCCGAACACAACCAATTACCTAGTTCCACAATGCTACCCCCTTTCGACGCCGTTACCGCGTGTTTCCGTATAAGTCCGGTATTTCTCCACCGGGTCTAGGGTTTCACCGGAGGGGGGGCTCCGGATCTTCTGGACCCCAACCCAATCAAGGTGGTTCCATAGAATGTTATTATAGGTGTGTTGTGTGCTTTTGATGGCAAAGATTTCACTCCGGGGTGTGGGCCGCTTCACCGGCATCCACTTCTCTCTCGTGAGTTTACACGCGCTTATAGGCTGAAACTCTCGTATCGGACGAAACGTCGTGAATCTTCCGAAGAGGTGGGTTATACCTAGTTGTTTTATGTTTCTATGGCCTACCCTAACACAACCAAGCACCTAGTTCCAAAATTCTACCCCCTTTCGACGCCGTTACCGCATGTTTCCGTATAAGTCCGGTATTTCTCCAGCGGGTCTAGGGTTTCACCGGAGGGGTGGCTCCGGATCTTCTGGACCCCAACCCAAGCAAGGTGGTGCCATAGCATGTTATTATAGGTGTGTTGTGTGCTTTTGATGGAAAAGATTTCACTCCAGGGTGTGGGCCGCTTCACCGGCATCCACTTCTCTCTCGTGAGTTTACACGCGCTTATAGGCTGAAACTCCTGTATCGGACGAAACGTCGTGAATCTTCCGAAGAGGTGGGTTCTACCTAGTTGTTTTATGTTTCTATGTCCTACCCTAACACAACCAAGCACCTCGTTCCACAATGCTACCCCCTTTCGACGCCGTTACCGCGTGTTTCCGTATAAGTCCGGTATTTCTCCGGCGGGTCTAGGGTTTCACCGGAGGGGGGGCTCCGGGTCTTCTAGACCCCAACCCAAGCAAGGTGGTGCCATAGAATGTTATTATAGGTGTGTTGTGTGCTTTTGATGGCAAAGATTTCACTCCGGGGTGTGGGCCGCTTCACCGGCATCCACTTCTCTCTCGTGAGTTTACACGCGCTTATAGGCTGAATCTCCCGTATCGGACGAAACGTCGTGAATCTTCCGAAGAGGTGGGTTCTACCTAGGTTTTTTATGTTTCTATGGCCTACCCTAACACAACCCAACACCTAGTTCCACAATATACCCCTTTCGACGCCGTTACCGCGTGTTTCCGTATAAGTCCGGTATTTCTCCAACGGGTCTAGGGTTTCACCGGAGGGGGGCTCCGGATCTTCTGGACCCCAACCCAAGCAAGGTGGTGCCATAGCATGTTATTATAGGTGTGTTGTGTGCTTTTGATGGCAAAGATTTCACTCCGGGGTGTGGGCCGCTTCACCGGCATCCACTTCTCTCTCGTGAGTTTAAACGCGCTTATAGGCTGAAACTCCCGTATCGGACGAAACGCCGTGAATCTTCCGAAGAGGTGGGTTCTACATAGTTTTTTATGTTTCTATGGCCTACCCTAACACAAGAAAACACCTAGTTCCACAATGCTACCCCCTTTCGACGCCGTTACCGCGTTTTTCCGTATAAGTCCGGTATTTCTCCAGCGGGTCTAGGGTTTCACCGGAGGGGGGGGCTCCGGATCTTCTGGACCCCAACCCAAGCAAGGTGGTGCCATATCATGTTATTATAGGTGTGTTGTGTGCTTTTGATGGCAAAGATTTCACTCCGGGGTGTGGGCCGCTTCACCGGCATCCACTTCTCTCTCGTGAGTTTACACGCGCTTATAGGCTGAAACTCCCGTATCGGACGAAACGTCGTGAATCTTCCAAAGAGGTGGGTTATACCTAGTTGTTTTATGTTTCTATGGCCTACCCTAACACAACCAAGCACCTAGTTCCACAATGCTACCCCCTTTCGACGCCGTTACCGCATGTTTCCATATAAGTCCGGTATTTCTCCAACGGGTCTAGGGTTTCACCGGAGTGGGGGCTCCGGATCTTATGGGCCCCAACCCAAGCAAGGTAGTGCCATAGCATGTTATTATAGGTGTGTTGTGTGCTTTTGATGGCAAATATTTTACTCCGGGGTCTGGGCCGCTTGTCCGGCATCCACTTCTCTCTCGTGAGTTTACACGCGCTTATAGGCTGAAACTCCCGTATCGGACGAAACGTCGTGAATCTTCGGAAGAGGTGGGTTATACCTAGTTGTTTTATGTTTCTATGGCCTACCCTAACACAACCAAGCACCTAGTTCCACAATGCTACCCCCTTTCGACGCCGTTACCGCGTGTTTCCGTATAAGTCCGGTATTTCTCCAGCGAGTCTAGGGTTTCACCGGAGGGGGGGCTCCGGATCTTCTGGACCCCAACCCAAGCAACGTGGTGCCATAGAATGTTATTATAGGTGTGTTCTGTGCTTTTGATGGCAAAGATTTCACTCTGGGGTCTGGGCCGCTTGTCCGGCATCCACTTCTCTCTCGTGAGTTTACACGCGCTTATAGGCTGAAACTCCCGTATCGGACGAAACGTCGTGAATCTTCCGAAGAGATGGGTTCTACCTAGTTGTTTTATGTTTCTATGGCCTACCCTAACACAACCAAGCACCTAGTTCCACAATGCTACCCCCTTTCGACGCCGTTACAGCGTGTTTCCGTATAAGTCCGGTATTTCTCCAGCGGGTCTAGGGTTTCACCGGAGGGGGGGCTCTGGATCTTCTGGACCCCAACCCAAGCAAGGTGGTGCCATAGCATGTTATTATAGGTGTGTTGTGTGCTTTTGATGGCAAAGATTTCACTCCGGGGTGTGGGCCGTTTCACCGGCATCCACTTCTCTCTCGTGAGTTTACACGCGCTTATAGGATGAAACTCCCGTATGGGACGAAACGTCGTGAATCTTCCGAAGAGGTGGGTTCTACCTAGTTGTTTTATGTTTCTATGGCCTACCCTAACACAACAAAGTACCTAGTTCCACAATGCTACCCCCTTTCGACGCCGTTACGGCGTGTTTCCGTATAAGTCCGGTATTTCTCCAGCGGGTCTAGGGTTTCACCGGAGGGGGGCTCCGGATCTTCGGGACCCCAACCCAAGCAAGGTGGTGCCATAGCATGTTATTATAGGTGTGTTGTGTGCTTTTGATGGCAAAGATTTCACTCCGGGGTGTGGGCCGCTTCACCGGCATCCACTTCTCTCTCGTGAGTTTACACGCGCTTATAGGCTGAAACTCCCGTATCGGACGAAACGTCGTGAATCTTCCGAAGAGGTGGGTTCTACCTAGTTTTTTATGTTTATATGGCCTACCCGAACACAACCAAGCACCTAGTTCCACAATGCTACCCCCTTTCGACGCCGTTACCGCGTGTTTCCGTATAAGTCCGGTATTTCTCCAGCGGGTCTAGGGTTTCACCGGAGGGGGGGCTCCGGATCTTGTGGACCCCAACCCAAGCAAGGTGGTGCCATAGAATGTTATTATAGGTGTGTTGTGTGCTTTTGATGGCAAAGATTTCACTCCGGGGTGTGGGCCGCTTCACCGGCATCCACTTCTCTCTCGGGAGTTTACACGCGCTTATAGGCTGAAACTCCCGTATCGGACGAAACGTCGTGAATCTTCCGAAGAGGTGGGTTCTACCTAGTTGTTTTATAATTATATGGCCTACCCTAACACAACCAAGCACCTAGTTCCACAATGCTATCCCCTTTCGACGCCGTTAGCGCGTGTTTCCATATAAGTCCGGTATTTCTCCAGCAGGTCTAGGGTTTCACCTTCCGGATCTTCTAGACCCCAACCCAAGCAAGGTGGTGCCATAGCATGTTATTATAGGTGTGTTGTGTTCTTTTGATGGAAAATATTTCACTCTGGGGTGTGGGCCGCTTCACCGGCATCCACTTCTCTCTCGTGAGTTTACACGCGCTTATAGGCTGAAACTCCCGTATCGGACGAAACGTCGTGAATCTTCCAAAGAGGTGGGTTCTACCTAGTTGTTTTATGTTTCTATGACCTACCCTAACACAACCAAGCACCTAGTTCCACAATGCTACCCCCTTTCGATGCCGTTACCGCGTGTTTCCGTATAAGTCCGGTATTTCTCCAGCGGGTCTAGGGTTTCACCGGAGGGGGGCTCCGGATCTTCTGGACCCCAACCCAAGCAAGGTGGTGCCATAGCATGTTAGTATAGGTGTGTTGTGTGCTTTTGATGGCAAATATTTCACTCCGGGGTGTGGGCCGCTTGTCCGGCATCCACTTCTCTCTCGTGAGTTTACACGCGCTTATAGGTTGAAACTCCCGTATCGGACGAAACGCCGTGAATCTTCCGAAGAGGTGGGTTCTACCTAGTTGTTTTATGTTTCTATGGCCTACCTTAACACAACCAAGCACCTAGTTCCACAATGCTACCCCCTTTCGACGCCGTTACCGCGTGTTTCCGTATAATTTCTCCAGCGGGTCTAGGGTTTCACCGGAGGGGGGGCTCCGGATCTTCTGGACCCCAACCAAAGCAAGGTGGTGCTATAGCATGTTATTATAGGTGTGTTGTGTGCTTTTTATGGCAAATATTACACTCCGGGGTGTGGGCCGCTTCACCGGCATCCACTTCTCTCTCATGAGTTTACACGCGCTTATAGGCTGAAACTCCCGTATCGGACGAAACGTCGTGAATCTTCCGAAGAGGTGGGTTCTACCTAGTTGTTTTATGTTTATTTGGCCTACCTTAACACAACCAAGCACCTAGTTCCACAATTCTACCCCCTTTCAACGCCGTTATCGCGTGTTTCCGTATAAGTCCGGTATTTCTCCACCGGGTCTAGGGTTTCACCGGAGGGGGGCTCCGGATCTTCTGGACCCCAACCCAAGAAAGGTGGTGCCATAGCATGTTATTATAGGTGTGTTGTGTGCTTTTGATGGCAAATATTTCACTCCGGGGTGTGGGCCGCTTCACCGGCATCCACTTCTCTCTCGTGAGTTTACACGCGCTTATAGGCTCAAACTCCCGTATCGGACGAAACGTCGTGAATCTTCCGAAGAGGTGGGTTCTACCTAGTTTTTTTATGTTTCTATGGCCTACCCGAACACAACCAAGCACCTAGTTCCACAATGCTACCCCCTTTCGACGCCGTTACCGCGTGTTTCCGTATAAGTCCGGTATTTCTCCACCGGGTCTAGGGTTTCACCGGAGGGGGGGCTCCGGATCTTCTGGACCCCAACCCAATCAAGGTGGTGCCATAGCATGTTATTATAGGTGTGTTGTGTGCTTTTGATGGAAAAGATTTCACTCCGGGGTGTGGGCCGCTTCACCGGCATCCACTTCTCTCTCGTGAGTTTACACGCGCTTATAGGCTGAAACTCTCGTATCGGACGAAACGTCGTGAATCTTCCGAAAAGGTGGGTTCTACCTAGTTGTTTTATGTTTCTATGGCCTACCCTAACACAACCAAGCACCTAGTTCCAAAATTCTACCCCCTTTCGACGCCGTTACCGCATGTTTCCGTATAAGTCCGGTATTTCTCCAGCGGGTCTAGGGTTTCACCGGAGGGGTGGCTCCGGATCTTCTGGACCCCAACCCAAGCAAGGTGGTGCCATAGCATGTTATTATAGGTGTGTTGTGTGCTTTTGATGGCAAATATTTCACTCCGGGGTGTGGGCCGCTTCACCGGCATCCACTTCTCTCTCGTGAGTTTACACGCGCTTATAGGCTGAAACTCCCGTATCGGACGAAACGTCGTGAATCTTCCAAAGAGGTGGGTTCTACCTAGTTTTTTTTATGTTTCTATGGCCTACCCGAACACAACCAAGCACCTAGTTCCACAATGCTACCCCTTTTCGACGCCGTTACCGCGTGTTTCCGTATAAGTCCGGTATTTCTCCAGCGGGTCTAGGGTTTCACCGGAGGGGGGGCTCCGGATCTTCTGGACCCCAACCCAATCAAGGTGGTGCCATAGCATGTTATTATAGGTGTGTTGTGTGCTTTTGATGGCAAAGATTTCACTCCGGGGTGTGGGCCGCTTCACCGGCATCCACTTCTCTCTCGTGAGTTTACACGCGCTTATAGGCTGAAACTCTCGTATCGGACGAAACGTCGTGAATCTTCCGAAGAGGTGGGTTCTACCTAGTTGTTTTATGTTTCTATGGCCTACCCTAACACAACCAAGCACCTAGTTCCAAAATTCTACCCCCTTTCGACGCCGTTACCGCATGTTTCCGTATAAGTCCGGTATTTCTCCAGCGGGTCTAGGGTTTCACCGGAGGGGGGGCTCCGGATCTTCTGGACCCCAACCCAAGCAAGGTGGTGCCATAGCATGTTATTATAGGTGTGTTGTGTGCTTTTGATGGAAAAGATTTTACTCCGGGGTGTGGGCCGCTTCACCGGCATCCACTTCTCTCTCGTGAGTTTACACGCGCTTATAGGCTAAAACTCCCGTATCGGACGAAACATCGAACTCGTATCTTTGAGGTGGGTTCTACCTAGTTGTTTTATGTTTCTATGGCCTACCCTAACACAACCAAGCACCTAGTTCCACAATGCTACCCCCTTTCGACGCCGTTACCGCGTGTTTCCGTATAAGTCCGGTATTTCTCCAACAGGTCTAGGGTTTCACCGGAGGGGGGGCTCCGGATCTTCTGGACCCCAACCCAAGCAAGGTGGTGCCATAGCATGTTATTATAGGTGTGTTGTGTGCTTTTGATGGCAAATATTTCACTCCGGGGTGTGGGCCGCTTCACCGGCATCCACTTCTCTCTCGTGAGTTTACACGCGCTTATAGGCTGAAACTCCCGTATCGGACGAAACGTCGTGAATCTTCCGAAGAGATGGGTTCTACCTAGTTTTTTTATGTTTCTATGGCCTACCCTAACACAACCAAGCACCTAGTTCCACAATGCTACCCCCTTTCGACGCCGTTACAGCGTGTTTCCGTATAAGTCCGGTATTTCTCCAGCGGGTCTAGGGTTTCACCGGAGGGGGGGCTCCGGATCTTCTGGACCCCAACCCAAGCAAGGTGGTGCCATAGCATGTTATTATAGGTGTGTTGTGTGCTTTTGATGGAAAAGATTTCACTCCGGGGTGTGGGACGTTTCACCGGCATCCACTTCTCTCTCGTGAGTTTACACGCGCTTATAGGATGAAACTCCCGTATGGGACGAGACGTCGTGAATCTTCCGAAGAGGTGGGTTCTACCTAGTTGTTTTATGTTTCTATGGCCTACCCTAACACAACAAAGCACCTAGTTCCACAATGCTACCCCCTTTCGACGCCGTTACCGCGTGTTTCCGTATAAGTCCGGTATTTCTCTAGCGGGTCTAGGGTTTCACCGGAGGGGGGGCTCCGGATCTTCTGGACCCCAACCCAAGCAAGGTGGTGCCATAGCATGTTATTATAGGTGTGTTGTGTGCTTTTGATGGCAAATATTTCACTCCGGGGTGTGGGCCGCTTCACCGGCATCCACTTCTCTCTCGTGAGTTTACACGCGCTTATAGGCTGAAACTCCCGTATCGGACGAAACGTCGTGAATCTTCCGAAGAGGTGGGTTCTACCTAGTTGTTTTATGTTTCTATGGCCTCCCTTAACACAACTAAGCACCTAGTTCCACAATGCTAGCCCCTTTCGACGCCGTTACCGCGTGTTTCCGTATAAGTCCAGTATTTCTCCAGCGGGTCTAGGGTTTCACCAGAGGGGGGCTCCGGATCTTCTGGACCCCAACCCAAGCAAGGTGGTTCCATAGCATGTTGTTATAGGTGTGTTGTGTGCTTTTGATGGCAAAGATTTCACTCCGTGGTGTGGGCCGCTTCACCGGCATCCACTTCTCTCTCGTGAGTTTACACGCGCTTATAGGCTGAAACTCCCGTATCGGACGAAACGTCGTGAATCTTCCGAAGAGGTGGGTTCTACCTAGTTGTTTTATGTTTCTATGGCCTACCCTAACACAACCAAGCACCTAGTTCCACAATTCTACCCCCTTTCGACGCCGTTACCGCGTGTTTCCGTATAAGTCTGGTATTTCTCCAGCGGGTCTAGGGTTTACCGGAGGGGGGCTCCGATCTTCTGGACCCCAACCCAAGCAAGGTGGTGCCATAGCATGTTATTATAGGGGTGTTGTGTGCTGTTGATGGCAAAGATTTCACTCCGGGGTGTGGGCCGCTTCACCGGCATCCACTTCTCTCTCGTGAGTTTACACGCGCTTATAGGCTGAAACTCCCGTATCGGACAAAACGTCGTGAATCTTCCGAAGAGTTTGGTTCTACCTAGTTGTTTTATGTTTCTATGGCATACCCTAACACAACCAAGCACCTAGTTCCACAATGCTACCCCCTTTCGACGCCGTTACCGCGTGTTTCCGTATAAGTCCGGTATTTCTCCGGCGGGTCTAGGGTTTCACCGGAGGGGGGCGCCGGATCTTCTGGACCCCATCCCAAGCAAGGTGGTGCCATAGAATGTTATTATAGGTGTGTTGTGTGCTTTTGATGGCAAATATTTCACTCCGGGGTGTGGGCCGCTTCACCGGCATCCACTTCTCTCTCGTGAGTTTACACGCGCTTATAGGCTGAAACTCCCGTATCGGACGAAACGTCGTGAATATTCCGAAGAGGTGGGTTCTACCTAGTTGTTTTATGTTTCTATGGCCTACCCTAACACAACCAAGCACCTAGTTCCACAATGCTACCCCCTTTCGACGCCGTTACCGCGTGTTTCCGTATAAGTCCGGTATTTCTCCAGCGGGTCTAGGGTTTCACCGGAGGGGGGGCTCCGGATCTTCTAGACCCCAACCCAAGAAAGGTGGTGCCATAGCATGTTATTATTGGTGTGTTGTGTGCTTTTGATGTCAAAGATTTCACTCCGGGGTGTGGGCCGCTTCACCGGCAGCCACTTCTCTCTCGTGAGTTTACACGCGCTTATAGGCTGAAACTCCCGTATCGGACGAAATGTCGTGAATCTTCCGAAGAGGTGGGTTCTACCTAGTTGTTTTATGTTTCTATGGCCTACCCTAACACAACCAAGCACCTAGTTCCACAATTCTACCCCCTTTCGACGCCGTTACCGCGTGTTTCCGTATAAGTCCGGTATTTCTCCAGCGGGTCTAGGGTTTCACCGGAGGGGGGCTCCGGATCTTCTGGACCCCAACCCAAGCAAGGTGGTGCCATAGAATGTTATTATAGGTGTGTTGTGTGCTTTTGATGGCAAAGATTTCACTCCGGGTGTGGGCCGCTTCACCGGCATCCACTTCTCTCTCGTGAGTTTACACGCGCTTATAGGCTGAAACTCCCGTATCGGACGAAACGTCATGAATCTTCCAAAGAGGTGGGTTCTACCTAGTTGTTTTATGTTTCTATGGCCTACCCTAACAAAACCAAGCACCTAGTTCCACAATGCTACCCCCTTTCGACGCCGTTACCGCGTGTTTTCGTATAAGTCCGGTATTTCTCCAGCGGGTCTAGGGTTTCACCGGAGGGAGGGCTCCGGATCTTCTGGACCCCAGCCCAAGCAAGGTGGTTCCATAGCATGTTATTATAGGTGTGTTGTGTGCTTTTGATGGCAAAGATTTCACTCCGGGGTGTGGGCCGCTTCACCGGCATCCACTTCTCTCGTGAGTTTACACGCGCTTATAGGCTGAAACTCCCGTATCGGACGAAACGTCGTGAATCTTCCGAAGAGGTGGGTTCTACCTAGTTGTTTTATGTTTCTATGGCCTACCCTAACACAACCAAGCACCTAGTTCCACAATTCTACCCCCTTTCGACGCCGTTACCGCGTGTTTCCGTATAAGTCTGGTATTTCTCCAGCGGGTCTAGGGTTTCACCGGAGGGGGGGCTCCGGATCTTCTGGACCCCAACCCAAGCAAGGTGGTGCCATAGCATGTTATTATAGGTGTGTTGTGTGCTGTTGATGGCAAAGATTTCACTCCGGGGTGTGGGCCGCTTCACCGGCATCCACTTCTCTCTCGTGAGTTTACACGCGCTTATAGGCTGAAACTCCCGTATCGGACAAAACGTCGTGAATCTTCCGAAGAGTTTGGTTCTACCTAGTTGTTTTATGTTTCTATGGCATACCCTAACACAACCAAGCACCTAGTTCCACAATGCTACCCCCTTTCGACGCCGTTACCGCGTGTTTCCGTATAAGTCCGGTATTTCTCCGGCGGGTCTAGGGTTTCACCGGAGGGGGGCGCCGGATCTTCTGGACCCCATCCCAAGCAAGGTGGTGCCATATAATGTTATTATAGGTGTGTTGTGTGCTTTTGATGGCAAATATTTCACTCCGGGGTGTGGGCCGCTTCACCGGCATCCACTTCTCTCTCGTGAGTTTACACGCGCTTATAGGCTGAAACTCCCGTATCGGACGAAACGTCGTGAATATTCCGAAGAGGTGGGTTCTACCTAGTTGTTTTATGTTTCTATGGCCTACCCTAACACAACCAAGCACCTAGTTCCACAATGCTACCCCCTTTCGACGCCGTTACCGCGTGTTTCCGTATAAGTCCGGTATTTCTCCAGCGGGTCTAGGGTTTCACCGGAGGGGGGGCTCCGGATCTTCTAGACCCCAACCCAAGAAAGGTGGTGCCATAGCATGTTATTATTGGTGTGTTGTGTGCTTTTGATGTCAAAGATTTCACTCCGGGGTGTGGGCCGCTTCACCGGCAGCCACTTCTCTCTCGTGAGTTTACACGCGCTTATAGGCTGAAACTCCCGTATCGGACGAAACGTCGTGAATCTTCCGAAGAGGTGGGTTCTACCTAGTTGTTTTATGTTTCTATGGCCTACCCTAACACAACCAAGCACCTAGTTCCACAATTCTACCCCCTTTCGACGCCGTTACCGCGTGTTTCCGTATAAGTCCGGTATTTCTCCAGCGGGTCTAGGGTTTCACCGGAGGGGGGCTCCGGATCTTCTGGACCCCAACCCAAGCAAGGTGGTGCCATAGAATGTTATTATAGGTGTGTTGTGTGCTTTTGATGGCAAAGATTTCACTCCGGGGTGTGGGCCGCTTCACCGGCATCCACTTCTCTCTCGTGAGTTTACACGCGCTTATAGGCTGAAACTCCCGTATCGGACGAAACGTCGTGAATCTTCCAAAGAGGTGGGTTCTACCTAGTTGTTTTATGTTTCTATGGCCTACCCTAACAAAACCAAGCACCTAGTTCCACAATGCTACCCCCTTTCGACGCCGTTACCGCGTGTTTTCGTATAAGTCCGGTATTTCTCCAACGGGTCTAGGGTTTCACCGGAGGGAGGGCTCCGGATCTTCTGGACCCCAGCCCAAGCAAGGTGGTTCCATAGCATGTTATTATAGGTGTGTTGTGTGCTTTTGATGGCAAAGATTTCACTCCGGGGTGTGGGCCGCTTCACCGGCATCCACTTCTCTCTCGTGAGTTTACACGCGCTTATAGGCTGAAACTCCCGTATCGGACGAAACATCGTGAATCTTCCGAAGAGGTGGGTTCTACCTAGTTGTTTTATGTTTCTATGGCCTACCCTAACACAACCAAGCACCTAGTTCCACAATGCTACCCCCTTTCGACGCCTTTACCGCGTGTTTCCGTATAAGTCCGGTATTTCTCCAGCGGGTCTAGGGTTTCACCGGAGGGGGGGCTCCGGATCTTCTGGACCCCAACCCAAGCAAGGTGGTGCCATAGCATGTTATTATAGGTGTGTTGTGTGCTTTTGATGGCAAAGATTTCACTCCGGGGTCTTGTCGGGGGTCTTGTCGTCCGTCTAAGTTGGGAGGGCCAAAGCTTCAGGGGTCTTGTCGTCCGTCTAAGTTGGGAGGGCCAATGCCATTATGGCAACCATAGAAAGGCATTTGCCTCGTTGGTCTTGTCGTTTTTATAGAGTTGTGGAATGAACACACGATGACATAACCTCTGCACCAATTCTACAATACATTCATCATTTTCGAGAAATTTAAGAAGGAAGTGGCATATTGTGATAATATTGGGGTAAAGCATCTTGATTCCTTATGCCACACGCGTAAGCCTCGGTTTTGGCCATTTCCTGCCGCCGTTTTTTTTTTCTCTTGGTTGATTTTAAATCTATTTCACTAATACATTATGGAATTTTTTTGCCTCTTTTGAAAAATTAAAAGGGGAAAATTGATGAAAATCATACGCGGAAGCTTCTAAAACGCCATTCTTTTGTAGGTCTATATATGACCAACAGGGTATGACATATCCATTTAAAAGAATCAAAGCCGGTCACATTTGAGTAAAAAACTATGCATGCAAATTGTTTTATTTTTCATGTTAATTTGTGTTTTCTTCATATAATCTAAACTAGCCTATTTTGACCATATATAGAGTTTACATGCATATAATTATATCATCTACCTTAGAGCATTTTGAGCAAAAGGGAGTAGTATAGCATTTTGAAAAAAAAAAGACGTGTGCCGACGGCAATGCCGTCGGCTTCTGTTAAAAAAAGAAGAAGGAACTGTGTGCCGACGGCAATGCCGTCGGCGTAGCCTGATCCGCAGAGGCTTATCGGGTCGCGACGGTCGTCCCCAACCAGTCAACTTTTCTTTCCCCAACCCCTCCGCTCGATCGCCTCATCCACCCCGCCGCCGCCGCCGTCTCCCCCGTCTCCCCGCCGCATCGCCGCTTCCCCGCCGCGCCTCCATCTCCTCCCCCATCGACCCGAGCACGGACGCCCGCCCGCTACCGCCGAGGTATTCCTCCCTCCGCCCCATCCTCCTCCCCCTGTCTCCCTCGCCGTCCCCCGCTCCACCGCCGTCCCCCGCTCCACCGCGGCCGAGGATGTCCACGTCGGTGAAGAGGAACCCGTAGCCGAGCTCCAGCACGTGGCGCTGCAGCTTCAGCTTGCTCCACACCATCTCCATCCACTCCCTGGAGCCGAAGAACTTGGCGGAGGTGAATTCCATGTTGAGGAACGGCATGGTGTAGTGGTAACAGTGCCGGTGCACGGCCTGGCACCGGACGTGGGCGGCGGCGTCCATGGAGACGACGAGCACGTGCGGGAGCAGCCGGGATGTGCCGTCGCCGATGCGGAAGCTTTCGAGGAACATGTCCAGCAGGGAGCCTGGCGCCGCCCACGCCTGGTTCACGCACGTGATGATCACGGTCCGGTCGTCCATCGCCGCTCGTGACACCGCCGCCGCCAAACCCCTGAATTCCTCCGCGTCCTGATCGACAAGAGATGCGAATGCATGATCAAGTATAGTTGGATAAACAAAAAAGATTGCATGCCGAATCAATTCAGTGGCAAATTGGCAGTACGCGAGTAGTTGGTCAACTGTACTAGTTGGTGCTGCAAGTAGACACAGCACTTTGAATTTTCTATGGAAAAGCAGATTATTTGATCAAAAAACTAAACTTTCTATTCAACAAACCTTTTCTTGGTGATCTCTGCTAAGAACGGCGACACCATGCATAGTTGAATTGACCTTGAACGTGGCGTTAGCGTGATGTTGGTGAAGAAGATGGTTTTTTCCTTCGCTTGGAACGGCCACCCCATGCCTACTCGAATTGGCCTTCAAAGTAGCGTCAGCCTGATGACGTTGACGAACGTTGTTTCCAGCTTCAACAACCGGCGGTGCCCGGCGTGCAGTCCCATTGCGGCGGTGGTACTGCTCGTCCGACGACCTCCAGCCGGAGAACTGCACATGCGTCCTTGCACGGCTGAGCCCGGCCGCCGGCGCCCGGTACTGGACGAGCATCACGAAGGTGAGCACAGCCACGGCGCCGAGGACGAATGACACCGCCTGCCGCGCCGTGGCCTCGGCGACGATGGCCTTCACCATGATGGATAACTAGCAAACGAACCGATTGATGGGTGTGTCCTGGTTTGGTATGCTAGCAAAGTACACTGACCAGACTCACCTCATCGATCATATATGTATGATGAGTAAAGTACTACACTATGATGGAATTAGCTAGGTAGGACTAAATGGAGTATATGAGGTGTTTCGGGTCCATAAATAGGCGGCTCCGGCCATCCCGCCGGTCCGGGAGGGTGGTGTTTAAACAAAAGACACCAGGAGGTGGGCGGAAACTGATGGAGGGATAATAACCCGGTAGGCCAACTCTAAGGTGTAATTCGGCCCAAAAGACGCTGCGCAAGATCCGGCTAAGGATAAAAGAACTTCTAGAAGGCCCAAGATTGTAGGCCTCGTAACCCGGATTGTGGGTTACGGTAAGGAAAGTTAGGGTTTTATACGCAGTGTCCGGGTAGGATTCAGGATGCGCCTTGGAGGGCAAGCCAGGGGGTTCGGGTGCTTTATAAATCGGCCCCTAAGTTAGGTTAAGAGGGATCCAAGAGTTCTAGCCATATCGCTTGATATCGAGCATCCAGTGTAACACGAGAGTTGAGTTAATATATCGAGATCGGAGACTCGACGACTTGATTGCCGGCTACCAGATCGAGTTCCATCATGTTTTCTTCTGAGCTAAACCCTCTCCCAAACGCCTGTGTCGTCTTGCCCCAAGATCAGTTACCCCCGGTAACGTCTGCCGTGATTATCCCACGATAGTTGGCGCCCACCGTGGGGCCTGCGTCCGAAGGTGTTTACATCACGGGAGAAGCTCGGAAGAACATGGAGAATCTAGTCATCGGCGAGATCTACATCGACCACGAAGGAGAGAAGATGGTGGACGATTCCGGCTGGGGACCAGAGTCGGATCACCTCGAATCCGGATCTATTGTGACAATCGGCCAGATCAGCATCTTCATCGGTATGGTACGTACATCTGGTTTAAAAGGACAATATCATGTGCATACTACAGGAACTTCCAATAGGGACAAAAAGATACTGAAGCAAGCGGTAAACTCGGTCTCCTCGGCCGTTCCAAGATACCTGAGGTGGTCAGAACAAGATGTAACATGGAGCAGAAGAGATCACCCGGAAAGAATAGAACACCCGGGAGTCTTAGCATTGGTAGTCGCACCACAGGTCAATGGCTACAAGTTGAAAAAGGTCCTGATGGATGGCGGAAGCAGCATCAATATTCTGTATTGGGAAACCTTTTTACGCATGGATCTCAAGGAATCTCAGCTACAGAAAAGCTCAACAATTTTTCATGGGATAGTGCCGGGTCACTCAACATGCCCCGAGGGAAAAATCGTATTGGAGGTAGCTTTTGGAGAATCGAAGGATAATTATCGAGTCGAGTGGCTCACTTTCGAGTTGGTCAAATTACGCAGTCCTTATCACGCGCTGTTCGGAAGGCCGGCTTATGCTAAATTCATGGCTAGGCCGTGTTATGTATTTACAGCTAAAAATCCCGGGTCCTAAACAAACCGTCACCATACATGGAAGCCGGGATATAGCAGCTGAGTGCGATGAAGGATATTCGGTAATGGCCGAGCAGGCTTGCAGAAAAGAGGAACTCAAGTACTATCGGTCTCAACTAGACCCGGATGACAGGACAACATTGAAAAGGCCGAATACTGAAGATGAGAGAGCAAAATTCAAGGCAGCGCAGGATACCAAGATGATAGCTTTTGTTGAAGGTGACCCCTCTAAGCAATTTACTATAGGGTCTAACTTGGACAGCGAGCAGGAGAAAGCACTTGTGGAGTTTATTCGTTCTAATGCGGACGTATTCGCCTGGACGCCTAGCGATATGCCGGGTATCCCACAGAATTGGCAGAACACAGTTTGCATGTAGACCCTAAGTCCAGGCCTGTGAAGCAGGGCCTGCGGAAGATGAATGAGGAAAGAAGGAAAGCTATAGGAGAAGAAATCGCGCGGCTGCTGACAGCCGGCTTCATTATGGAAGTATTTCACCCGGATTGGTTAGCAAATCCGGTTCTCGTGATGAAAAAGACCAATGAGTGGAGGATGTGCATCGATTTTACGAGTCTCAACAAGCATTGCCCAAAGGATCCGTTTGCACTACCAAGGATAGATCAGATCATAGACGCAGTAGCTGGAAGTGACCTATTATGCTTTCTGGACGCATATTCCGGGTATCATCAGATTAAGCTCAAGAGGGAGGATTGGGAGAAAACATCATTTATAACCCCTTTTGGGGCTTTTTGTTACAAAACCATGACGTTTGGATTGAAGAACGCTGGCGCAACTTATCAGCGGTGTATACAGAAGTGCTTTGAGGACCAAATTGGACGCAACGTCCATGCTTATGTGGATGATGTGGTTATCAAGACCAGGAAGGCAGAGACATTTATCGACGATCTGAAGGAGACGTTCAAGAACTTGAGGAGGTATCAGATGAAGCTTAACCCGACGAAGTGTGTATTCGGAGTTCCAGCTGGGAAATTACTCGGCTTTATCGTTTCCGAGAGAGGAATTGAGGCAAACCCAGATAAAAGCTAAATCTGAAAAAGCCGGAAAATTTGAAGCATGTTCAAAAGCTCACGGGCTGCGTAGCAGCCTTGAGCCGATTTTTATCCAGACTCGGAGAAAAAGCAATACCCTTGTACCGGCTCTTGAGGAAATCCGATAAATTCGTGTGGGATCAAGAGGCGGATGAGGCATTCGAGGCACTAAAGAAGCAGTTATCTGAAGCACCAGTCCTAGCGGCCCCGGGTCCTAAAGAGCCCATATTGCTATATGTAGCAGCGGGCCCCCGAGCCGTTAGTGCAGTAGTGGTTGTGGAGCGCAAAGAGGATGGGAAAGGTTACCCGGTCCAGAGACCGGTCTATTATGTCAGCGAGGTATTATCAGAGGCAAAGCAACGCTATCCGCATTGGCAAAAGCTGGTTTTTGGGGTCTTTATGGCCAGCCGGAAACTGAAGCCGTATTTCCAGGAACACCCCATAACAGTGGTAAGTTCGATACCAATGTCGGATATCATCAGAAACTCGGATGCGACAGGGAGAATAGCCAAATAGGCGATAGAGATGGGGGATTATCACATCAACTACGAGCCCAGGCCAGCAATTAAATCTCAGGCTTTGGTCGATTTCGTTAATGACTGGACACAACTGGATGGACCACCTTTGCTCCAAATCTCCGATCTTGGATCATGCACTTCGATGGATGCAATATGAAGGGAGTGTAAAACATCAAAAGGGACAAATTGAGTTACGTGCTACAGATTTGATTGTTCCAACAACGTGGCCGAGTATGAGGCCCAATTGCACGGCTTAAAGGTAGCCAAGGAGATGAACATTAAGAGAACGATGCTTTGGAGATTCGGACCTTGTAGTACAGCAGGTATCAGGAACTTGGGATAGAAAGGACGCAACTATGGCAGCATACCGCAGAGAGGTTGACAGGGTTGCAGGATGTTTCTCCGGGTATGAGGTGGAACATATAGACAGAAGAAAGAATGAGGCAGCAGACGCCCTCGCTAGACTCGGCTCGCGCAGAGAGCCGGTCCCACCTAACGTCTTCCTGGATGAACTATGGCGACCATCAGTTAAAACCGAGTCTGAGGAAGAACTGGCAAATCAAGACCCGGATTTGGAGCGTGGGCAATGTACGCGCTGTTCCCGAGTGGACAGAACCGTTCTTGGCCTACCTATCACGAGGCGAGTTACCACAGCAGGAGGTGTTAGCAAGGCAAATTTCGAGGCGAGCAAAGGGATATTCTATCATCAATGGGGAGTTATACAAGAGAAGTGCAACAGGAGTCTTTTTGCGCTGTGTAGCACCAGAAGAAGGCCGACAGATTCTTAAGGAAATCCATAAAGGTGATTGTGGGCATCATGCATCCACAAGATCCCTTGTGGCCAAAGCTTATCGACACGGATTTTTCTGGCTCACGGCTCTAGCAGATGCGGAGCGCTTAGTGGCAAGATGTGACGGATGTCAAAGGTACGCTCGCCAAACCCACGTGCCGGCTATGGAATTGCGGACTATTCCGTTAACTTGGCCGTTCGCTGTTTGGGTATGGACATGGTTGGTCCCTTTCACATGTCACTTGCAAGAAGACACATCTTTTGGTGGCCATTGATAAGTTTACCAAATGGGTCGAGGTTTTGCCAGTCACCAATTGTGAAGCAGTCACAGCAGTCAAGTTCCTGAAAAGAATTATCTATCGGTTCGGGTATCCCCACAGCATAATTACCGACAATGGAACCAACATGTCCCTTGGCGCGATGGAGAAGTTTTGTGGCAACAACGGAATCCGGCTTGACGTAGCATCAGTGGCTCATCCGCAGGCCAATGGACAAGTGGAAAGGGCAAACCAAGAGTTACTTCATGGACTAAAACCACGACTGCGAGTCCCTTGTATCAGGGCTGCGGTGCATGGGTCGAAGAACTACCTTCCGTGGTTTGGGGGTATCAACACTACACCTAACAGATCTACTCAGATGACACCATTCTTCATGGTTTATGGTGCGGAAGCGGTGCTGCCGAGTGATATTATTCATGATTCACCTCGAGTATCAGCTTACGTCGAGGTGGAGAACGAGAAGACCCGGCAGGATGCCGTAGATATGTTAGAAGAACAAAGGGAACAAGCCCTGGAAAGGTCAGCCGTATATCAGCAAGATTTACGGAGGTATCATAGCCGGCGCGTGAAAACCCGGGTCTTCCAGGAAGGAGACTTGGTCCTGCGTCTGGTACAGTCAAACGAAGGGAAACACAATATCACCACCATGGGAAGGGCCGTTTATCATAAGCCGGAATCTGCACAACGGATCGTATTACTTGATAGATGCAAGGGAAGAGTCGGCTACAGTTAACGACACCGCTCATACCACTTCGTCTATGCAGGAAAGAGACAGACCATGGAACGTGGCTCAGCTAAGTCCCTACTATACCTAGTATAGACTATATTGGCAAGTGGAGTTGCACGATGTAACAGGCAGCAGGTTTTCAGACGCACTCTTTTCCTATCCAGGGCACCCTTTGGGACTGGAAGGGTTTTTAATGAGGCGGCCTGCTGACCTAACTTTCGCATATCAAGTACAGAGGTGGTTATTCGTACGTTCTTCACTCTCCGTATGTTGCGTATATCTAGGTCTTGGGGGCTGATTGCTTGAATAGCACAGTTACAAACTCAATGACCCGGCCTTGATGCCTATGAGTTATAAGGGCCGATTACTCGCAAACGAGTACGGCTGCAATCTTATAACCGGACAAAGGAGCCAAATTTTCTTAACTTTTCTTACTTAAGCTCGATGTGACTCGCACTAAAGTGGCATGATTTGCTCGCTTACGATTACAATCAGCCATGAAGCCCAATGGGACTTGCCTGACCCTGTTTTCGTATAGATGTAACAACATGGTAACGCGAAAGCCGGCTTACAGTACAAGATAGTCAAAAGGGTCATCTAAACCACAAGTTATGCAGAGTACAGGCTAATAGCCGGAAACTCAACATTTATCAAGCATAACTTCAATACCTATGTGAAACGGCTCTGGGCTTGGGCTTAGCATCAAACAGCTTGTTCCCTTGAAAAAACCATACATCCCAGACTCGGCATTTTGGGTCTCGGGGACTGGGGATTTTGAAAAAAGGAAAAGTTGCTTAGTTGCTAAAACTCAAAAAACCCAAACATCCGAGTCTTGGGGACTTGGGGACTTAGAGAAAAGTCCGCTTGTCAAAATCCATGAAACTCGGAAACCGAGTCTCACAGAAGGAACCATAAAGAAAGTCGGATATCAAGAATAAACTCAAAAACCAGATAAATATCAAGTTCATCCAGAGGCCAGAAGAGGCACAAGGCGTATCAAGAATTTAAAGTGCGTTACAAATTTCGGTACCAGCATCAATGGTTCATAGGCGCATCATCAAGAAATAATTGGTTAAACGGCTTATTGACCGACTGACGCATATGGCACAGCATTAGGTAGCAGGTATCACTCGGTATTCTGGGTTGCGGCGTCCATCTTCTCCTTGCCCTTGCTATTACTATTGGTGGCAGCAGCACCCGGATCAGCAGCATTGCCGGCTCGCGCAGGAGGAGGGACGACTGGTGTGGAAGTGGCAGGCGCAGAGTCGGCTTCAGCCTTCTTTTTTGCAGCTTCCTCCCTCAACTTAGCGGCTTCCTCCTTCCATCGGGCTAGCATATCGTACGGCTTGGGAAGATCCGACTTAATCGCTTCACCATCAGCACCATAGGAAGGGACAATGGAATTGAGCTCCAAGCTGTCAGCAATCACGCTTGCCGGGTAACGGACTTCTTTCTGGATGGCCTTGAAATCCTTCGGGGAAAATTTGGACCCATCTCGGTTGAATTCCGGAAACCCGACCGTCAGCTTGGCCAGCTCTAGCTTAGGAAAGTAAGCTTTCGCCAGGGCTATCCCCCGGGTTACCCCAACCCGGCAGGACGAGCGTTTCCAATGCCAAATCCACTCGGGAATAGTGGAGCAGGCATCCAGCATCCTCTTCAGGTCGACGTGCCCAACACCCGGCCACCGTAGTTCTTCAAGGATCCATTTGGTTCCGGCACATAGTTGCCGGATAACGCTCTTGATGGTCTTCAGCTTGGCAATATCATCTTCTTCCGGCATTACTTCATCCGGACCTGCAGAAAGAAATGAAAACTCGAGTAAGGAAACCCGGCTATGTGTCAGACGGATGACCCGGGTTATGAATATTAGGCTAAGAGTCATACCGAGCAAAGCGCGATACGTATCAGCAATCTGGAAAGAAAGGTTCACTAGACTATCTTCGGCTGCATGAGCCCTCCTCCTATACTTTCTCATGATCTTCCCACTCCTCCTGGCCTCAGCCTCGGCCTCCTCACGCAGAGCCACCTCCTTTTCAATACGCTTGGTGGCCTTAGCCAATTTTTTCTCAGACTGGGTCACGAAGTCCTGAGTGGAGATACAGGGATAAATTAGTCGGAAATACTGTCAAGTTCAGGAAAATTATCAAGAAATTCACCCGGAACTTGGGGACTAGATAAGGATGCAAGCAATGTTGTTCGAATTTACCTCATGTTTTGCTATCAAAGCTTCCAGGATATTCTCTTCCTTGGCCCTTAAGGTGTGAAGGGCACTAAGCATCTGGGGGAATGTCATGTCTTCAGGCTTGGTGCCAGAAGAACCGGCAGCTTGAGACTCTGGATGAAGAGTTTTTCCTGATTTTGGGGTCGAGACCCGGACCGTCTGGTTCTCCGGGTTAGGGGAACCCGTCCTCGTCTCTTGGATCTCAATCTCTTCATCCACGTCTTCAGACGATTTTGGAGACCCGACTTCTTGTCGGGCCGGGTCATTAAAAGGATCTTGTTCTTGGACGTCTTCAGCCTCATCACCAGCTGCGGCGTCCGCATTATCAGTTGGTTCCTCCGTCTTCTGGTTATCTGTTTCCATGTTCTCTGGGTCACTAACTGTGACTTGAGCGCTAAAGAAAAGGGAGAGAGGCAGTTAGCAACAGTGATTGAAAGTTGTCAGGTATGAAAGGATGTCAAATAGAAAAGACTTACCCGGTATTTACAGCGTAATCCGGTGGGAGCTCGCTGCTGGAAGCAGATGAAGTCGACAAAGGGACCGATAGCAGAACCTGGAATTGCCCGGCACGTGGATGGTTGGGAGATGGGTGACGCTGAGGGGATATCGAGGATTGAGGTGGAGGAGTACCGGCCTGGTGAACTGGTGAGGTGGCGATACCGGGATTAAGGGGATCCTCACCCGGAGAACTCCGGGTCACCCTACGTTTGGCCGGGAGAGGATCCTTCAAGTGTGACGAGTGTGACAACTGTTGGTTAAGTCTACGCATGATATCGAAGGAGTAAGGTTCAGCGGATATAGAAGAGAAAGGAACCTTGGAAACCACTCCTCTGGCCTTCCTCTTAGCCCCGAATGTTACTTCCTGATCAGATTCGGTGGTCTCCGGGTCGTCCCCGTCCTTCTCTTCTTCGTCCTCCAGCCCTGCGAGCCGAGTATCTATCGATGGAAAAAGTTAAAATGGGAGGAAAATGATACAAGTGAAGATGATACAAGATCCGGATAAGAACCTTCATCATCATTAGCCGGCTCGTCTTCCTCTTCCGGGTCTCTGGAAGGGGGGTAGGTTTCGACTTTCCAGAAAGGATCATCAACCTGAGACAAAAAGATGAAAGTGAGAGTTAAAAGCAGTATCAAGTCAAAGTGTGGAAATAAGCTTATGAGTATCGGGACTTACCGCTGGAGCCGGATTTTCCCGAGTAAATGGAGCTAACCCGGCGATGTTCTTTATGACTTCTAGTTTTTCCGTCAGGAAACCTTTGATGGTTTTGTTGGTGTCGCCGGCTGCAAAGCTCTTGGTGGAATATCGGAGTGCGTCCGTGGCATGCCCCGAGTACTCGCACATCAATTTGGTGCGGATGGAATTGGGTTGGATCCGGAAATCAACCCAAGTTTTCACTAAATTGAGCCCAAGAAGACCTTGGGCAGAGAGGACGGCTATTCTAGCTAGTAAGGGCAGGATTGCTTCCCTGTCCGAGTCAGGGGCGAAAGCATTGAATTTCTCGGAGATATCAAGGAGGCCCTCTGAGTAACCCGGCAACCTCTTTTCGCCGGGTGGGGAGGTGTCCCGGCAATAAAAGTATGAGAGTTGCCAGTGTTTGACGTGGGAGTTAAGAGTAAGAGGTGGCATTAGAGAATTCTTGCGGCGTTGGATAGAGACTCCGCCGCAAGCAAGGAGTGCTCCGTCACCGCTTTCGCGGCACGGTTTGCACTGGAAAAGTTCGATGAAGAGAGCCCAACTTGGCGGGGTGCACAAGTATGACTCGGACAGAACAATGAAGTGGGTAATATTCAACATAGAGTTAGGCCCTATGTCAAATGTCCTAAGGCCATATTGGCTCAGGACCTCACGAAAGAAAGGGTGACCCGGAGGACGGAATCCCCGGGTCACGTGCTCTATGAAACAGATTACCTCATCCTCGGCAGGTGTGGGCCGGGTCTCGTCACCCGGCGCCCTCCAATGAATGTCCTTCTGAGAGGGGAGAACCCCCAACTCGGCCAGCTTTTCAACTTGGCCTTTGTGACTGTGGATCGCCCCCAATTGGCGGATATGGATTGGGTCGTCTTCGCCTGGGCCGACTGTTTCCCTTGCCTTTTGGGAGCCATGGGATCAACCTGCAAAACACAAGGAAAAAAGATACAGGAAATGAAACTCGGAAATATTGGGTTACCCGAGTATATACACGAAGTATCGAGAAGATATGAAAACTAAGAATTATCCGGGTATCATGCCATGAGGTGAAGATTACAAGGTATCCGGGTATCAAGTGTAATTATAGAAAATATTGGTTACTTACGTATTGAAAGGTGTTTGAGGAAGACGGATGATTGCCCATGTATCTACTTCAAGCAAAAGAGCCGGAAGAGGAGGATTTTCCGGGTGTCAATGACATGCGCGGAAAATTGGGATGAAATGGATCTAGATTGGAAAACTTTCGGACGAGTTTACGAAGAAATTGATGATTAATAATGGTAGGAGGGTGGTGTGTGATCATCAATCAGGCTATTGGACGAGCTAGCAAGCATCTAAGTAATCTAATCCGGTGCCACAAGAAAAGCGGCCCGCGGATCGACCTAGATCCAATCTAGAGTAAATCGAAAAATTGCAAGACTGAATTAATGGATACGAGGAACTTACTGGAAGGAATTGGGGTCTGGCGCGGCGGCGGCAGACGGCGTGATCTGAATTCCCCTTTGCAACCTCCGATGGGCAGGATGAAGACGCGGCGGCGGAGCTTGGTGGCGGCACGGAGTGGTTCGAGGACGAACGTAGCCGGCGGCGGTTTGCTCCGGTGGTGAGCTTGGGATTCCTGTGGCGGTGTTGCACGGGCTCGAGAAGTGAGAAAGGAGAAGGAATTGGAATGAAACGTTGAGGTCTAGGTTATCTTCTGGGCACCTATTTATAAGGTGCGGGCGGATAAGCTTATTCTAACGGGTGGAAGCCGGAAATTTTGGGATAACGGTTGTTTGCGCGGATTTTGTGAGATATGCTTTAAGTGCTAGCCGGGATATCTGGACAAAAATGAGACGGAGATCTTCTCCGCCACATCGGGGTCAATTATCGAGTAAAGCAAGCCGGATCTTTGACATTTTCGTCAAGGTGCTGGCCCGGAAAGTTAGGCAAGGGATTTGGAAAAAGCCGGGTTACTATATGGCCGCCGTGGAGTTAGGCCTAGCTGTTTATCAAAGCAATGTAACCCGTCCTCCATTGAACTTGCAAGTTTGATAATTTTGCAGGGAATAGCGTGCGCTTCAAAGAGGATCCTGTGAAGTCCAAGCTATTCTGGGGACTACTGATGGAGGGATAATAACCCTGTAGGCCAACTCCAAGGTGTAATTCGGCCCAAAAGACGCTACGCAAGATCCGGCTAAGGATAAAAGAACTTCTAGAAGGCCCAAGATTGTAGGCCTCGTAACCCGGATTGTGGGTTACGGTAAGGAAAGTTAGGGTTTTATACGCAGTGTCCGGGTAGGATTCAGGATGCGCCTTGGAGGGCAAGCCAGGGGGTTCGGGTGCTTTATAAATCGGCCCCTAAGTTAGGTTAAGAGGGATCCAAGAGTTCTAGCCATATCGCTTGATATCGAGCATCCAGTGTAACACGAGAGTTGAGTTAATATATCGAGATCGGAGACTCGGCGACTTGATTGCCGGCTACCAGATCGAGTTCCATCATGTTTTCCTCTGAGCTAAACCCTCTCCCAAACGCCTGTGTCGTCTTGCCCCAAGATCAGTTACCCCCGGTAACGTCTGCCGTGATTATCCCACGACAGAAACAATTTTCTACAGGGATGTAATTTGATTACGTGGGACCTGATTGCGTAGGAGAAGCCGCCGTTCTTGACGAAGTCCGCGTCCGGGTTCTCGGCGAACACCACGGGCGTCGACGGGTCCACGGCCGCCCTCACGGCGTCGAGGATGGTGGTGCCCACGGTGGTGCGTCCGGTGTCGCCCTGCCACTCGGTCGTCCACCCGCCGCACTGGTAGCCCAGGTTGTCAGCGTGGCTCCCGGTAGAAGTAATAAAATAGGAAAAAACACGAGTGGTAGTTTATCCGTGATGATGCTATTCTAGTGAAATATTCATGTTGTCATACAAATGTTCTTACATATGTTGTTTCTGTGTTTTCAGATGGACTAGGTCTCGCCATTCACCAGCGTAGGCCCCACGTGCTCCGGTGCACGTCCCCGAGCTTCTGCTTCCTTGCTGCTCCACCGTCTTCGCTTTCGCCCTGTGCGGTTTAGGTGAGCTACATTTCCATCACCTCCAGCGTTCCACCCTTTGCTCTGCCCCGGCCTTCGAGCCGATGACACATTTACATTCATGTCTAGTCGCGTAACCGTAGGCGTCTCCCGTCCGGGAGAGTTGCAAATTTATAAATATGCAGGACTGTCCGTCTCTGCATATTTATAACCGTAGCTCTTCCGGATTGTCCACGTTTTGGACAACTCGGGTATGTGTAGTTCGGTTCGTGTCCCATGTTCTGCTCCTTCCTGAGACGGATTTCGGCAGCACCCCCCGTTGTTCTTCGGATGCACACCCTCTCGGCTTGAAAAGTTCGAGACGTGTATTCTGAAGAACAGCGGGGAGGTGCTGCCGAAATTCCGTCTCGGGTCGGGGTAGAACATGGGACACGAACCGATCTACACATACCCGGGTGGGATTAGGCCCCTACCTATTAGACATGTAGGTGAACCGTTGCATGCTGTAAAATATAAAATTTTGTCGTAATTAATCCGATGACATTGTAAAAAAGTATTATAACTTGTTTGTCTCCCAATAAAGCAGAGGATGTCTGGTAATGAGTGGATGTACAATGGCCGTATTTCTGTGACTGAAAGAACAGATGAGTGGGAATGGAAGACCAACATGTTAGTGAAAGAGTTAGCGCGTGGTTCAAAGTCAGCGGTTCGCCCATTATGCCCTTGCTCTAATTGCCGGAGGCGGCATCGTCATGGAAAGGTTGAAATGACTAAACACCTGTGGTTGCATGGATATATGCAGAACTACGTGACGACTGTCGACTTTGCTCAGTACGAGCGTGATAGAGGAGAGGTGATGCGGCAGCGGATCAATGGCATTGAGTACGATGGGATTAGGAACTTGTTAGATGATTTCCGTGATGCCGACATGCCTGATTCGCCACCTCAAGTGGAGGAACAGCCCGAACCGGAGGACCCGGATGAACCCGAGCCAACAGCGAAGGCCTTCTTTAAAATGATGGGCTCGGCTAAGACGCCGCTATACGAGGGTGCAAAGATTTCTCAACTCGATGCCATCTCGCAAGCACTAGACGACAAGGCCCGGTACTCCACCACTGTAACATCCCAAGTATGAAAACTCCCCTTAGAATGATTGATTTCTTGTTTATTTAAGTATTGCATCATGTCATCATGTTGTTTGCATTTGTTTCTTAATTGTTGCATTTGTTTTCCACTATTTTCACAACTCAAATTCAAACCTTACTCAAACAATGTTTTCATACTTGTTCTGTTACAACTTTTGGAATAAAAATAACAAGTGAAAGCAACCAAATTGCTTTCATTTTATTCCATGTTGATCACTCATTAAAATTGTGGGTTTTAATCAAACAAATGATTTCCAAATCACCTTCAAGTTCAAATCAAATGCATCAAGCAGAACCAATTTGAACTTATGAATTTAATCAACTAATTTAATCAAATTGCATATGGGTCCATTTAATCCTGTTTCTATCTTGTCAACTAGTTTATGTTGTTGCATCAATTAAATTGACATGCATCATCCCATGTTTGTGCACCTATGCCATTATATTGATTGTTTATCTTTCTGCATTGTCTGTTTGCTTCTTCTCGGATACACGACGACGTTGAGACCGACGATACTTACGACACCCCTTCTAAGGAGTTAGCTCAGTACCAGGCTACTGGGTTTGCAGGCAAGTTATCACTCACATGAACCACTGTGTTCCTTTCAACATTGATTACCGATACTTTCCGTTGTTCTTTTCTGCTAGCCTTAGTAGTAGTTGATTCTGTTACGAACCCATCACATGAATCCCTTAACCTTGATATTGCCTCACCTCCACTCCTATCACCCCTTGGTTGAGCCAGTGTCTTACTAGCATGCTTAGGTTGCTTTTGCTCGAGTCTGTTACCCGTTACTTTCTGTTACTATTTCTATTACGTTGTGGGGGCTCGATGTTTAATCAATCAATCATGCTAATGTTACTATTAATAATAAATTTGATGATAAGGCACCGGCAGGAGGCCCATGAGAGGTTTTGGAGCCTGCTAGTGTCGACCCTAATAGGAAAAGGGTCTTGTCTACTGATCCATGATGAGCGCACTACCCGCATTTGGGAAGCGAGTATGGGCGCCCCCCTCAACTTGACCTGATTCGCATCTCGTCCAAATCACCTCATTTAGTTCGTGTTTTCCATTTGCCGCATGCATGTTTTTGCGAGCCCAGGCCAGGGTGGAACTTTCGTAGTCGGCATATAGGGGGACCCGTTCTTAGAGTGCTATGAGGGTCCATTTTCTTCTGGGCTCGATTAGCCGTGCGCCCAAGGTGCTTTGGGCTTGATGCGAGGAATGGTTGGTTGTGTTGAGTGCCCCGCTTGGTGGGAGGCATCCCATCTGGCGGGATATTCATGAGTGTACGGCCAAATTGGTGCAACCCTGCAGGGATAATCTTCTCGAGAAGCCGTGTTTTCCGCGGTTATGGATTACTCGGTGAAAGTACTGGCTAACAAGTACTCAGGACAACTTAAACATAATGATCCAACATGTTACACCCAATGATTAATAACTTGACTAGTAGTAGGTTGATGACACAATAACTTGATTCACCTTTAATACAACTGTGTGAGTTATCCTCGGATTGCTTCTTTGGATAACACTAGTAGGGAAATGCTTATAGCCACCAGCCTACCACTGGCAAACGGCCACTTGTGTTCGCCAGCGGTAATTACCGCTGGGCAACATTTTTTTTGTTCGCCAGCGCTAAGATGACTACCGCTGGCGAACGATAAATTTTTGTGGTCAGCAGTAAGTATGCCCGAATGTAGCTATGTGTTGGTTGTCTACCGGCGTTTACCACTGGCGAACTGATTTGAACGTTGCCCAGCGGTATAATTGTATCGCTGACGAAATGGAAGGCATTCGCCAGCGGTAGCCACCAGTGCGCCGCACATGTGTGACTAACGAACGCGGGCTTGCTCTGATCCCTCTCTCTCCCTTATCTTTTCTTCTCCGGCACACACACACCACGCGTACACATGCACAATTCCCCTTTGACTCTGCTCTCTCTCTCCCTTATCTCCTATCTAGTACTAGTACGATCCAAGCCAACGGCGATGAGCCCAAGCCAACGGCGACGAGCTGCGCGTACGGCTTCCACGCCGACCGTGCATCGACGTTCTGCCCGCTCTGCCATGCCGCCGTCGCGCTCCCGGCCGCCGTCGCCTCCCCGCGTCCATGGAGACCGCGTCAATGGTGTCTCCAACCTGGCTCTACCGCCTGGGCTGCGCCGGCGGAGATGGCGCCAGCTGCCACGGCCGGAGCTTCTGGAGCTAAGTGCTGGTCGTCCCTGTTTGGCGGCTCCACGGCCGCAGAGCCCGTCTTCTTGTTCCGCTCCGTCGCCACGGGCAAATCCTCGCCATTCTCCTGGCGCCGCGCAGCTGTCCCGGCAGCAGTCGGATTCTTCATGTCCCTCTCCTCAGAGCCATCAATGTTCCTCGCAGGGAGGCGGAGCAACCGCGCGTCCAGCGGGCACCGGTGCAGGGATCTCGAGGCGCTGCTCTCGCCGGACCGGCTCAGCCGCCGTTGACTCGAAGAAAAGGAACCCTGCTCCTGCCCGCGTTGCCCGGGCCGCGGCCGGTGAGCTGACCTGACCTCGGGCTCCATCGTGGTGGGCATGCGTGCTTGGACAGAGAGGAACGGGCCTGTGACCGGCAGCGATTCCGAAACGAGCAGTCAAGCGATGTCGCCGTCTATATTTTTTTAAATCTGCAAATAATAGCACTGGCGAACTACTCGTATCGTTCGCCAGCGGCAAGCTGTCTTACCGCTGGGCAACAAGTGTTCGCCAGTGGTAACCTGTTAGCACTGGCGTAGTAGCGCTGGCGAACACTTGTTGCCTAGCGGTAGCATAATTATGTTCGTCACTGGTAGCTTATTTCCTACTAGTGTAAGGGGCGAGATCCAGGATGGGTTTGTTTGAAGTTATCTTTCCGTTGGTTACAATCCTCGATCTTATCTCCTTTTCTGTTAGCCGGAAGTGATAGAATCTCTGTAGTTGGTTAGCGCAGCCAGTTGCAGCATCTTTTATATCCCCTCTCTTCCGTTGAACCCAAGGCATCTGTGCTTGGTGTTGACGGGTTACACTTTGGTGAACTGTGAGTCTTGCTTGCCAGTACGTTTATGTACTGACCCCTTTGGGGCTGTGGTTTACGCAGACGACGTTTCCGAGGATCTACATGGTGGCTACTACGTGGAGTATGACGAGACTGCTGACGAGTAGATAGCGGACCCGGGCAGGATCCGAGACTTCGTGGATGGGCTCCGTCTGTTTGTTTCCGGCCTCTTAGGCCTATTTGGTTCTTGTCTGTACTCAGACATGTTGAATGCTTCCGCTGTGATGTAATGATGTATTGTTGGGGCATGTGCCCTCTGAATGATTGTATTTGCTATCTCTGCTCTAATGAGAGCCATTTGCAACTTATTTCAATCTTTTGTGTCGTAGAGATCTGTTGTGATATCAGTTGTTCAACGCCGTTGACGTACCATGTGTGTATGGTTTGAAGTACGTCGACGGAAGTGCCTTTGATCTCTAGTGGATAGTTTACATCGACGATGGAATAGCAGGGCTTGTGTTGTCGCGCATAAGCGCAGGCCTACCAGGAAGCTGGGACGTGGGAGCAGTTATGCCCCATAATCCAAGCATCTGCTATCCAGTTCGTACGGTGAGTATCCCCTAGAAATCAGGGTGCGACAAATGGTATCAGAGCCTGTCTGCCTGTAGGATCCCTTTTTACTGGTCGCAGTTGAGTCTAGAAACTATTTTGTAGCTATATAGGAAAAATGAAACGTGAGAGTAGGAATTCTGTTCTTTTTCTCCTTTCCCCACCCACCCTCCCTTTTTCTGGTAAGGAAGTGCAACGTTGTTTTCCCTTCTCATCTAAACTTTCAAGTTAGGATTTCACGAATTCTGGTTTCTCTAGGATGGTTATATCTACTAGACCATAGGAATGGAGGTGGTTGTGACGTGATTTATCATGTTGCCTACTCACGATTGAGAACGGTGGCAAATAGGCCCCGGAAGCAAATCCTCTATTCCTTAAGCGGTAGGTAATGATCCTTTAGAAGCCCGGATGGGTTTTCCGTAGTACCTCAGGAGTGTTTTGACCTCGTTTTCCCGGTGTTGCTTCGTTATCCTGTTCTTTTAAAGAACCTTTCGTCCGTTGAAATCTTGTTGTTCTTTTCCACTTCAAATCTTCTACCGGCGTCTAATCAAAACTTCCTCGTAAACTCTTGAACAACTAAAGTGTTATTTCATACCGGAGCATCACATTCCTTTGTGTCAACAATCTTTTCCACAACATACAACCCAAATTCTGGTTCCACTAAGCAATCAAAACTCTGTTCACTCTCCGGAATCTCAATCCAATTCTAATGGGAGGCCACATATTCCTCGTTACTCTCATGTTGCTGATTCTGACATTGATGTCATTCTTGATGTTGCATTGATGTCAATAACTCTGTTCCACCATTCTAGCCAGATAATCTATTCTCCAAACGAATCAAGTTCCATTCAGCTATACACCCTTGGTGCAAAATTCTCTCCCCTTTACTTGAAATGTTCCGGTGGTTTCCAAATTCCCTGACGTCTACCCAAGAAGTATCCGGACCTTTTCTTTTCTCAGTAGGAATCTCGGGGCGCGATTCCTTCAAGGGGGGGCGTTTTGTAACATCCCAAGTATGAAAACTCCCCTTAGAATGATTGATTTCTTGTTTATTTAAGTATTGCATCATGTCATCATGTTGTTTGCATTTGTTTCTTAATTGTTGCATTTGTTTTCCACTGTTTTCACAACTCAAATTCAAACCTTACTCAAACAATGTTTTCATACTTGTTCTGTTACAACTTTTGGAATAAAAATAACAAGTGAAAGCAACCAAATTGCTTTCATTTTATTCCATGTTGATCACTCATTAAAATTGTGGGTTTTAATCAAACAAATGATTTCCAAATCACCTTCAAGTTCAAATCAAATGCATCAAGCAGAACCAATTTGAACTTATGAATTTAATCAACTAATTTAATCAAATTGCATATGGGTCCATTTAATCCTGTTTCTATCTTGTCAACTAGTTTATGTTGTTGCATCAATTAAATTGACATGCATCATCCCATGTTTGTGCACCTATGCCATTATATTGATTGTTTATCTTTCTGCATTGTCTGTTTGCTTCTTCTCGGATACACGACGACGTTGAGACCGACGATACTTACGACACCCCTTCTAAGGAGTTAGCTCAGTACCAGGCTACTGGGTTTGCAGGCAAGTTATCACTCACATGAACCACTGTGTTCCTTTCAACATTGATTACCGATACTTTCCGTTGTTCTTTTCTGCTAGCCTTAGTAGTAGTTGATTCTGTTACGAACCCATCACATGAATCCCTTAACCTTGATATTGCCTCACCTCCACTCCTATCACCCCTTGGTTGAGCCAGTGTCTTACTAGCATGCTTAGGTTGCTTTTGCTCGAGTCTGTTACCCGTTACTTTCTGTTACTATTTCTATTACGTTGTGGGGGCTCGATGTTTAATCAATCAATCATGCTAATGTTACTAAATAATAAATTTGATGATAAGGCACCGGCAGGAGGCCCATGAGAGGTTTTGGAGCCTGCTAGTGTCGACCCTAATAGGAAAAGGGTCTTGTCTACTGATCCATGATGAGCGCACTACCCGCATTTGGGAAGCGAGTATGGGCGCCCCCCTCAACTTGACCTGATTCGCATCTCGTCCAAATCACCTCATTTAGTTCGTTTTTCCATTTGCCGCATGCATGTTTTTGCGAGCCCAGGCCAGGTGGAACTTTCGTAGTCGGCATATAGGGGGACCCGTTCTTAGAGTGCTATGAGGGTCCATTTTCTTCTGGGCTCGATTAGCCGTGCGCCCAAGGTGCTTTGGGCTTGATGCGAGGAATGGTTGGTTGTGTTGAGTGCCCCGCTTGGTGGGAGGCATCCCATCTGGCGGGATATTCATGAGTGTACGGCCAAATTGGTGCAACCCTGCAGGGATAATCTTCTCGAGAAGCCGTGTTTTCCGCGGTTATGGATTACTCGGTGAAAGTACTGGCTAACAAGTACTCAGGACAACTTAAACATAATGATCCAACATGTTACACCCAATGATTAATAACTTGACTAGTAGGTTGATGACACAATAACTTGATTCACCTTTAATACAACTGTGTGAGTTATCCTCGGATTGCTTCTTTGGATAAGGGGCGAGATCCAGGATGGGTTTGTTTGAAGTTATCTTTCCGTTGGTTACAATCCTCGATCTTATCTCCTTTTCTGTTAGCCGGAAGTGATAGAATCTCTGTAGTTGGTTAGCGCAGCCAGTTGCAGCATCTTTTATATCCCCTCTCTTCCGTTGAACCCAAGGCATCTGTGCTTGGTGTTGACGGGTTACACTTTGGTGAACTGAGTCTTGCTTGCCAGTACGTTTATGTACTGACCCCTTTGGGGCTGTGGTTTACGCAGACGTTTCCGAGGATCTACATGGTGGCTACTACGTGGAGTATGACGAGACTGCTGACGAGTAGATAGCGGACCCGGGCAGGATCCGAGACTTCGTGGATGGGCTCCGTCTGTTTGTTTCCGGCCTCTTAGGCCTATTTGGTTCTTGTCTGTACTCAGACATGTTGAATGCTTCCGCTGTGATGTAATGATGTATTGTTGGGGCATGTGCCCTCTGAATGATTGTATTTGCTATCTCTGCTCTAATGAGAGCCATTTGCAACTTATTTCAATCTTTTGTGTCGTAGAGATCTGTTGTGATATCAGTTGTTCAACGCCGTTGACGTACCATGTGTGTATGGTTTGAAGTACGTCGACGGAAGTGCCTTTGATCTCTAGTGGATAGTTTACATCGACGATGGAATAGCAGGGCTTGTGTTGTCGCGCATAAGCGCAGGCCTACCAGGAAGCTGGGACGTGGGAGCAGTTATGCCCCATAATCCAAGCATCTGCTATCCAGTTCGTACGGTGAGTATCCCCTAGAAATCAGGGTGCGACAACCACCCGTGCTGGATTTGAAGCTAATCTTAAAACCTATGGTAACATGTTGCCCGAGGGGCATTGTCTGCCTAAAAGCATGCACGAAGCGAAGAAAGTCTTGAAAGAGCTCAACATGGATTATACAAAGATAGATTCTTGTCCAAAAGGCTGCATTCTGTTTTGGAAACAGTTTGCGGATGACAAGTACTGTAGCATTTGTAAGGCGTCTAGGTATCATGAGGTAAAGGGAGACGATGGTCAGTTGAAGCAGACGAAAGTCGCTATGAAGATTCTTCGGTATCTCCCATTCATTAAAAGAATCCAACGACTGTATTGGTCCGAGGAGACTGCCAAACAGATGACTTGGCACAAGATGGGGAAGAGATACACAGACGAGCACGGACGGGAAAAGATGGGACATCCATATGATGGTCAAGCATGGAAGAATTTCGATGCAAAATACCCCGATGAGGCAAAAGAGGCTCGAAATGTCAGGATTGCGATAGCAACAGATGGATTCAATCCATATGGTATGTCGACTGCCTCATACAGCTGCTGGCCCGTGTTTGTTATTCCGCTCAATCTCCCTCCTGGAGTCTTAATGCAAAGGAATACCATATTTCTGTCGCTGATCATTCCAGGGCCAGAATACCCGGGGAAGAATCTGAGTGTCTAGGTGCAGCCGCTTGTGGATGATTTGAACCACTCTTGGCACCACGGGACGTTCACATACGACCGGGCATCAAAGAAAAACTTCTTAATGAAAATTTGGTTCCAATATTCCATGCACGACCTTCCAGGGTACGCTCTATTCTGCGGATGGTGTACCGCTGGTAAGTGGCCATGCCCAGTGTGCAGGAACCGATTGGAGTTCCTCTGGTTAAGCGCGGGTAAGAAGTATTCCTCGTTTGACATGCATCGACAGTTCCTGAAAAGAAGGCATCGATTTAGAGAAGACAGAAAGAACTTCAAGAAGAACAGAGTTGGGCGTGTAGAAAAAAAGATACCAACATTCGATGGTGCAGCTGTTGATGCCGAGCTACGTGCTCTCGTTCCCGCTGGGGGAAATGTCCCACGATACGTCGGATATGGTAAAACACACAACTGGACTCACGTGGCAGGCTTGACGCAGCTTGATTATTACAAGGATCTCGAACTTCCCCATAACATCGATGTGATGCACACCGAAAAGAATGTCGGAGAGTCACTCTTTCACACAATCCTGAACATTCCTGAGAAGTCAAAGGATAATGTGAAGGCTAGAGTCGATGTCCAGAAACTCTGTGATAGAGAGAGATTACATATGCAGCCTCCTGACCGCCGGCGAAAAAATTGGTTTAAACCGCTCGCCGACTACTGCCTTGACAATATTCAAAAGAAGGAGGTATTCAGGTGGCTCAAATTCATTGTCATGTTTCCTGATGGTTATTGTTCGAATATAAGCAAGGGGGTCAATCTTTTAACGGGAAAAGTCAACGGGCTCAAGAGTCACGACTATCATATATGGCTTGAGCGGCTGATGCCGGTGATGGTTCGAGGGTATCTACCCGAGCGTGTCTGGCGAGTGCTCGCGGAGTTGAGCCATTTCTTCCGCACGTTTTGTGCTAAGCAGATATGTCATGTGATTATTCAGAAGCTGCATGATCTAGTGCCGGAGTTGCTATGCAACTTAGAGATGATATTTCCGGCAGGCTTCTTTACTCCGATGGCACATCTCGTTGTGCATCTCGCGAACGAGGCACTTTTGGGTGGACCGGTGCAGTTTCGTTGGCAGTTTTGTATTGAGAGAGATTTCAAGTACATTAGAAACAAAACTGGAAATAAAGCTAAGATTGAAGCATGCATAGCTGAGGCAGTATGTCTTGAGGAGATGGCAGACGCCGCGACAACGTACTATCCGGCTGAAGTTCCCACTATGCATAACCAGGCATCTCGGTACAATATTGACGAGCCCAAGCATGACCCCCAGCTCCTCCTCTTCCAATGTCCCGGTGGCAAGTCAGGTGGCCGAGAAAAATACACCTTGACCAAGGAAGGGCAAGATTGCATAATGCTCTATGTGCTTACGAACATGAAGGAAGTGGTCGATTATATCAGGTAAAATGGTGGTACAAATTACTTTCCAACTAGTAACCCTGTTTCGATCTAATACGTATTCTCTTCTTTTAGAGAATTCACGGATGAAATGTGGTCTGGAGCGGAGGAACCATCTGTCGGGGAGCTGGACACTCTTCTGAAAGAGGGTGCTCTCGAAAAGAAAAATTTTGTGTCTTGGATCATGGAAAAAGTAATTTCTAACCTCTCCCTATTACCTTGCAATCTGTGACTTGTCCCTTTCGTTACACCTATCTAATGCACAAAACAATTTGTATCGTATTTGTAGGGAGCTAATCCCAACATTCAGATGACAGATGAGTTGAGATGTGTTTCCCAAGGTTTTAACCGCAGCGTCATGAAATATGAGAAGTATGATGTGAATGGGTATCGCTTCCATACGGAGGATCACCAGAAGAGTCGGCCGAATGCAAAAACGGTAAATACCGGGGTTTTCACCCGAGGCGCCAGGGGAGGCGATGGAGCCGACTACTACGGAAGGTTAGAGAAGGTATACGAGCTGACGTTCAATCGCACCAACGTAGAACTCAAGCTCGTTGTGTTCAAATGCCACTGGTTCGACCCCGTCCATGGATACAAAAGTACCCCTTCCATTGGGTTAGTTGAAGTTAGGCCTTCAACCACCTATAGCGGAGCCGATGTCTTTATTGTGGCTCACCAAGCCAAGCAAGTTTATTATTTGCCTTACCCATGCCAGAAAGAGGCACTCAAGGGTTGGGAGGTCGCGTTCAGGGTATCGCCACATGGTAAACTACCCATGCCGTCCGACGACGATTATAACAACATTGACCCCGAAAACGTACCAGGGAATTTTCTATCAAGAGCAAGAGGACTTCGGGGACTTTGACTTACAAATGGGTGGTTTTGAGGACCTTGAGAACAATGCAGAAACTCGTGGTGAGTCAGTGGTGGATCTAAAGGACATAGACATGCTCACCAAGCTACATACAGACAATGGCGACGATGATGAGCCACCACCGTTCGAAGATCCTCTAATTTACTACTCACGTGATAGTGATACGGATAGTGAGAACGAGAACCCACCTAATTATGAGAGTGATGATTCTAAGTGATGTCTTTATACTTAGTATTTTATCTTAGTATTTTTATGCAAGTTTCACCATTTTATACTTAGTATTTTTTCTTTTGAACATGCCTAGTGATGCTCTACATTTTATGCCAAGTTTCATTTTTTTATGCTAAGTGCCTACATTTCACCATTTTATGCTAAGTGCCTATATTTTTACTATGTATGTGATTATTTAATTGTTTTCTATTTTCTCGATGCAGGTGATTGGACAATATGAGCCAAGGCAAGGAATCGTCGTCGTCCTTGCTCAAGAAGATTACACGGAGTGGTAGATCCTTGATTCGCAATCGGCGCTACCCCGTGGACGACGATGCGGTTCGAGGATGAGGGCGCCGGGCACGAGGTGGAGGTGGAGGTGGAGGTGGAGGACGAGGACGAGGACGAGGTGGAGGTGGCGGGGGAGGTGTAGACTTGGAGCCTCCACCCTCCGCGTCTGGTGACGTGGCTTCCCAGCTGCAGATAGAGGATAGGGAGGAGGGGGAGACGGAGTCCAGACGGGAGGAGGAGGAGTACAGACCGGAGGAGGAGGACGAGGACGTGGAGGTGGATATGGAGGGGGAGGTGGAGGGAGGAGGAGGGGCACCGAAGAAGCTGCGAGTTCGTGGGGAAGCGGGAGTCCCCGGTGCGGATCAGCAGCCTGCCACGGAGGAGGAGAAGACCCTTATTTTTCCAAATAAGAAGGAGTAAGTTTAGTAATTTTGTAATTTTAAATATGTAGTTTCATTTTTGGCATATGTACTAATGTTTGATTATTATGCAGCAATTGGACATATGCCGCAGGGAGCCGCCAGCCTTCGAGCTTGATTGGAGCTCTGATCCGGCTTTTTTGGCCGGGCTATTACACCACGGCTGTGGATAGCAACCGAAGTTGGCCACTTCTTGGCTGGACTACGAGGCTGCCGATTGCCCGCCCTTCGGGAAGGCTTCTGACGCCGTGATCACCAAGTTTTGGGTAAGTTATATTTTCTTGAGTTTCGTTCGTAGTTGATGACACCACCGTTCTAACTCGTAATTTCTTTATGCATGATTGAAGTGCTTTTTCCGGGTGCTTGAGGAGGATAGACCCGCGGCGGTTCGGACTCTCCGCGCGGCGTGCGTGAGGTTGACCCTCCAGGTGTGGTACAACCAGAAGCACACCGCCATCAGCGCGTTCATGGCCGAGAAGGGCAAAAGGGCCAAGAAGCATGAGAATGTCGATGACCCGCCCAAGATGACAGTCGAGGATTTCATGACGGTAAGTAAACTATCTATGTCATTCTACATTTCAGTTAAGTTGCCATTGCATTGCCTCCTATTTACTTCACTATTGCATTCTCAGGTCATTCCCGGCTGCGCCGAAAGACACGAGGACGCATGGGCGGCGCTGGCTAGGAGGTGGGCCGGGGAAGACGCCGACTTCGATGCCTTGAGCAAGCGGAACAGGAGGAACCGAGGCCACGGGGCACCCACAGTGGAGGAAGCCTCAGCACCGACCGCTTCAAGAAGAAGATGGTATATACATACATGGAAAAGATGGTTTATTTTCTATCATGCATGTTTCTACTTGATACACATAACGTTTACTTTTGCGATGCAGGAGAGTCAGAGTGGGGTGCCAGTTACTTACTTGGCGGCGTGGCAGAAGATGAGGCAGAAGAAGTCCGTTTCGGACGCCGCCACGCCCTCGGCTCCTGAGTACTACGGCACAGCCGAGGAGGACATGCGGTCTTACTGCTCGGCGTTCCAGATTCTGCACCCGCAGGTCGAGGACCCCATCGAGCACGAGTACGACGAGACGGCGTTGATGCTGGCGGGGAACGGGAGGGAGCACGGCCGTCTGAAAATCCTTGATAAGGTGGCCATGCCTACCGCGAGTCTCACTCGTATCAAGGCTACCCTCCCCGTCGACGCCGTCCCTGTCCAGCCTCGTCGACGGCGTGCTGGAGCTGCCTCTGCCTCTGCCGATGTAAGTTGTCCTCTCATTCTCATCATGTTTTCCGACATTCCCCTCTGCATTGCTAAGTTGTCGATATTAACTTGTTTCCTAAATTGTAGCCGGAGTTCGATGCGGCCTATGCCGCCGCTTATGCGAAGTACAAGGAGGACCTACAGGCGTGGCAGCAGAGGAGTGAACTCTCTACTGCGTACACTAGGGAGTTAGAGATTGTAAGTTTTCAATCCATATTTCTGCAAAATATGATAAGTCTAAACCATCTTGGCAACACATGACATCTAAACCATCTTGTAGGCGATGGTGAGGTGGATGACCACCGGAGAGGGAGGAGCGCCTCCAGGAGAGCGTCCTGATGCGCCAGGGCCGATCCCGATATTCACATCGAGGGAAGAGTTTACCCTCACATACTACGCAGAGACCCCGGTATGTGTTCTTTTCCACACGTCGATTACTGATTTACTTTGCCTCTAAAGTGTCTAACTCGTGCTCGAACATGTAGGGTACTGGAGCTTCGGAGAACGCGGCTTTTGGCCGGGCTTCTCCTAGTGGCTCCCCGGGTTCGCGCCAGACGACGCCGATTCACGGCCGTGCTTCGGCCACTCCTGGTACCTCGCATGGTGGCTCCGGAGCTGGTTCGACGGACGCGACACATGATCGTCCCGTTTTCACGAGGGGGGACTTGGGCTTCATCCCTTCTCCTCCGGACCGACCATCTGTAGCTAGCTAGCTAGGGATACTCTGGATCGGTGTATGGATGTATGTGGATCGATGGATGTATGTGGATCGACGTATGACATTGAACGATCTTTGTATGGATGTTTTGATTGTTAATAATGATGGTACTGAGCTTCTAGATGTTTCTGTTGCATTGTATTATGATTTGTGATTTTTCTGTGAATTTTGGAACGAAAACAGCACAAAAAAAGACAAAAAAAAACCTGGGCATAGGCTATGCCGACGGCAATGCCGTCGGCACAGGTCCTGCGCTGACCAAATGGTCAGGCCTGTGCCGACGGCATTGCCGTCGCCATAGCCTATGCCCAGGAGCGCACCAGGCGGCGCCACGTGTCCCTCATTGTGCCGACGGCAGCGCACCAGGCGGCGCCACGTGTCCCTCATTGTGCCGACGGCAATGCCGTCGGCACCGTTGCCTCCACCAGCCGCTCGTCTCCTGACAGCCCGGGCCCACTGTCAGACCAGGTGGGCCCCACATATATGTTGTGCCGACGGGGGTTTCTTGTGCCGACGGCCAAATGGGCTGAGCCGACGCGGTGATACGCCGACAGCGCTGTGCCAACGGCCACCGTCGGCACAGGCGGTGCCGACGGGAATCGTGGCTGTGCCGACGGCTTCAGGCCATCGACGTATCGCGCGTTTCCTGTAGTGGTGTATTTCGGCCAGGTATCTTTATCTTTACCTAATCTTTACTACTTATATTGGAGTTCAACGTACTTTGGTAGGTCGGAGGCAGACCATCGCTTGCGCTCGATGACTTGCGCCGACAGGTGGGACTAACTAAGCTCCCCAAGTCTGCCGCCCACCTCTCTCCCCATCGTGTTGACTCTCAGGTTCTGAAAAATTAGATCTCGCAGCAATTGCTAGGTCCGATCTGAACCCCGCCGGCGCCGCTCTCTTCTACCTGGCGTGCAGTTTGTTGCCCGACACCTCACCTCCATCTTGCTCCTCCTCATTCGTCCACCATTGATGATGACTCTCCTTCCCCTTCCATACCCCCTCAATGCTCAGACTTCATCAGAGGCCCTTGCGCCTTTGTCAGTCGGGGCGGAGATGCGAGTCGTTAGGAGACGGGAGGTCGTGCGCTCGGTGCCGTTAGCGCCGCCGTAAATCTCGCATCCACCCCGCATGCCGCCGCAAATCCCCCGTATCCACTGCGTCCTCAGTCGGCGTGAACAGCTGATGGCCAGCCTGTGGACTACCGCTGACCCTCTTTTGGACTGTCATTGCTGGCCCGCTGGCTTGTGGACTCCGACGCCAGCGGTAGAGATGATTTCTTAAAGGTTAGTCTGCCTCTCCTCCCCACAGCTGCTTTCTGGTTTGATGTGCCATCAAAATCGAGCGAGCAATCAGGCTTTCACGAGCACGAACGAACTTGTTGTCGGATTGGCAGTTTTTTTTTTCCTTTGTGGAGTTCAGTCTGTGTCAACTCTGAACTCTCTCGGCTCGTAATTCTTCCTTCTGCTGGTGCAGGACTGCGGATCGAGCATGTGCTCACGACTGTCGGACCGACCAAACCTCGCTTGGGATCAAAGGTGATCTCCAAGATTGTTCATGATTATGTCTATCTCTCCTGGCTCTCATAAAATGGCTCCTGTAATGTATGAAACGAAAAATAGAACAAGTATTTCTCCACTAAAACATCAGATACTTTAGTTATATATAATTTGAGATTGCTCTACAGGCATCCCTATGCATAATTTCAGATTACATGGAATTGACAGATCACATAATTAGTGCAGAGTGAGTGGTCAAGCAAGGTTAAAAGGCTGAGATTAGCTAAAAGTTGCAGATCATCCATTTAACAAATAGGAATTTTTAGCACTTTGGTAAGGTTAATAAAAGGTTGTGGTAAATGATTGGCGCATCAGACTTTTTATAGCCATCTACTTTGCTGAAAGCGTGAAAGTAGAAACTGATCTGGCAACTAATTAGCATGGATTTTTCAAGGATAATTAGCATGGATTTTTATCTGACCGAGTGAATATCAAGTTATTGGACCGCCTAAGCAAACCATCGCTACTCAATGTCTAAACGTGCATTAAAAATACTTCTCGTATTTTATGTTTTTATATCTATCTTTGTGTTCTGTCATTCTGCTAATTCAAATAGAAAGCGAAGCTCTGCTGCAGGAGGGCTGTCACCCTTTGTTGTTGGTTGCTACTACATATATCCACGTAGATAATGGATAACAAAAAGGCATGTCAGACGCAAGTCTTAGGAGTAAGCAGATGTAAATAAATTTTCATTTTGTTTACAATTCAACCACTTACTTGCTTCACATAGGCGGTGCCTGATTTCTTTTACTTGTTTGCAGTTTTACAAGGCTGCATTAGATGATGATTTCGAAATACTTGGCTTCAGTAGAATTCTCCATCATGGCAAAATAGTTTGACCTGCAAGGCAAACCTTCATATGCTTACCATGCTGTAAGTTTCTTAATACATGCAAATATCGCACCTTCGTTTTTCAGCAACTCATGTCGCACCTTCTGTCCAATTGCCAACTCCATGGGAGTGGTTAATTGCCCTATGTGCTTAGTTGACTCTTGTGAGCCGTGAGGTATTTGTGTAGCCTGCCAATATAAGCATTGTATCAGCTCTTTACAAAAAAGAGATGTATTGCTTTGAATTCTGAATTTTGATGGGATATGAAAAATGGCTGGCATAGTTGGTAAAGATAGATGCATAATATTAAGGCTAGGAAGTCATTGCGCAGATTATTGCATGAGACTTTGCCGGGCCCGCACTTCAATGCGGCGTCGTGTGTGGCGTTTATGTGTTCCTCCATAGCACGCACGACGCCTACAATTAAAATGCCTCGACATTGGTGGCCGCAATAGTGAGCAGATTACTCTAGCGCATTGCATTTTTTGGGAATATTCTTTTGGCTCATTGAAACTGCAAATCTGATAGTAAAAAAATGTCACTAAATCAGCGCAAGTTGGGTTTTTTGCACGTGAATACTGATATGCTAAACACAAATTTTGGTTACCGCCTATCTTCCCATCTCCTATGAGCGTATCGATTTGAGTACCTTTCAACTAATTATTTCTCTGTTTGTAGGTTATCATTTGAAGCTGCCTTTGATCACCCAGTTTGAGCCAATACAGGTTACAATTCTATAATTGACCATATCTTCTACTATGTTGCAACATGTAGTGGTTCTTGACTATATACTCACTGGCCAGTACAGTTTCATATAACTTAGGACTACAAAGCACCCATTTTTTAAGTGCACTCGAGCATTCAGTAAATTCTCTAGAAAAAATATAAGCATATGAGGGTTGCCACCCCCTTCGTCCTCTGATGCCGGTGCCACACCAGACATGCTGCGATTGGTTACCTCAATTCCAGTCATTCTTGCTCTTCTTTGATGAATATATATCGTATGGAACGAATTGATGCTTACTTTACATATGTTGTTTTATCCTATAAATAGCATCTTTACCATAATGAATTGAATATTCCTTTTTCATTTGATTAGTACCAACTAATGGGCTGCATGTGTTTGTTCAGAAGCCTGATTGTCATATACTTGCACTGATGGTGCATTTACGCTGTTCTTCGCCTCGTTCAAGGAGATGTAGTACCATACAATAGCAATAGTCCATTACAGTGTAGTATTAAATCTCAAATACCGTAGAACTTAATACTTTACATATTGTCTCATGCTACCATATTAGTTGCCTGGAGCATGATTACACATTTACATATACTGACCATTTGTTTGTTCTTTGTATCGAGGTCCGGTATAATTAAATGGCTTCAGCAACATGGACTCTGTTTCTACAAGATGAGATGGCAGGCCAAGCTACTTTATACTTGCACATGCCTTGATGAGTGAAATTATCAACTATATTATGATGAGTTAAGCTATCCTCCAATAAAATTGTTTCTCATATTATTCTGTGATGAAGCATGCTAGATTCAAATTGATGCTTGCATTCCGGTGTTGAATTAAACAAATCATCTTTGGTTGTACTCATGTTATTATGTTTGACTCGTTGTCTTGAGAAAAGAGTATTTTTTTAGACATTTCATAGGCTTATTAGATGCATATAATATCTTTATTTATGAGGTAAAGAATAGCCGGAAGAAGAGACGGTCATTGTTGTGTTAACATTGGCTCGAGTGCAGATTCATTTGAGGTCTTGGCTGAACAAATAAATGGAAAGGTGGAGGTGGATCAAATCACAACCGAGAGAATAGACGGGAGAAGAGATAGTCATTGTTGTGTTAACGTTGGCTTGAATGCATGTTCATTTGAGGTCTTGGCTTAACAAATAAATGGAAAAAGGCGGAGGCAGAGGTGGAGGTCGGTTTTCTTTTCTCTATTTAGTGAAGCCGTGTGTGAACAATGGTTTAGTAAAATATAATTTCATGATGTACTTCTAGGAATATACAGCTAAGTGTAAAGCATTTATCTTTATGTTTTGCATACATTGTAAATTTTCATGTGTGAAGAATATTACACAACTATATTTTGCATACATCGTATTTGAAACTACGACACTCGTATATTTTGCATACATCAATTTTTTTTGCATACATCGTAAATCTTCATGTATATTTTGCATACATGGTATATTGTAATGCATTTTTATGTATTGAACTCTTGGAACTAATGTTCTGCTCAAAACTAGGAAATCAGATGATAATAGAACATCCTTTTGGGCTTTTGTACCTTGCCAAATTATTTTGGAAAATGCTATATTTCACAACTCCAAGATGGAGTGGAAACCACCACAATCACTAATTGTCGAAAGAAGATGCTGATTGTTGCAATCTCTCCGAAGCCATACGATATGTGAACTATAATGCTGGATGGCATGATGAAGCACATTGATAATAGGTGAAGTTGAGGGGTTGTATGGAAAGGAAAATGAATGACAGAAGCGATGATCGTTATAGCATTATCTATGGTTTAAATAGCTCCAAATGCATCTTTTTTTTTTCCTTGGATCGGTGATTTTGATGTTGAAATATTCTAATATTTAGGTCCAACAACGGGAGAGAAATTTGATGGCCGTAGCAACGCACGGGCATTCAACTAGTAATAAAAGCATTAGGTTTCCTTGGTTGGTTACTTGGTCGCTCGGTCTGTCATTAACATTGCCACCTAAGTTGATAAAAATTACCCACCACCGCCATCCATAATTATAACATATACCGGTTCGGTTTTTAATCTCCCTAACAAGTAGCCACACTCACGTTCCAGTTGTTATTAGCGTTTAGTTTGTGGAGCACGTAACAAATTCTTTTTTTGTCCTTTTCATCCTACCGTACCTTCCGTTGCTTGTTAGTCTCCAAAACAGAAACGAAACCAACATTGCCTAATTAATTTGGACGCGGCATCTATCCAAATATATACGAAGCCTGGCCCTAGCAAAAAACACAACACCATGTTGGAACAAACGGTTTTGTCGGGCTTTGATCCCGTGATGCTGAGGCTTTTGCTGTAGGGATCGCGTCCCAATGAGCCACGGGAGGAAGGGACGGTGAAGCGCGAGATAGCTGCCTCCAAGGATGTCGCCGCCAGCCGTGCTCATGGTCCCGATGATCCGCGGAGGAAGAGGCGGCGAAGCGTGCAGGTGCGGGGCGTCCGAACGCCATAGGCGGCGGCCACATCACGGTCACACCGACCTAGCTGCTAGAGACTCGTCCTCAGGAAACGCTTCCGTATTGATCGTCCTGCTCCGTCACTGATCGGGTCATCATAGATGCCTCGGATGCCGCTCTCGTACATGGTCAGCGAGAAGCAATTGTGCTGCCTCGGCATAGGCTGATGATCCGACATCACCTTAGTGCTTGATGCATCCTACAGCTGACGAAACAGCACAAAGCTAATCAATCCACCACACACAAAGGTAGCTCAATAGCCTTTTGGAGTTTGGAGCACGCACGCAACAAACATAAAACGCTGGAGTAGATTGGGTTTACTATTCGAAGACAAAAAAAAAACTATACGTGCGCCTCTATCCTTTTCGACGGATCGGATGATCCCGAGGCTGCACCCTGATAGCAGAGCACCCCGGCATCAACATAGTTCAAGACATTGGCAGTGTGTTTTGTCCTAACAGATAACTTAATTGTTCTGATACAATAACAAATTCGTGTCGGTCTGTTAATTTTTTTTGAAGTGCCACGAATGCTGACCGGCCACCACGTTGGTCACCGGGATTATTCTACGCAAGTCGATGAGGCAGACATTGGACGGCCAATTGAACTCGCCGACAAAGGAAATACAATATGAGTAACGACCGATAGAGACATAAGTAGCAGTGGCTGACCAGACCAAGCAGAAGCAGGGACTAAGAGCATCTCCAGCCATGCCCCCCTAGGAGCCCTCCAGGACCACTTTTTTACCGCCGGTACGCCAAAATTCGCCCAGCCGCGCCCCCACGGACTCGTTTAGCACCGGATTTGAGCAAAATAGCCTCCCATGCTACACTCTCTCCTCCCTTTTTCTTCTAGCTGTGCGGGACGCCGCCGCACGCCCGACTCCATGCAGGAGGAGCTCGACGGCGCCGCGCCCCTGGCCGCTCTCCAACCTCGCCCATGGCTGCGGACTCCCTCTGTCCCCGTCGCCGGTGGCCTGGCCATGCCGCTTCGCCCACCAGCGCCCAGCACGCCTGCCCATTCCTCACTAGGTCGTCGTCGCATCCACTGGCCCGAAGACCTCCTCTCTCCCTGCACGCCAAGCTCTGGTGTAGTTAGAGATCTCCGACTCGGGCTCATCCCGCGCAGCCGTCCTCCGCCTCCGCGCCTCCCTCCATCCTCGTTGTTGTCAGGAGCCGCCTCCTCCCGAGCCACACTCCTCTGGACCGACAGCGCGAGTAGCTGCCGCTCCATGTGCTCGACGGGCCTCCTCCCGAGCCGCCTCCTATAGAACTTGCCGGCCTCCACCTCGTCGACCTCCTTCCTCTGCTGCACGACACGGGGAACAACTCAAGCTCGGGCAGCACGTCAATACTGGCCGGAGACGCGACGGAGGCGCGCAGACGGGCCGGAGCGGTGCTCGCGTGGGACACCTCACCGGGCCGGGACGGAGGCGCGCACGGACGGGACGGACCGGGGTGGATCTCGGGAGCTAGGGGGACGGTCGGCAACGAGTACGACGACACCAACGGCTCCATTGCCTATGAGAGAAGGCGGGCGCGCGGGCGCCAAGGCGCGAAGAGCTACCGCCTCCATGGTCAGCGGGAGGCCCTGCTCTCCATGCGGGACGAGGAGGTCCTAGCCGCGCGCTCACATAGTGATCTCGAGTCCCCTCACGGCGCCGTCCTCGGGCCTCCTCTCCGTCTTCACCGGAGCTCGCACGGGCTCTGGGGCCCTCTCGACGAAGGAGTAAAAGAGCTTGTGGTCGCATCGGATCTCCGCACGCGCCTGGACGCCGACATCCGCGCGCTCAGGGCATGGTCGGCCTCTGCCACGCGCCCGGCGTCAATGATAGGCCTTCGGGGCTCGTGGCCGTGGATGCCAACCTGGCCGTGCTTGCCGACGCGTACGGCTCGTTCGAGCCGACGCTGCTCGCCGACGCATACAACTCGTTTGAGCCGACGCTGCTCGCGCTCAAGCAGCAGAGCGTCTCGGAGCTCCGGGCGGGCGTCCGACGCGGGGATGGCGCGATGATCGCCGCGTCGATCCAGGCACTCAAGGCGCGTGGAGAATATGTTGTGCCGCGCCATGGTTCACAAAGTGTTCGTTGAAATACTAGGCCACACTGGAATCAAAAAAAGAAAAGAAAAAGTAACGTGTGATGGGTTTACGGTGGGAAACTTTGCCCCCCCCCCCCACACAAGGACAAAATTTCCGCCGACGAGACTCCATCCGGCGAAAAAAGTGCCTCCTGGGGGGCAAACGGCTGGAGATGCTCTAAGGCACATGGTTCGTAAATTTTCAGATTGATGATTGTCTTTTATAATTGTGAATTGCTTATATCAATCTTAATAGGTTAATTTTATGAAAACAATATTTACAATTGTTACACATGGATGAAACATTTTAATTCGGTTTGAAGCGTATTAAACAATTAGCTAGAATGTCATAATTTTTTTTATCTCCCGATGCAATGCACGGACATGTTTGCTATTAGAGCACAAAGCGAATAAGAGAGAACTAAAGATTCGCAAGTTTGAGAATTCATGCAGCAAAAGTAACCTGAAATCTGATTGATGGGTGTTTCTATAAATCTATAATGCAGGGTTACTACTGGTCATTCAGTTTGTTATTTGCAAAGGAGGACTCCAAAACTTTAGATTTGGTTCCACAACCACTGAACCCATGGGTTACTGCAGGTCAGCCGGTCGAACCCTCGGAATTAGTTCTTATGGTCATGGCGACTTCCTCCTACAATCAATACATTTTTTCTCAAGGCGTATCGGGCTTGACCATAACACGAGGTAACATCGTCATCTCGATATATATAATTTGCTTTATTTGTGTGATCTGGCCAAGCGAGATTATGTATGACTAGTTGACTACATGACTAAGGAGTGTTAAGCCTGGATGAGGTTGGAAATCAGAACACATGTGTATGCTTATGGACGCAATATTTGAACAATCCGGTTGTATTATGTGAGAGGCAATGGAAGACATGCATTCTACGTATACTATTTATTTTCAAATATTCCTTAGTTTGCATGGCTAATAATCTCCTCACCGATAGATGAGATCAAGATTCATGCTATGCATTGTTGGTTAATTAGTTGTCAATATTGAAGTTGAATAATTGTTTCTCTTTAAAATTGCTATGTCTCCATAAAATTAGATATTTTCCAAATAATTTTCTTGAAAATATAGCAAACCTTAAGCGGTAAATCCACTATCTTCTGAATGTAATTTCATATTTAGCTCTTATCTTCCCCACATAATAGCTTGCCAAAAAATAGGAAATGCATAAGAATAATTCAATACATTGGCTTCATAGTACTAACCTCTCCTTTGATGATAGTATATGACATAACCCTCATATGAAGAGTGAAGCACGGATTAATCTAAGACAAAATTGAAATTTTATAATTTTTTCCAACATCATCTAACCTAGCATCGCCATGCCAATGGGATTTTTCTCTATTTCCTCCGCGACACCAATTTTCTATCCCGTTGCAACGCACGGACATGTTTCCTAGTAGTAGAAAATACAGAGAGAGTACCATTTCATTCCATTTCGACTTCAAAAAGTCGAATCGTTTCGGTTTCATGTCCTGGTCTGGATAAACGTAGAAGGCTAAAAAAAATCAATGTTTCTTAACTTTTTTAGAGCAGCGAATTTTTATGTTCTTTTTAGGGAAAACGAATTTATTTGTGCCCGATCCAGAATACTACAGTAATCTTACTATGGTCTTTTAGGGAAAACGAATTTATTTGCATGGCACCATACCAGACCAATTTTGGAAACCTAAGAGCCCAATAGCACCGTGCCAGCCCATCAACGTTTCGCTCGGCCAGTCCCTAACAAACCGGGCCAGGAGCTCAAGTTCACCGTCTTAGGGTCATCAAAGGGCACACCACTGCCGGAATCAGCCCCAGGATGAGCCGGCCAATTAAGAAGGTAATGTTATACTTTTTTTCTTAACAACTCCAAAATTATATCTAGTTTTTATTTGTATTAAAAGTCAGTTTAATAATGCAAAAAAAAACAGTTTTACCTATAGCAACAACAGTGATCCTGTCCAAAATAAAAAAAAACAGTGATCCACGTGAAAACTATTTTTCAAAGAAATTAACGATTTACAGAAACAGTGAACATTTTATTCACAATGTTGACATTTTTTAATCATGAGCACATAAAATATGAAAAATAGTAGAACATAGACAAGGCAGACAGAAGAAAAAAGGACAGAAAATAAGTTGTGACGTCCTTTTCAGCGTAGTGTCCACGAACCTTTCCCCTCCTAGTCTCTCTTTTTTCCTTGTAGATCATGCACACGATCGAATCCATGTACAAAATCGATCGGTGGATATACAAATGGTGTGTACGCGCACACATGGGAGACCAAAGCCGCACTATGTACCGAGAGTGTAACAACATATATACAGTTAGATACAAGAACTACGGGACTGGCACAAGACGCCGACGGCCACCCGATATGCCACGGTAAAATGTCGGGGCCGTCGGCGTAGACCTCGACATGCTAACCTAAAATGCAAAAAAATAAAAATAAATTGAGCTACGCCGAAGGTAACACTAGTAGAAAATAGGGCTGTAGTCCCGGTTCGCCAGGGGCTGTAGTCCCGACCCAGCAATCGGGACTAGCAATGCGCGACTAAAGACCCCACTCTATAGTCGCGCCGAGTGCGAACCGGGACTAAAGGCCCGTCCACGTGGGCGGGTGGCGGAGCCGGGAGGCGAAGGACATTTAGTCCCGGTTGGCCACATGAAGCGGGACTAGATTTATTTCGCAATTTTTTTTAATTCATTTGGTTTCTAATTATTTTTCACACCTTTTTTTCACTCCCTTTTTTTCACTCCCTTTTTTTTTCCAGAATTTATATTATTTGCTTAGTGTCTAACTACAATTATCTCTAGTCAAATTACTTACTCATGGTCAAACTTCCCGCTCGGTCACCCATCCTCCCACTACTCTAGCACTATCACGCTTAACTTCCGAGTTCCATCCCGTCCCGCATCCAAGTGTTTCGCACGCATGTATGTGATACTAGTATAATATCAATCCTATTAACATGAGACTCGATGCCACATTTCTTTATTGTCTGAATTTCAAATAAATCTTTTAATAAACAAAAGTAATGATGTAATTAATTATTTTGAATAAATAAATAAACTTTAACTTTTAATTTGTATTATTTCTAAAAATACAAATAATATATCAAAAAATTAAGAAAAATAGAACTAATTCATTTTAAAATCTTAATAATACAAATAATATATCAAAAAATGAAGAACAATAATACTAATTCATTTTAAAATCTTAATAATACAAATAATATATCAAAAAATTAAGAACAATAATACTAATTCATTTAAAATCTTAATAATACAAATAATATATCAAAAAAGAACAATAATACTAATTCATTTTAAAATCTTAATAATACAAATAATATATCAAAAAATGAAGAACAATAATACTAATTCATTTTAAAATCTTAATAATACAAATAATATGTCAAAAAATGAAGAACAATAATACTAATTCATTTTAAAATCTTAATAATACAAATAATATATCAAAAAATTAAGAACAATAATACTAATTCATTTTAAAATCTTAATAATACAAATAATATATCAAAAAAAGAACAATAATACTAATTCATTTTAAAATCTTAATAATACAAATAATATATCAAAAAATTAAGAACAATAATACTAATTCATTTTAAAATCTTAATAATACAATAATATATCAAAAAATGAAGAACAATAATACTAATTTTTTGTTAACAGATATATAGAATCTGTAGTTTTTTCTGTTTGTTTTCTTGATGTGTTTTTGTTTTGGCTTGTTTTGAAACGTGTGTTTGACATAATATAGAAATAGTATAGCTAGGAATTAATATAGAAATAATATCCAAGTCATTAAAAACTATAGGAAACAAAAATAGTTTTATGAACAACAAAAGACAAGTGATAACTAAATCACAAATAAAATAAGTCTCACACATAGTTTTATGAACAACAAAAGACAAGTGATAACAAAAGACAAGTGATAACAAAAGATATCCATTACATAAGTCTCACAATACGGAACATTTACATAACAAAAGATATCCATTACATATATATACTAAGATAACCCATTACATGCATATATACATCTATGGCTCCGTCGAGTAGATGCGGAACAACTCGTAGGAGACAAATGCATCTATGGCTGCATACTTGACGTTCGTCAAGTCCAGTGGGGTCTTCTCCCAATAACGGTGATTCTTCGAGGGGAAATCGGACTTCATCCTTTCGTAGCCCTCGTGGATCAAGGCAGTTGCCATGACAGCCATCCCGGTCTTTGGCCCCTTCAACTGGATAAGATTCTTAAGATCAATGTAGTGATCTTCAGGTATCATAATACCCAACCACATCAACTTCGGACGGTCTTGCGTGATGTCAACGCTGCAAAAGTCAAACCCCCTGTTGACAAGAAAATCAACAAGGGCCGGACAATACTTTGAACTACTGCAACAACAAAAAATTGATACATGTTAGATATGTTGCAACACATGTATGATCACATGCAACAAAAAAAATCGAAGATGCAATACGTGTGCGTTACCTTGACCATTGGAAGATCAACATGGACTCCTTGAATGCAATCTGGATGACGACAACATCCCTCTGATTCGCCGTATATTCCAGATCAAGCCCGAAGAACCGGTGTTCATCGGGAGAGGCGTCATAGAGATCGGTCAAATAACCAAGAGCACCGGGCAGCCGCTGACAACTGTTGGTGTAGCACACGTCGAGAATCCTGCCGCATGTTGTGGGACCATTGTATTCTTCCCAAACTTCAGCCATGGTGTGTGCTTGGTGAAGATCGATCGAGAGATGAGGAGGAAGACAGAGTACAGAGAAGAGAGGAAGAGAAACAGAGACTCCGAGACGCGCGCTGTGGAATGGCGCCCTTCTGCCTCGCTCGCGAAATAAAAACCGCCGCGCGGGAGGCGAGAAGTTTGATCTTTAGTCCCGGGCGGCCATGCCAACCGGGACTAAAGGACCAATAGTCCCGGGCGGCCAGGTCAACCGGAATTAATTCCCTCGACGCGCCTCAACGCGCTTCCCAACCCGCGACGTATGACCTTCTGTCCCGGGTCTCCTCTCGACCCGGGACTAAAGACTCAGTAGTCACGGGGCGCGACGTTTGGGGACTGATGGGGGCGTATGGAAGGCCTTTTTTCTACTAGTGTAATGCCATCGGCCTATCTTTTTTTGGGCTATCCCCACAGCAACCCCATTGGCCTATGTTTTTTTTTGCTAGCCTAGCTCTTGTTTTTTTTTTTGACTTACTTACCATTTTGAGCATAACTTTTGCATTCGAACACGGATTTTGACGTTCTTTAGCTTGTTTCGGAAAGGAGAAACACATCTAAATCATAATTCATATTGTTCAAGCTACATTATTCAAAAAATTCCATGAACAAGAACGGAACTAACAAGAAAGGGTTAACGGTTTCGTCGGAGAGGGGCTCCGGGGCGTCGGAATCGAACCAAAAACTAGGTGGTGCCATACCAAGTGTGTACAATTTTGTTTTAGATTGTATATGTCCAAGATACAACTAAGGATGTTAGCGGTTTCATCGTCGTCAATTTTCTCTCTAGTGAGTTTATGAACTTATAGGTGTAAACTCCCACTTCGGTCGAACCGGAGGGAATCTTATGGGGAGTTGGGGTATAAGTTTGTTTTAGGTGTTCCTAGGGGCTAACCTAACACAACCAAGTAAAAATATTGAACTTTTCTATCACCTTTTGACGCCGGTACCGGGTGTAGACCTATAAGATGTGCTTTCTCCAGCGGGCTAGGCATGGACGTTCGTAGCTAGGGTCTAGATATGGAGAAACTCTTGGTGTATCTCTGATGAAATAGGTAGTTGTGTACCTAAAAATGATTTTTGCCAAAAAAATCATTAGCAAACTCGGAGGCACATGTAGTTCAAATTTAACCCGTTTCCAACTGAATCGGCAGAAACTTGTGTTTTTCAAAATAGGTGGATAAAAACCTTTCTAGAGGCAACAATTTGGTTATCTGTGCATATAACATGGTATAGTGTTTTCAAAAAATTTAGTTCTCAAGTTTTGCAACATATTTGTGGTTGGTGCTTCCTAAAACTACCGATTTGTCACACTCAAAAAATGGATAATAGTTTTTTGTGCAATGAAAAGAAAAACTTTCTTCGTCGACATTGTCTGTGCTTACAAGATGAATGTTTGTATAGAATATGATCATATTTTAACAAATTATGCCATCGATGTGGCCATAATACCCTCATTTGGCCCGAAAGCCAAGAATTTCGTAGAAGGTAACTCATTTGCTTGGGGGGTGACCCTATACTACACACTCAACTCCACAAACCTAGGGCTATGTTTGTTTGCAATACAATTGTGCTCCACTTTGCCATATATTGGCACATTGCAACGTGGTTTGCTCATTTGGTGCCCAAGTTTGGCATATTTTCTATAAAAACCTTAGTTTGACACCTAATTTGGTTGGGTGACCATATACCATACACGAAACACCTCCCTGGTAACAGCCCGACATTGTCAGTTCAGTTTTGTTTTTGTTTCTGCACTAGGAAGCTCGGTGTTTTGTTTTACTTGTGGTGTACAGGTCAATGTACTTAGCGTAGGCACACAAAAAAAGAAAATGCTAACCAGAGTACCAAATCATTCTGTAAGTTTGTAAAAAAAAACGATTTTTGTCCGGTCCGTTCAGTTCATTGGCTCGGATAACCAAGATGAATGGAAAAACAAAATGAAGTTTCCCAGCTTTCTTTCTTCAGAGGAACAATATATTTTTTTCTTGAGGAAAGGAACGGTTTTCTTTTTTTGAGGAAAAGGAACAAACTCATTATATGTCAGGCTCCAGAACAAACTCGCTTCATCGGCCGCTTCCAATAAAAAGCATAGTTTTTTCTTCTCTTTTTTCCATTTCAAAATCTCTTTTTTAGTCTAAACAAGATTTCAAATCTGAACATTTTTCTAAATCTAAACTTTGTTTAAATTTGAGTAATGTTCAAATAGAATAAATTACAAAACTAATTTTTTTTTTGAATTCAAACGTTTTTCAAAAGCGAAGCCTTGTTTCATTTTGAACCTATTTTCAAATTCAAACATTGTTTAGAATCTTAAATTTGTTTCAATTTTAATAGATGTCAAATTGAATAATTTTTTCATTGGACAATTTTAAAATCCATACATTTTAATATGAACACTTTTCAAATTTGAACTTTTTTTGAAAGCGAATATTTGTTAATTCAGACCTTTTAAAAAATCTTAATTTTTTTAAAATCTGAATTTTCAAAAATGGTAAAATAACTGGAAAACATTATATGATAGTAGGATAAAAACTCTAAAAAGAAAACAAAGAACAAAAATAAAAGAAGAAACGAAAGAGAAAAAAACGCCGGAATAGATGGGCCCAGTTGGTGTCTCCTTCAGGTGGTAGCAGTATATTGGGTTGGGCAACCCAATCCCCATTTGACTTCTGTTGTGTCTTTTGAGAGAGCGAAGCCCACACATCTATCCATCTTATCGTTCGGCCCATTGAATATCAGATAATGAGTGCTGTTGATTCTGGCTATGTACATAACATACAAACACTCAAAAAACACACGGATACATAGACTTATGCGTGAACTAAACAATAGCAAAATATGTGTGTACTAAAGGACAAAATAATTAAAATGCTGCTCTCTCCGTTCTCTTTTATAGGGCATGATACACATTTTTGTTTGATCTACATACATATCAAAATGCGTGAATCTACACACTTAATAAGGCTATGTACACTCAATTTGATATGAATGTATACAAGACTAAAATGTGTATCATGTATTATAAAATTGAACGGAGGAAGTATCATTGTCTGTTCGCAAATAATTAATTATCAACTGGCTACTAAACTTGGAGGCAGCTTGGTTGGGCCAGTCAGGGTGAGCTATTCGGTGTAAATGACATACAATTGGACAAACACCCCAGTTAAGCATCAACATTATCTCGTATTATATATTCTGTTGGATGCTTTAGATGCATCATTAGACACCTCCTTAGCTACTTACAAACTCACAGGATAAGCTAGATATATATTACCATAATATGGATAGGTTAAGCAAGGTGTTTCCATGTCCCTTGGAGGTTGTGGAAGGTCGTAAGCACCAGTTATCGAAGTATTTATATAGTTATATATGCTCCTACCTAGAGCATGTACGACAAACTTGTGATGGCTGTGTGTGATAAGACTACTATTGTATCTCCCAATTCAGCTGGTTCTTGTCAGTACCTCAAATGTAATGAGGCACTAGTGGTAATTAATTAACTAACTAGCTAGCTATTTGCTGCTGCGTATACTAAAGATATATACTGACAAAAGGGTTGAAATTCAAGAGATAGCTATATGATATACTACTATAAAATATGATAAGATTGGAGAGACAACTATTAAGATTCTGAGAACCTTGACCTTATTTCTCCTATGAAAGTTTCAAAATTCTTAAGAGTTTAAACCTTGGAAAGTTCCAAAAGAAAAAGCAAAATTTTACCAAAGTTTGAATTTTCTAAATGTTTCAGAACATTAAAGCTTGGTTTATTTTGAAATTTTGAACTTCTGAAAGGTAGTAGCAGATGTTCCGAAAGTTTTTTTAAAAAAATACTAGACAATGAAACTCATCTAGTCAGAAAGTGACTTATGGGCCAGTCCTTGTCTGGAATATCTTATTGAAATTATTTTTGGTTGTTAGAGACACTACAGCTTATGTACATAAGTGTAGATACACTTATACAAGTGCCTTTATAGACAATGTCTTAAAGGCTCATAAACACTATTAAAATGTTTTACATATCATAAGTCGTGCATTTCATAGAAGCACTATAGAGGAATGAATGTTAGTACATACTCATCTAACCAATAACCACTTGAACCTCACAAAACATCTTGCTAATACTCGCAAGGATAATATTATGGGTAGTATCTAGCTAATAATATAAGATCTGTTTATGAAGCATCCAACAGAACGTCTCGACATGATATATTATGTGGCAATTTATTAAGTGAACAATTAAACACCTTTAAAGATTCATTGATTTTTTTAAATGTTTCAACTAATGTCTATATATTTAGATGCTACTTTATATGGTGACTGAACAATGCGACTCTACATTACGGAAACTGCCTTTACGTGGTTATACTATGAGACTTAACAAAAAATGTCTATCCACTAATCCACAGCCTCATGATTGACCATCACCTTTACAGGAAAAATTAAGATGATTACATAACTCATACATATCATTAACAATAAAAATGTTGTGTGCATCATTTTGATATAGAACCAGGGGTTCATCCTCCACTTCAAAAAAAAAAGTTAAAATTGATACCTCCACATGATCTGAGTTTATTTTATGGCATTTTTACCACTCTCCATATTGTAGGAGCCCATGCGCATAAGCATTTGTCGCCCAATTTGTATCTAAATCCAACGGTGAAAAAGGAGCCATGTCGAACAACTGGTCATCACCGTTCGCCTTCGCATCTGCCAGGTCTCCAACAATGTCCAGCAGGTGGTGGTGATGGTCAATGACAACCGAAGTGCAAGCCACCGAAATGTTGCTGCACTTGATGTCGCTCCGTGCAGGCACTTCGGCGCCGCTGCCTATTTCGACGACCGCGGCGGTACCAGGCTTGCAGGTGTGCTGACCGTAGTAAACTACAGCATACATGGCGGGATCGTCATCGGGGCCGCCATCCTCTTGCTGCCGCCGCTGTCGCTGCACCGTCTTCGTTGCTCTGCAGCCCTGGTCTCGCATGTAGGTGCATTTATAGTAACTCCTGCTTAGTTATTGGTGAAATGCACAAACGTGAGCTTTTTGCATCACGGTCGACGATTGGAAGATGTATGAAATATTGAAATGTAATCTAAGTGTGTACCTTGGGTGCTTTGCGTTGCTGATAAACTTCTGCCCATACTTCCTCCACTGGTGGCCATCATAGTCAGGAACAGGCGTTTCAAGCGTCATAGAATCATCGGCGGCTAATCTTCTTCTGAAATCAAACAAATCATTAACTAGGTACGCATACGCAAAGATTGCAAGATTCGATATTTAATCACGTAGAAGTATGGGCAGAAGTCAGGCAAAAACTGTGTGTCCGCAAACAGTCAGGCTATAACTGTGTGCCCTACTCATCATTCCTCACCTTCTCTTGCGTTGCTTGCAATAGGGCTTGGCATCGTTGCCGCCCGATAGAATCTTCCTGACTCTTTTCTTGTTGTCGCGCACTGCATCGTCGGCGTCTCGAGAACGATTATCGAGCCGAAGAAGTTTGAGCTCGGCTATGGCCTTGGCTGAAGAGTCCAGTATGCTCTGGAACATGCCCGCGACGACGTCCGCCCGGTCGCCACTGGCAAGCTGGAGCGGCGGGAGCACGACGGCGCGCAGCTGTGTAACCAGGGACTGCCCCTTGGACATCTCCCTCAACGCTGCCGCCCACCGGCCGTCGTCGCTGCTGCTGTTCTTCGTATGCTCCATGCCTCTCTCTGAGAGTAAGTCTTTAATCGTGCCTCCGCGGTTTAGTGGCACATACCATATATGGCCAGGCAGGCCGTGTAATAAACTAACGAGGCCCTGCCAAGTTGCACATAAATTTGTGCCCTAAGTATATTGTGGGTTGCTCCACGAATGGCAGAATATGTGAACATGTGAGACCCGAGATGACGATACAGCTCAATAATTGAGAATCATCGAGTACACGTCGGTTGGATAGTCCTGGTTTCTTCTTTAGATAGTCTCACTCGATCAAATTAAGTAAGTCTCTGGACGGTAATCCATCGTATTCAACATTTCGGGTCATCGTTTTGATGCATACGCGCAGTCTGCCGCCGTGTGTGGACTAATTGTAATTGCACATACGTTTAGTTGTTCCTTCTTCGTTCCTTCCGGACCATCCATCGGCAGACTAAGTCTGGCGGCTACCTTATTTTTTGCCCTGATTTTCCACATACGAGATCGAAGATCAAAAATATATGCTCAAGTGGGAGGCCGCGAATCCACCCGCCGATACGGGAGAAAAATAATACGCCGACGGGGATCCCATACGCCGACGGCCAAATATCGGGGCCGTCGGCGTATGCCAGGAAAGCTGGCGGCTAATGATAAAAAAATTGTGATACGCCGACGGCAACCCCGTCGGCCTATCCTAGGTTTTTTTTTTTGGCTCTCTCACCATTTTGAGCATAACATTTGCATTCGAACTCGGATTTCGACGTTCTTTAGCTCGTTTTAAAAAGGAGAAACATATCTACATCGTCATGCATATTATTCGAGTTACATTCTTAAAACAAAATCATGAGCAAGAACGGAACAAACAAGAAAGGGTTAACGCTACCAGGTGTAGACCTATAAATTGGGGTTTTCTCCAGCGGGGCTAGAGGTTGAATATTGAGAAATTTGACCAGTTTCCAGCGGAATCGGCAGAAACTTGTGTTTTTCAAAAGAGGTGGATGGAAATCTTTTCATATAAAACAAATTGGTTATTTGTGCATCTAAAATGGTCTAGTATTTTAAAAAATTATAGCTCTCAAGTTTTGCAACATATTTCTGGTAGGCCCTTCACAAAAAACCCATTTTTGACACTCGGAAAATAGAAAATGGTTTTTTGCTTCAATGAAAAGGAAAACTTCCTCCCTCAACATTGTCCGTACTTCCAAGATGCATGTTTGTGTGGAATATGGGAACATTTAAACAAACTATACCATGGATATGACCATAACACTCGTCATTTGGCCTGAAACCGTAAAATGTTCGGAGGAGACAGCTTATTTTTGTGAACACATTTTCAAAACAACTGTCGTATTCCAAGTTTATTATTTTTTGTGTATACTAGGACCTACATAATGACACCACGCGAAGGTCTCGCATCATTTTGGGTTGTTTTGAATTTTTTGGAATTTTCTAAGCCGGTTTAAGGAAAAAGTCAAGGCGGCGGGCATGACTGTTCGTAGCTAGGGGTTGAATATTGCGAAAATCTTGGTGTATCTATGATGAAATAGGTATTTGTGTACCTAAAAATTATTTCTTCCAAAAATCATGAGCAAACTATGAGGTACATGTAGTTCAAATTTGACCAGTTTCCAACCGAATCGGCAGAAACTTGTGTTTTTCAAAAGAGGTGGATGAAAACCTTTTAATATGAAACAAATTGGTTATTTGTGCATCTAACATGGTCTAGTAATTTAAAAAATTGTACCTCCTAAGTTTTGCAACATATTTTTGTTAGGTCCATCACAAAAAAACCCCATTTTTTACACTCGGAAAATATAAAATGGTTTTTGCTTCAATGAAGAGGAAAACTTCCTCCGTTAACATTGTCCATTCTTCCAAGATGCATGTTTGTGTGGAATATGGGAACATTTAAACAAACGAAACCCTGGAATGTTCGGAGGAGATATCTTATTTTTGTGAAAAAAAAAATCAACACAACTGTTGTATTCCAAGTTTATTATTTTTGGTGTATACTAGGACCTATATAATGACACCACGCGAAGGTCTCGCATCATTTTGGGTTATTTTGAATTTTTTGGAATTTTCTAAGCCGGTTTAAGGAAAAAGTCAAGGCGGCGGGCATGACTATTCATAGCTAGGGGTTGAATATTGAGAAACTCCTCGTGTATTGATGATGAAAAAGGTACTTATGTACCTAAAAATGATTTTTTTTTTCCAAAAATCATGAGCAAACTATGAGGTACCTATAGTTCAAATTTGACCAGTTTCCAACAGAATCGGTAGAAACTTATGTTTTTCAAAAGAGGTGGATGGAAACCTTTTCATATGAAAAAAATTGGTTATTTGGGCATATAAAATGGTCTAGTATTTTCAAAAATTATAGCTCTCAAGTTTTGCAACATATTTATGGTAGGTCCTTCACAAAAAAACCCATTTTTTACACTCGGAAAATAGAAAATGGTTTTTTGCTTAAATGAAAAGGAAAACTTTCTCCGTCAACATTGTCCGTGCTTCCAAGATGCATGTTTGTGTAGAATATGGGAACATTTAAACAAACTATGCCATCGATATGACCATAACACCCGTCATTTAGCCTGAAACCCTCGAATGTTCGGAGGAGATAGATTATTTTTGTGAACACATTTTCAACACAACTGTCGTATTCCAAATTTATTATTTTTGGTGTATACTAGGACCTATATAATTACACCACGCGAAGGTCTTCCATCATTTTGGGTTGTTTTGAATTTTTTTGGATTTTTCTAAGCCGGTTTAAGGAAAAAGTCAAGGCGGCGGGCATGACTTCGTAGCTAGGGGTTGAATATTGAGAAACTCTTGGTGTATCTATGATGAAATAGGTACTTGTGTATCTAAAAATGATTTTTTCCAAAAATTATCAGCAAACTATGAGATACTTGTAGTTCAAATTTGACCAGTTTCCAACGGAATCGGCAGAAACTTGTGTTTTTCAAAAGAGGTGGATGGAAACCTTTTTATATGAAACAAATTGATTATTTGTGCATCCAACATGGTCTAGTATTTTCAAAAAAATTAGCTCTCAAGTTTTGCAACATATTTATGGTAGGTCCTTCACAAGAAAACCCATTTTTTACACTCGGAAAATAGAAAATGGTTTTTTGCTTCTATGAAAAGGAAAACTTCCTCCGTCAACATTGTCCGTGCTTCCAAGATGCATGTTTGTGTGGAATATGGGAACATTTAAACAAATTATGCCATGGATATGACCATAACACCCCTCATTTGGCCCGAAACCCTGGAATGTTCGGAGGAGATAGCTTATTTTTGTGAACACATTTTCAGCACAACTGTCGTATTCCAAGTTTATTAGCTTTGGTGTATACTAGGACCTATATAATGACACCACACGAATGTCTCGCATAATTTTGGGTTGTTTTGAATTTTTTGGAATTTTCTAAGCCGGTTTAAAGAAAAAGTCAAGGCGGCGGGCATGACTGTTCGTAGCTAGGGGTTGAATATTGAGAAACTCTTGGTGTATCTATGATGAAATAGGTACTTGTGTACCTAAAAATGATTTTTTCCAAAAATCATGAGGAAACTATGAGGTACCTGTAGTTCAAATTTTACCAGTTTCCAACGGAATCGGCAGAAACTTGTGTTTTTCAAAAGAGGTGGATGGAAACCTTTCATATGAAACAAATTGGTTATTTTTGCATCGAACATGTTCTAATATTTTCAAAAATTGTAGCTCTCAAGTTTTGCAACATATTTATGGTAGGTCCTTCACAAAAATCCACTTTTTACACTCGGAAAATAGAAAATGGTTTTTTGCTTCAATGAAAAGAAAAAAAATCTTATATATGATGGAAAATATTATATGGATGTCATATTTGAATTTCTCTCATTTTTCTAATCGATATAGACATATTATTTTTCAAATTTCGATTTATGAATATATAGATATGAATTATTCAATATTAAATAGAAAAGGCAAAAATGTTAATTATTATTTAAATTCAAGATTATTTGAATTCAAATTTATTATTAGTTATTATATTTTATTTAAATAATTATTTGAATTCACAAAAGAAAAGAGTGTGACATGATGGTCCAAGGGTTAAGGTTAACATGATTGATTGGATAATATTGTCAACAACACATCCGCTGTTTCTAGGTAGATGACAGGGAAGGAACTACGAAGTTAAGCGTGCTCGGGCTGGAGTAATCTAATGATGGGTGACCGATCGAAAAGTGTTAGTAGAAACGAGTAATTTAGATTAAAATTAAAAAATTATTAAAGATATAGATAAATGTGATTATAGTGTGATTAAGTGGTTAGCAGAAAAAATTCAAAAAAAAATTGAAAAATAAAATAAAAATAATGACTTGCCTATACGCCGACGGGGTTCCCCGTCAGCGTATGCCTGCTTAAGACGACGACACTCGATACGCCGACGGGAGAGACGAGTCGCCGACGGACGTAGAGGCCGACGGTGATACGCCGACGGGCCCCCGTCAGCGTATCCGGCGCGTCCTGTAGTTACATTTACTAAAAGCATAAACCCCATAAGTTCAACCACTACATCTGAAATATGCCTACACTAGTGGAAAACGGGGTTTTTGCTCACTCGCGAGCACCCCTTTCGCACCGGCTCGGCCACCACCCGATCCAAAAGACTGCTGAGGTGGAGCAGGGTGCGTGGTGTGGGGGTTATTTTCCCCGGTCGATGGCTCCAACCGGGGCTAAAAACCCTCAACCAGCAGGGCCCGTGCAGGCGCGTGGTGGGGGGGTCTTTTGCCCCGGTTGGAGCCACCAACCGGGGCAGATGACCCCCCCCCCCCTATATATAAACCCTATCAGCCCTCTCTTCTCCTCACGCCACTCACTTTTGAGGACATATTTCTTGTTGTGTGGTGTGTGCTCAGTTTTTTCCCTCCTATTCACAAGAAGTGTTTGATGCAATGCCCGGGAGAATAACGCCATCTCAGCTCGCAGAAAACAAGCACGATTTAATTTTTCCGAGCCACACTTAATTAAATAAGCTTTCTCATCCTTCTTTTCTTCTCGGTCGAGGTACCTACTTTAACCTTTCATCTGTCGATGTAACATTGGTCATTTCTCTATTCATGGTGTTTTATAACAGTTCTTAATTAATAATCATATAATGCAGATGAACCGGCAATGGATGTACGCTGACCGACGCTTTGCCACGTTCATGAAAGGCGTGGGTTATTTTCTCGAGGTGACCCAGGTAAACAAGCGGAATATTTTTATCTGTTGTCCATGTGTTGTATGTCGGAATCAGAAGGAACACTCTTCTCACAGAGTCATCCACTTCCACTTGTTTCAATCTGATTTCATGCCCGGCTATAATTGTTGGACCAAGCACGGAGAAAGAGGGGTTATGATGGAAGATAACGAAGAAGAAGAGAATGATGACAACTATCATGACATGTTCCCTGAACGGTGCCGGTAGTGAAATGGAAAATAACAATGAAGTGGAATCAGAGTTGCAGGCACCAGATGAGCCCATCGATGATCTTGGCCAGGCTATTACGGATACAAAGACAGAAAGCGATATTGAAAAGGTGAGGGTGAAGTTCGACCAGATGTTAAAGAATCACAAAACATTGTTGTATCCAACTTGCGAAGACGGGCAGAAAAAGCTGGGCAGCACACTGGAATTGCTCCAATGGAAGGCCGAGAACGGTGTGACTGACACCGGATTTATAAAGTTGCTGCAAATAGTGAAGAAGCAGCTTCCTAAAAACAATGAATTGCCCGACAGCACATACCAAGCAAAGAAACTTGTATGCTCCCTAGGATTAGATGTGGAGAAGATACATGCCTGCATTAATGACTGCATCCTCTACCGCGGTGAGAAGTACGAGAATTTGGAACAATGCCAGGTATGCACTGCATTGAGGTATAAGATCAGACCAGACGACCCTGGCGATGTTAAGGGTGAGCGACCCAGGAAGAGGGTTCCTGCAAAGGTGATGTGGTATGCTCCTATAATACCACGGTTGAAACGTTTGTTCAGAAACAAAGAGCATGCCAAACTTTTGCGCTGGCACATGGAAGATCATAAGAAAGATGAGATGTTGAGACACCCCGTTGATGGGTCGCAGTGGAGAAAAATCAAGAGAAAGTTCCCGCGCTTTGCAGGTGAGGCAAGGAACTTATGGTTTGGTCTAAGTACAGATGAATTTAATCCATTTAGTGAGCAGAGCTGCAACCATAGCACCTGGCTGTAACTCTATGTATCTATAACCTTCCTCCTTGGTTGTGCATGAAGAGGAAGTTAATTATGATGCCAGTGCTGATCCAAGGCCCGAGACAAACGGGCAACGACATTGATTTGTACCTAACACTACTACAGAATTGCCTACCAGTGACAGGCCCAAAATGCCCATTAGTGACGGGCACAGTGCCTGTCACTAGTAACTAGTCACTGGTAATAGGCTTCTAGTGACAGGCAAGTGCCTGTCACTAGTAACATGTTTACTAGTGACAGTCGTTTATATGCGCCTGTCACTACTATTTTTCATAGCTGGCGCGTGTACCTCATTAGACGATCTTAGCAACGACAGATCATTTTCTAGTTTGATAGTTAGCCTGTCACTAGCTAGTATAAATTTTAGAAATAAAAAAATTACTTTAAAATAAAAATAATATTGCATTTCCATATCGATAAGACAGTATGATCACTTGCACTCATTGGTAACAAAAATATAATCATAAGTATTATTACCAAATTAATATAAAGAAAAAATCGAAAACAATTTGCTATAATTTCAACACCTAACACATAAATGTCCCACTCTTCCACCATGTTTCCTAGTACTCATCAGCTCATGTCCCACTCTTCCACCATGTGTCCTAGTACTAAGCTCAAGCCAACTCACAATCGTTGCCTCAAAAAAAATCATATTGGCATCTCATATGGCTTTCCAACGAGAGCATGCATGTCATATTGGCATCCCTCATGCAGTCTGGGAAATAAGTCACCTGCATTTCACGAGGAAGCCGTTTAATTATTTTTTCGTTGGAACATGTGGAAACAACTACTATGCATCACAATCAAATGTTTGCGCAGAACACGAAGATGGGCATTCCTGTCTGCACTTCACTCATGCATTCACTTCTACACTTTACTAGTTAGCAAAATACCCATATCATGATAAATGGACAATGAAAATTCTACATCAAGAATGTACCCAAGTACTTTTCCAGCTCCAATGGAACGAGCATTATGTTCTGGTCTCATGCACTATAACACTATAATGGATATGCACAAGCTTATACTAAGATATGTTGTTAAAAGGGGATTCAAGTATATATGTGCTCAAGGAAATTCTAAGCTTGTCTGTAACCAGGTTTGTGGTTATACCTTTGGTACTTTGCACATAGCAGCCTACGTGTTCTTCCATGGAATGGCCAAATAGTTTTCCACTTGTTGTGTAGTTCATTCTTAAAGCATTAACCTACACAGAGAAACACCATGGTAAGAAATACTTCTTAATATAACTCGAATTCATTGGTTTTCCCACAAGAAAATGTCATAGGAAATAAGATAAGCATCACAACCGAAAAATTAAACTATCAAATTATTAATAATAGTATGTATGAGCAGAAGATGTGGTCGTTACGGTCTTAGCATAAACTCATCAGTAAACCACGTATATATATTTGGCATAATCCATATAAAATTATTTTGTCTCATCAGTTAACAACAAAGGAACATACATGTATGATGGGAATGTATCTGGTGCAGATGGACTAGTAGTAGTGCAGCAACATGAGTTATTTCTGTTCAGACCAAGCTTCGCATATGTGCATCTTCACATGTTTTCTTGTATATTTCTCGAGATGAGTTTGATGGAATGGGTTACAGATTCGAAAGAGTGAAAATAAATAATGGTTTTTAACTCAGGTTTTATGGTTATACGACATGCTTGTTCTTAAGACCCATGGCTAACTCCAACATTTTAGTGAAGAGACTTATGTGCGACATTGATTGAATGTATCTTAGCTCGAGGGGCTTTCTTCCTATCCAAGTGCTGGTGGGTGGAAGTGTAACATCTGGCCATTGGTAGATGATGTAGTGGTCCACATCCAAAGTTTTCAGATTTTCTGTAAGTAGTGTGTTTTCACCTGATATGGCCACCATGTATGATGTATAAAGAATAGCTAAATGAATACACAATTGCATGTTCATATGAAACCTCTAATAATAGTGCAACTGATATGTAAACATATGTTAGTACAATTAAGTCATCAGATGTGAAATCGTAAATACATGTAGTCAGTGCAGAATCAGACATGGTGTTGCTATGCCATTGAGTGTCTACATCTAAGAGAAACATAACTCAATTGGCAGCAAGAGAAACGTAGTAGGGGAAGATAACTTCACCTCTTGGGTCTGAATTTCGAGTTCTTTCATGGCTGCGGGCTCCATCACCAACTTAAATATGAGCAAAGAAACAATATAGGTTCTGGGAGGACGAAACCTTTTTTTCTAAACTCATTTACCTATTGGACGAACTGAACTACAAGAAGAAGTTTACACAACTTTCCCAGTAAAACAGTAATCAGAGTGTTGCCCTCTTATCTGCAGCAACATATCAGGTCAAAAGTTTGTTTACCTGGAGAAACAGAATAAAATCAGTTGGTATCAACTCTACTGAGACGCAAAAGTAGTTTTCTGCAAGAAACAAACGAGCAATGCCTCTTCAGGATGGTTGTGAACCTGTGATCTATATTGGAACTAAGGATATACTTCCACTTTTGAAATAACATTCTAAAATACGGTGAAATAAAGCAATTATAATTCGAGGTCGGGTTCAGAGTTCACAGGTTCGATCCCCCGCGACCTGAAGGAGAGGATGGCGACTCGGCGTTTCCAAGGCGTCCGGACTTCGCCCCCGTGCTGACCGCCGGAGGACGGCGTTGCCGGGAAGCATGGAGGTGGGGGCTGCGCCCAGCTCCCCGCTGCGGGCCTCGCCGGTGGGGACTGTCCTCGCTTTGGCGGAGGCGGACCCTGCGTCCGTGCGGGGCCGGAGGTGGGCCGACGTCGCGGACGAAGACGATGAGGAGGAGCTCCTGCGCCGGGAATTGCGGCGGCTATGCTCGCCCCCGGAGCTTCCTACGCTGGCGGACTTCGTTGCGGGTGCCCGGCGCTCACCGGCGCGGAAGAAGCGGCCGGCGGTGGCTTCGGTGCGGGCGAGCTGCGACCGGCAGGTGCGGGGTCCGCCTCCTACTAGGGCACCCGTAGTGGGGCCTGCGCGAACTGGCCCGGGTCGCGCGTCTGTGGCCGAGCCGTGCTCGGTGACGGCGCTGCCCGCAGTTCCGGTGGGAGGTGGCCGGAATCCGCCGCCGCGCGCGGGCATGGTCCGTGGGGAAGATCCCCTCGCTCCTGCTGGGAGAAGCCCTAGCCAGGCTGCTGGGCCGTGGGCCGGGCGGCCCATTTTGGGCTGGCGGTGCCAGGATGTGAGAGCCAACGCCGAGGCGGGGGCCTCGCTCCTGGGCCCCGGCCCAGCTTGCGTAGCCCACCCGGGAGGGGCCTGGATCTGGATCCGGCGCGGGGCGGTGTCCCTTGACCTAGGGTTCCCTGCCCGCGTTGACCAAATCGCCCGTTACCGAAAATCCGCCCGTCGCGTTGTCCCTCGCCCGCCGCCACCGCCGCTGTCCAGGTCATTCGCCGCCGTTGTCGCCGCCGACGCAATGAAGCGCCGCCGCTCCTCCCCGTCCCCGCCACCCCTCCCGCACCGGAGCGCGAGGTCGCCGCCGCCTCGCGAGGCGTCCCCGTCCCGAGCGCCCGCTGCTACCAGGTACCGTCCGCCGGCACGCCGCTCGCCGGCGCGGTCGCCTGACCGCCGCCCTCGTCAGGGGCAGGGGCCGATGCGTGCGGGCAGTGCCCAGCGCCGCCCGCCTTCGCCGCGCAGGGCTGGGAGCCCCCGTCGGCTGTCCCCGCGCCGTGGACCTTCGCCGGAGGCCGTCCGCCGGGAGGAACGTGTGCGGGCTGAGCTCCTGCGCCAGCCGCCGCGGGAGGCCATCCGGGGGCAGGCGAGTGCTGGACCGTGGCGCCATGGCCTTGACCTCGCTGCCCCGCCGTCCGGGCGGGTGCGGGAGGGGCACGGGCTGTCGCCGCCGCGTCGTCCGGTGGGGGATGCCGCTCACGGTGGCTCCGAGACGCTGACCAAGAAGAAGAAGAAATACAAGAAGAAGAAGAGGGTTCCGACCGATGCCGTGGGTGTGCCGTCGCGTGCCGTTCCCCCGGCCCCGGCGGGTGCTGTCGTGCCCCAGTTGGCGCGAGGTGGTTGTGGTTGCGGGGGTCACGGTGCATTGCAGCTCCTTGGGCAGGGCATAGACACCGGTTTCTTCTACATCGACATTGGGGACATCAAGCTTGCCACGCCGGACCACTTAGCGACCATTACCGTGCTGCCGGACCAGGAGGTGGAGCACGCCTTTCAGATCACTGGCGAGACGATCAGGGAGGTTTGGTCCGGCTCGACAGCGAGGCGCCGTGGGTGGTGCAGGAGGTCTCCGCGTCGGTCTTCGCGGTGGCCTTCCCTTCCCTCGGCCTCCTCAACGCTGTGGCCTGGGCCACGACTACCACGCTACCGGTCCACAACATCAAGGTATCGATCTCCAAGTCCTCTGCGGATCCGGCCACTGTTGCCACCCTCTCCTCGGTCTGGATCAAGATTCACGGTATTCCTCGGGAGGTGAGGTCTGATCCGATCCTGGCGAGGATTGCCCGGGCTGTGGGGGTCTTTCAGGAGCTGGACGAGTCCTCCCGTCCAGGTGATGGTCCTGTCCGGCTCCGGGTTCCAGACAACTCGCTTATCTCAGGCCCCCTCCCAGTGTTCTTCTTCGGCTTGGAGGGCAGGCTTCTCGAGGTCGAGGTGGAGGGTGCGGGTGAGCGCCAGGGTTCTATTTCCCCTCCCCCTCCACACCACGACCCCGCTGCTGACCTCAGCCCCTCTGAGGATGACGAGGCGGATTCTTCAGAGGACGACCACGTCGACGACCTGGCGAGGGGCGACACTGCTGTACCCCCTGCCCCGACGGCGCCTTCCTCCCCCCAGCCTCCGCCTGCTGGGGGGGAGGCTCGGGTCGCCGCACTGGTTCAGGCATCTTCGCCTGGACAGTTTGCCACGGTGGTGCCGGCGTCTCCCCGGAGTGCGCCGGCGCGGCTGGGAGACGTCGACTCCTCGGCGCAGTGTCTTGGTCTCTCAGTACGGGACCAACCTCGGGGCGGATTCCAGTGAGCTTTCTGGCGACGCCGAGGCGACAGTGTTCGTGACGGAGGGTGAGGAGGACTCCACGAGCGTGGGGATGGTGGTTCAGGCGCCCGAGTCTCCGCGCTCACCTGGGGTTGTCTGCTACGTCCGCTCGCCGGGTCCCCTCCTACAGCGACTCAGGGGTCCCCCTCGCTGGTCCCTGCTACACCGACTGCTGGGTCCCTGGAGACGGTCACGGTTTTCCCCGACACTCCCGTGGCTGTCTCTGGGGCCCGTACCCTTCGCCGTGCGAGGCCACCTCCACCTGCGCCCACTAGGGCAAGTGTGAGGTTGGCCTCGAAGGTGGGAGGGGAGCTGACAGTCCGACGGTGGAGGCGGTGGCCTCTCGCCGCCGGGCGGCGCGGGATCTCGAGCCGGGTACCGGCTTTCCTCATCTCGCCCTCCGCTTCCACCTTCTCCTTCCTCCGGTTCTCGATTCTCGGTTTTAGATTCGGTCCAGCTGGAGCATTTGGCCCAGGTGGCTGACGATTGCGATATAGTGTTCCGTGGTGAGAAAGGTCCGAGATGTGAGCAGATTGAGGCGATTAGAGCTAAGGAGGTTTACGAGGGGGCCCTTGCTGCCGCCCGCGCTCAAGTGGAGCGTGAGCGACAAGGGCCCCTGGATCCCTCTGGACCCGCGCAGGTATTGCAGGGGTCCGGTAGTTCCCCTCCTGTGGTAACCCCTGCGGGTGCTCCTGAGGCGCCCCCCCAGCCTGGGAGGAAGCGCGGGAGACCCGCCAACTCGGTGTCTCGTCCCTCGACCTCTGGTTAGGGCCGATCAGTCCCCCGTAAGGGGACAACCCCGTCAGGTTCCAATGAGTGTTAGCCATTTCATTTGGAACATGCGGGGGTTCGGGCAGGAGGGTCGCCGACAGCTAGTAGATTATCTTCGTGACGAAGACCCGGATATTGTCGGGATCCAGGAGACGATTCGGCAGGATTTTTCGATACCGGAACTGGAAGGCTTGAGTCGCCATAAGTATGCGTGGCAATGGCTTCCAGCCACGGGTCGATCGGGGGGGATTCTCCTTGGTGCCAAGGAGGACTCCTTTGAAGTAGAAGATATGGACCGTGGGGAGTTCTTCCTGAGCATGTCAGTGACACACAGACGGTCTCTCCTGCGCTGGGAGGTGATTGTTGTCTATGGTCCCGCGGACCATAGTAGATCCCTGATTTCCTCGAGGAACTCAGGGCAAGATCAATAGGTGTTCTGTCCCTGTAGTGGTGGCGGGAGATTTTAATTTGATCCGCTCTCCGGAGGAGAAGAGTTCGGACAATGTGGACCTCCCGCGGATGAGGCTCTTCAACGACTTCATTGCCGACATGGCCCTGATTGACATTGAGAGAGTGGGGGCGCGCTACACCTGGTCCAACAACCAGGCGGATCCTATCCGCAGTGTGTTGGACCGTGTGCTGGTCTCAGTCGAGTGGGAAGCGGCCTTTCCGTTATGCGCTCTTCGTGCTATCACGCGTGTAGGCTCAGACCATCGCCATTGATCTTATCATCTGGCGGGTCGGTTGCCCCGCGGCAGAACCGATTCCATTTTGAAGAGTTTTGGATTGGGCAGCCAGGCTTTGGGGAGGCGGTGCAAGCTAAGTGGTTGTCGGCGGCGGCTTCCCCACCTCGCAGACATAATGCGGTGGATGTGTGGCACTTTTGTGCCAAGAGCGTCCGCCAATTCATGCGAGGTTGGGGAGCCAACCTAGGCGCGGAGATACGCAGGAATAAAGCCTCTCTTGGTCAGATCCAAGCATTAGACTTAGTAGCGGATGCGGGGGGCCTCCCCTCAGGAGTGGTCCCAACGCTATGCCCTGGAGGCTTCCCTTATGGGGATCTATAAGGGGGAGGAAACGTACTGGCGCCAGCGGAGCCGCCAGAACTGGATCCTCAAAGGGGACTCCAACACGGCATACTTCCATGCCATAGCAAATGGTAGACGCAGGAGGTGCTCCATCCCGTTTCTGTGGGACGGCGGTACGCTCCTGGAGACGGAGGAGGCCTTGTCCTCCCATATTTACTCCTTCTATAAGGAGTTATTTTCAGCTACCCCCGCTCGGGGGTGGCTTTGGCCGAGGAGACCTGGACCCTTGGGAGTCGTGTGACTCCGGAGGAGAACACGCAACTGTTGATGCCTTTCCTTCCAGAGGAGGTTCAGCGGGCCCTGAGGGAGATGAAAGCTAATTCGGCCCCGGGGCCGGATGGCTTGCCGGTCTCCTTCTTTCAGACCTTCTGGGAGACCCTGAAGGGCGTGATCATGCCAATGTTCCAGGAATTCTATACGGGTACCCTGTTGATGTCGCGCTAAACTATGGTGTGGTTACGTTGATCCCAAAGGTAGTTGGGGCCACGGATATCCGCCAATTTAGGCCCATCACTGTGATAAATGTGATCCAAAGGCTATTTGCCAAGGTGTGTGCAATGCGCTTAGCCCCAGTGGCAGAGCGGATCGTACACCCCTTGCAGTCTGCCTTCCTCAAGGGGAGATTTATCCATGATGGGATCCTTGCTCTGCATGAGATTGTGCATGAGGTCAAGGTGCGACAACATAAAGGGGTATTTCTGAAGCTTGATTTTCAGAAAGCCTATGACCGTCTTGATTGGGGATTTCTCCGTCAGGTGTTGCTGCGACGAGGATTTGACGGTCGGTTCACCTCGTGGATTATGCAGCTTGTCATGAGTGGAAATACCGCAATTAACATTAACGGGGGCGTTGGCCCCTATTTTAGGTCGTCGTGTGGGGTGAGGCAGGGAGATCCTATTTCTCCCATCCTCTTTGACTTGGCGGTAGATGCCCTGGCTGCTATCTTGGATAAGGCCAGGGGTGCCGGCCACATCTCTGGTGTGGTAGGCCATCTCATACCTGGTGGAGGCATCACCCACCTGCAGTATGCGGATGACACTATGGTTATGGTTGAGGGCTCGGAGTTAGACATCGTCAACCTCAAGTTTTTGTTGTTGTGTTTTGAGGCCATGTCGGGTCTCAAAATCAACTTTGACAAGAGTGAGGTTGTGGTTCTTGGATACTCCCCCGAGGATCAACAACGCATAGCGGACAATCTCAACTGCAGGTTGACCACCTTCCCGGTTACCTACCTGGGAGTTCCGCTGAGCGACTCCAGGATCCTGATCCGGGATCTCGAGCCTACTGTGGGTAGGGTGAGGAATAAGGCAGAACCCTGGCGTGGACGTTTTACCTCTAAGGGGAGCAAGTCCATCCTAATTGGGTCATGCCTTTCTAGTGTCCCCTCATATTTGATGGGGATTTATTCCCTGCCGGAGGGGGTGCATGCAGCGTTTGACAAGGAACTGTCGAGGTTCTTCTGGCAAGATGCGACAGGGAAACAGAAGTATCATATGGTCAAATGGGCGGATATTTGCGCCCCCAAAGACTTGGGGGGCATAGGTATTCTAGCCTCCCGTAAGATGAATGTGGCCCTAATGTTAAAGTGGGTTTGGCGCATTCTACGGGAGGAGGGGGGCCTGTGGTTCCAGCTCATTAAAGCCAAGTATCTACAGGAACGCCCGCTGCTGGCCTGTGAACGGCAGGATGGTTCGCTCTTTTGGAGGTCCATCCAGTCGATTAAACAGGATATCCGGAAAGGGGCGAGGTTTGGCATAGGGGACGGTCGAGGGACCATGTTCTGGTTGGACCCTTGGCTTCGGGAGCGGTCTCTCCAGCTAGAGTGTCCTAGACTCTTCGCGATCTGCTCGGAGCCCTCCAACTAGTGGCCGCAGCGTTCCAGAATGGGAATTGGAACATCTTGTTCCGACGTTCCTTTGGACCGGCGGAGGTTGCTGAGTGGGAGGCTCTCAAGACTTGCCCGAGTCCCTTCCCGGAGGGGCGGATCAGGTGTCCTGGTCGTTGACCCCGTCGGGAGTGTTCTCGGTCAAATCGGCGTATAGGGCCCAATTCTCTGGGCCGGCTAGAGCTTGGTCTTCCCACCTGTGGAAGGCCCCAATCCCGTTGAAGATAAAGATTTTCGTTTGGCAACTTCTTCGCGATAGATTGCCCTCCGGTATTGAAGTGGCCAAGCGCCATGGGCCGGGGGATGGGGTTTGCCCGCTGTGTAGGTGCCCGGAATCCAGCACACATATTTTCTTTGTGTGTCCGGCGGCCCGGTTTTTGTGGAATTTCGCCCAGGAGGCGCTGGGGCCGATGTGGCAGGCCTCGGACCTTGGGGAATTCCTAGAAGACCAGGCGCACCGGGCCGGAGGGGGTGTTCGTCTCTTCTGGCTGGTGTTCGCGTCTATGATGTGGTCCCTGTGGACGACTCGCAATAAAATGGTGATAGAGAAGATTTTTCTGCGTCGTGCGTCTGACGCCTTATTTAAATGCTTGGCTTTGTTGCAGCAGTGGTCCCCGCTCTGTAGACAGCGGGACAGGGCGCGGCTCGACGACATCATCGACCGTCTACTCGCCGCCGCGCGCCGCATCGCCTCCGCGTCGCCTTCCTGAGGCGCGGCTCCCCCTCCCCCTTCCGGAGGATCTCTAGCTTCTCTACCCACACCACCCCCCCCGCCGCCCCTCTCTTGCTTTTTTTGCCCCCTCTAGTCTTTTTTCTCCCTTTGGGCATTGTGTGTGCTGCTGCCCCAGCATGTGGTAACTGCTTTGGTTCTGGTTGTAATCGCTACTGTGTATGGATGTTGTGGTTGCTTTATTTATAAAGCGGGGCGAAAGCCTAGTTCGAGATTATAATTCGATTTGAAAAACATTTCCTAAAGTTCCAGACAGGATTTCCAAACAATAAGCATTCAAGAGTGGGGTGTCCCTTCCAGTGCACCGTGGATCAAAAGGGATATTCTAATTATCCTAGTGTATCCTCCCATTTCTAGATTTAACTTTTTCACAACATTGTAATAATGCAATGGCAATGTAAATTGTAAACCGTAATAGTGGTCCTAATATGCAGCCATAACACATCTCTTAAAGTAGCAGACATGATTTCCAAACAAGAACCGTTCAATTTCAAGATAAACTGAACTAGTACGCTACTTTCCAATCATATGCAAGGGACATACTGTGAATGGACGTTCACTGCGTCTGCGGTAATGGTTAAAAGAGCATACCGTAGCCACATCCCAGTCGATCAAGGAACTAACAAATCACAACGGCAAAAAATGAAGCTAATTGATCAACGTAGGCACATATTGAGCTGAAAAAAGTGTGTTGCAACATTACTAATTCAAAGAGATCTGGGCATCAAGTGCTCCTAGTATTTCCAATAAAACTGAACACCGCGTCTGTACCGGCCTACTCCAGTTGAACAGCAGCAAAAACTAAGCTAATTGATCAAGGTAGGCACATATCGAAATATAGTGACGACCAGAGACCAAATCAATCCGACTATACAGACAAGATAAGAAAAGGAACTCGCAGAGATGATTCTAATCAAGTCAAAAGCTAATTGCACATTAACCAAGCAACATGATATACAGGAGCAACGCAGCAGTATAACAGCCAGATGGTGCAGACCGATCACTGATGTCTCCTTCATCGTGCTACTTTGTTTAGGCACCTGCAGGGTGCAGTCCGATGTCTCCTTGGTACGTAGAACTATCTCCCATGCACCCATTCTAATCACAGGAACTAGCGTCGCAGGATCTAGTTGCCCGGATACATGGCATAGAGGGGAGACGGGGACAAACCATGGATGGCTGCAGATCGGCAGTCCTCAGTCGATGGAGGCAGAGGAGCAATCCCGACGACGGCGGCGGCATCCAGCAACCGCCCATGTGACGGCGCGTAGGCGGCAAGGAGGAATGGCGGTGTAAGAAGCGCTGGGGCCGTGCAACAGCGACGTAGGCGGCGGGAGGCCTTGCGGCGCGGCGTCGGCGGGGAGGCCTTTAGGCGCGCCGTCGGCGGGGAGGCCTTTAGGCGCGGCGTCGGAGGGTGGGCAGGAGGGCTCGGGAGAGAACCTGAGTAACAATCGATGCACATTTTTTTCGATTCATCGATCCACTATTTTAGGATCGCCAAGTCCAGTAGTTTAGCTAGTCCCGCCAATATTTTAGGCCATATCCGGCGAGTTCTTTTTGTGTTTCCCGCTAGATGATTTGGTTAAGCCTAGTTTATTTTTCACATATATACAACTGACAATGTATAGAAAAAATCAGCCTAAACAATGCTTAGAAAAACATGAAAAATAACGAAACTCCAGGGCAAGTTTCCACGGTGACCTCTCTAGTCGTCTTCCGTTGGCACGCACATGTATACGGACAATTCAACAAGCGGATGGATCCACATGTACTACTACCCCCGCTCATGTTTTCATGTTCCCGACGTCCGACATGAACTCTCTTACGGTGGCCGATCGGGACCGTCAAAATCATATGAGGCCGTCAGTATTTTCACTATTTTGGGCAACCCTAGGCCGACGCCACGTCCCTCGCGATCGCAGTGTGCGGTGCTAGCCCTCCCCTCAATTTCTTCGCGCCTTGCTCATGCCCCGCCAGCATGCACGCCAAGCACCGGCGTATGTGCCTCCTCCTTCCGCCCCCAACATACAATGCCCATCGGCCACCTCTCCAAGCAAGCACGGGAGAGCACCTGCTTCAATCTCTATTTTAGCGATTGACAGAGGAAAACAACGACGCACAAACATAAAAAATTCTCGGGTCCTTAAGTTGTTGCAAAGGACACATATTTTCAGTTGAACGAAAACATATTTACCACGAATGAAATAATAAATATATTTTTGTGAACATTATTCCAGTTGATTAATAACAGTCATGTCGTTCCTCTAAAAAAAAGTTTGAAAAAATGTCACTTCATTGGTGACAGGCCTTTATACATGCCAGTCACTAATAAATTCTCCCTTTCAGATATGCTCCATAAAAGTACCAATGACATGCACATCACGAGTCTGTCACTAATGATAGCGTTACCGGTGACAGACATTTATAGATGCCTGTCACTAAATAAGTTTTCCAGTCGGCCACTCTCCTAGCAGAATACTAGTGACAGTCATTTTCATACGCCCGTCGCTACTATTTTTTACTAGTGACAGGCTTATCCTTGCCCGTCGCTAGTAATACTTACTTGTGACAGGTCAAGTTTTGCCCGTCACTAACCACCTGGAGGCTATAAGCCTTTCTGCAGTAGTGTAAGACCATTAGTCGACAAACTTTTACAGTTGTGGCGTGAAGAAGGTGTACCTGTGTGGGACGAGCACGTACAAAAAGAATTTAACCTACGAGCGATGTTGTTCGTAGCCATCAACGATTGGCCTGCTCTTAGTAATATTTATGGATATACAAACAAGGGATACAATGCATGCACACACTCTTTAGATGACACCGAAAGTGTATATCGGGATAAATGTAAGAAGGTTGTGTACCTCGGGTATCGTCGTTTTCTTCCGCGCAAGCACCCCTTAAGAAAAGCTGGCAAACATTTCAATGGTGAGGCAGATACCCGGGAGACGCCTATCCTTTGACCTCGTGATGATGTATTTGATATGGTGAAGAATTTGAAAGTAATATTTGGAAAGGGTCCGGGTAGACAAGTTGTTCCGAATGACGCTGACGGACACGCACCCATGTGGAAGAAAAAATCTATATTTTGGGAACTACCCTATTGGAAAATCCTAGATGTCCGCTCTGCGATCGACGTGATACACCTGACGAAGAATCTCTGCGTGAATCTGCTAGGCTTCTTTGGCTTGTATGGAAAGTCAAAAGATACATCTGAAGCACGGCAGGACCAGCGACACACGAAAGGACGAGACGGCAAGAATCCTGAGCGGTTTCAAGGTGGTCCTGCCAGCTACGCTCTTACCAAGGAAGAGAAGGAAATCTTTTTTGAAGCACTAAATAGTATCAAGGTTTCCGTCTGGCTTCTCGTCGAATATAAAGGAAGTAATAAATGTGGCGGAGAAAAAATTCCAAAACATGAAGTGTCATGACTGTCACGTGTTGATGACACAATTGCTTCCGATTGCGTTGAGGGGGATTCTACCATAAAATGTTCGACTAGCCATTGTGAAGTTATGCGCATTCCTCAATGCAATTTCTCGGAAGGTAATCAATCCAGAAAGTCTATCAGCGTTACAGACAGATGTGGTCCAATGTCTTATAAGCTTCGAGTTGGTGTACCCACCATCCTTCTTCAATATTATGACACACCTCCTAGTCCACCTAGTCAAAGAGATTACCATTCTCGGTCCTGTGTTTCTACACAATATGTTCCCCTTTGAGAGGTTCATGGGAGTCTTAAATAAATAGGTTCACAACCGTGCTAGGCCAGAAGGAAACATCTCCAAGGGTTATGGAACAGAGGAGGTAATTGAGTTTTGTGTTGACTTTCTTCCAGACCTTAAGTCGATTGGTGTTCCCGAATCGCGGCATGAGGGAAGAATGAGTATAAAAGGCACGCTAGGAAGGAAAGCAAAGATATTTATGGACGTATATTCTTTCACTAAAGCACACTACACAGTTCTACAAATGTCCACCTTGGTGGCTCCTTATATCCAGGAACACAAGAATATTATACGGTCCAAAAACCCGGGGCTGTCTGAATCCTCGATTAATGATGAACACATGGATAGTTTCGGCGCATGGTTGCAGGAAGAACTCATGAATAACAACATTGTTGGAGATGAGCTCTACTTGTTGGCCAGGTCACCATCTTCGACAGTACTGACTTTCCAATGGTACGAGATAAATGGGAATACATTTTACACGATCGCACAAGATAAAAAGAGCACCAACCAGAATAGTGGCGTCCGTTTCGATGCAACCGGATACAATGGGACAAAGGACACATATTATGGTTACATAGAGGATATATGGGAACTTGACGATGGACCTAATTTTAAGGTCCCTCTATTTCGGTGCCAATGGGTCAAGATGACAGGAGTAAAGCTAGACCAGCAGTACGGAATGACAACAGTGGATCTCAACAATCTTGGGTACAGAAGCGAACCATTCGTCCTAGCCAAATATGTGTGTCGAATCCCTGACTCAACAAATCTCTTCGGTGAACCTATCGGGTTTCGATTAAGAGAAACCATGAGCGCTGGTGGAATCGTCGGCTAGATAGGGGGCGAGATTTACCCAGGTTCGGGGCCCTCGTAGAGGTAAAACCCTTACTCCTGCCTCTTGTCGATCTGTATTGAAGATTAGATCGGTTACAATGGTGTGCTCGAATCGAGAGTAGGTATCGAGTTCAAGGCTTTTGGGTCGTGCGGTAATTGCTTGGTCCCCTCTCCTAGGGGGCTCTCCTGGCCTTATATAGATGGCCAGGTCTCGAGTTCTACCCGGAGAGGACTCGAACTCTATCTAGGTCGGTTACAGATTTCCTAGCTTAACCCGCAAGTTAGTGCGGGTGGGCTTCACGTGGGCCTTCTAGAGTACTTCAAGGGCGCCTCTTCTTGGGCTTTGGCCTTGGGCCTGAGAGGGGGTGTCCTTACCCGCAGGGTCCAGGATCCATATCTTCGTTAGTAGCCCCCGAGCGTTTGCTCGATTGGGATTTTTCCAGTCGAGTAGACGGTCAAACCTTTCTTGATCTTTTTTGGAGGACCAGCTCGACAGTTATTGTTTTAAAGGGTGTGTTCCCTGTACCATAAGTCATCATGCTCGAGCATCGAGCAACAAAAGTGCCTGTTTTTACGGTTTTTTTTCACAGAAGGATGTGGCACAGTAGCTTGGTTCTCCCGAGAGATCAGGGCCAATTAATTGCGACTAGGGCAAAAACATTCCTGGCCTACACAGATTCGAGACCTCCGACTCGAACCCGATGAGGTGATTGTTGCGAATGGGCCGTTGTGGACTTATCAAGTCGAACTTAACCTATGGGGGTACCCGGCGCGTCCGCTAGGATTTTTCTTCGTGTTGTTGACACGGAATTATACCGGAGGATGCAGCTTTCGAGTGCGATTCCAGGCCCAAAAGAGAGATCTTTTTGGGTCTTACCTTCATATTCGAAGAATATGGCATCCGGATGTGCCTAGTCGGCTGAACTATCCAGGTTCTTATGATGTAAAATTATCATGTGTAAGAGAGGTAGGTTCTTCCTACCCGATCGATTTGTTTGAGTTCCACACGAAAGAAGTTTCGTGCTGGAAGAAAAGTTATGTCCATATGAAAGAGTTTTCATGTTTGGAATGCTGTGCCCGCACGAAAGAGTTTTCGTGTATAGGGTATTTTTCTCTCGTTCGAAGAGGTTTTGCTTCATGAATTGTTCATAGAAAAGTGGCTTTCATCCGAAGGAATTGTTGTTCGTACGAAGATATTTTCGCGTTTGAACTTCCAATCGAAAGATCTTGATTTTGAATGATGTATGCCATGACGTCATGGCGCACTCCTCTTCTCCCGATGGGACGTCACGGAGTGGTAGCAGATGGTGGCCCACCTAGTCAGCTTTTTGACCGGGAAACGAGACGTCGTTCCCGGTTTTTACGCGAACCGCGTAGTAAATGCGCATGATCTTCTGTTAAGATCGTGGCACGAAACAGCGTTGGCCGCCCCTTCGTTTCATCTTCACACGTGGTGGCTGTGATAAGCGCCACGTAGCGCATCGTACGACTGAGATCGTCTCGCTCCGTGTATAAGTACGGGTCTTAGCGCTACGGCAAAATTTTCCCAGCTCTTTGCCTTCATCTTCTTCCTTGCGCCCATCTCCTTCTTCCTCGCGCTCGAGCTCGTGCTGCAAGCAATGGCTGGCGGAAAAAGACGTGGTGCTGTTACTTCTGCGTCCGGGGAACCCTCTGCGCAACCTATGCCCCGTGCCGGCGACTGGCGCTCCCCCAACACCACCACGAAGAGCATCAACGAGATGCAGCGGGAGGGGTTGCTGCCGGCGGAAACGGAGAAGCGGGTTCGCCTCGGAAAGAAGGAAGAGGTACCTAACCCGCAATCGAACGAGCGCGTGGTCTTTGTGGACCACGTGTCTCGGGGTCTTTCCTTTCCTCTCCACCCTTTCTTCCTTGGGTTGCTGTATGTCTATGGCATACAACTTCACGATCTTCCTCCGAACGCGGTGCAGCACATATCGTGCTTCATCGTGTTCTGCGAGTGCTTTCTCGGCATTCGCCCACACTGGGCGCTCTGGAAGGCGCTTTTCAAAGTCCGGATCTTCCGCGAGAAATCGCGGGTGGAATCTGAGCCCGGCGAACCGCTTCGCACGGGCGGCTTCGGGATCCAAGCTCGACAACAAGGCAGCTACTTCAACATGCACTTTGTCGACTCCGCCCAAAGCTGGCGGAAGAGGTGGTTCTACGTCATCGACAACAGCTCGGGTGGGATCGTAGAGTTCCACCCGTTCGCTGTTCTGACAAGGCGAAAGTCCTGGGGGCACAAGATGTCAGCCGAGGAGAATCAGACCGTTGCGCCCTTACTCGCAAAAGTAGCCGCTCTCCGGGATTAGACTGCGGGAGTCGTGCTCAACGGGCTGCATTTGGCGAGCATCTTCTTGAAGCGCAGGATCCAACCTCTTCAGCAAAGGCCCTCCGCTATGTGGGAGTATCAAGGCTCAGAAGACCCCAGCCGAGTAAGCCGCGAGGAACTTTCAAATGTGGAATTCGAAAAAATCGCGGGTATCACTCGACTGAAGGTGGGGGAGAAATTCCCCGATTGTTCAGTTGAAGCCTTTACCGCTTCAAATCCTCCTCCAGCCGCGGTTAGTTTCTTCCTTCTTGTCTTTGAGTTGTTTCCTCTTTGTTCTGAGTCCTAGTCGACAAGGTTTTTTCTCGTCTTCTCTGTCTTTGTAGAGCCTGGCTATGGCAGACTGCTTCCCGCCAGTTACGGGAGAGGAGGCTGCAGAGCTACTGGCGAGTCACCAGGATGGTGCGGTTGACACCAGCGTTGCCAACGCTTCTTCGAGTTCTGAGCGTGATTCTTCGGATGACGCTGACGACTTGAATGGTGTCCCTCCCAAGCGTCGTCGGGTGGATGATGACGAGGCTACTTCCAAGGACAATTCCTTGGAAGCATCGCCCGGTCAGGCCCCCGTCCTTGTGACTCCACTTCGTTCACTCGCCCCTTCGCCTTCGTTTCCGGTGATGACAACTGCCTGGAACGCGGACTTGCTGGATGACGACGAAGATGACGAGTAGGTCTTTTTCCTTGTTCTTGGTCGAACATTCTTTGCACTTCAATTCTGATGTTTTTTATCTTTTGTTGCAGACTGCAGACTATCAGTCCTCGGAGGTATGCTTCTGCCGTTCCTCCCGAAAAGAGGAACAAGGTAAGGGATGCGGGTGAAACTCCCACTGCGGGCACCGTCCAAAATTCTCCCAGAGCAGCCCCTAAAGCTGCGACTTTGGAACATGAAGCCCCCAACTTTGCCGCCAGGACTTCAGCTTCTAAAGAAGTGACGGACAGCTCCGCGGATCCGCTCTCTCGCGCCACCGGCCAGGTAAACTTCATCTTCTGTCTTCAAATTTTTATCGGGTGCATGACAGTGCTCCCGATGGGAGTAGCCCCAGAGGCTGTAGTCGATCGCAAGCGATCGGCTACAGGCTCAAAGTCTGGTTTATTTCCTCTTCATGATTTCACTTTTATCGGGTGCACGGCAGTGCTCCCGATGGGAGTAGCCCCCGAGGCTGTAGTCGATTGTAAATAATCGGGTACAGGCTCCAATTTAATCCTTTTAACTCTTCTATCTTCGTGCTTTTGCAGTCGCTCATTGATTCTCTTGCGGTGATTGGTCGCCGCGTCGTTCTCGCCGAGTCGGATTGCGAGTCACTTCGATCGGACCGTAGCCGACTTCAAACTGAGAACGACCTTCTCAAGGGTAAGTTTTATCATCTCCTTGTCTTCAGTATTCCGTGCATTCTTGATTTTTGATAAGCATCTCTTTGCAGCTCGACTTGAACTCTCGGAGTCCGAAAAGGTCAAACTTTCTGAGCAGGTAACTGCTCGGGAGGCTGACATGACGGCCATTCGACAAGAGCTGGAGGCTTCCCGCATGCTATCGGAAGATTTTGGTCGACAGCTTGCGGATGCGCGGAAGGCCTTGAAGGAGTTAGAGGAAGTTGGCAGTAAGGCCAATAACGACGTTGTCGCGTTCCTCCGTCCCCTCGCTGAGCGTTTCACGGGTAAGTGTTTTGGACTCTTGCGACTTTGATCCTTCATTTTGCTGAACTTTGCTAAGTATTATTTTCTTCTTTTGTAGGTCTTCTGGATGTCCCTCTAGAGATCCCTGGGCTCCAGCGGGTAGATGTGCTAACCGACACACTTGCCCAGCTTAGGAGGCACGCTGACGGAGTTTTCTCCTTGATTAGCGATGCTACTCAAGTGCTGGTGCAACTGCATGGTCGCCTCATCGCCAACGCCACTCCTGCACCTGCGCTAGATGATCTGTTGAAGGTCTTCTCAGAAGGCAATCTTCTGGATGCCTTCGCGGTCGCTCAGTCGGAGTCTGGTGCGAAGAACGCGATCCAATTTGCTTTGGCGCACGGAGTCGAAGGTTTGGAGGAGGCCTACTCATCTCTTCCAGTTGACCCCTCCACGGGCAAAAAGGTACGGCTCTCTCGTTTTGGCGAGCAAGCCGCCATTCTTGCTCGGAAGCTGTCTGAGATATTTGCTCGGCTGATAGGAGGGGCGACTGCCGCTAGCGGAAGCACCAATGCAGCCTCATAGTTTTTTCTTTTTCTTCCTTGAATGTAATGAACCTTGGGATGTATTCCCGTACCTTCGTTGTCTTTAATTGAAGAATTCGTCTTGAAATTTATTCCCCTTGTTTGTGCGTTGTCTCCCGATGGGAGTAGCCCCCGAGCGTTTGTCAGATGTGCGACTAGAAATGACTCGAGTAGGGCATCTTACTTCTTTCCTTGTATTCTTCCAGGCTACTGGGTTTGCCGCGGAAACTTCGGGTGGGCGTGGTACTCCAGTAAATCCACTTGTTGCTGCTGTTGGCACTTTTGCGGGCCTTCGTGATAAGGTCCAGGATGGTGAGCGCAAGCTGAAAGCTCTGCGCGGGGTAGCCGATGTGGCGAAGTCCAAGCAAAAATTGGCGGCTGAACGTGAACAATTTCTGATGGATGAGTTGGCTTCAGTCGCAAGAGAGTTGATATGTAAGTAGTGCAGCCCTCGTGCCTTCTTATTCCATGTTTTCCTTAGCTGACTAAGTACGTCTGCTCTTCAGTTGTTAAACCGGATGATAGGGAAGAAAAGCAGTGGGTAGAAAACCACATTCATCAAGAGGCTAGCAGCTCAAAACCTCATGCGAATAACTTTTGGTCTGATCGCAGTCGAGGTTTTGTGATGGCCACCTTGAAATTCCGAGTCCTCCAGGCGAGAATTCTCGTGAGTTCTTTTCACGAGGTCTTGGTTGCGATGAACGCTGCATTTTACCCACTTGAAAGAGGTCCCGAAGACTGGAGCTATCTTCTCAGGTTGTTTGGACGTGAAGGAGAAGTTCACGCGTGTGTGCGCAATCAAATGACGTGCGGCGCGGTTGTAGCTCTCTCTTTTGTCCAAATATGGCATCCTGAGATAGACGTTAACTCCGTAGCTCGGTGCCCAGATTATGCAATCGAGGATATCTCGCTGTACTATGATGCTGTACGTCCTGCAGCGGAGAGAATTATTCGATTGACCTCTGAAGAGGTAGATAGAGTTTTAGCGACTGAGAATGCTCAGCGCTTTGATTGATTGTCGGATGTAAATATCCGGTAATCTTGTTTATAGTTTGTAAAAACTGTTGTAAGGTGTACAACCTTGTTTGTATGATGTTTTTCTGTGATGCTTAGTTGTAGGTGTAGCCCCCGTGTGTTTTATGGGGTGTGTACCTGTAACTTTTAGCATGTAAAAGAACGAGAAGCTTCGAGTGAATATGATGAAGGAATCATGTCTCTATTGCAATGACTGAGAAGCCATGTATTCGAGCTACAGTAGTGGCTAGTATAGCCTTATTTTGTTGTGATAACAAGTAATTCTAGGGATAGAATTTGCGGAGGTGTGCGATATTCCAAGGATTGGAATAGATTCCTCCAGTCTCTGGATTCTTTAGCCTGTAGGCTCCACCTGGGATGACTTCGTGTATGATGAAGGGTCCTTCCCAAGGTGGTTCGAGCTTGTGTCCTTCCTTCTGTTTGAGCCGCAGCACCAGGTCCCCAACCGCGAATGCTCTGTGACGTATGCGGCGACTATGATAGTTGCGCAAGGATTGCTGATATACTGCGGATCTTGCGAGTGCGATGTCACGCATTTCGTCGAGTGCATCCATATCTTCTGCGAGTGCCTTGTTGGAATTTTCTTCGCTGTAAGCTATAACTCGTGGGGCGCTGAATCGAACGTCCTCGGGAAGGACTGCTTCTGCCCCGTATACCATGAAGAATGGCGTGTACTTTGTCGATCGATTAGGAGTTGTGCGGAGGCTCCAGAGTACGGAGGGTAGCTCTTCTGCCCAATGTCCTGCAGCGGGGTGTAGACGATCAAGTAATCGCTTCTTGATGCCAGCCAAAATTAAGCCGTTGGATCTTTCGACTTGTCCGTTCGTTTGCGGGTGAGAAACTGAAGCAAACTTGAAATTGATGCCTTTTTCCTCGCAGAACTGTTGTGTTTCCTTTGCTGTGAAGCTTGTACCATTGTCTGTAATGATGTCATGTGGCACACCAAATCTGCATACAATGGAGTCGAGGAACTTGACGGCGCATTGGGCGCTAGCCGAAGTTACTGGCATAGCCTCGATCCATTTGGTAAACTTGTCGACTGCGACCAGCAAGTGTGTGTATCCACCTGGTGTGGATTTGCGTAGTGGTCCAACCATGTCTAGCCCCCATTGTGCAAAGGGCCAGGCTATTGGTATCATGTGCAATTCCGTAGCTGGTGCGTGTGGTCTTGGTGCGAATCGCTGGCAGGCGTCGCATCGTTCGACCAGGCTTTTTGCATCGCTGGCTGCTGTTAGCCGGTAAAATCCTGCTCGAAAAGCTTTTCCCATTATTGTTTTCCAGCTAGCATGATGTCCGCAATCTCCTTGGTGCCATGTGGAGCATTCCTTGCCATCTTCGGGTGCGATGCATCGCTGAAGTATTCCCGAGATGTTTTGCTTGTATAATTCTCCGTTAACCACTCGAAAGGACTTGCTACGCCTGATTATCTGTCGAGCCTCACGTGGATCGGCTGGGAGCTGTCTATTGAGCAGGTAGTCGAGATATTTCTGCGTCCAGACTGGCTCGACCAGAAAGACCTGTCGTGATATATTATGAATAAACTCGATAAGCGCGACCCGCGGGCTGACCTCTGTTTCTGGCGCTGCTGGTGTTTCTGCAGCTTTCTTCACTTTGACCGATCGCTTGACCATCCGTTCGAAGTATATTCCTGGCGGTATGGGTGTATTCGTGGAACCCATGTTTGCCAGTCTATCTGCTTCTTCGTTGCTAGATCTTGCAATGTGCCTCAGCTCGCACCCTTTAAAGCTTCCTTCGAGTAGATTGTACATGTCACGATATGCGACCATGTTTTCAGCAATGGCGTCACATTCTTTCATTGTCTGCTGCACTATGAGATTGGAATCTCCGTAGATCATTAATCGGGTAGCTCCACAGGCGATTGCCATCTTCATCCCGTGCAACAGGGCTTCATATTCTGCGTCGTTGTTCGATGCTGGATCATCTGGTGGAAAGTCCAGTCGCAGGACGTATTGCAGCTTGTCTCCACGAGGTGAAATAAGAACGATTCCAGCTCCTGCTCCTTCGTTTCTCTTGGATCCATCGAAGTACATTATCCAATTGCTCGTGTACTCAGGCGGCCCGGGCGTTTGTAGCTCTGTCCATTCGCTGAGGAATTCCACGAGTACTTGAGATTTGACTGCATTGCGTCCTGCATAGGTGATGTCCCAGGCGCCCAACTCGATGCTCCATTTTGCTATTCTTCCAGATGCCATAGGGTTGTTCATGATTGTCTCAAGTGACGCATCATTAACCATTGTGATGGCGTGTTCCTGGAAATAATGTTTGAGCTTTCGGGCCGTGAGAACAACTCCATATGCGAGCTTCTGATAATGAGCGTATCGTTGCTTGCATGGCGAGAGCACTTCGCTGATGTAATATATTGGTCGTTGGACTCCGTATGCTTTGCCGTCTTCAGGTCGTTCGACTACGATTGCTGTGCTGATGACCTGGTTTGTAGCGGCTAAGTATAGGAAAAGTGGCTCCCTTTCTTGCGGTGTTGCAAGGACGCGCCTGCTTTGCAACGATCGCTTCAAGTCTGCGAACTCTTGTTTAGCTTCGGGTGTCCACTCGAATTTGTCCGTCTTCTTCAGTAATTTGTAGAAGGGTAACGCTTGCTCTCCCAATCGTGCGATGAATCTGCTTAGGGCGGCTAGTCGTCCTGCGAGCTGCTGGACTCCGCGTAGATTGGTTGGCTCCTTCATAGTCAGGATGGCTTGTATTTTCTCCGGGTTGGCTTCAATGCCTCTGGCGGATACTAGGTATCCGAGGAGTTTTCCTGCAGGGACGCCGAAAACGCATTTGGTCGGATTGAGCTTGATCCGATATGCATTAAGGGCGTCGAATGTTTCTCTAATGTCCTCGAGGAGTGTGTCCTCTACTCGAGTTTTGATGACAATGTCGTCAACGTACACCTGTACGTTCTTGCCAATGAGATTGGCGAGGCATCTTTGCATGCAGCGCTGATATGTTGCGCCTGCGTTCTTCAGCCCGAAGGGCATTGTCGTGTAGCAGTAGACACCGTGGGGTGTGATGAATGCCGTCTTCCCTTTTCATTCGGATCTGATTATATCCCGAATAGGCGTCCAGGAAGGAGAGGCGTTGGCAGCCTGCCGTAGAGTCCACGATCTGGTCGATTCGTGGTAGAGGAAAATTGTCCTTGGGGCAGTGCTTATTCAACGACGTGTAGTCGATGCACACCCGAAGGATGTCCGTGTCCTTCTTGGGGACCAACACCGGGTTTGCTAACCAGGTGGATATCTTGATCTCCCTAATGAAATTTGCGGCTAGCAATCTGTTTACTTCTTCTCCAAGCGCCTTCTGCTTGGGTTCTGAAAATCGTCGAGTCGTCTATTTGATGGGTTTGGCGTCAGGAAAAACTTCGAGTGAGTGCTCGGCAAACTCCCTGGGTATTCCTGGCATATCTGAGGGCTGCCAGGCGAAAATCTCCCAGTAATCACGGAGGAGTTTGACGAGCGCGTCTTCCTATGCTGGCGAGAGGGTTGTTGAAACCATCGCTGTCTTTGCAGAATCCGTCGGGTGCACTTGATGCTTGCGAGTGTCGCTGTTGGCGCTGAATTCCAGTTCAGGCGCGTTTTTCTTCGTGACGGGCATAACGGAGTGATCCGTGGTTTTTGCCAGCTCTTGAAGTTCTTCTTGCATCCCGAAAGATTTTGCGATCTCATTAAATTCTATGTCGCACTTGTCCGATTTCTGGAAGTCTCCGTCGATGGTGATCACACCGTATTCGCCGGGTAGTTTGAGCTTCAAGTACGCGTAATGTGGTACGGCCATGAATCTGGCGAACGCTGTTCGACCAAGAATGGCGTGGTACTGTGAGGGCCAGTCGACGACTTCGAAGTCCAGGAATTCCCTTCTGTAGTTTCTTGGAGAGCCCAATACGACTTCTAGATTGATTGTTCCGAGTGGACGGATTGCCTTGCCCGGAACTATCCCGTGGAAGGATGTTTCTAATTACGTTAGGCCGTCCAGATTCTTGTTCATTCGACGGAGTGTATCCGCGTAGATGATGTTAATGCCACTGCCACCGTCCATGAATACGCGGGCCAGGTCATAATTACCAATTTGAGCTTGGATGACAAGGGCGGCGTGTCCTGGTCGATAGACTCGTGGCGGATGGTCTTTCATCGAGAATGTGATTGGCTGATCCGCCATTTTCAGGTACTCGGTCTTTGTCGGTGGTGTCTGCACTGCCATGCACAATTGCCTCGTGTTAGTCTTTTGAGCTCTGCGAGAGGGGCATACCTTCTGTATCATCGCGAGTTGTCCTGCCGGGTTCAGGTATGCATTGGCTCCAGTGTTTTGTGGCGGTGGCGCAGGTAGTGCAGCTAGCGTCATGTTTGGATTTGCTGGTGGAGGTGGAGGTGGTGGCGGCTGGAATTGTTGTCCTCCTCCTGGCAGTGGCGGGTAGTTTTGGGTGGATGCAAATCTTTTCCTTGCGAGTGCATCTGAGATGTCATGAAACTTTCGGCAATCCTTAAGAAGGTGTGTTGCCTTAGTTTTGCCCGTGCGCTTATCTGTAAACAGATGTAGCGAGCAGTATGCATCAAGATCCTCCTCGGGGGATTTTTCTTCTGCTTTTGGTTTCCACTCGCGACTTCCACGGCGACCAGAGTTGCGATTTCGCGTGAATTCTGCCGCCACTAATTCCTCCCTATCCTCGTGGTCGTAGTATTTCCATCTCTTTCTTCGTCCATGACGGTCGTCCTCGTATGCGGGCGATAATCCTCTTTCATTGCGCACTGCGTCTTCTCCATTAGCCCATTTTTCGGCTATGATCATTAGCTCCCCGATAGTTTTAGGCGCTGCTCTGCCTAGTTCTTCCCGAAAGGCAGTTCTTCTCGCACCTTTAGCGAAGGCCTCAATCGCCACTTCTTCCGAGATGGTTCCTGCGGTGTTCCTGAGTGTGGTCCACCGCTGGATGTATTCTCGGGTAGACTCGCCGCTTTTCTGTTTACAGGCTCGTAGTTCTTCGATCGTAGCCGGCCTCTTGTACGTCGACTGGAAGTTTTTGCAGAAATCGCGGTGCAAGTCATCCCACGATGCGTAGCAAGATCTTGGTCTCCTCTCCAGCCAACTGTGGGCCGCTCCGACTAGATGCAAATTGAGGTATTGCATAGCCGTGTTCTTGTTCCCACGTTGGCACTTTACTGCCGTGAGGTAGTTGCTTAACCATTGAGAAGGCTCGAGCGAGCCGTCGTATTTTGTCACTTCCGTGCTGAGTTTGAATCGTTTGGGTAGGGGCGCTTCGCGAATACTGCGGGCGAAACAGAGTGCGCCGCAGGTTTCGTCATCCGAACAGCCGGATGATGATCGGTCGCAATATCTTGATGCCCTTGCCCTGTCTACCTTGTTCTGCGCGATGTCGGATCGCGCGTCGCGTCCGGGCCGATCGCGGTCAGCGTCCTTCCGTGGCTCCTTGCTTCGTTTTCGCGAGCGGCTGCTGTGGTGCCGTGAGTTTTTCTCTCTCGGACTGTCGTCGCTGCTGCTTCGACTGTCACCGCGGCGGCGGGCTTCTTTTCCTCGACCACGACGTGGCGATTTGTCTTTTCTCGGGGAGGAGCTTCTGTGCCTACGGGGCGTTTCCTTATCTTTGTCCTTCTCCTGTCGCTCCTTCTCCAATTGTTCTTCAGCCTTCTTGCGATCGTGAGAGGCGAGCCTTGCAGCCGCCAATCCTAGCCCCTTGCGAATTTGCTTGTACTGTTCCGCCCGAGGATCGCTTTCCGTCGGTTGGTTCATCTGCATGTAAGTTGTTGCGGCTAGGACTGCAGCAGCGGGGGTTTGCGGGTAGACGTTGCCGTCGTCGTCGACCCTCATGAAGGAGGATGTGGTCGACCTGCTGGTCCCAGCCATGGATTCGTAGTCCCTGGACGATGCTGCATGTCCCTTCCTTGCGGGCCGGGTACCGACCGAGGGCGCAAGGGACTGCTCGGCTCGTCGTAGGCTTGATTCGTCCGCCGCTCTTCTGCGACGGGCTAGATCTGCTCGGGCGTCTTTGATGGTCGAGGCCGCTCTCACTAGATGGTAGTGGTATGCGGTTAGATCCTCCTGTGGCGCTCCTGCCGCGGGTGGCTGACTCCTTCGCATGGCTTCTTTGGCTCTGTTCCAGGCCTCCCGCGAGACGCTGATTATATTGAGCTCGGTTGCGCTGAATTCGGTTTCCGGGGGCGATTCCGATCCGGCCATGCAGACTTGGGCCAATCGTGGCCCGTGCGTCCTAGGCGCAGATTGGAAAGCTTCCCGTACCCGAGATGGTTCCTCTGTCGAGAGGGCGTGATAGTCGACTGCGTTGAATCGGATGGACTCGCCACTTTTCTCCATAGGAAGGCCCGAGTTGACGGCTCCAGATTCGTTGTCAGATTCATCCGTGAAGTGGAGGATTCCGTCTCGGTTCGTCACGAAGTTGAAGCTCCCGAACGTCAGGGTGACGCTCTTCTCCAGATCCTCGAATACCGAGCGTGATTCCGGCGAGTGAGGTGTGACTACGACAGATCCGATCCGTATAGGATTGCTCGGAGCCGTAGTCGATGGTTTCCAACGGGAGTTGGACGTTGATGAAGCCGAAGATGCCGGTGATCCAGCGCCCGCGTTTCCCACAGACGGCGCCAATTGTCGAATCCCTGACTCAACAAATCCCTTCGGTGAACCTATCGGGTTTCGATTAAGAGAACCCATGAGCGCTGGTGGAATCGTCGGCTAGACAGGGGGCGAGATTTACCCAGGTTCGGGGCCCTCGTAGAGGTAAAACCCTTACTCCTGCCTCTTGTCGATCTGTATTGAAGATTAGATCGGTTACAATGGTGTGCTCGAATCGAGAGTAGGTCTCGAGTTCAAGGCTTTTGGGTCGTGCGGTAATTGCTTGGTCCCCTCTCCTAGGGGGCTCTCCTGGCCTTATATAGATGGCCAGGTCTCGAGTTCTACCCGGAGAGGACTCGAACTCTATCTAGGTCGGTTACAGATTTCCTAGCTTAACCCGCAAGTTAGTGCGGGTGGGCTTCACGTGGGCCTTCTAGAGTACTTCAAGGGCGCCTCTTCTTAGGCTTTGGCCTTGGGCCTGAGAGGGGGTGTCCTTACCCGCAGGGTCCAGGATCCATATCTTCGTCAATGTGGCTCAGGTTTTTTATGTGAAAGACATGTCTACCCAACCGAGGAAAAGAAAAAATAAGAATTCTAGTACATCATGCGGTGAGCCGAAGCGGCACATAGTTCTTTCAGGGGAAAAAAACATTACCGGAGTGGAGGACATGACAGACAAGTCAGAAGATTATAATAACTTTGAAGAAATTCTGCCCTTTAGAGTGAAAACTGACCCAAGCATCGCGTTAAATAAGGAAGATGCTCCATTGCTAGGACAGAGAAGTAAACAGTGGCGGCAATAGTTGGTGATAACGTATTAAACCTTCATGGTTCATGTACTATTGCTAGACTATTTTGTAATAATGTAACAAACATTGCAGACTAAACCATTCATAGACTAGTTTTTTTTAATGTTTGAATTTTCAAACATTGTTACTAGTTTAATTAGTTAGAATAATTATTTTATAGAACAGAAACTGTATTTGAAATGTTTACGCAATTTTAAACACTTTTCATATACAAAGTTTCTCCAAATCCTAAACCATTTATAAAATAGGTTTTTAAAATGTTTGAAAATTCAAAAATTGTTACTAGTTTAAACAATTAAAATAATTATTTTATAAAACAGAAAATGTATTTGAAATGTTTACGCAATTTTGAACACTTTTCATATTGGAAGTTTCTCCAAATTCTAAACCATCTGAAATATATTTGAAACCATATTTTAAATACTATTTGAAATGTTCGAAAGGAAAAAAATTGGCGGCAGAAAAAAAAACTAAAATTTTGGGCCTTTTGCCCCGGTTCGTGTTACCAACCGGGGCAAAAGGATCCCGCCTATATAACCCCGGGCCGCGCAACCGCCCGGGGCAACACAAAGCTGTTTCGCAGTTTTTCGCTAAGTCCCCGGCGCCGAAATCTAGAGCGACGCCGTGAGGGTACCCGATTTCGACGCCGGTGATCTACGCCGCGCGCCCGTCCTCGCGCCGCCCGTCCCCGCGTCTCCCGTCCTCGCGCCACCCGAGAGATCGCCGCCAGCCCTCCTCGCCCGCGCCGCCCTCCTCCTCGCCGCCGTGCCCTACTCCTCAGGTGAGATCACCTCCGCGCCCTCATCCTCCTCACTGCATGTATTAGTTAGTGTTAGATTAATTAGTATTAGAGTTAGATTTAGCATTAATTAGATTAGTGTTAGATTTAGTGTGTGGTAGATTTAGTATTAGATTAGTGTTAGATTAGTGTTAGATTTAGTATTAGTGTTAGATTAGTATTAGTGTTAGATTAGTGTTAGATTTAGTATTAGTGTTAGATTAGTATTAGTGTTAGATTAGTGTTAGATTTAGTATTAGTGTTAGATTAGTATTAGGTATTAGGTATTGGAGACTTAGAAAAAATTTAGGTATTGGAAACTTAGAAAAAATATTGGTATTGGAGATTTAGAAAAAATTTAGGTCTTGGACACTTAGAAAAAATTTAGGTTTTGGATTTACCTATTTTTTTTCTTAGTGAATGTTTAGTTTAGAAGTGAATTAAATTTTTCTTAGTACCATTAGATGAATTTTATAATATAGGAATTTAGTTTAGAAATTTACTTAGTGAATGTTTATAATTAGTGGAATTTTTAATTAGTGAATTTTTACTTAATTAGGAATATTTACTTAGTCCATATACCATGCATGTGTTTTTAGTTTATTTTCCTTGGCGACGATGTCTTTGTTGGACCCGCCGGGCGATGTCCGGGACTGGGCTCCGCCGGGCTGGCACTCGGAGGTCCTTAGTACCGGGGCACACGACTTGGTGAGAAATCCGGGTAACGTGGTCGACCCGGATATTCTTTCGTGGCCATCGCGTGGGCTACGGTCGGTGCGGAGAGAGCCGGCCCCTGAGGAGGTGGTACAACAGTGTATCAGGGAGGAGGACGAGCACGTCCGTCGCTACATGTACTTGCTCGATAGGGAGTATAGAAGCAGTTGGTCGATTATTTGGAGGGTTCCTTACCAAATGAGCTATGACGCTGTGAGGGTTCCTTACCTATGGGCCCGTAGCACCCGCGACTCAGCACCCCGCGGCTTAGGACCCGGTCGGAGTTAATTAGTTTCAGAGATGTTTCATGAATATGTATAAGTGATATTATTACCTCGTGATGTATTAGGGTTAAACAAAATAAACCCGAGCTATGTAACTCTTGGTGTGTATTATCATGCGTTTAAATATTTCATCAATGTTGCATTTACAATTGAAATGAGGATCTGAAACATATAGTTACTCTTTTTTCGGACTTGTTTAGATATTAGTACCATTAGCTATTATCTATAAGAAATTTTGATGAAATGGATGCTATCAGCTATATTTTTATTAGATTATATGCAATTGTTACGAACTGATGAAATTGATACTATTTGCTATTTTTTTTAGCCATGGCGAGACGTCCCCGTGGTTCGCGTGTAACCGGCGGTGGGTGCGGCGTCGTCACCTTCGAAGAAACCCCTGTATGTGGTGGACGTCGACCTGGAAGTCCACGTGGATCGCGTGCATTGAATGCACGTGGTGGTGGCGCCATAGTCATTAAGGAGGAGGAAGCGACGCCTCCTACTCCCGGACGTGGACGCGGACGCGGAGCACGGGGGGCATCAAGCGCAGCAAAGCGGGTAAAGCGCGGTGCAAAGGGGTCAACACGCCGTAAACGGCGCAGCGCTGTTGCTGCAGAGGAGGAGGCTGCGGCGGCGGCGGGGGAGGAGGAGGAGGAGGAGGACGGTCCCCGGCTACCGGAGTTCTACGTCCACCTGTTCCACCCAGAGGAGAACAGGCTCCGTCTTCCGGAGAAGATATCGGATATCCTCCTCGAGCGCAAGGGGCCCTATAGTTTCACCCTCCGGTTGGAGGGCTGTGACAACGGGCCCGTGCGCGTTGTCCTGCACCGACGTGGCGATGACCTCTACCTGCGCTATGCAGAAGATAAATGCGGGCAACATGCTCACATTCAGGTACTTCAAGGACGACGAGGTGCACTTGCTGGAGGTGAAGATCTTCGACGGCACCTTAGTCCGCCCCCTTTGCTGCCAGGATAGCTCGTCTGACAGCAGCTCCGCCTCCGAGTCTGACTCCGGCGAGTCTAGCCCGGGCAAGGCTGCCTCCGACGCCGATGCGTAGTACATATGTTTCTGTCGGTCTATGCTTACGTACTTATGTCGATCTATGCTTACATACTTAATTATGTCGCTTTACGTCGAACTATGTTTAATTATGTCATTGTGTCGAATAATATTTGTATTCGTGGTAGACTATATGTTTATGTTATTGTTCGTTTTCATCTGTGTTTTTGTGCGATAATTTTTCATCTTTCTTACTATAAATGTTTAGTGCAGAGAACAGGAAAACAGAAAAGAAAATATAATTTCTAATCTAGCGCAGAGAACACGAAAACAACTATAAAAAAAATCTTTTGCCTGGGTTGGTGTTACCAACCGGGGTAAAAGGTGGCCGGCCTGCTCGCTGTGCAGAGCCCACGTGGGCACGCCTTTTACCCCGGTTGGTAACCCCACGGGGGCATAAGGGGGTTTGGGAAACCCGGTTGGGAAGCCGGGGCATTAGGCCCTTCCCAACCGGGGCTAATGCTATGTTCTGCACTAGTGCTATAGCACTACCATATTTCTCCCTAAAAATACGGAGCGCTTCGACGATGACCAATTCGACCATCGTCATGTCCATCTCGTTCAACGATGTCATTACTGTGCCAAAGGACGTGGCGGAGAAATGTTCTGCCCGCGAGCACGGGATCACAGTCGACGAGGAAGACAACATTAAGCTAAAGGTGGACCAGGTCGAGATCAAGGCAGAGCAGGATGTGGACGACGACGACGGACGAGGCATACGCGTGGGCGGTGCAGGCCATAGAGGAACCGTACAAGATGTTCCCCGGCCGATTTTTCTAGGTTTCTATTTTGAATTTTAGGTGATCACACTGTAAATACTAGTTAATTTGAATGAAATCCGTCTTTCCAATTTCATTACTCAATCCATCGACTATTCCCTAATTTAGTGAATTTCAATGAAATCCGTCATTTCAATTTCAATCGAGTTCAGGGTATTGCGAGATCTGTGTGAGATAGCTCAGAAAAAAACTTGGCAAACCTATAGTTAGCTAAGTCAATTTGTGCCAACTATAGATTCGAGTCTGTCGATACTAACGGTTGTCTCTAATTAGACATATTTAGAGACGGCGAGTAATCTTGGTCGTCTAAAGTAAATATAGGGACCGTCAAATATAAGAATGGGATCTAAAGAATATATTATTGGAGACGGGTTAAATATGCGGCCGACTCTAATAGTATTACAGACGGACCTTGATTTTTCGCCGTCTCAGGGCTCACTTTCCAGTCGGATTTTTGTTGGAGGTATTAGCACCGGGGGTACACGAACTTGTCCGGTGGGAACTATTTCATACATCAACTTATGAAAGTGCACTAACTAGTACATGAACTTGCTAAGTCGGAGCAAATTGGTCCAAATCCAATCAAAACGTGACATTTGTACGCCACGGTGGCATCTGCGTGGCCAGAGAAACTTGCACAAACCCCACTGAACATTTTAAGTTGCACGTACCGGTCCTAGTCTATCATGTGGTGTGAAATTAATGCCAGGGTCCTTGAGATATTTCACATTTATTTTGTCTGCCTGCCCGCACGAACCGAACAGAACGCTCTCCTCTTTCTCTCTCGCTGCTTTCCCGCTCGCTGCCACCTTCTCCGCCGCCGATTTCGCGCCTCCTCCGCCGCGTCGCCATGCCGTCGTGGAATGACAGCGAAAGTAGCTGCGAGGAGAACCTCTTCGTCGGCGACGACAATTCGTCAGACGGCGCCCCCGATGTGATTCCGCTGGCCCCGACTATTCCCTAAGGATAGGGTTAGGGATTTTTCAAATCGATGTGCAATGTGTGTTCTCTGCTTCGATTAACTTGTTGTAATTGATGAATTAGGTTTCTAGGACTCTCCACGACCCGGATTTCTGCGGCATTCACATGGTTGGGGATGCAAAATGTGAACATTTTGAAAAAATGGCTAGATTTGTTTCATTTGAAGGAGAATACACTAGGAGGAGGTTTCTGGGATGTGCTAGATCGGTTAGTATTTATGTAAGCATGTGAATGTTGTTAATGTTTGTAAATCTGTCAGAGAAATTCATGTTGTTCATCTCTGTCAGAGTAATGCTTATGTAGATGGTAATTGGTCACATGAATACTTATGGTATGACTAGAAATGCTTATGTACAAATGGTACTTGGTCACAGAAATGTTTATGAGAGAAATGGTTGTAGATGAGTGAAATTGTACTGTAATGTTATCTGTCAGAGAAATCCTTATGCATATGCAGTGAAATTGTTGTTCAACCATGGCAGCTTGCTATATTTAATTTCTTGTAGTCTAGAAATCTTCTAGAGCAATTTTGCTTACTATGAATAATGTTGCTCATTTGCAGGTTGGTTGTATTTGTTCAACTGTGAACTGGATTGATCCAGACTGGCCACCTGCTAAGAAGAAATGTCTTGTTAGTCTTTGGAAATTATATGATGAAGAATGTAGTGTGAGATAAGGAGGAGCATTTGAGCAAGCTGAAGCATATTACAAGCTCAATCGAGTGAAGAAGGAGTTGGAAGATAAGGTCAAGGAGCTACAAATTGATTTGGGAAAAGCATTAATGGCTCACCAAGTGCCAAACCAGATGCAGAATCAGTTGGATTTACATTTAGAAGAGAAGAAGAAAGCAGAGTTGCAGATAAAGCAGCTTCTAGCAGAAAATAAGAGACTCCAGGAGATGAAGGAGGAAGCAGAGAAGAGCATGGATGGCCTAAAAGCTGAGAAAAAGAAGCTTGAGTACTACATTGCTGATCTGCTGAAAGTTGCCCATGTGAACAAGGATAAGTTCAAGAAGAAGAAGGAAATTATTGATGAATAAGTCATCTTTGTATCTTAGTTATCAATGGGTAGTAGTGCAAGAACTCTAAATCACTTTGTGTTGGATTTTGAACCTCTAAATCACTTTGTGTTGGATTTTGATGTCAATGTTGTGTGCTAGCAATGAACTAAATAGTGGATGTCTGTGTGTTTATTTGATTGAGCTTTCAATTGTGCTCATCTTATTGTTGGTTCATGTATGGTTGCCACAGCTCAAATATGCTATGCTACAAAATTGCATTTAAAATATAGTTGATGTATATTGTGCTCACAAAAACGGTACACAAATAGCAGAAAAAATGGTATACATATGGCCCACATGCCAGTCAGAAGTAAGTTACCAGTGAGAGTAACTCTAGAATAAATCCCCCCACCCACTCTTACCTCTCTCTCTGTATTAATAGCAGTTGCTCGCAGCACTCCCCGCCCCTCACTCTTCCAGACACAACCATCATCTCCACCTCTTCCCCTCTCTCTCAGGCGATTCATTTCTTGCACGACGCATCAAGACTTTCTCAGGCAAGTTTATGATCTCCTTGTTGGCATGCACCTCCTCTTTTGTTTACTACCAACTAGATACCCTTGCTATGCAATGCCAGCCCTCATCTAGGGTTTTTTGATCTGCTGGTTGCATGTTGATTTCTGATCTGCTTTGTGTTTGCATGTTGATCTGTGATCATGCTTGGTGTAGCTGAATATTTGTATTGTTGTTTTCAGAGATGGTTGACCTTGTTGACATTTCATCTGACTCATCTGAAGACTCCTTCTGTTCTGACTGTGAGAGGGAGGATGCTTTGCGTATGACAATCAAAGGTAGGAATTTATCTGTCCTTGTTCCATGTATTGGGTGGTCCAAAATAGTTATATAGTTCCTGGTCCCAACAGATCTAATTTTGGACATGCTTGAAATGTAGGGCCCAAAAAGCCAGTAGAGGACATGTATGACTACTACTGTGAGTACCCCAACCGTGTTGCACTGCTGCCTTCCCAAGTACTCATTCTGCAGGACATCTGTCAGGAGAAAGAACCTATGATTCCACTCTATTTATGCACCATCAGAGAGGGAATGATTGCAGCAGGGGGCAAAGGAAAGATGGTATGTTCCATTCATTCATGAAATTTTTGTACTATCTATATTATTTTGCTTCAGTAGGTGTCTCCACTTGTCATATTCATTTGATTGTACTTCTGCATTATTACAGTATTTCAACAAGGAATACACCAAAGCATTCCTAAAGGAGTATCTGACCAAGAGTGGGTATGAGATGAAGGTGTACTACAACAAATCTGGCAGTCTGAAAAGAGTGAGGATCAAGATGGACAAGGGAAAGAAGTATGGCATGATGACTTCACACTGGATGGAAGTGGTAGATGATGAGAATTATGAAGAGGTGGAGGTAGTGATGTTCTGGTCCAGGAGGTCTTCTGAGGGGAGACTCAAGTGCTTTGTGGACAGGATAGAGCCAGGTGCATTTGGCTTCTCTGAGGAGGACCACATCAGACTCCTTCTAGCTCATGGTCTGTGAAGCAAGATGAAGCTAATCAAGAAGGTCCAATGTGCTAGCAATGCTATATAGTTGCTACCTCTGGTATGGTCTGTAATGAACCAATAAGTATGTTATATGCTTGCTATGTTGTGTAATGAACCAATTAGCTATGTTATGTCATGTGCTACTTGTTAAGGTGTGTATTGGCACATATATATGCTACATATGTGTGGTATGCTAAATATCTGTGGTATGTTTTTGTGTCATTTTCTTTTTTAATTGAAATAGCATCAGAAGGACATGGTTTTTTAAATGAAATGGTATTAGAAGGACATGGTTTTTTAACTGAAATGGCATCACAATCAAATGGTTCTTTAACTCAAAATGGCCTCAGAAGGCAAAGACACTAGTCCATTGGGAAAATGGCTAGAGATTAACTTGTCTACATATTACATGTAGTATGAAAATGGCCTCACAAGGTGCATTCTAAAAAAAATCTACACATCAGGTGCATTTTGTGTTAATTGAATCTCTTCAGGCATCTGTTGAACCACAATAGTCTCATTCAAATCTGGCAATATTGCTCCTGGTGCTGGTGTCAATGGCTCATCACCAAATAGCCACCAATGTAGTGTTCCTGGTCCAGTGTTGTAACCTATTTGTCCTTCTCCACCATGGCTTGTAGAGGCATGGCATGTTCCATCAATTGCATTCAGATCTATTGTTGTTGCTGCATTGCTTCTTGGTGGCCTGAAGGCATGAGAATTGGCTGTTGCATCATTTTTCTTTTCTTGCTGGCTCCTCTTTGCCCTCCTCTTCCTCTTCCTCTCTCACTGCCTGCTGCATCACCTGTTCCTGATGAAGTTCCTCTTCCTGTTGAAGCACCTCTTCCTGTTCCAGGACCTCTACCTCTGTCAGAGTTTGGTGCAATCACACTGCCTGTTGCATCACCTGTTTCTGATGGAGTACATCTTCCTGTTGCAGCAGCTTTTCCTCTTCCCCTAGTAGCTAACATGCCCCTTAGGCTTGAAGTTGTTACTCTACCACCTTCAACAGGAAGAGCATCTCGAGCCTCAGCCACAAAAGTACTCTCCTCGGGTAGTGGAACATTTGGTCTTCCTGTGGGTGCTCTTGTCTGCTAAAGAACCACATAATGCACCTTGTGAGTTAACAAACAAGCATGACTATAATAAAAACAATAGTGCACCTTACATAAGTACTAGAGACATGACTTGTACCTCCTGGCTCATAATGTGCACCATCATGTGGGGTTGGTTCGCAGGATCCAGTTCAGGCATTATGGGCTGATGGATGATGTGCTGCACTATTGTATGGTTATCCACATCTCCATTAGCATCTGTAGATCGGATTCTGACATTGGCTACTTATTCCATGTATTTCGCATGGCCTTTCTTGTTGTGACCTGACATTTTGCACATTGTACAATGCATTTGAACACCTGCCTTTGTGAGCATTTTTCCACCATTTATGTCCTTCTCTTCTGGTGCTTTCCTTCTATTTTACTTAGGCCTTCCCATCACCTTGGTGTACAAAGGGGGTGGACAATCACACCATTTTGTTTTTCCCAGAAACATCTTGCTCTGAGTGGAGCCAAATGGTAAGCACAGGCCTTCCTGTATGTCTCAATGTTGTAGCACTTATGCACCATTCTTTCAGGGGCTATCCTTTCGTGTCTGCAACAGGCAATGACATGGTGGCAAGGTATCCCTGTGAGTTTCCATCTGTTGCAGTCACAATATATCTTTTTTCCAAGGTCCACTATGTATCCTGTTTCAAATTCTCATGAGGTTACTTTAAATATTCCACCACCTGAAGTTTCCACACCAAAATTCTTGGCAAATTCTGTGTACTTGTCCAATTTTTTCTTAATTTTGGGACAAATGGTTCCATCCCACTCAACAACTTCCAGGTTCTTGCCTACTATCCTATGCATCGTCTTGTAGAAAATATTCTCTAGCATTGATAGCATTGGCAGTTCCCTTGCCTCATTTATATAGCTGCATCAATAATTGCAATTCATCAGTAACAACAAACAAGTGGACAACAAACAAAATACATTGGTACTATGCAAGTCTCTCACCTGTTAAACACTTCTGAATGATTGTTGAGAAACATGTCACATTTTGAGAAATCTTTGAAAAATGCCTTGACCCATGTGTTTGCTGGCATTTCTTCTACCCAAGCATAAGCCTCAGCACTGTCAACTTTAAGTTTGTCCATGTTTCTCTGGTAGGTAGGCAGATTGGTTGACCTTGCTACTGCCCATAGATTATTCTTTAGTGTCTCCCCTTTGTGTTTCTTGTGAAAGTTCTGATAAATGTGCCTCACACAATGTCTGTGCTCTGCTTCAGGAAACACAGTACTCACAGCCTTAATGAGCCCCTATAATTTAAATGAACACACTTAAATTAGTAAACCCAAAACATCCTAATTACTAAGCACACAACATTCAAAGCATGGAGCAAAAAAGCATAGAATTTATTGAACACAACTAGAGACAATACCTTCTGCCTGTCACTCATTATGGTGAAGTGAGCAGTGTTAGTGATGTTCAAATCTTCTTTCAATGTTGTGAGAAACCATTCCCATGCACTTTTGCACTCAACATCAACAAGGCCATATGCAATAGGGAAAATACAGTCATTTGGATCAATGCCTACATCAGTCAGCAAATTTCCTTTATATCTTGTTTTAATGTGGCACCCATCTATGCATATGATTAGCCTGCATCCTTCAAGAAAGCCTCTTTTGCTGGCATCATAAGACCAATACAAGGTAGCCAAGTGGTGTTTTGGAATAACATCTCCCTTCTCCTTTGAGATATTAGTGGACAGGAAAAATGTGGACCCAGGATTCCTTTTCCTAAGCTCTTCCCCATAATCCCACAACAGCCTGAACTGTTCTGTCTCATCACCATAGATTATGGTCAGTGCTTGCTTCCTAGCTCTTCTCAGCTTCCAAGTGTTTGGATTCATGTTAAACTCTCTCTGAATTTTAGTCTTAAAAGTTCCCAAACCCATTTTCTCGTTGTCCCTAAACTCATTGATGAAATAACTGCACAGAAACTTGGCTGTCAAGGTCTTTGTCTCCCAAACTCTCTCACATCTGTGGTTACCAAAATATTGTTTCGCCACAATTGCCTCTGTCCTGCTGTCCTGTGATGCCTTGAGATACCATGTGCATCCAAATTCAAAATCTCCATCACACACTGGTTATAACCTTGTGGCCTCATTTCTTCTTTTACTGACCGTCACTCTCTCTCTCTAATGTTGTATGCTTTAAGTGCATCTCTCAACTCCTTGATGGATGAAAATACCATGCCAACCTTGAAATCAGGAGTGTTCATGTCAACTTCAGCATTGAATTCACTGAATTTCTATTCCAGCATAAGTGATTGCTCTCTGCACAGATGCAAATCATCATGCTCAAGGCCTGCATCATCCTCTTCTTCAGTTATGTCAACCCTTTCATTGTGATCATTGACTTCCTTGTCAATAGTTGCATCAAATATGTCATCATCTCCATCTTCTACATCATAATCACTGTCATGAAAATCACTGTCTGTCTGGACACCTTATGAATATGCAAAATGCTCACTTCCATTGATTTCAACCTGCTGTTTTCTACTGCTTGTATTTTCTACTGCTCTGACCCTAATAGAACTGTCCTCAATCACCTCTTCACCAAGCTTGATAATGAGATCTGACCTGAACTTCTTCAGAAAGTTGGTGTGATCAACAAACAGTATCAGTGTCTTGTCATCCTTCACTACTTTAATCATTGCAACAATGTATGAATCCTTCTCAATGCACACTAGGCCATCATTGATTTCCTTTGCTGGCATAGACCAATACACTTGCAATCTTTCATCGATGTCATGATTTAGCTGACTGATTAAGTCATGAATCAATAGTAGAGACCATGTGTCACAGTTGCAATTGTCGAAGAAAGGCATACTGCCATCAATATACTCTATCTCTACACTTCCTGTGAAGAAACCATTATGGTGAAATCCAACAGTGAACCTATCTGAATCGGCACCTGCATTGGAGACAACAAAATTCAGTTCAAGCACCAACCTTTTCTGAATTACAACACAAAAAGTGAAAACAGGGCATGCTTGGATTCATGTTAGACCACTTCAATAACCCGAGCAACTGCCTAAACATCAACGAAACAATATTCATAATGATCAAAAACCCCTCAAAGCAGTCAATTAGCCGCGCACACCAAATCAGCGACATGGCCGAGGTCATCCAGAAATCTTCCAACATTGGACAAGAAAACATGGGCAAATCCTTCGTATACAGATACTATGCTTGTTCCCAACACTAATTTGAAGTTCACCACCATCGATCAGTGGGGCGAAGAACCCTAGATAAACCCGGCCATGGCGGGAGGTCGGGCGGAGACGGAGTGGGGCAGAGAGGAGTGGACAGACGAGGGGGAAGACACACCATAATACGGCGGGGAGACGTTGTTGTTGCACAGGATAGGGTCGTCCACCATGGTCGCCGCCGGCGTCACCTGCGTCGGCCGCGTCGCTGCAGGTGGAGGGAGCGGTGCGGGGTGACGATCACACTTCCTTGTTTTCGGTTCGTGCGGGAAGGCAGACAAACTAAATGCGAAATATCCCAGGGACCCTAGCATTAATTTCACAGCACCTGATGGACTTGGACCGGTACGTGCAACTTAAAAACTTCCGTTGGTTATTTGTAAAGTGTCTTGGCCACGCAGATGCCACCGTGGCGTCCAAATGTCACGTTTTGATTGGATTTGGACCAATTTGCTCCAACTTATTAAGTTCATGTACTAGTTAGTACATTTTCATAAGTTGTTGTATGAGTTAGTTCCCACCGGACAAGTTCGTGTACCCCCAGTGCTAATACCTCTCTTTGTTGTCTAACCGGCTCTAGGCTCCATCTTCTATAGTCAGTTTTGTACTAGCGGAAGGAGAAGAGAAATTAGCGGGGGTTGCAGTTAATTACCTGGTCGTGACGGTGGTGAGCGGAGGGATAGGAAAGTGAAATAAGTGGGGGAGACTAAGACGAGGTGGGCCGTTTGATGATTGCGGATGTACAGTCCATATTCGATTTCCTTCCATGTTTTTCTTTTATAAGTAGTGGAGATATTGGATCCATGCACATGTGATAATTGAGATGAGGGGAGAGAGAATCCCCATCTGTGTTATAGGTTACAATTTGAGAAATGAGCACGCCACAGATCGGCTACCATTTTTTCGACGGGTTTTGAAACCGACGGGACCAAAGAGTGAGATCATCAATAATATTCGGATGATAGTGACGGTTGTTGACTAGTCGATCATCCTTACCTTAGCGTTCCTAGCCTACCAGATTTTCCCTAAGATAATTAAACCAATAAAGATGGGTCATGTATAGCTGAATATAAGACTAGCCATATTGGTGATATCATAGGTGGTATCATGCAATTTGGACCCACAAAAAAGGTGATGTGGCAGGTAATTAAGGAGGAGAGGGATGGTTAGAGTAACATAGGTAGATACCGTATCATGACACGTAAATCTAGAAAATTTAATTGCATGTAAATCTTGTATCATATTTGCATTGAGATTCTACAAAATAATAAATAGAATGAGATTATGATACTACTATAAGATACTATGCAGACTACTTATAATGCGAGTAACATAGGTGGTAACATAAGTGCCACATAGGCAAAAAAGATGATGTGGCACACAATTAATGAGGAGAGAGGCGGTAGTGGTATCATAGGTAGATACCGTAACATAACGCTTTCCAAGATAAGATGTGTCTATGGCCTCATAAATATACTAGTGTATGATACCACACATATGTTACTATGCATTGTGAAAGTAGTAACATAGACTAGTATCATATGCATGATACTACTATATGATACTCCCCATTGTGACTAGGAGGTAGTATCATATACTAGTATCATATGCATGATACTTGTGTATAATACTTCCCACTATGACTAGTCTAAACGGAGTACACGTCGGCCCGCGAGTGCATGGTCAACATGGACGTTGGTGTTCCCCAGATAGGCACTCTACGATCGAATTAAGTAAGTCTGTCTGGTAATCCATTGCTTTCAACAGTTTATTTTCTCTGTTATTTCTCATGAAGAAGTATATACAATGCTGCTCCCCAGATAGACACTGTACCGGGACATGAGCGTGTGCATGTTGATCCCGTCAGGCCGTGACAGAAGCAAGCCCATGTCACTACAATACCGTCACCTCCATATTTGGCAATGCGGCAAGTAGGGGTAAAACGGCAAGTCTAGCTGCAAATGCATATCATGCATGAGCTCGGTCTGCAGACGCTTGAACTGGAACTGCATTTGGGAATGTTATGCTCCTTCTTTGATGCTTCCGGTCTATGCACCGATCGTCACATTAAGCTAAACTAAAAGCCAGATCTCCCAGCGTACTATAGAACCCGATTCATTAGGTCTCACACCACACAATAAATTCAGTGATTATATCTGAAATATGCATGTAGGAATAGTACATACCTGCAATAATTAACAGATTAATTCTTGTCACGATAATACTTTAGGGGCAACACTTCATTTTTTTCAACACTTTTACAAAGCAAAATTGCACGCGCTTCTAGTTAAAAAGAGTAAATAAGATCAAAGAAAAATACCGCAAAATTCTGTGGTCATTAACTGAAAAGGTAGGGTAAATTGCACGCGTAGGGGTACAACTTTTTTCTAGATAGAAGGCATCACTGCCCTGCCTTAAATTAATAAGACAACAAGTTCACCAAATTCATTACAACACCAAACAGAATGCTACGGCCAACAGCTTGCCAAATAAACGCACACACATAAAGTTCAGAGCAGGCCGGCGCAGCTGCAAATAAAGGACGATAACTAAACAGCACTGGTGGGGGCCTGACGAGGCGGGACGAGCTCCTGGAAGATCTCCCTAAGACCTTGCGCCAGAAGTAGCAGCTGCTCGCGGTCTGGCTCCTTCGCCAGATTTGCCCAAACCTGCAAGAATGACATCATTTTGAATAGAATGTGAGCCGGCTGGTTAGGGATAACAGCCTCCATAGTCAATTTGTTACGACAGGTCCAAAGGGACCAACACAGCGCAGCGAACAGCACCCAACTAGTCCTGCGTTGTGTGCCCAAGAGGGCCTGCTGCAGCGCAAAGAACTGCGGGAAGTTTGCCGGGCTCCACGAACAACCCAGTAGACGGCGGATGGCTCCCCAACCAAGCTTAGCAAGGGCGCAAGAGAAAAAGATATGCGAGGCGTCTTCCACCTGGCCGCAAAGCGCGCACGAGCCGTCGGAGGGGCCAAACCTGTCGGCGAGGTTCTTACTAGAGGGGAGACGATTGAGGGCGAGTTGCCAGAGGAAGATCTTTATTTTGACACTAGTGGAAACAACCCCTCTCGTCCAGGGGGCCGGGGGGCAGCTGTCCCGGTTGCAACCAAATCCGGGACAAATGCCCTGCATTGGTCCCGGTTCGTGCGCCCGGGGCAACAGGAATCGCCTGGGCGCATTGGTCCCGGTTCGTGGGGGCATATCCGTCCCGGCTCGTGCCACGGACCGGGACCAATGCCTAGCCACAGGCCACGTGGCACGCGCATGACCTGTTGTCCCGGTTCAGTCCACGAACCGGGACCAATGCCCCCTTCCCCTATATATACTGCCCCAGCCCCCCCCCCTCCTTCCATCTTTTTTTTTGCTTGGAGGTGTGAGAGAGTGTGGTGTTGCTGTTTTTTTTTTACTATGCACACGAGGTGTTCGACGAAATTCCCGAGACGCACACAAGCTCACTGAAAATGGTTTCTTCGACCGAGGTTAACAAATTATCTTTTTCATCTGTAACTGATACATAAAAAAGTATTATTTGTCGATGTACTGTGGTTATCTCTGTATTAATATGTATTTTGATAAACTTAATTATATGATGCAGATGGATGCACGGCAGCGATGGATGTACGGTGACCGACGCACCTCCGAGTATATGGCAGGCCTGAATGCATTTCTTGCTGTAGCTCAGGCGAACAAAGATAATGGCTTCATGTGTTGCCCATGTGTTGATTGTCGGAACGTCAGAGAACATTCTTCCGAAAGAATCCTTCACGGCCATCTACTTCGGAGAGGTTCATGCCCAGCTATAATTGCTGGACCAAGCATGGAGAAAGAGGGTTGTGATGGAAGACGATGAAGAAGAAGAAGAAGATCCTTTGTTCCCTGAATACGACGATAATGCAATGGAAGAGAATGCAGAAGAAGGAGGTGATCAAGAACAGGCATCAGAAGAGCCCGATGATGATCTTGGCCGAGTTATTGCTGATGCAAGGGAAGACTGTGAAAATAGATTGGAGAGGTTGAAACTGGACAACATGTACAGGATCACAAAAAATTGTTATACCCAAATTGCGAAGATGGTAGCACAAAGCTCGGTACCACACTGGAGTTGCTGAAATGGAAGGCACAAAACGGTGTGACTGACAAGGCATTTGAGACTTTACTTCAACTAATGAAGCCAAAACTTCCAAAGGATAACGAATTGCCTGAGAGTACGTACGAAGCAAAGAAAGCTCTCTGCCCTCTAGGATTAGATGTGCAGAAGATACATGCATGCATTAATGACTGCATTCTCTTCCGCGGTGAGAAGTACGAGAATTTGGATGAATGTCCGATATGCACTGCACTGCGGTATAAGATCAGAGCAGATGATCCTGGTGATGTTGACGGCGAGCCTCCCCGTAAGAGGGTTCCTGCTAAGGTGATGTGGTATGCTCCTATAATACCACGGCTGAAACGTCTGTTTAGAAACAAAGAGCATGCTAGGTTGTTGCGATGGCACAAAGAAGACCGTAAGAAAGATGGAAAGTTGAGGCACCCCGCCGATGGATCGCAGTGGAGAAAGATCGAGAGAGACTTTCCAGACTTTGCAGGAGAGGCGAGAAACTTATGGTTTGGTCTAAGTACAGATGGCTTAATCCTTTTGGGGAGCAGAGCTCCAGTCATAGCACTTGGCCTGTAACTCTATGTATGTACAACCTTCCTCCTTGGTTGTGCATGAAGCGCAAGTTCATTATGATGCCAGTTCTCATCCAAGGCCCGAGGCAACCTGGCAACGACATTGATGTGTATCTAAGGCCATTAGTGGAAGAACTCTTAGAACTGTGGGGCAAACCAGGTGTACGTGTGGGATGAGAACGAACAAAAGCCATTTGACCTACGGGCGTTGCCGTGACCATCAATGATTGCCAGCTCTTAGTAACATTCATACAAACAAGGGATACAATGCATGCACACACTGTTTAGATAAGACTGACAGTGTTTTTTTGGATAAATGTAAAAAGGTTGTATACCTGGGGCATCGTAGATTTCTTCCCGTTAATAAGGGATAATAAGTTTGTTGAAATTCCACCCTTCACAGTGAAATCTGACCCTACCATCCCGTTAAATAATGAAGATGCTCCATGGTTACGGCCGAAGCGATCATAAGCAAGGGACACGAAAATTCAGAAGACTAGATAGGGATGTTGTTGGTGATGTGTAATAATAAACGTGGAATACATGATCATAGTTCTTATAACGTAGTATGAACGAGATTTTGTTAACCAAAATGATATTTATACATATTATGTGATTATGAATGGAGTAGGTGCAAGTTTTACCAATAATTGTATTGATCGGTGTTGAAGAACATGTTTCCCAATGGTGTTAATGTGGTGTCCTTATTCTCCGGTATTGGAGGAGGAGAGATAGCTTTGCACAGGCTTGGCATCCACATGAAGACAGTGATTTCAGTTGAGATAGGTGAAGTTAATAGGAGGATTTTGAGGAGTTGGTGGGATCAGACACAAACTGGCACTTTAATTGAGATTGCCGACGTGAAGTCTCTCACTAATGATAGCGTACACGGAATGCAATTCATTCCAAATTGATACTGTGGGTTGCCACTTGTCGGTGTTGAAGAACATGTTTCCCAATGGTGTTAATGTGGTGTCCTTATTCTCCGGTATTGGAGGAGGAGAGATAGCTTTGCACAGGCTTGGCATCCACATGAAGACAGTGATTTCAGTTGAGATAGGTGAAGTTAATAGGAGGATTTTGAGGGTTGGTGGGATCAGACACAAACTGGCACTTTAATTGAGATTGCCGAGACAGATATTGCAGGATTATAACTACTTTCGAGATGTAGTATGTGTTGACACACGGTATAGAACAAGTGATTATGGCAGGCCTCTATTGTTATTCATTGGAGTTAATCACCATAAACAACCCAAAAAAGTTTTGACTGACTGCTTTACATCGATAGGGGATGCAGTTGCTTCTGCTTGGCCAGGGACTGTCCACCGCGGATATATATCTGTCAACGTCAGTCCTGGCTGCTTGTTCATCCTCTAGAGTCTGCTCTGCTCTGCTCTACTGCTCGTTGCGGCTCAGGTTGGTAACGGTCCATGTTTGCGTATGCTTTGTGAACTTATGGTTTGATTTGAGAATTTCAAAACTTTGATTTGATAATCTTTTGGCCGGAAGCACCTAGCAATATCTTTTAAACCTTGTTTCTCTCCATGCTATTTGTACTTCTCATCGGCTGTAATGTTTCTCTACCTTATTCTACTTCTCCTCTGCCTAGTTTACAGATGTTTGCTCTTTTCTGTAGATGTTTCTACACTGTAAAATGGACATGTCCTGCGAAACATGCAGACAAGGCGCTGATCACCACTACTGGGACATGCCCATTTTACAGTGTAGAAACATCTACAGAAAAGAGCAAACATCTGTAAACTAGGCAGAGGAGAAGTAGAATCAGGTAGAGAAACATTAGAGCCGATGAGAGTACAAATAGCATAGGGAGAGAAACAAGGTTTAAAAGATATTGCTAGGTGCTTCCCAAAAGATTATCAAATCAAAGTTTTGAAATTCTCAAATCAAACCATAAGTTCACAAAGCATACGCAAACATGGACCGTTACCAACCTGAGCCGCAAGGAGCAGTAGAGCAGAGCAGAGCAGACTGTAGAGGATGGACAAGCAGCCAGGACTGACATCGACTCTAGAGGATGAACAAGCCACCCTACTTCTACTATGAAAATGAGGCCCTAGCTCCAAAAAGTGTATGGGTGGAAATTTCCAGAAATTTGTATGACACAGAGCCGCTTTATAATTTGAATATAAATTTCCATAATTTATATTCAAATTATATACAAATGAAAAAAATAATTAATAGTTTCAATAGTTAGAATAATTATTTAGTTAAACGAAAAATGGATTTAAATTAGTTTTGCAAATTCTAGCATTTTTCATGTTGGAATTTTTGTCAAATTTGGAAGTATATAAAAGTTTAATGTGCAAACTTAACACTTTTCAAATTTTGGCGCTAAAAAAATTTTGGGCGCGCAGAGGTGCCACCGAAATTCGAAATTTGTTTTGGTCCCGGGCCGTGGTACGAACCGGGACCAAAGGGCTCTAGTCCCGGTTGGTGGCACGGGCCGGACTAAAGGCCCAAGTGTATAAAAAAGCGCGGCCCTCTCTCCAGGCCGAGCGGACATCCCAGGGGCGGGCACGAGTGGATATGGCTGGGCGAAGCCCTGCCGGCGGCGGGAACGAGTGGACAGATTCGCCGGCGGAACGCCGGCGGGGATGGACTAGGGGCACAGTAGATTAGGGGAACACAACTTATATTAAAATAGGGCCAGGGGCCTTGCTTACATAGGGGCGGCGCGGCCACAGGCGGCCGGCCGTACTTGCATAAGGGCGGCGGCGCGGCCACAGGCGGGCCGGCCGTTTCTTGGGGGGGTAGCTAGCTAGGGGCGTTGTCTATAGAGAATAGGGGGGCGGCGGTGACCTAGTCGTCCTCGTCGTCGGAGAGGTGTACATACGCGGGTGCCTGCCACAGGTGGGCAGGCGGCTGGGCCGGGCTCGCCGGGGGGGGGGGCATCGGGGGCGCGTACGGCGGCGGCGGGGGCAGTACCTCCTGTGGCAGCGGCGGCGGCGGGGGCAGCTCCTCCTCCTGCTCCGGCGACCCCGGCGCCCAAACGCCGCCGGTCCAGGCCCAGGTCATGCCATACTCCAGGCCTGGTGGGAGCGGCTGCGGCTCCGGCATGTCCTCGGACGCCTCCAGCTCGGCGTTCATGGCCTGCCACCAGGGGATGGCAGGCTCGTTAGGGGGTGGCGGCGGCGGTGGCATGGCAGCGGCGTCGGCGGCGGCGGCGGCCACGACACGATGCCACCTCTTGATCTCGTCGTCGACGAGGGAGCGGCGGGAGCGCTCGCAGGCCTCCTCCAGTTGGGCCCGGAGCTCGGGGTCCGGCTCACCGGAGAAGTCCTCCGGCTCGTCCACGAGGAGCCATAGCTCCCTCTCCCGGCCGGGCGCTGGCGGGGGGTAGTCGTCCACGTTGGCCTCGAGGGGGGCGGGGATGAAGGAGCGGCGGCGCTGCTCGTGCTCCTGCTCGAGCCAGGCGGCCCAGTAGGGGGAGCTGCGCGCGTACATCCGCTCCCTGCGGACGGGGGCCGGCAGGAGCTCGCGGCGGCGCTCGATCTCCTCGAGCAGCGCCGCGCCGGTCGGGGCCGGCGGCACTGGGATCCGCTGGGGATTCAGGTGCCAGCCGTCGGGGAGGTGCACGTCGTTGTAGAACACCGGAGTGGCATTGTTCCAGTGCCACTCCGCCTCGTCCACCCGGACGTACCGGCGGAACCGCTTGCCCGGGGGCGCGCGGCGCGGCGGCGGCGTGCAGCCGGTGGTGGCGCGGGGACGCGTGGCACCCCGCCGAGGCGGACACCTCCAGGGCCGTAGCCGAAGGCCTCCGCCGGCGGGGGCGGGATGCGGCCTGCGCCGCTCGACGAGCCTCCGTCGTCGTTCCTTGGGCGCTTGCCGGAGTTCGAGAACCAGCGGGACATGGTGGCGGCTAGGGTTGCTTTGCCAGGGACGCGTCCGGGGTGGGTGGGTTGTACGGGCGGCGGGGGGCCTTTAAAAAGGACCCGGGCTGGGCTGGCATGCCAACCGGCGGCCTGAACGTGGCGGCGGTTGCAGGCGGCCATGAATGCGGGGAGCCGAGGCGTGGCGCGTGGGGAGTGGGGGGGAAGCCGAGGCGGGGCGGGAAGACGAGGCGGGGCGGGAAGACGAGGCGGACAGCGGCCCTTTGACCGTCCTTCGGTCTTAGTTTAATGGACCAGGCGAACCAGCCACCAGGCCGCTGGCCAGTGGCCCCTGTTGACTGGCCATAATAACAGGCGCGGGCCAGTGGGCCCTTCGAACCGTTGACTGTCCATAAATAAGACGCGGGCCAGTGGGCCTTTTTGACTAAAAAATGTGTCAGTGGGCTTAATTAAAGACGTGGGCCTGGAGCGGTTGGGGAAGGGGAGGCCGGTTGGCGATTGCGAGGCAGGAGAAAAAAAAACGAACAAAAAAAACCTGCCGCGGCAGGGAAAATGGGCGGACTTTATTCTTTTTTTAAGAAGGCACCCATCCCGGTCCCTAAAACGAACCGGGACGAACTCCCTCGCGGTCCCTGGCCCAGAGTCGCCACGTGGGCCAGCCTTACCATCCCGGGTGCTGGCACAACCGGGACCAATGGGGAGGGCCATTTGTCCCGGCTAGCCCATCCCGGTTGCGCAACCGGGACAAATGGCCCTTACGACCCGGGACAAAAGGCCCTGTTTCCACTAGTGTGAAAGGGAGTTTGGCAGACCAAATCTCCTTGCTGTGAGCCAATTCCGCCCCTTGCGAGAGTTTGAGGTAAGCCGAGGCCACCGAGAACCGACCCGTAGGTTCAAGTGCCCACCGGACCGTGTCAGCGCCGTCAGTCAACCCCACCGAAATAAGTTCGGTACACAAGCCTTCCCATTGGGCCAGGGCCTCCGGCGAGAAGGAACGTCTAAATCTAACTCCGTCCACCGCGAACGCCTCGGAGACCAACAGAGTCTCTTTCTCGCAGATAGCAAAAAGCCGGGGAAAACGGTCCTTAAGGGGCCCCTCCCCGGACCACCAATCTGACCAGAAGAAAGTGCGGGCCCCATCCCTAACAGAGAATTTGGCGCCTAGCTTGAACAGGTGTTTTATTTTGTGCAAGCTTCGCCAGAAAGGCGACCCCCCTTGGGTCTGCCCGGCGAAGATGTTCGAGGCTTCCGGGTACTTGGCAAGGATTATCTGCTTCCATATGGACGAGTCTTCCTCAAAGAGCTTCCAGACCCATTTTAACATAAGGGCCTCGTTCATGGTCTTGGTGTTGGTGAGACCTAGACCCCCACAAGCTCGAGGGCGACAGACGACGGGCCAGTTGACCCAATAGAATTTACAGTTAGGGCCTGACCCTTCCCAAAAGAACCGGGCTCTCACCGTGTTCATCTTTGCGTGAACCCCGTCAGGGAGGATGAAGAGGCCCATGGCGAAGGTTGGGAGGGCCTCGAGACACGAGTTGGACAGGATAAGGCATCCTCCCGAAGATAGTAATCTTCCCATCCATGCCTCCACCTTGGAGGCAAGTTTAGATACCAGGAAGGACCACTGTTCAATCGTCAGCTTGCGGTCAAAGATAGGGACGCCAAGATACATGAACGGCATCGCCCCAAGCTTGCAGTTCAGCATGTTGGCCACCCGGGTCTGTTCGCCTTGCGGCCTATCCAGGTTAAAAACCTCGTTCTTGTGGAAGTTAATTTTTAAGCCCGACATATTTTCGAAGCAAAGGAGCGGGAACTTCAGGTTTGTAATGCTCAGGTCGTCGTTCTGGATCAGGATAAGCGTGTCATCTGCATACTGCAGGTGAGAAATGCCTCCTGGGAACAGGTGTGGGACCACTCCCTTGATGTGACCCGCACCGCTGGCTGAAGATAGCATGGCAGCGAGCGCCTCTGCCACGAAGTTGAATAGAAGAGGGGAAAGAGGGTCCCCTTGACGCACTCCCCTCCGGTTCCTAAAATATGGGCCGATATCCCCGTTGATAGATATAGTCGTGTGGCCCCCAGAGAAAAGCTGGTCCACGCGGTGAACGTATCCTGAGTCGAAACCTTTCCGACGCAGGACTTCCAAGAGGAAGGACCAGTTTACCCTCTCGTAGGCCTTCTCGAAGTCGAGTTTAAGCAAGATTCCGCGTAGCTTTTTCGAGTGGAGCTCGTGAACAATCTCGAGCAGAGCCAGCGGGCCGTCCAGGATGTTTCTGCCCTTGATGAAAGCCGTCTGGGAGGGGCTGATCACCTTGTTGGCCACCGGATCCAGACGGGAGGAAAAGGCCTTCGAAATGATCTTAAAGATCACGTTGATGAGAGCTATGGGGCGGAACTGCGTGATCCGGTCCGCCCATGGAACCTTGGGGATTAGGGAAAGCACTCCGTAGTTTAACCGCGAGACATCGATCCTCCCTAGGATGAAGTCGTTGAGGGTATGCAGGACTCCTAGTTTACAGAGCGGCCAGAACTTCTTGAAGAAAGTAACAGGAAAACCGTCCGGGCCCGGCGCCGTGTTGACACGCATGTCCCAGACGACCGCTTCGAGTTCAGATTCCGAGAACGTGCGCATGAGTGTCTCGTTGTCCGCAGCCGAGACACAGGAATGGGCGGGCCAGGTGTTAGGAGCGAGACCAAGGTGTCTGTTGGCCACCGAGCCTAACAACTCCCGGTAGAATGAGTAGATGTGGTCCTGAATTAACGTAGGCGACGAGATCGGGCCGGTATCTGATAGGAGCGTGGAGATAAGACACTTCCGGCGCCGGCCATTGGCCACAGCGTGGAAATAAGCCGTGTTGGCGTCGCCTTGGAGGGCCCAGCGGGCGCGGCCTCGCTGCTGCCAATAGTCCTCTTCCAGACGGTAAATCTGAAGCAACTGATCTTCAAGATGGTATCGGAATAGCCATTCCTCTTCATCGAGTCCATCGGAGTCCGCCTTAGAGTCTAAGTCCTGGATTTGGGACAGAAGAGTGAGCTTGCAGGCCTTGGCCTCCTTGCCCAAGTTGGCACTCCAACCGCGGAGGAATTGCCGCAAGCCCACACTTTGATGGTTCCACCAGTCAACTATGTCACGGCCCCTAGCCGTAGACATTAGCTGGATCCATCTAGAGGCAACCAACTCCGAGAACCCCTCAATGTTAAACCAACCTAGCTCAAAGTAAAAACGATTGCTCTTAGGTGGGGGCCCTCCACCCGAGTCTAAGAGTAGCGGCGTATGATCCGAGCCCAGAGAGGTTTCAGCCCGTTCCACGGCCAGCGGGAAGACCGCTTCTAATTAGGGGTACAACTTTCAAACTGATAAAAGGAGATTTACCGTTGATCCACTTTACTCGGAGACAACTCCAAGCCTAGCCACACAAGACAAGCTCCATATATAAAGGACGTGAGAGCGTGACTCCCTCAAATCCTATCCCGTGCTTCTGCTCGTCCCCCCTCCCGCGGGCGACGCAGGAGCCCTAGCCCACGTCGCGCCCCTAGCCTTTCTTCCCGTCCTCCCCCTCCGCCGCCGCCGGCGGATGCTGCCGGGCAAGGCCTGGGCGGTGCCGGCGGCGGCGGTCTTCCACTCCCGCGCGCGCAGAGGTCTTGGCGGGGCTGGTTCCCCTGGCGGCGGTGCACATCGGTGAAGAGCTCGACCTGACGGCGGCTGGGCGTCGCGACCGCGGCGGATGGGCGCCGGGACGACGGCGTTGTGGTTCTGCGGAGCGGCGCGGCCATGGCTGTTTTGGCGGCATCGTGGTTGCCGCTTGGAGTAGCTCCTTAGATCTGATGGCGGGGATGGCAGCGCCATGGTGTCGGCGACGACTCCTCACCGGAGCTTGTGACGGAGAGGGACAGGGTGGCTTCGGCTCAGGACGGTGGCCGGCGGAGCTATCGGCCCAGATCTGGGCCCGTTTGGGCCTGATTCGGGTTGATTGGGCCCTGCTGCCCATGTGGTTTCAGAGGCTCCCGTCGAGGAGCCCTTCCCCTTCCCATGGAGTGGATGGAGTGCTAGATCCGGCGACCGCCTTACAGTTATGTTTGATCTGCGGGTGCGACTTGCGGGTATGCCCGGCTCGTTGCACCCCCGCTGTTCTAAGGCTGATTGGCTAGCATTGTTGTTCTCCTGTCCATTCCCGTGGACCTACCGTCGTGTCTCTGCTGTTTCGGAGGGGCGAGTTCTCGGATGTCGGGGCGGCGGTCTCGGAAGATAGACTGCGCGTGCGACTATGCGCGAGTGACGTGGTAGTGGTGATGGTCTTTCTCTTTGGCTCCGGGGTGGCGAGGAGCAGGCGGATGGAAATCCTGGTGCTGGTCAGCTCCCAAATCGCATTTTGGAGGCCTGGCTCGGAGACTGTGGGTGGTTCGAATTACCAGGCGTGGTGTGAGGGTTTCTCCGAGCGAAAGCTCCGCGCTGCAGCGCCAATGGCGGCGACATTTGTGAGTGTCGTAACCCTCTTGGGGGCACCGTTGTGGGCACCTTCTCCACGTTGGGGCTCCGGGTGAAAACCCTTGACTCTCAGTCTCGACGGTGGAGACGCTCTGTGTCGTCATCCTCTTGGGGGCGTCGTCGTGGAGCCTCGGTATCTTTCGACCTTGAGCCGGAGTCTTTGGTGGCAAGTCCGGTTTCCTTTGTTTTTCTTTTTTGTATCTTTGATCTGCTTTGTAGAGGGTTTCCTCATCACCTTGTATCAGTTCGGCCGTTGGGCTTTATTTATAAAGAGGGGTGAAAGACTATTTCGTCATATATAAAGGACGTAAAGCCCTCTGTAGAAGGCAGCTCAACTCGCCAGCTGCACAAATTACAACACAAAGAGACTAAAGTCGTACGAGGAACCAGTTCATGGAGATCACCTTCACCATCAAGCCAGTCCTAGATCATTTCTAGGTTACTACAAGATCCATGTTCTTTCCGATCTAGATAATAAGGGAAACGCGACGACTTAGGGGGCTGAACATTGATCTAGAGTAAGATCGTAGTACAAACAACATATAACATGTCAGTAAGATTTGGCTTTGTCCATGTCTTCTTATCTTATTATTTTCTAGTCTCCTAGGAAATTTAAATAATTGATTTAGGTATAAACTAGCAAAAATGCCCGTGCGTTGCTACAGATTGATCCCTCGTGACGCTACTCGCCAATTTAAATTGGTCCCTTTTAGTGAAAAATATTTTTTCCAGTACTGAATATTTTGGACCAAAAAACATTGTCAACATAAAAAAATCGTCTCTAAACCAACCAAATCAGCAAATTTAGCTTTTTATCTATCGACTTGGAGAGCTATTTTATTTATTTCTTCTAACTACCAAATCCATATAACACAAAATAATAATAATTCAAATAATGAGAAAATATGAATGATATTATTCAAATATTTTTTTATTTGAGCTATTGTGACTCTTTCATTTTGCTGGCTGGGTTGCAATCAAATATGGATATTATCATTCTAATAAAGGCTGCGTGCATCAACCTGATGCAGAGTCCGGGTTTTCCCTTTTCAAACAAAAATATATGCTCCTACCTAGAGCATGTACGACAAACTTGTGATGGATGTGTGTGATAAGACTACTATTGTATCTCCCAATTCAGCTGGTTCTTGTCAGTACCTCAAATGTAATGAGGCACTAGTGGTAATTAATTAACTAACTAGCTAGCTATTTGCTGCTGCGTATACTAAAGATATATACTGACAAAAGGGTTGAAATTCAAGAGATAGCTATATGATATACTACTATAAAATATGATAAGATTGGAGAGACAACTATTAAGATTCTGAGAACCTTGACCTTATTTCTCCTATGAAAGTTTCAAAATTCTTAAGAGTTTAAATCTTGGAAAGTTCCAAAAGAAAAAGCAAAATTTTATCAAAGTTTGAATTTTATAAATGTTTCAGAACATTAAAGCTTGGTTTATTTTGAAAAATTGAACTTATGAAAGGTAGTAGCAGATGTTCCGAAAGTTTAAAAAGAAAAAAAAAATACTAGACATGAAACTCATCTAGTCAGAAAGCCGATGGGCCAGTCCTTGTCTGGAATATCTTATTGAAATTATTTTTGGAATGATCACTCTGATAGCTATCCAACCTCGACTGGATATCTTGGAATGAGGAATATAGAAAATACCATGCATAGATATGTGTGGAACCTTTCTCAAACATGAACCAGTATCATGTTTCATATCACAACCATATCACAACCATATCACAGCCATATCACAGCACGTCATGTTGTAATAACTGTTAGACATACAATGTTTACACTAGGATGGGCATTATTTGTAATACACGGGAAAAAATATTGTTCTTCTAGATTTTAGGATAGAGTTTTCTAACAAGACCATTATACATGACTTGCACGTTCCCTCGGATATGACCTCCTGAACTGTGATAACTTTCGAAGGAAAACTCCGATTAACATCAAACCAATTTTTTTGGAATGATCACTCTGAGAGCTACCCAACCTCGACTGGATATCTTGGAATGAGGAATATAAAAAATATCATGCATGGATAGGTGTGGAACCATTCTCAAACATGAACCAGTATCATTTTCCATATCACATCCATATCACAATCATATCACAACCATATCACAGCCATATCACATCGCGTCATGTTGTAATAACTGTTAGACATACAATGTTTACACTAGGATGTGCATTATTTGTAATACACGGGAAAAAATATTGTTCTTCTAGCTTTTAGGATAGAGTTTTCAAACAAAACCATTATACATGATTTGCACGTTCCCTGAGATATGACCTCCTGAACTGTGATAACTTTCGAAGGAAAACTCGGATTGAGATGAAACCAAATTTATTTGAAAGATCACTCTGAGAGCTACCCAACCTCGAATGGATATCTTGGAATGAGGAATATAGAAAATACCATGCATGGAGAGCTGTGGAACCTTTCTCAAACATGAACCAGTATCATTTTCCATATCACATCCATATCACAACCATATCACAGCCATATCACATCGCATCATGTTGTAATAACTGTTAGACATACAATATTTACACTGCGATGAGCATTATTTGTAATACACGGGATTTTTTTTTGTTCTTCTAGATTTTAGGATAGAGGTTTCTAACAAGACCATTATACATGACTTGCACGATCTCTGAGATATGACCTCCTGAACTGTGATAACTTTCGAAGGAAAACTCCGATTGAGATGAAACCAATTTTATTGGAAAAATCACTTTGAGAGCTACCCAACCTCGACTGGACATCTTGGAATGAGGAATATAGAAAATACCATGCATAGAGAGGTGTGTAACCTTTCTCAAACATGAACCAGTATCATTTTCCATATCACATCCATATCACAACCATATCATAACCATATCACAGCCATATCACACCACGTCATGTTGTAATCACTACTAGGAAAATGGGCATAGATGACATAGCATCAGTGGCGCACCATGTAGCCGTGCGCCACTGATGTGGCTCGGAGCATACATGTACAGGCATCAGTGGCGCACCATGTAGCCGTGCGCCACTGATGGTCCAAGCATTAGTGGCGGCACAATCAACGGTGCGCCACTGATACCCAACACCCATATGTACCTAAAAGAATCAGTGGCGCACCACTAGGAGGTGCGCCACTGATGCTAAGCATCAGTGGCGCACCTCCTAGTGGTGCGCCACTGATTCTGTGTGCCATGTATGCCCGGAAGCATCAGTGGCGCACCATCAACCATGCGCCACTGATTCTAAGGAGCATCAGTGGCGCACCGTCTAGTGGTGCGCCACTGATTCTTGCCACCCATGTATTCTTCATAGAGCTATGAGAATCATGATGTACTCGATGAGCTGATTAAGGATGATGTAATTGTCATATTTATTTTGCTACGGATAATAAATTCACACATTTATTTTGCTAAGTATGATGGAATGTGTTGCGATTTTATTTTTTGCTAAGTAAAATAATATTAATAAAAAATGTTGTTCTAAATTAATTAATATCTTGTTCTAAATTAATTAACATATTTTTTTGAACTTAATTAATTAACACATTATAGTGATTTCTTTTCAACACAAAATAAATTTAATAAAAAAGTTGGTTTTAGGCGGTATTCGAACCTGGGCGGGTGGAGCAGCAGAAGAGACCATCAACCACTGCGGTAGCCACTCATTCATGTGTGTATCTGGTGTTGCGTCTATTTAGCATTCTTTTTAGAAATGATGCGCCACAGATTCGACACGCCACGGATTCCTCCTGGAGGGATCTACTCGATCGCAGCATCTCCTTCTCCGTCCCCTTCACTTTCTCTCGTTCGTTCTCGCGACCAAGAACGTCATCGCCCTCTCGTCGGAGATAGAGCCACCGCCGGCCGCCGCCGCCACCGGACGAGCTCCACCGCCCCGGCCGCCAAGTAACTGGTGAGTCCACCCCTCCCTCCCCCTAGAGAAAAATCCCCTCGCCGCCGATCTGGCCCGCGCTTGCTTGCGCGCAAGATTGATGCCGACGACGACCCTGGCCTGAGTGACCTCAGCGAGCCCCCCTTGGTCCGCCTAGCCTCCTCCCCGCCCACCTTGCCCTGTGTGTGTGATACGCAGATCTTACACAGTCCGCCCGTCGCGAGTAACCATGTCGTCTTCGCCGTCGTCGTCCGATCCGGGGATGGAGACGGTGGCGCCCCACGCGGCCGTCACGAGCGAACGGAAGCTCAACCCCGACCTGGAGGAGCAGGTTCCCAAGCCATGTACGTATCCATTTCCCTCCAAGTGTTCTCTGACTAGCTATGTATCATTGTATCTTCTGTTCTTTCTCGGGTTAGTTATTAGGGAAGTGAGATGGGTCGGCCGTGCTACCTGCTTCTGCGGCCGCTGTGTGCCTGGTCGCAGTGATTATCCATCGTCGGCGCTTCTGCTAGCTACTGCCTCTTCATTGGCTTAGCCTGAACGCTGTTCTTTTTCTGGTCAAAGAGTTGCGACTCCAAACCGTTAAATACTTTGATCAACTGATCTGCATTCATTGTTTACGACCCCAATTCCATCTCAGGTGAATTAGTAGCAGGATTCCTGTACTTTACTCATTCTAATTTCCTGCCCCTCTGACCGAGCAGAGCTCGCATCGCATATGTATGCAGATCTCGCGAGAGCCATGGCGGCGGTGGACCGAGCCACCAGGAGGGAACCAGGGGGAGGGACACCCGTGGATGAGCGTGCTCCAGCAGCACGTCGCCTTCTTCGACGCAACGGCGACGGGATCGTCTACCCATGGGAGACTTTCCAAGGTGACGTGACGCCACGGCTCGTCTCGCTATCCTTGACAATTTTGTACTAGTACAGTATCAGTTACTGTAGTGTTTTCCGTTTTGGACAAGCCGTCAGATATGATCGCACTCCATTTTTCTTTGGTGCCAATGAGATTAAGTTACCTCATCCCTTGTTACTTCAGGCATGCGAGCTATAGGGCTTGGGTTCCCTGTATCCTTAGTCACCGCCTTTGTCATCAACCTCGTCAGAGTTATCCTACTCAACGGTAAGCAGGGCCTCTTCGCACGAGATTTCAGTAACAAAAGGAAGTGAAACACACGAGGTTGCAATTTGCAAGTCATGCCCCCTCTGATTCCTACATGATTAAAATTTCACCCAGATTTGTTTGATTAGATTGTCTAAGAGTTTGGAGTCAACAGTGCTTTTTGTATGAAATAGTGCAAGTAAATCCTTAGAAAATAGTTCTATTGGATTAAATCCAACATGTCAACAAAACCAGCGCTGGAATAAAAATATCATAAGGACTACAATCCTCCGCATTGCCTATGGAACTCATTTCCAGTCAGAGAGATCCCTTGCATCATTTAAGTCCGCCAAATCTAACCGCTGCGGCTCATATTTTAGCACTAAGTTTTTTTTTTCTCAAATCTCAATTGAGTGAACTTATGTGTTTCTTAATGCATATGAACTTGGAAACACATGAGTGAAAAGACATATCAATTCCATAAGGCTTAGTTTGCGCTTGTTGTGTTGAACTGGAATGAACACAAGCTACAATACTATAGCGGAGGCGGAGGCTAGGTGGATGAAGCACAAGCTAGAGGAACGTGATCAGAGGAACAGGAACCGGATGAAGACCTTTGCTGTTTTGCTTGCCGCCGTGACCGTGGTGCTGATCTATTTCTTCTGTTGGTAGTATATGTGACTGTCACCTACTTAATGTGTAATGTGATGAGATCGATGAACTTGTGATGGACGACTTACTACTAGCTAGGTAGACTATGTGTTGATGAACTTGTAATATTTCCAAACTTGTCACTATTTCGGGTTTTCGCTATGACTGAGATGATGAACTAGATTGTGACAATGATCATCTTTGTCTATTTATACTACTTTGCAATCTGCTATCTGAATTGTATAACATGTATAAATACATGTATACATACTCGTATAAATACATGTACAAACCAAACTGCGTAAACGTATGTAAGAATCAGTGGCGCATCCCCAAAGGAATCAGTGGCGCATCAAAAAAGAATCAGTGGCGCAAGGAATCAGTGGCGTATCAGTCTGGTGAGCCACTGATTCCCTAAAGTGCATGCATACTCTAGAGAATCAGTGGCGCACCAATGTGATGCGCCGCTGATTTCCCAGAGAATCAGTGGTGCACCAGTGAGGAATCAGTGGCGCACCACATTGGTGCGCCACTGATTCTCCAGTGAATCAGTGGCGCACCAATGTGTGCGCCACTGATTCTCTAGGGAATCAGTGGCGCAATAGTAGTGGCGCACCATGGTGCGCCACTGATTCCCAAAGTGGTGCGCCACTGATGCCCATTTTCCTAGTAGTGAATAAATGTTAGGCATACAATGTTTACACTAGGATGTGCATTACTTATAATACACGGGAAAAAAATATTGATCTTCTAGATTTTAGGATAGAGTTTTCTAACAAGACCATTATACATGACTTGCACGTTCCCTGAGATATGACCTCCTGAACTGTGATAACTTTCGAAGGAAAACTCTGATTGACATGAAACCAGTTTTATTGGAATGATCACTCTGAGAGCTACCCAACCTCGACCGGATATTTTTGGAATGAGGAATATAGAAAATACGATGCATGGATAGGTGTAGAACCTTTCTCAAACATGAACCAGTATCATCTTCCATATCATATCCATATCACAACCATATCACAGCCATATCACATCACGTCATGTTGTAATAACTGTTAGACATACAATGTTTACACTAGGATGGGCATTATTTGTAATACACGGGATTTTTTTTTGTTCTTCTAGATTTTAGGATAGAGTTTTCTAACAAGACCATTATACATGACTTCCACGTTCCCTCAGATATGACCTCCTGAACTGTGATAACTTTCGAAGGAAAACTCGGATTGACATCAAACCAATTTTATTGGAATGATCACTCTGAGAGCTAGCCAACCTCGACTGGATATCTTGGAATGAGGAATATAGAAAATACCACGCATGGATAGGTGTGGAACCTTTCTCAAACATGAACCAGTATCATTTTCCATATCACATCCATATCACAACCATATCACAGCCATATCACATCGCGTCATGTTGTAATAACTGTTAGACATACAATGTTTACACTAGGATGTGCATTATTTGTAATACACGGGAAAAAATTGTTCTTCTAGATTTTAGGATAGAGTTTTCTAACAAGACCATTATACATGACTTGCATGTTCCGTGAGATATGACCTCCTGAACTGTGATAACTTTCGAAGGAAAACTCCGATTGAGATGAAACCAATTTTATTGGAAAATCACTCTGAGAGCTACCCAACCTCGACTGGATATCTTAGAATGAGGAATATAGAAAATATCATGCATGGATATGTGTGGAACCTTTCTCAAACATGAACCAACATCATTTTCCATATCACATCCATGTCACAACCATATCACAGCCATATCACATCGCGTCATGTTATAATTACTGTTAGACATACACTGTTTACACTAGGATGGGCATTATTTGTAATACAGGTGAAAGAATTTTGTTCTTCTAGATTGTAGACTAGAGTTGGCTAACAAGGCCATTATACATGACTTGCACGTTCCCCGAGATATGACCTCCTGAATCGTGATAACTTTCGAAGGAAAACTCAGATTGAGATGTAACAATTTTATTGGAAAGATCACTCTGAGAGCTACCCAACCTCGACTAGATATTTTGGAATGAGGAATATAGAAAAATACCATGCATGGAGACGTTTGGAACATTTATCAAACATAGACCAGTATCATTTTCCATATCACATCCATATCACAACCATATCAAAACCATATCACAGCCATATCACAACGCGTCATGTTATAATAACTGTTAGACATACAATGTTTACACTAGCATGGGCATGATTGGTAATACACGGGAAAGATTTTTGTTCTTCTAGATTGTAGGATAGATTTTTCTAACAAGACCATTATACATTACTTGCACGTTCCCTGAGATATGACCTCCTGAACTGTGATAACTTTCGAAGGAAAACTCGGATTGAGATGAAACCAATTTTATTGGAAAGATCTCTCTGGGTGCTACCCAATCTCAACTGGATATCTTGGAATGAGGAATATAGAAAATACCACGCATGGAGAGGTGTGGAACCTTTCTCAAACATGAACCAGTACCATTTTCCATATCACAACCATATCACAACTGTATCACAGACATATCAGAGTGCGTCATGTTGTAATAACTGTTATACATACAATGTTTACACTAGGATGGGCATTATTTGTAAAACACGGGAAAAAATTGTTCTTCTAGATTTTAGGATAGATTTTTCTAACAAGGCCATTATACTTGACTTGCACGTTCCGTGACATATATTTTTTAACTGAATAAAAAAACATTTTCCATTTTCGGAGTGTCAGAAATGGTTTTTTGTGTGAAGGACCTACCACTAACATGTTGCAAAACTTGTGGGCTTAATTTTTTTTAACATTCTAGGACATGTGATAAACCCAAATAAACAATCTGTTTTCTAAGAAAATATTTCCATCCAGCTGTTTTGAAAATCAAAAGTTTCTGCCGATTCAGTTGGAAACAGGACAAATTTGAACTACAGGTGCCTCGTAATTTGCTCATAAATTTTGGAAAAAAAATCATTTTTAGGTACTCAACTAACTATTTCAATAGATATTCACACTGATTTGCCGAATATACAACCCCTAGCTAAGAACGGTCATGCCCGTTGTCTTGACTTTCTCCTAAAACGGGTTGAGGAAATTCCAGTAAATTCAAAAGAACCCTAAATAACGCGAGACCATAGCCTGGTGTCATTACATATGTCCTAGTATCCACCAAAAATAGTAAACTTGGAATACGATAGTTCTGTTGAGAAAGTGTTCACAAAAAAAGAGCTATCTTCTCCTAACATTCTAGGGTTTCATTTCAAATGACGGGTGTTATGGTTAAATACATGTCATAGTTTGTCATAATGAGCCCATATTGCACACAAACATGCATCTTGGAAGCACGAACAATGTTGTCGAAGGAATTTTTTTAACTGAATAAAAAAACCATTTTCCATTTTTGGAGTGTGAGAAATGGTTTTTTTTGTGAAGGACCTACCACAAACATGTTGCAAAACTTGGGGGATAATTTTTTTTAACATACTAGGACATGTTTTATACCAAAATAAACAATCTGTTTTCTAAGAAAAGATTTCCATCCAGCTCTTTTGAAAATCACAAGTTTCTGCCGATTCAGTTGGAATCATGAGAAATTTCAATTACAGGTGTTAGCTTAATTGGACAAGAGTTAGCTTATGGATGTCTCATATTTGGATTTCTCTCATTTTTCTAATCGATTTAGACATATTATTTGTGGAATTTAAATTTGCGCAATTGCATATATGAATTATTCAATATTAAATGAAAAAGACAAATAAGTTAATTATTATTTCTATTTAAGAATATTTTAATTCAAAATATTATTAATGATTCATTTCTTTTTATTTAAGTAATTGTTTTGATTCATAAAATAAATGTGTGTGACATCATAGTCTATGGGTTAATAGAATTGATAGCATACTATTGTCAGGTAGGTATCTCTTTTTTGTAGTTAGCTCATAGTAAAGGAAACTACGAAGTGAAGCGAGCTAGTGTGGGAGTAGTGTGAGGATGTGTGACCTCTGCGGAAAGTGTTAGTATAAGAGAGTAAATTAGATTGAAAATAGGAATGGTTAGTTATAAGGGAGTAAATTAGATTGAAATTAAGAATGATTAGTGATAAATGTGAGTTTAAGTGGTTAAACAATATAAATAAATAAAATGGAAATAAAATGTTTCGGGAAAAAATCGAAAAAAGAGAAAAAAAAACCCTTTGGTACCGGTTTGTAACAGGAACCGGTACCAAAGGAACAAGGACCACGGGCTCTCCTCCTGGGTCACGTGTTGGCCCATTTAATACCGGTCCGTAAGGGACCGGTACTATAGGCTGGTGGGCCACCGGTACTAATAGGACTCTAGAACCAATAGCCCGTTTTCTAGTAGTGATGATTTGTCACACTTGAGATCTGCCACGAAAATTTCCATATAGAACTCTAATAAAAATTCTCGGAATGTTTGTTCCATGTTTTATTGCATCCAAAAAGAACCGGTTAACTTTACGTAAGTTCTAATCACGATTTTTTGTATTTGACTTGGGGTTTAGTGTTTCATGTTATGATTCGACACTCGGAGGAGGAAAAATGGTTGAGGGGTTCGAACAAATATATCTAGGATTTTTTCTATGGCATTTCTTAGGTCTTATTGCAGTTTTGGAGGGAAATTGTACTTGTTAATCGTCCAAATTAATAATCGGAAAATATTGCTGTGTTGTTGGGCCACCTATTGGGCTGACCTGCGTCCTGATTTCCCTACCCTACTGCCTCCTCTTCTCATTTCCCAGATGCAATCCAATCGCCCTCGATTCCTACCGACCGACCACCGCCGCTCTCTCGCGCCGGCACGTCTCCTCCACCACGGCACCAGCGGCCCCTTCTCCGCTCCGCAGGCCCCTCCGGTCCTCCGCCCCCAGCCCCTATCGTAGGAACGCCCTCATCTGTCGCCGCTTAGAGAGCCGCCGCCGCGTGCATCGGTAAGACAGTGCACGCGGCTCACCGGCGCACGCGTGCATCGGTAAGACAGTGCACGCGGCTCCGTTGAACTCGCCGACTGCGTCGCGTACAAGGCCGAGGGGGTGACGTCCATCGGGACGCGACGGCGAGCTGTCTCGAGTTCTCCAGCGGCTCCTTCTTTTGTGGCCGTGCTGATGAGGTTGACTCCCTCGACCACGGGCGATGATGTAGGCCTCCGTCGCCGTCTTTCTCGGAGCCCAATCCCCAATACAATTCCTCTTCTCCCCAATCTGAAAAATCGGTTCTTTCTTGAGCAGCGGAGGGTGACGCAACTTCTCGGAGCCAGTCCAGCACCTTATGCCTTCAAGGTCATGCGCTGGCTCTAACCCTATGTTCTGACTCCTTTTGCATGTAGTAGCATGTTTTAATCTAGATTCAGATTTGGTTTCCACGCAGTATAGTATATAACCACCTGTGTCTTACTTAATTAGTAACATATTTATCTAAGAATAAAAGGTCTTGTGGCATGCATGTGTGGAGTTACAGACTAAGAAATTTCTCTCGCCGATCACATTTTGTATGTTGATAAATGCAGAGCTTGATGCTTTGGAAGCCAACTTGGATCCGGTCCATTCTTAGCTTTAACCAGATAAGGAGTCCGATCTAGATTCCAAGCTCAACTTCTTGGGCCTCATTCGAGCCATGCAGCAGCGCCAACACCCCAACTGGATGTGAACTCACCATTTCCGTAGTACCGATCTTTCTCAAAAAGAAAAAAAAACTAACATTGATATGCTTTACCACTTAGAATTACAAGTGGATGAGATATGCTCTACATCATATAGATATACAGAATTCTGCTTCTCTTGTATATATATATCAGAGGGGAAAAAACTAAACTACATGCTATATATATATTCACATTTCTCTTCCCTTTTTGGTTTTCCTATCCCCTGTTTAACTATATCCATTGTATGATCTTGGCAGCTTCAGTTGCAGAATTGCGCATCGCGTCGAGAAGACGAGCGCGCATGGTCAAGCGAATTCTCTTGTGATCTGTCTGTCCCATCTAAAGAGGTTTTGTGCGCAATAATGCTCTTGAAAGGAAGGAAGCAACTCTGCTTTCTTTCTGTGGCCTCGAGGTGCAGTCCGACTGAACCCATCCGATCTGTTCCTCTTCATTGTCATACACAACCAACTTCCCACGGAGCGAAACAGCTGCGACAAGCAAAGAGAGAGAGAGATAGGTAAGCTTGACGGAGATTGTTAGTGAACAGATGATGGAACTATGGCAAGGAAATGACAAGTTGGTGGTACCTCCAATTATTATGGTTGTTCTGTGGCCAATCTCTGTTCCATCAAGCACCCCTAGGCAGACATTGCCCTTTTCCTGTTGAAGTCATAGGAAAAACATGAGCACGATGAACCTAAAATTGAGACGAAATGGGGCTGATATTGGTCTCCTAGAATCGCTCGTGAACTTACGCTGATGATCAGGTATTCCTCAGAAGAGATTGTGAATGTTCTCGGGATCACAAACCATCTTTTCTTGAACTGCAGCAGCAAGGGCTTGAACAGCTCTTTCACATCATCTACGGACCTGAAGATTCGCAATAATGCTCTTAGTTGTTAACTCTACATCGGAAGAGATCAAGGAATGAACGATTTATGAAGTATGAACAGATGCCTTGCCATTACCTCACATCAAAATCGGGTTTCATGCAGAAAGGTAGTGTTTGATCTGACTCGTCACGTACAAAGCCTGGAGAGACGTCTTCAAGCTGTCGAGTTGCAGGACAACAATAGTCAGATACACGTGAGATGGAACTGAACTTATTTAGTCTGATTGAGAGTTGATACAAGAACTTACTGTAGCAATCAGGTTTCTATAGATCTCACGTGGGAAATACGTGTAGGTGCTCCCGCTGTCGAAGATCACTTGAGTCAGTTTTCCTGCCTGCCTTCGCACGTTAAGCTCCTTACCAGCATAGTTCACTTCCTGGACCTGTGTGTTGTATACGTTCCTGACAGTACATAAAAGGTAAAAATTCAGCCATATGTATATCCTAACTTTAATCAAGTGAAAAGTTCTTATAATAGATTATAAGTACAGTTCTTGCATGGTAAAGGGTAATATATGTCAGAGAGCAAGAGCAGCACAGCAATTTAATCTAATCTTACTGAGTGATGCTATTGATTTCTATGGGTACTTAAAAAAAATTCACATTATTTATGGGAACAATGCAAGCATTCGAGAAAATGGAAAGCATAAAGCAACATTGCAGAGCAGTAAGGGAATAAAATTCCATTTGCAGTTTAGAGTGTTGAAAGCGACTGGAGTCAGTTAAGATTTTCAAAGATTTGACGCGAACAGAGCATGTTGTATGTGCCGAAGATGATGCGGCCTATGCTATCAGTATCTGTTGGAGAAACGGTTGCCACATATTACGAAAGTAATCTTCAAAAAACAGAGCGAGGGGACGTACTCGGGACCGTTCTGGATGGGAACCCATGTCATTCCCCATCTGGGAACGTAATCATCGCCAAGGAACACGTAACCGCTGCTGCCCGGATCCGTGGGGATGCAGTGGCCAAAAACGTTGGAGATGATCCCTCGCCTGGCCAGTTGGGAAGGGAGGCTTATAGCCCCGTTGCTAAGGCCAATCACTCCATCAGCACCTGCTGGTGATTCCAAGAGCTTTCCTTGCTGATCATGTGCACACCTAACAGACACAAATTTCAGTTTGTTACAATGTTGACAAGATCATCCTTGGTCTGAACATGTGAGACGGTTAGCTACCCGACAACTCACCCGAACACGAGGTCCAAATTTTCCGTTTCATCTTCTGAACTGACCAGCTGCATGTTGTCCTGTGCGAGCACGCCGGCGGAAGAGCTCCAGTCGTCGTAGGCGATCTCGTAGTCGCACTGCTCACAGGTGTCGCAGTAATTCTGGTTGCCTTGCAGTTCTTGGCACAGCGAGTCCCTGGGGTGAACCATGTTCCCTTTTGCAGGCTTGTACAGAGGATGAGGTCCCTGCAACGAGATAAGATGTTCATTACATGAATACCGTTAAGGTAGATATTCACGGAAATTGCTCGTGGCGAAGCTGAATGTTGTTTAGGAGTTTTTTTTTAAAAAAAATAGTGCTGACCTCTGTGCAGTTTGTGCAGGGAGCGTCGCACTGGATCCATGTCAGGTCGGTCCCGGTATCGACGTCGAGGAAATAGGGCCGTGCAGGGTTTCCAATATTTATGGAAGTGTAGTAATGCCTGCATTTTGAGGGTGGAGCAAGAAGAAACAGAGCAATGTTAGTATGCACACTAGTAGAGTTGAGAACATTCTGAATTATTAATTTTTCTTTCCAGCGCATTTTGAATTCTGGATGGGTAAATAAGTGCAGACTACGACAGGACTTTGGGAAGTCTTGATTATTAATTTGAGTCATACCACTAGCGACATGTCATGCCTGTCTAAATACAAACTATTTTCGCGTCTGGGAACCAAACGGCTTGCAGTTTGATATGTCGACGGTCAAACGTATAAACAAGCCTGACAGGACAGACATGCAAGATTCCAAAGACAAGAGAAAAAAAATCACTATCGCGCGCGTGTGTGGCTCATTTTCCAAATTTCTGCGAGGACGCTCTACTCGTCCATGTGAAAATTATTGGAGAAATATTATCCTCTTCTTTTTTGTTCGGAGAAAAGAATGAGAGGTATGAGTGCAATCCAATTTCGATACACGTACAGGGCATTTGAAAAAGATGAGCTAAACTACTCCCGTACAGCAAGGAAATGGATAATGAAATGGAACCAGAGCAAAGCGCTGATAGAAAATGTTGAACCTAGTTCCGAAACACAATTCAGAAACAGAGCAAACCACACATATGCAATGCAAGAAACAGAGCAGCCCCAGCCAGCAAAGCAGAGCAGAACAGAATGGAACAAGGAGAACAAGAAAACAATGTGATGTTAGCGATCTGAATTTCTGATAGGTAGCAACTGGAGATACGCCCAAAAGTTTAACCGTGCAAGACAGAAGCAGTACTCTGAGAACCAAAATGTCGACTTTGGTAGTCGAAATACAGACGGTTTCTGCAGCTGGGAAATGAGATGGTTTGGATTGGAATACGTCTGAGGACGGACGGTCGAACCTATGTTTAGCCCAGCCCGGCCCGACAGATAGAAAATGTAGACCGTTTCTGCGCAAGTGGTGCAAGTTACAGTTCAACTAGACCATGTGAAATTATTCAGAGAAAAATACTGCTCCTAGTGTGCGATTGTCTCCGGGACGGGACAAATGCGGAACTCCTGCAAGTGCAGTCCAATTCGCAGAGAGGATGAAAGATAGTGGTTGGCCCAGCAACTTGTGATCGTCGATTCATCCCAAATGCTAATTCGGGAAGAAACACGAGAAGAACAGCCCGGCGGCCACGCACGGCACGAACCAAATTTCAGTAGGGGGGCAGAGTGTCGTGCTGCGTGGCCAAGACAGAAGAGAGTCGAATTTTACCTCTCCGGGAGCACGGCCGACGCCTTCTTGGGGTGGAGCGGCAGCAGGAAGGAGGAGGCCGACGACGGCGAGGCGGCCGCGTCGTCGCCGCTCCGTCTCCACCTGAGGATCTCCGGGGAGGAGTGGTACGTGCCGTAGCAGTAGTGCCCCGCCACCGCGCACGCCGCGAGGACCATGAGCGCCCCCGCCAGCTGCCGCAGCCTCTGGGACGCCACCGGCGCCTGCCGCTCGTCGGCACGGTTGTCATCCGGGAGGGCGATCACGAGGACAGCGCCGTGGCCATGGAACCGCGCCGTCTCCTCTGCCTCCGACAGCAGCGGCGCCGAGTAATCTGCCATCTCCACTGAGGCGCGAGCTGATCAATGGAGGGAGGAGGTGGTCTCGTGGACACGAAGGCAACGCGAGGCTGTTGGCTTGGTCTGGGTTTGGTATAATACTGCTCGCTCGCGGGGGGTTGTGGTTCTGGGATCCCTGGCCGTGTCCGGTTGACTTAAACGTGGGCGGGAGGGCAGAATCGGAAGGTGGAAAACGGGATCCCGGCTGTCGTTATCGTTGATGGGGGTGGCCGCTTGTGTGATCCCGGCCGGCGGCCGCACTTGCGTCGCAGCGTGGCGCGCCGGCGGTGGTGGACAGCCGGAATGCGATACAGGTGTGTGTGTGTTCTCGCGTACAACAAAGATCTACACGTTGGGCTTCACTAGGGTAGTAGGGTATAAGCAACAATCAATACGACAAAAGTTTTCCTAGACATGGGGTAATCAGGAGCCGTAATTTGAAACTTTTCCAAGACCCATCAGACCCATTTGAAAACACACAGCGCGATATGCTTATTATTGGTCACGGAAAAATTTGACAAGTTACACCCACCCATTAGACCTTTCGCTTCACAAAAGTCCCTCGTCTCCCTCCTCGCTCACGCCTTCCCTCGCCCCAGCGTGACCTAATCCCGTCGCCGCCGCGAAGCCCCCCCTCCCCACTCTCCTCCTCCATCGCCGCCGCTGGCATAAGGCACGACCGGCCAAAGACCCGGACAACATCGCCAGCAGCAGGGATTGATTGTCCCCTCACGCCTAGGGATGGCGCGGGCCGGTTCTTCGGGTGAGGGCTTGATGCTACCGGGCGTCAGGGCGTGTTCATACACCGACAATTTTGCGTTTGGTGCGGTGGAGATGTGGTCGGAGACATGCAGAAGGCTAGAACCCCGCAGAGTGGTGATGGTGGGGTGCCACCGGTGGCCGTCCAGCACTAGGTAGTAGGCGGAGCCACTCGGGGTGATCTGGTCTTGGCTACATGATCTCACCTTTGGACATAGATCTAGGTGTGTCGGGTCCAGCCAGAACCGTCTATGGTGGTCTGGTTGTGGGCTTTCGCCATGCAGGGCGATCTAGAGTTCGGTAATGGTCTATCGTGCCGTTGATGTCGTTTCTGCCGGGAGTGATCTTGTAGCGTCGGGGCCTGCGAGGCTAAAGAATAATAGAGGTTGCCCTAGGGTTCGTATTACGCCAAGATGAAGAACCGCCTCACGCTTTTCCTCTTTTATCTGGCCAGAATGTCTGGTTCCGGAAGGCTCCGTCGGTGATCTCACGCGCGTTAATGCATGGAGATTGCTAGATCGGGTGACCTCGGTCGCAACGCAAGAAGCGGCTTGAAGCTCGATCTATGTTGCCATCATGGGAAAATTCATAGTGCAGCCAGAGACGGAGAATGTAATGGAAGCTGAGTTTGGAGAACTAGCAATGGTTGTTTGCAGCCTTTGCGTATTAGCTTTGAGGGTGAAAATCCATAGTCTAGCCTTAATTGGTTGTGCCTCGCAATGGCCTTCCTTAAGGCATTGTTTTGAGAGCGGAACTATCTTCAGGGTGAAAACCAAAGATCTTTGATCGAGCGATGACGGTGCTTATACACCGTTTCCTTTCTGAAGGCGTTGCTTTTGGAGAAGTTGGACATCAGGTGTTGACTCGGTGGTGGCCGTGCTACTAGTGCATGGAATGGAACTCGGCTTTTATTTTTAATCACCCGTCTAACTGTCCAACCTTGTTCAATTTATTCTTAAAAACATCCTTTTTTGCTATACATTCTTTTTTAAACTTGTAACAATTGTTTTTTGTGTGTGTCGTATAATTGGGATGCATCGCTATAATCACGTCACGCTGGTGTATTATCGCGAGGGAAGTTGTCGTGGATTAGCCTGGTCGTTATCGTAGGTACGCACTTTGGTCTTGGCATGTCCATATCATTGGTTGGTTTCTTTCTTCGTGGCGGCTTGTACCCGGCCATGTCCATACGTACTAGCTCGGGGTCGTGCGACCTAGTTGGTGGCACGAGGATAGAGTTTTGGACGATGCTGCTGCTCCATCCATTTGTCGGCTTCAACTCACACGTCGTCGTACCTGTAGATTTCCCCGGAAATCATGGGTTTGTGTGGACTCCCACGCCTGTGCATGCGCCGTCTCAGGTGTCAAATTCAGGTACACAAATTTATGTTTCTTGGCAACTTGTCATGCACTTGGCAAGTTGACAGTGCCTCAAGTTCAGGTTTTTTTTTTCTTTTTTTTTTGGGTGAGGAAAAGTATCTCAAGTTAAGTAGTCACGTCCATGGTTGATTGCATGATTGGGTAGCATGGGGTTGGACTTTCTTGCACACATTTGGGTTGGATCGAGGAGGAGGCGGTGTAGTAGCCGATTAAATTAATTGCCTACTGTGAGAAAGTACTTTAGGTTCGTTGTTGTTGTCCGGTTGCTTAAGGTTTGCGTCCTAAGCAAAGTACCATCAGTTAACCCATCAGTGTTACCTAGCAGCGCCCCCCTTGTTTTATTTTACTTAGATATTAGCTAGCTAGGTGCGGCTTGTATATACATAGCCACCTTTTTCATTCTCTTTATACATAGCCACCTTTTTCATTCTCTTTTTTGTAACAATTGTGCAATAAGTGACACTATAATATGGAACATATCCCATGGCAAGAAAAATAACACAGAGAACCTAAATCGTAGAGGAGAAAAACAATTTTTTGCGCATTAACTGAACTATTTTTTCAAGTTTTGCATCTGCAGGTGCTCTTTATGGCACCTAGGAGTAGATGCACTAAATGACCCACAATTCGAGGATGCACCCACCCCCACCCCCGTTCCCCACCCCCTTTCCACCCCCGTTGAGAGTCGCCTGTGGCTTCGGTGGCCCGGCCCGACTCCGGACATGGTCCAACGGCGCTGCTGCTCGGAGTAGAGATGGAGGAGGAGCGCGGCGCACCTCTGTGTATAGTAGTAGTAGGTTTTTTTTTGCTTTGTTGATTTCCTGCGTGGAGTCTGGCGTTATGCCATTCTGCCTGCTCCTGGTATCTGCGAGCGGTACCGGAAGCGCGGCGATCTTTCTTCCCGGTTGCTGTCCATGGAGGACGGTGGTGGTGGAGGTGAGATCTGTCGGAGGCAGATAAGCTCGTTTTTCCCTTTAAGCTGCTGGATCTCGAGTTCGTCTTCCGTGTTCTTGCCGCCATGGAGGTGGGGAGGACAGGGGATGTTGGCATTCTTGACCTGCAGGACTTGGAGGAGGGCGCGGAGGACTTCTTCGCAGCCAAGTCACTTGTTGATGAAGCTGCTGCTGGGAGCTCACCATCGGCGGCTTCTTTGCCACCGATTCTTCAGGCCGAAGGGCGGCTTCTCCCTCCCTCTTTGCTGGTGATGGAAGACCAGCTCAAGGGCTTAATCAACCTCCGTTTGAGGAGGCTTTGCCACTCCGCTGTGGCTGGCTCCCGCGGTAGTTGTAGAAGGATGAGATTGGCGGAAAATGATGGATGTATTATTGAGCCTCATGGGCGAGTATATATTGGGGTACAAACTTGGAGGGCAAGAAGCCTCGTAGAGATAGAGTAGGAGATTGAATACAAATCCTAAACTACCAAAGATACGTACACCTAATATATCTCTAACATCCCCCCGCAGTCATAGCGGTAGCGTTGCGAACAACAGGAGCGTCGCGGACGGTCAGACTGGAGAGAAACCGAAGTAGAATCCAGTAGGCTGACGTCGTGGACGGTGTCACGGCGCTGGAGCTTGGACCCTGGAGGAAGCTGATGAGTGCTCAAGGCGAGATGATAGCCCTTTGTGCTGAGGTCGAGGTAGCCGAGAGCGTAGGGTGGTGTAGCCGTGGTCGAGGTAGCCGTGCGAGGGTTGCCGAGGTCGATGTCGAGTGGGGGTAGCCGGTGTCGAGGTAGTCGCCGTGTAGCCGCGGGGCGCAAGGAGGCGCCAAGTTAGACATAGGCGCAGTGGTGGTGAAGTAGTGGTGCGCCGGGAAGAAGACGGTATGGACGAGGCGTCGCGCCGGGTTTGCCAAGCCCGTGGACGCGTCGTGGACGAAGGCACGCGCCAGTGTTGCCAGCACCGGGCATGCATAGAAGGACCGCATGTCGTGGCGCTACGGCTCGAAGGAGTGACGCAGCGGCGACGCGCGTGTCAGGGCGACGGCAGAGAAGACCGCGGGAACAGCTCGGGGCGGCGGCGGGGACCGCGTGCTGCGGCGCTACGGCCCGGAGGGGCGACGCAGCGGCGACGCGCGGGGTGATGCAGCCGCGGTGAGAACCACGGGGCGGCGGCGCTGCGGCCCGATGAGGCGACGCAACGGCAGCCCGTTTGCTCGATCGGTGATAGACGCACACTCAGGAACGGTCTTCACGGGAACCTGCGGAGGCGCACGCAGACGACTGTACGGGTCGGCCGCGCAGCCTGGATGGAATGAATCGTGGGCGGGCAGGTGATCAATCCGCTTGCTCGCGAGGTGGAGGATGCGCCGCTCAGCACGATGATGATGACGTAAGGCTGGGTGCTGGAGGCCGAGCGGCGAATGCAGCGCCGTGCCTGAGCGGCCAAGGCAGCTCTGTGCGTGAGGCAGCCACGGTGAAGGCGAGGTAGTGGAGGAGTCCCGATCGGAGCAGGGGCGATAACGACCGACACAAAGCGACGGGCGGGTAGACGTGCGGATGGCGGCCGTTAAGGCCGCCGCATCGCGCGAAGCCGCCGAGGCGGCGAAGAGGCCACATGGACAATGGCCGTTACGGCCGCCGCGTGGCGCGTGACCCCGCCGTGTCGGTGAAGAGGCCGGTAGTCGCGCCCCGGTGTCGGTGTAGAGGCGCGTGAGGATCGATGGTGGCGGCAGGCGACGCAAACCGATCTTGAATCGGAAAACCAAAAAAGAAAACGCCGGCCAAGCGACCGGCGGAGAGAAAGACGCTCTAGGGCAGCCGATCCACGGGACCGGCGGACGAACCCTAGGTACGGGCGGCGCGGCCCCCGGCGACGATCATAGAGATCCGTCCCGGGGGCGGCGCGAGGCGGAAGCGGCGGTGGCGGCTAGGGTTAGATCGTGTTTAGGCTGATACCATGTAGAAGGATGAGATTGACGGAATATGATGGATGTATTATTGAGCCTCATGGGCGAGTATATATTGGGGTACAAATCTGGAGGGCAAGAAGGCTCGTAGAGATAGAGTAGGAGATTGAATACAAATCGTAAACTACCAAAGATACGTACACCTAATATATCTCTAACAGTAGTGACCCAAGTGGTGCAGTCCCCAGCGTTGCTACGGTTGGCCATGGCGTGGTCTCTGCTCGACGAGACGAAGAAGGAGCTAGACCTGATTGCATTTTCCAGTTTTCATTTAAGGTCCATTGGGCAAAAAACAAGGACCCCGGTGTAATTTCCTCTTTCTGTTGGGTCCTCTTTTGTAAAGTCTCGTCTGCTTATTAACGAAGTTCTCGGCCCTTCGGGCCGTTTCCCGTTCAAAAAAAAAACCCACAATTCCAAAAATAAACAGAAATTACACCTGAAAAATTCATGTTCTCACAAAAAAAAAGTGACTTGTGTAGAAAAAGCAAATTTGGTAAAATGTCTTCAACGTTATTTTCTAATCTTCTTAACACTGGCCACACAAAATGTCTTTTTTTCGTGAAACTTTAAGTGCGAACATAAAACCTTTCAATGTGCATTTCGGGGTTTTTAAATTTTGAAATGCGTCTTTAGATGGTGGGAGCATCCCAAGTGGATATCTGTATTAGTCTGACCTTTAGTTTTCAACAGGATTTTCTACAATACTCATGATTTTTCTCTCAAATTTTCTCCCTGTTTCTGATTATTTTCTCTCTTGATTGTTCTTAAAATTGCTGGTTTTGACTTTGCATAATGCCCCCTGCTGCAATTTAACTATTATATAGTTAAATGACCTCTGTAGTAAAGGAATTTTACACAAAAATCGGAGGTTCTATTTCTGAGGAAGAAAAATTATGGAGGTACTACTCCCTCCGGTCCATAAAAAGTATGGCTTATTTTATACTAAGCTAGTATAAACTTTATACTAAGTGAGCGGTATGTAAGTGAGCGACAATTCTTATGGATCGGACGAAGTATATGATTTGTAAGAGAGCTTGTATTTCAATAGGAGTTTACTTGAGAGGAGCGATGAATTATTGCCGGCCTGGGTGCGTACGCACAGATGCATATATAGCGGCTGCAGGGTCAGTTTCAAGGAGCGCCTTTGAGTGCCGCGGAATCAACTCCAAAGGGTGCACACAACCGCATCGATGAGCACACGGATTTATTCGTCCCGATTTCGCTCAACGCTGACGCTTGACCCTCCCGGCCTCAGTAGTCTCTCACACACCAACTAAAGGCAGCCCGGCCGCGCTCGCCTCGTGCCTAGCTAGCGAGTTGGCGCCGGCAAAAGCTACCGTCGTTTTAAGATTTTCATACACTTCCTTTTTCGCTTGGTACCAAAAGGAAACTGAGCGCACCAACATCTCTTTCGTAATGCTTTTCTATGCATATGCATACATACCTCGATTCCGTATGTATCATCCTCATCAAAAGTGTGGACCTCGTGTGGAAGTAAGTACGTGTTTCTTTTCAGTCTAGACAGAATAAAAGATATATTTCTTTGCGTTCTCTAAAAGCATCTTCAACTAAACCCATTTAATTTGTGTCCAGTTATGTCCTTTTTGGAGGGTACTGAACATATGTCCGCGGCGATGGGGGCGGCGCCCTCCAAAGAAAATGTATCAAGACAAAATTGTACACCGAAATTAAACGATAATTTGTTTTTCATTCAAATTTGAAAATAATTTACATATTTTGATTGAAAAAACAACGACAGCTGGCCTAAGCCCTAACCCTAGTTGATTACTCCTTGTTGCCGCTCTAGTCAAGTCGGCCAACTCATTGTCGTCGAGGACCACCATTATCGAATCCGTTGTTCGGCAAATCCCTCAGGTGACCCTATCGGCTTTCGAGTAGGAGAACCCATGAGCGCTGGTGGCGATCGTCGGCTAAACAGGGGGCAAGATTTACCCAGATTCGGGGCCCTCGTAGAGGTAAAACCCTTACTCCTGCCTCTGTCGATCTGTATTAATCGAGTAGATCGGTTACAATGATGGTGGCTCAAGTCGAGAGTATGATCTCGAACTTCAAGGTTTTGGTGTTGCGGTATTGCTTGGCCTCTCCAGGTAGCTCTCCTGGCCTTATATATGCGGCCAGGTTTCGAACCCTACCCGGAGAAGACTCGAACTCTAACCCTAAGTCGGTTACAGATTTCCTAACTTAGCCCGCAAGATATTGCAGGTGGGCTCCGTGTGGGCCTTTCGGTGCTTCAAGGACTCCTCCTTTTGGGCCTTAACCTCGGGCCGAAGATGGGGGTGTCCTTTCCCGCAGGGCCTAATATCCATTCCTTCGTCAGTAGCCCCCGAGCGTTTGCTCGATTGGGATTTTTCAGTCGAGTAGACGGTCAAACTTTTTGCTTCTATCACCCTTGAACAACCAGTATCGGTGGTTTCTCGTTTTGGAGGGCGTGTACCCTGTGTGATGAATTTTGTACCCGAGCATCGAGTAATAAAAAGTGCCTGTTTGTATGGCTGTTTTTCGCAGAAGGATATGGCGCAGTGGCTTGGCTCTCCCGAAAGTTCAGGGCCAATTAATTGCGACTAGGGCAAAAACAGTTCTGCCCTACACGGATTCGAGACCTCCGACTCGAACCCGGCGAGGTGATTGTTGCGACTGGGCCGTAATGGTCTTACCGAGTCGAACTTAACCTATGGGGGTACCCGGCGCGTCCGCTAGGATTTTTCTTCGTATTGTTGACACGGTATCATACCGGAGGACGCAGCTTGAGTGCGATTCCAGGCCCTCAAGAGAGATCTTTCAGGTCTTATCTTCATATTCGAAAGAATACGACATCCGGATGTACCTAGTCGGCTGAACAATCCAGCTTTATGATGTGCAAACATCGTGTGAGTGAGTGGCAGGATCTGCCTACTCGCGCAATTTTGGGTTTGTAGTTCTTTACCTATACGAAAGAGTTTTCGTGTTAGGAGTTTTGCGCCCATATGAAAGAGTTTTCATGTCTGGGATATCGTGCCCATACGAAAGAATTTACGTGTGTAGGGTATTTTTTCCTGTGAGATTTCACTTCATGATTTGTCCATACGAAGTTATTTTTCGTGTTTGGACTTTTATTCGAAGGATTTTTGTTCATGCGAAGTTATTTTCGCGTTTCGAACTTTTCAATCGAAAGATTTTTCAGCTTGATGATGCACGCTATGACGTCATGGCGCACTTTTATCCTCCCGATGGGACATGACGGAGTGAGAGCAGAAGAGCTGGCCCACATTGTCAGCTTTTTGACCGGAAACGAGGCGTCGTTTCCGGTTTTTGCGCGAACTGCGCAGTAAATGCCCACGATCCTCCGTTAAGATCGTGGCAGGAAACAGCTTTCACCGCCTCCTCGTTTCATCTTCACACGTGGTAGCAGCGATGGACGCCACGTAGCGCATCGAGTGGCCAGGATCGAGGATCCCCGTGTATAAATATGGGTCTTGGTGGAACGGTGAATTTTTCTCAGCCTTCGTCTTCCAGTTCATCTTCTTCCTCACGCTCGCCTTCCTTCTCCCCACAAGCTCGTTCTTAGCAGTGATGGCGGGAGGCAAGAAACGTGGCGCTGCCGTTTCGGCACCAGGAGAAGTCTCGGCACAACCTGCACCGCGCTCGGGCGACTGGCGTTCGCCCAACACCACGGCGAAAAGCATCAAGGAGATGCAGCGGGAGGGGCTGCTGCCGGCGGAGTCCGAGAAACGGATGCGCCTCGGCAAGAAGGAGGAGGTACCCAACCCGCACACGAACGAACGCGTGGTCTTTGCGGGCCACGTGTCGCGCGGTCTCTCTCTTCCCCTCCATCCATTCCTCGTGGCATTGCTGTATGTTTACGGCATACAACTCCACGATCTTCCCCCGAATGCAGTGCAGCACATATCGTGCTTCATTGTATTCTGCGAATGCTTTTTGGGCATTCGCCCACACTGGGGTCTCTGGAAGGCCCTCTTCAAAGTCCGGATCTTCCGCGAGAAATCGCGGGTGGAATCTGAGCTTGGCGAGCCGCTTCGCACGGGTGGCTTCGGGATCCAAGCAAAATCGGAGAACAGCTACTTCAGCCTGTATTTCATCGACTCCGCCCAGGGTTGGAGAAAAAAGTGGTTTTACGTCATCGACAACAGCTCGGGTGGGATCGAGGAATTCCACCCGTTCGCTGTCTTGAAGAGGCGGAAATCCTGGGCGCACAAGTTGTCGGCTGAAGAAACTCAGGTCGTCACGCCACTACTCGCAAGGGTGGCAGCCCTCCGTGATCAAGCTGCTGGAGTCGTGCTCTACGGGCTACACCTGGCGGGTATCTACCTCAAGCGCAGAATTCAACCTCTGCAGCACAGGCCCTCCACGATGTGGGAATACCAAGGTTCTGAGGATCCTAGTCGTGTGAGCCGTGAAGAGCTCTCGAACGTCGAGTTCGAGAAAAAGATTGCGGCTATCACCAGCTTGAAGGTGGGAGAAAAATTCCCCGACTGCACGGTCGCAGCCTTTGATGCGTCAAGGCCTCCACCATCCGAAGTGAGTTTGCCCTTCTTTTCTCCTTATTTCCTCTTGTTCTGAATTTCTCCTGTCTTCTTCTGTAGAGCTTATCCATGGCCACCTGCTACCCTCCAGTATTTGGGGCGGAGGCCTCGGAGTTATTGGCGAGTAACTTGGACGGTCCAGCCAATACCAGTGTTGCCAACGCTTCTTCGAGTTCCGAGCAAGATTCTTCAGATGACGCAGGGGACTCGGACGGCGGCCATCATAAACGCCGTCGAGTGGAAGGTGATGAGGCCACCTCTAAGGACAACTCCTTGGAGGAATCGCCCGGGAAGGAGCCCATCAACGCTACTCCACTGCGTACGTGCGCCCCTTCCCCCTCATTCCCAGTTATCCAAACCGCTTGGAATGCGGATATGCTGGATGAGGAGGACGACGAGGATGAGTAAGTTCCTTTCCCTGTTCTTTAGCCGAACGTTTTCCTTTGGCGCCTCGTTTGACACTTTGTTTTTATCGCAGCCTGCAAGCTATCAGTCCTCGCAGGTATGCCTCTTCCGTTCCTCCCGAAAGGAGGAATAGAACAGGAACTGCAGGCGAAACTCTTACCGCCGGTACGGTCCAAAATTCTCCGAATGTCGCCCCTGATGCGACGACTCCAAAGGCTCCAAAAGAGGTGTCGAGCAGCTCAGCGGATCCCCTCTCACTTGCCCAAGGCCAGGTAAACTTCGCTGTCTGTTTTTCAATGTTTTATCTTCTTAGTATTTGTTATCGGGTGCACGTCAGTGCTCCCGATGGGAGTAGCCCCCGAGGCTATACTCGAATGTTTGCAATCGAGTATAGGCTCAAATTTTGCTCTTCAGATTCTTCTATTTTCGTGTTCCTTGCAGTCGCTTATTGACTCCCTTGCGGCGATTGGTCGCCGTGTTGTTCTTGCTGAGTCTGAATGCGGGTTCCTTCGATCGGACCGCAGTCGACTCACCACTGAGAACGAGCTTCTTCGAGGTAAGTTTTCCATCTTTTCTTGTATTCTTTTTCCACCAATTCTTCGACTCTGATAAACGTTGCTGTGCAGCTCAACTTGAATTCTTGAAGACCGAGAAGGAGAATGCCTCCACTCGGGCAACAGCTCTAGAGGCAGAACTGGCGACTGCCCGACGGGAGCTCGAGTCTTCCCGCATGTTATCTGCCGATTACGAGGGAAAACTTGCAGCTGCCCAGGATGCTCTGAAGAACTTGGAAGACGCTGGCGCCAAGGCAGATGCTAATCTCGTCAATTTTCTTCATCCCCTTGCTGAGCGCTTTGCGGGTAAGTTGCACTTATCTACAATCTGCTTTTTGTCTTGGTGGATTCTTTGGACTAACACCCTTTTTTGTTCTTAGGTCTCCTGGGTGTCCCCCTGGAGCTTGCTGGGGTTCCTCAAGTGGACACATTGACAGATTCTTGCGCCCAGCTTAGGAGGCATGCTGCAGGGGTTTGCGTCTTGATTGGCGATGCCATTCGGGTGCTGTCGCAACTGCACGGCCGCCTTCTCGTCAACGCCGTGTCTCCACCCGCGTTGGGCGATCTGCTGAAGGTTTTCTCGGAGGGCAATCTCCTTAAAGCTTACGTGGTTGCCCAGTCAGAATCTGGGGTGAAGACCGCCATCCAATTCGCGCTGGCGCATGGAGTCACTGGCTTGGAGGAGGCCTACTCGGAGCTTCCCGTCGATCCTGTTACGGGAAAAAAGGTAGGGCTTCATCGTTTTGGCGATGCCGCCGGAGTCCTTGCTCGGAAGTTATCCGAGTTATTTTCCCGTGCTAAGGGAGGGACCACTGCCGCGAGTGGTAGTACCACTGTAGCTTCTTAGGTTATTTCTGTTGTACTTCGCAGCTTCGATTGTAATGAACCTTGGGATGTGCTCCCGTATTTTCAATAGTTAAATCGAGATATTTTGCTGAAGTGCTTCATGTGATTGTGTATGTGCTCCCGATAGGAGTAGCCCCCGAGCACCTGCCGAATAGGTGGTTAATATATCTCGAGTAGGGCATCTTACTCTTTAATCTTCTTTGTATGTTTCAGGTGACCGGGGCGGCTGCAGAGCCTTCGGGTGGACCTGCTACTCCAGCCAATCCTCTTGTTGCCGCTGTTGGGACCTTGGCGGGTCTCCGTGACCGTGTAGCTGATGGTGAACGCAAGTTAAAGGCGTTGCGTGGTGTAGCCGACGTGGCTAAATCCAAACAAAAGCTGGCGACTGAACGTGAGCAATTTGTGATGGATAAATTGGCGTCTGTTGCCAATGATTTGCTCTATAAGTGGTTCAGCCCCAAAGTCTTTCTAATCTTTTGCTCTTCTTTTGATCATGTACCCTTGCTCTTCAGTTGTTCGACCAGATGACAGGAATAAGAGACAGTGGGTGGAGAACCACATCTATCAAGAATGTAGTAGCTCAAGGCCTCACGCGAATAATTTTTGGTCTGATCGTAGTCGATGATTTGTGCTTGCCACCTTTAAGTTCAGAGTCAATCAGGCGAAGATACTCGTGAGTTCTTTTCACGAGGTTTTGATCGCAATGAACGCTGCTTTTTACCCGCTGCAAAGGGGTCCAGAAGATTGGAGCCATCTACTCAGGGTGTTCGGATGAGAAGGAGAGATTCGCGAGTGTGTTCGCAATCAGATGACTTGCGGCTCGGTGGTAGCTCTCTCCTTTGTCCGTTTATGGCATCCTGAGGTGAACTTCAACTCCATAGCTAGACTTCATGATGGTCCAATCGACGATATGTCTCCTCATTCTAGGGCTGTTCGACCTGCGGCAGAGGAGATCATTCGATTGACCTCATCCGAGATTGATCGGGTTTTGGCGGCTGAGAATACTCATCGTCGTGTATAAGTGTAGGATGTATATATCCTGTTTCGTTGTGTAGTTTGTAAAAACTGTTGTAATGTGTGTAACCTTGTATATATAAATTGTGCCGTGATGCTTATTTTAGGCGTAGCCCCCGTGTTTTTCTGGGGTGTATACCTGTAACTTTTAGCATGTAAGGATGAATATTCTTCGGGTATCTATGGTTGAGAAACCATGTATTTTATTGCGATGACTGAGAAGTCATGTATTCGAGCTACAGGAGTGGCTAATATAGCCTTATTGCTGCGAGAAAAATAGGCCTAGGGATAAAATTTGCGGAGGTGTGCGATATTCCAAGGATTGGAATAGATGCCTCCAGTCGCCGGGTTCTTCAGTCTATAAGCTCCGCCTGGGATAACTTCGTGTATTATGAAGGGTCCTTCCCATGGTGGCTCGAGCTTGTGTCCTTCCTTCTGCTTGAGCCGTAACACCAGATCTCCTACTGCGAAAGCTCTATGGCGTATGCGGCGACTGTGTTAGTTTCGCAGTGATTGTTGATACACTGCGGATCTTGCGAGTGCAATATCGCGCATTTCATCTAGTGCGTCCATATCTTCCGCGAGTGCCTTGTTGGAGGTTTCTTCACTGTAAGCGACAACTCATGGGGCGCTGAACCTGACGTCCTCGGGAAGGACTGCTTCTGCCCCGTATACCATGAAAAATGGCGTGTAGTTTGTAGATCGGTTTGGAGTTGTGCGGAGGCTCCATAGCACGGAGGGTAGCTCTTCGGCCCAATGTCCCGCTGCTGGGTGTAGACGATCGGGTAGACGCTTCTTGATGCCAGCTGAAACTAAGCCGTTGGATCTTTCGACTTGTCCGTTCGTTTGCGGATGGGCAACTGAGGCGAATTTGAAATTGATGCCCTTTTCTTCGCAGAACTGCTGTGTTTCCTTGGCCGTGAAATTATAACCATTGTCTGTAATGATGTCGTGTGGTACTCCAAATCTGCATACAATGGAGTCGAGGAATTTGACGGCGCATTGAGCACTAGCCGAGGTTACTGGCATGGCTTCAATCCATTTGGTAAATTTGTCGAGTGCGACCAGCAAGTGTGTGTATCCACCTGGCGTGGACTTGCGTAACGGTCCTACCATGTCTAGCCCCCATTGTGCAAAGGGCCAGGCGATGGGTATCATATGCAGTTCCCTAGCGGGTGCGTGTGGTTTTGGCGCGAATCGCTGGCAAGCGTTGCATCGGTCGACTAGCTCCTTTGCGTCTCTGGCTGCTGTAAGCCAGTAGAATCCCGCGCGAAAAGATTTTCCCATGATTGTTTTCCAGTTCGCGTGATGTCCACAATCTCCTTGGTGGATGTCTTGGAGTAATTCCTTGCCGTCTTCGGGTGCTATACATCGCTGGAGTATACCCGAGATGCTTTGCTTGTATAACTCTCCATTGATCACCCGAAAAGATTTATTGCGCCTGATTATCTGTCGAGCCTCGCGAGGATCTGCTGGGAGCTGTTTGGCGGACAGGTAGTCGAGGTACTTCTGTGTCCAAACTGGCTCGACCAGAAATACTTGTCGCGAAATATTATGAATAAGCTCGATAATGGCAACTTGCGGGCTAACCTCTGTTTCCGGTGCTGCAGGTGCCCCGGCGGCTTTCTTGACTTTGACTGATCGCTTAGTTATTCGCTCGAAATATATCCCTGGCGGTACGGGTGTATATGTGGAACCCATGTTGGCCAGCCTATCTGCTTCTTCATTACTAGATCTTGCAATGTGTTTTAACTCGCATCCTTTGAAACTGCCCTCGAGTAGGTTGTACATGTCACGGTAGGCAACCATGTTTTCGGCGATAGCGTCGCACTCCTTCATTGTCTGCTGCACGATGAGGTTGGAGTCGCCGTAGATCATCAATCGGGTGGCTCCACACGCGACTGCCATCTTCATCCCATGCAACAAGGCCTCATATTCTGCGTCGTTGTTCGATGCCGGATCATCGGGTGGAAAATCCAATCGTAGGACGTATTGCAGCTTGTCTCCTCTGGGTGATATTAGGACGATTCCGGCCCCTGCTCCTTCGTTTCTTTTGGACCCGTCGAAATACATTATCCCGTTGCTCGTGTACTCAGGCGGTCCAGGTGTTTGTAGCTCTGTCCACTCGCTTAAGAATTCCACGAGTACCTAGGATTTTACTGCATTGCGTCCGGCATAAGTGATGTCCCAAGCGCCCAACTCGATGCTCCATTTTGCTATTCTTCCGGATGCCATAGGGTTGTTCATGATTTTACCGAGTGAGGCATCATTAACCACTATGATGGCGTGTTCCTAAAAGTAGTGCTTGAGTTTTCGAGCCGTAAGAACAACTCCATATGCGAGCTTCTGGTAGAGAGGATATCGTTGCTTGCATGGCGAGAGCACTTCACTTATGTAATAAATCGGTCGTTGGACTCCATATGCCTTGCCCTCCTCAGGTCGTTCAACTACGATTGCAGTGCTGATGACCTGGTTTGTTGCGGCTAGGTATAGGTAAAGTGGCTCCCTCTCTTGTGGTGTTGCGAGGACGCGTCTGCTTTGCAACGATCGTTTCAAGTCTGCGAATGCTTGTTTGGCTTCTTGGGTCCACTCGAATTTATCCGTCTTTTTCAACAGCTTGTAGAAAGGCAATGCCTGCTCTCCCAATCGCGCGATAAACCTGCTCAAGGCAGCTAGTCGCCCTGCGAGCTGCTGGACTCTGCGTAGATTGGTTGGCTCCTTCATTGTCAAGATTGCTTGTATTTTCTCTGGGTTGGCCTCAATGCCTCTGGCGGATACCAGGTACCCGAGAAGTTTTCCTGCCGGGACGCCGAAAACACATTTTGTTGGATTGAGCTTGATCCTGTATGCGTTGAGAGCATCGAATGTTTCTCTGATGTCTTCGAGAAGTGTGTCCTCTACTCGAGTCTTGATGACGATGTCGTCCACATATACTTGTACGTTTTTGCCAATGAGCTTGCGAGGCATTTTTGCATGCAGCGCTGATATGTTGCGCCTGCGTTCTTGAGCCCGAAGAGCATTGTCGTGTAGCAGTATACACCGTGTGGTGTGATGAAGACTGTCTTTTCTTCGTCTTCCTGCTTCATCCAAATCTGATTGTATCCCGAATAGGCGTCTAGGAAGGAGAGGCGCTGACAACCTGCCGTAGAGTCCACGATCTGGTCGATTCGCGGGAGGGGAAAGTTATCCTTGGGGCAGTGCTTATTCAATGACGTGTAGTCGATGCACACTCGAAGGATGTCAGTGTTCTTTTTGGGAACCAACACCGGGTTTGCTAACCAAGTGGATATCTTGATCTCCCTGATGAATTTGGCATCTAGTAATCTATTCACTTCTTCTCCAAGCGCTTTATGCTTGGGTTCTGAGAACCGTCGAGTGGTCTGCTTGATGGGTTTAGCATCCTTGAAGATTTCGAGTGAGTGCTCGGCGAACTCCCTGGGTATTCCTGGCATATCTGAGGGCTGCCAGGCAAAAATTTCCCAGTACTCACGGAGGAGTTCGACGAGCGCGGTTTCCTATGCTTGCGAGAGGGTAGTTGAAACCATCGCTGTATTCGCAGAATCTGTCGGGTGCACCTGATGTTTTCGGGTGTCGCTGTTGGCGCTGAACTCCAGTTCGGGCGCGTTTTTCTTCGTGAGGGGCATCACGGAGTGATCCGTGGTTTTTGCCAGCTCTTGCAATTCTTCTTGCATCCCGAAAGACTTTGCGATCTCGTTGAACTCAATGTCGCACATGTTGGATTTCTGAAAATCTCCGTCGATGGTGATAACACCGTATTCTCCGGGTAACTTGAGCTTCAGGTACGCATAATGTGGTACTGCCATGAATCTGGCGAACGCTGTTCGACCAAGAATGACGTGGTACTGTGAGGGCCAGTCTACGACTTTGAAGTCAATGAATTCTCTTCTGTAGTTGCTTTTATTGCCCAGCACAACTTCTAGATTAATTGTTCCGAGTGGACGGATTGGCTTTCCCGGAACTATTCCGTGGAAGGATGTTTCTGATTCCGCAAGGCCATCCAGGTTCTTGTTCATCCGACGGAGTGTGTCCGCGTAGATAATGTTGATACCGCTGCCTCCGTCCATGAATACGCGGGCCAGATCGTAGTTGCCAATTTGTTCTTGGATTACGAGGGCGGCGTGTCCTGGTCGATAGACTCGTGGCGGGTGGTATTTCATTGAGAATGTGATCGGTTGATCCGCCATCTTCAAGTATTCAGGCTTTGTTGGCGGAGTCTGCACGACCATGCACAACTGCCTTGTGTTGGTCTTTTGAGCTCTGCGGGATGGACATACCTTCTAGATCATTGCGAGTTGTCCTGCCGGATTCGGGTACGCATTGGCCCCAGAGTTTTGTGCGGGTGGCGCTGGTAGTGCAGCTAACGCCATGTTTGGATTTGCTGGTGGAGGTAGGGGTTGTGGCGGCTGGAACCCTTGGTGGCCTCCTCCTGGAAGTGGCGGGTAATTTGGAGTAGCTGCTAATCTGCTTTTCTTCGAGAAAGCCTCATGAATGTCATGGAACTTCCTACAATCCTTGAGGAGGTGCGTTGCCTTGGTTTTGCCCGTACGCTTATCTGTAAACAGATGGAGTGAGCAGTAAGCATCAAGGTCCTCCTGGGACTTTTTTCTTCAACCTTTGGTTTCCATTCGCGATTTCCTCGTCGTCCGGTGTCGCGACTTCGCGTGAATTCTGCTGCTACCATTTCCTCTCGATCCTCGTGGTCGTAGTATTTCCTTCTCTTTCTTCGGCCATGGCGATCTTCCTCGGGTGCGGGTGATGATGCTCTCTCATTGTGTACTGCGTCTTCTCCGTTAACCCATTTGTCGGCTATGTTCATCAGCTCCCCAATAGTTTTGGGTGCGGCTCTGCCTAGCTCCTCTCTGAAAGCAGTTTTTCGGGCGCCTTTTGCGAAGGCTTCAATTGCTACTTGTTCTGAGATGGTTCCCGCGGTGTTCCTGAGCGTGGTTCATCGTTGGATGTACTCGCCGGTGGATTCGCTGTTTTTCTGCTTGCAGGCTCGTAGTTCTTCGATGGTGGCCAGCCTCTTGTAAGTCGACTGTAAGTTTTTGCAGAAGTCACGGTGCAGGTCGTCCCACGACGCGTAACAAGATCTTGGCCTCCGTTCCAGCCAGCTACGGGCTGTGCCGGTGAGATGTAGATTGAGGTATTGCATAGCCGTGTTCTTATTCCCACGCTGGCATTTTACTGCCGTGAGGTAATCTTTTAGCCACTGAGAAGGCTCGAATGAGCCGTCGTACTTTGTCACTTCTGTGCTGAGCTTGAATCTTTTGGGTAGAGGTGCTTCGCGGATGCTACGGGCAAAACAGAGCGCTCCGCAAGTTTCGTCATCCGAAGAACCGGACGAAGAGCGTTCGCGATATCGCGATGCCCTTGCCTTGTCCACCTTATTTTGTGCGATGTCCGATCGCGCGTCGTATCCTGGTTGGTCGCGGTCGGCGTCCTTCCTTGGTTTCTTGCTTCTTTTTCGCGAGCGGCTGCTGTGGTGTCTCGAGCTTTTGTCTCTCGGGCTGCCCTCGCTGCTGCTTCGACTGTCGTCGCGACGTCGAGCTTCTTTTCCTCGACTACGACGTGGCGATTTGTCCCTTCTTGGCGAAGAGCTCCTACGCCTGCAGGACGTCTCTCTTTCTTTCTCTTTCTCCTTCTCTTTCTCCAGCTGCTCCACGGCCTTCTTGCGGTCATAGGAGGCGAGCCTTGCGGCTGCCAGTCCTAGCCCTTTGCGCACCTGTTTGTACTGCTCTGCCCGAGGGTCGCTTTCTGTCGGCTGGTTCATTTGCATGTAAGTTGCTGCGGCCAGGACCGCAGCGGCAGGAGTTTGCGGGTAGACGTTCCCGTCATCATCGACTCGCATGAGGGAGGACGTAACCGACCTGCTGGTCCCGCCCAAGGACTCGATATCCCTGGATGTTGACGCGTATCCCTTCCTCGCGGGACGGGTACCGACCGAGGGCGCTAGGGACAGCTCAGCTCGTCGTTGACTTGATTCATCCGCAGCTCTTCTTCGACGGGCTAGATCTATCCGCGCATCCTTGATGGTTGCGGCTGCTCTCACGAGATGATAATGGTAGGCAACCATATCCTCGTGTGGTGAATCTGCTGCGGGTGGCTTGCTCGTCCGCATAGCCTCCTTGGCGCGATCCCATGCTTCCCGCGAGACGCCGATTATGGCGCATTCTGCTGCACTATGTTCTGTCTCCGGGGGTTGCTCTGATCCCGCCATACAGACTTGTGCCAGTCGTGGCTCGTGCGTCCTAGGCGTAGATCGGAAAGCTCTTTGTACTCGTGAGGGTTCCTGTGTCGAGAGGGTATGGTAGTCGTTGGCGTTGAGGCGGACGGACTCGCCGCTTTTCTCTAGACGGGGGCGCGAGTCGACGGATCCTGATTCAGACCCTGATTCTTCCGGGAAGTGGAAGATTCCATCCCTGTCGGTCACGAACTTCAGGCTCCCGAATGTCAAGGTGACGCTCTTTTCCAGATCGTCGAATACCGGGCGAGATTCCGGCGAGTGAGGGGTGAACACGACAGATCCGATCCGTATAGGATTGTACGGAGCCGCGGTCGAAGGTTTCCAACGAGAAGTTGTCGATGAAGCCGAAGACGTCGGTGATCCAGCGCCCGCCGTTCCCACAGACGGCGCCAATTTTTGAATCTGTTGTTCGGCAAATCCCTCAGGTGACCCTATCGGGTTTCGAGTAGGAGAACCCATGAGCGCTGGTGGCGATCGTCGGCTAAACAGGGGGGAAGATTTACCCAGGTTCGGGGCCCTCGTAGAGGTAAAACCCTTACTCCTGCCTCTGTCGATCTGTATTAATAGAGTAGATCGGTTACAATGATGGTGGCTCAAGTCGAGAGTATGATCTCGAACTTCAAGGTTTTGGTGTTGCGGTATTGCTTGGCCCTCTCCAGGTAGCTCTCCTGGCCTTGTATATGCGGCCAGGTCTCGAACCCTACCTGGAGAAGACTCGAACTCTAACCCTAAGTCGGTTACAGATTTCCTAACTTAGCCCGCAAGATATTGCAGGTGGGCTCCGTGTGGGCCTTTCGGTGCTTCAAGGACTCCTCCTTTTGGGCCTTAACCTCGGGCCGGAGATGGGGGTGTCCTTTCCCGCAGGGCCTAATATCCATTCCTTCGTCAACCATGGTGGAGGATGAGGCGACACAACTCGTGGAGGCGTCGTCCGGGGCGCACGGCTGCAGGAGGTGCCATCTGGAGGCGCACGAATAGGAGGCCTCCGCAATGGAGGAGGCAATGACGTTCGTGTAGCCCGAAATGTCCTTCTCCAATGCCACCATGCAATTATCGATGGTGGAGAGGAGGTCGGGGACGTCGCCGTCGTATTGCGTGTGCAGCAGCAACGACACAGAGTAGTCGTCCGGCCCAACTTCTTGCGTCACCTCCCTTTCGACGCGCCCCTGCGGCTGCTCGTGGCATCGACTGAGGAAAAGGCGGCCGCGCGGTGGGTAGGGTAGAGCAGCGACGCGTCGCGGCAGCTCCTCGTGGCATCGACAGAGGAAAAGACAGCCGCGTGGTGGGGAAGGGGGACGGCAAGGTGGGAAATAGAGGTAAGGAGAGCGGTTGCACGGTCGAGAAGAGTGGCGTCTTGGTGCGTCACGGATGACTAGACCAGCGCACGGTTGGCCTCGACGCTCGTGCGTCACAACCAGCGGCGCGGGCGTGTTGGCACGCCCGATCGGCATCAGCCACAGTGGGATGGAACTCCCCGCCGCGTGCCAACAAGCCGCCGGGATTCCGCTCATGCCGGTGTGGCCGGTGGTATCCCACCAGCGGTGTCTCTACTCGAGGCCGGTCATGCCGACGTCTACGGTGTCGATGACGGCCTGGTGTACCGCTTGAAAACGGGCGAGCCGGGCAGGCCAATTGTTCTCGTCTACTTTTTCTCGGGCGGGCCGTTTGGGGTACCTATTTGGTTGTTTTTTTTTGTGTGTCCGGAGCTCAATGGACTATTTGTGGGTCGTTTGGGGTAGTGGTGGAGATGCTCTAACTCGTGCCTCACTGTGTGATGAGATTTTGAAGCCGTGACATTCGATATTTTTAATATTATTCCATGGTGTAAGACGTTGGAATCTTTGGCACGACAAAATCTGTTGTGAAGTCGGTTTCAGCGCAGTGTCTACCTTGTCCCTCCTTTTTCCCAAAGTAGTTGATGCACATGATCGAATCCGTCGGTGGTTATTTTTGTTGCACCAGCGTATGTAGAGACCATGGAACAATGTAATAACATACGGCCACGCACACAAGCCGCCCAAAGTCCAGTCATACATAGTAGTAGGAGCTAGGAAGAGAATCGTCATCCTCTCGGGCACTCCAGTTGGCTGGTCTCCTGGACTCCTGGTCCTAGCCTGTGCGCGTACAAGGGCAGCGACAAATGCCGTTTGTGTACGTCCACCGACGACGACGATACGTCGGACGTGGATGCACACGGCCGGCGCTACCTGATCGATGAACAGCCAACGGCCTGCAGCACCAAACAGTTGGTGTCTGCCTGCTCATGCTGCTGGCTTGGTGTTGGTGTGCGGTCAGTCTCTGTTTGCCTGTTCTCCACCGGTGTGCGGTCAGCTTCCCTCTTTCTATCCCGGCTTTATCCCTTTTCAGGATCGGTTTGGTGAGGACCTTTCGGGTGTTCTGTCCAGGCTTAAAGCGTTTTTGGGCGCTGAAATCGTGGAGAGGTTCTATATATGGGATTTAATTAGGGGCTGGGTTTACAATACAGTTCAGTCATCTCATGAAGATTCTGTTAACTCGCTGCCTTTCTGATCGCTTAAGGCGGAAGTGCTTAGAGCAACTCTAGTCAAAAAAAGAAAAAAAACTTAGAGCAACTCTAGCAGATCCCCTATAATCACGTAGCGGGAAACAGGTATAGGGTTACCTGGTAAAAATACTTTTCGGTATGGAACTCGCTCCGTCAGTACAAATACAAGATGGGATGTGCTCCACGTAGGTTGCCCAGATTTACGTCCCTTTTGTCTGCCGTTGGATCGTCATCGTGCGTCCAGAAATCATCGCTTCACAGTTCTGCATTTTAGTCTCTATGGTTTTCCGAAATATAACCCGCGCTCCACAACAAGGTCACTTAAACGAATGAGTATATCATGTTGTCTTTCATCCTTTCAGAACTTACAACAAAAATTGCCTCTGCAATGCTCTACTCTTAGTCTCGCAACAAATTCATGAGTACTTCAACAAAATTTTACATGTCGTGTACAAAAAAAAAATACAGTATTGCAACAAAATTTCACAAAATATTTCGAAAAATAAGTAATATAACAAGTGGAACACTATTACAACAAAAAACATGTATCTGTAACCATTAAAAGTGACAAATTATTATTTAAAATTCGGACTGTTTCAACAAAAATCAATATCTATTACAATAAATAACTATGTATTCACAACAATAAAAAAAAAGTGGGTAAACAACAAATATTATGTCGTAGATTCAGTTGTAACAAAAATCATCACCTATTCCAACAAAAAAGAAAACGGTAACAAAATAAAATCATGTATTTACAACATATGAAGGAGCAAATAAATACATCATTCCAAATGAATTCTTAAAAAAAACACATGTATTTTGTAGAAAATCATCCAGAAAACCATGGCAACATCTCGTTTGGGTTTTCTTAATAAAACGCGTACGAAATTGTTACAATTTTAGACACGTATGTAACTTTGACCAGAAATAACGAAATCACTTAGCGTAGAGGTGGCTGCATGTAATTATTATGTTGGCTTGCTGAAAAAATGTCGTAACACGACAAAAAGCTGAATTGGTGCTAATTCACTAGTACAAAAAGCCTTATCTGTGGCGCACCATTTTGCTATTCTGTGGCGCACCTAGGGGCCAGATGGATGCGCCACAGAATTCACGCCATAGAATATTTTTCTGTGGCGCACCGTGGCCGAGCGCCACAGAAATTTGCAATTCTATGGCGCACCAAGGGGGGGTGCGCCACAGAATTTTTTTTTGAATTTCAAAAAAAAAGCCGGCCAGATCTAGATCTAGATCTAGATCTGGCCGCCGGAATTTTGACGAAATTTCGAAATTTTGCCGGAGCTCGTTGGATGTCGTTGTGACCGTGGGCTTAGGTGGCTTGGTCGTGGTGGGTGGAGGATGGGGGTCACCGGAGTTGGTGGAGGAGGAGAAGGAGGAGCTCACCGGAGGTGGTGGTGGAGGAGGAGAAGAAGGAGGAGGAGCTCGCCGGAGGTGGTGGTGGAGGAGGAGAAGGAGGAGGAGGAGCTCGCCGGAGTTGGTGGAGGAGGAGCTCGCCGGAGTTGGTGGAAGAGAAGCTCGCCGGAGTTTGTGGAGGAGGAGGAGGAGGAGGAGCTCGCCGGAGTTGGTGGAGGAGGAGGAGGAGCTCGCCGGAGGTGGTGGTGGTGGTGGTGGTGGTGGTGGTGTAGGAGGAGGAGGAGAGGTGGTGGTGGAGAAGGAGGAGGAGGATGAGATGTGGTGGTGGTAGAGGAGGAGGAGGTGGAGTAGTAGGTGGAGGAGAGAGTGGAGAGGTAGAAGAGAGAAGGGGAGATGAGAAGTAGAGGAGAAGTGGAGGGGAGATGGAAAGAAGAGGAGGGGAGAAGGGTAGAAGAGGAGAATGGAAAGATAGGAAGAAGAGGAGGGGAGGAGGCAGGATTCGAAAATCCTGCCCAACAATTCTGTGGCGCACCAAGTGAAGGGGTGCGCCACAGAATTTTTTTTCTTTTTTTTTATTTTCTAGTCAAAAATCTTCAAACGGCCATAACTTTTTTTCCTTTTGGAATTTGGCGATTCTAAAAAAAGCTCACAGGCCGAAGGCGAGTGAGGTTGGGTTCCTTTTTCTCTCTAGTTTTTTTTGATATCTTGATCATTTTTTTTCGACATCGTATGTAAAAGTTATGCCCATTTTACTTTTTTTAACGAACTTTTGCTCAGAAAGTCGAAATTCATATTTCAAAATTTGATAAAAAAGTAGACCTTAAACTCTCTGTGCATCTATAAGGGATTTATTTTTTTGATGCTTTTTAGACCGCCAACTCTTCCGTCAAAAACTAGAAAAGGCGTTCCCGGGGGGGGGGGGGGGTGGGTCTGGAGAGAAGAAAAAAAATCTGTGGCTCCATGTATGGCTGGTGCGCCACAGAAATGTTGGATTCTGTGGCGCACCAAAGGCCGTGCGCCATAGAATACCACATTTCTGTGCACCAGATTACGTGCGCCACAGAAATGCTCGCCTGCAAATGTTCTGTGGCGCACCCTTCCCCCGTGCGCCACAGAATCCAACATTTCTGTGGCGCATATTTTGGCGTGCGCCACAGAATTAAATTTATATGGCGCACCACTCTCTGGTGCGCCATAGAAAGCATTCCATAGAAAGGCAGTTTCCTACTAGTGATTGGGCCTACATACGCTCACTGGCCGGCCCAAACTCGCTTCGCTCGCTGGAGCGACCGACGAATTCACCGCGTAGGTCTCCCTAACAAAAGCATTTTCCATACAAGATTACATAACGGATATTTAAACAAAAAAATTTGTGCGAGATTTATCAATCAAGATCAATGTACTAAAATTGAACTAATCTTCCAGAGCCGATCTACTGGATCCTGAGGTGGTCGCACTCAACCATCTCACGGACAACCCCCGTGAGCTCGTGCCCGTCCACCATGGCTTGGAGGCGGCCCACTGCACCGGATAGGCCTTCGTCGGTTTGTCTGCCGCGGTTGTGAGATCTTCAGTGGCTTCGTCGGTGCACATGATGGCCGGCATGACGTGCTCCATTAGCACATCCATGTTGCATCTCCCGAAGCCCCTGCCGCCCCTATGGTGACGAAGATTTCCCCCTCCGGCAGCGGAGGCAACTCGTAGTTGTTCTCCTCTCGAGAGAACCTATGTGGGTGACGGGAGCTACCCGCCTACGTGTCGTGAGAGGGGCGGGCCAGATGCTCCATGGAGGGGGTGAGCCCAACCCACGCAAGCCCTCGATGCTGGCCGCGCTTGTACGCTCCCTCTGATCGGTAGCGGTGCGCGTGCGTTCCTCCAGCTTCTCGCCCGGAGGCGAACAGTGTCCGTCGCGGCCTCCATCTCCTTTCCAAATCTGAACTTTTCTTTTGAGTCTATGTCATCTGAAATACCAAACCGTAAATTTTGCTAGTTTTGTTCGTGTGTTTTACGTGGCCGTGCTTCATTATTTAGGAATAAAAACAATAGACCTCCCCGTCTGACACCATCGGCAGTGTTGATCCTGGCATCGACGGTGACTAATTGCTCGCCGGAGTGGTCTACCCTCGCGGGTGGTTGGGATGGTGTATGCATACCCTAAAATGTTTCTCGCACCCTAGATATACGCCCGCGCGGCTGCTCATCCGGATCTCCGGATGAAATTTTCTAGGCCGGACCGATATGGATAAATTTTTTCCCTGCCGACATTACATTTGCTACTACAATTTCTTTATGTCTTGAAATGTTATATCTGCTATGGGAACTTCTTTGCGTGTACTAAAATAATTTATAATTTTCAATTCTCATTCTCAAAACTCTAGCCATGCCCCCCTACGTTTTTTTTCTTTAAACCGGAGATTGAAGGAATATTTTCTTTTTGTCTTATTTGCTCCACTGCTTTGAACCCAATGGATGAGTAGTATGATAACAGAAAATATTCTTATTCCTACTGGTCTTCTTCATTTTTCCTATGAATTCTGACACCCATCTCAAATATCAAATTGTATCCTTCTTATCAAACTTGTTCGTCGTCGTTGGTTCTTCTCTTTCTTTATTTCACAAAAGGCTCCATGGCACACTGAAAACTCTGTAAAAAAAATCTCATATACAATCCATGGTCATGGATGGCAATTACTATCTACTGGCCACATGATTGTACACACTCAACCACCAGTGAGCCACTAGTGGTCTACTCTATGCTACCTCTATAAAATTACAGGATGTAGGTAAACATTTTTGGAACAGCCTAAAGAGAAAGAGCCAAGGGCTGATGCTCAATTTAGGGAATATTCAGCTATGACTTAGGTAGAAGAAAACTACTCCTACAATATAGGACAGTAGCCGTGGCTATATTCTAGTAGAGCAAGTGCAGAGCACACCTATACTTTCAACGGATAAGAAAGACATCCACCCTACTGCAAATCATGCAAGGTTCTACTCTATAACCAGCAGTAGTTAACAGCTACCATTCCTATCCTACATGCATGTAGCCTGGATCTATTACCAACTTCCCTAAGTGGGATTATGGTATGATTAAGCCAGCCCCGCGCTAAGTTTTTTTTTCCTTTAAAGCGGGATTCAAGAATTTTTTTTTTGTTTTTTATTGCTCCATTGCTTTGAACCAGATGAATGAGTTACCATAACATAAAATATTCTTATTCATATGATTCTTCTTCGTTTTCCTATGAATTCTAACTCTCATCTCCCATATCAAATTGGACCTTCTTGTCAAACTTGTTCGTCGTCGCCGTTGGGTCTTCTCTTTCTTTATTTCACAAAAAAGGTTTCATGCCGCACTCAAAGCTCTGTAAAAAAGAGCTCATATACAATCCTTGGTCATGGATGGCAACTACTGCATGTCTAGTGGTCACATGATTGTATACTGATATTCAACCACCAACGGGCAACTAGTGCTCTATTTTATGCCACCCGTAGAAAATTACAGGATGTAGGTAAACATTTATGGGACAGCCTGAACAGAAAGAGCCAAGAGCTGGTGCTCAATTTAGCCAATTTTCAGATAGGACTTAGGTAGAAGAAAACTACTCCTACAATTTTCAGTTTAGCTTGATTTTCTCTTGTACCTCGGGGATTTTGCCTATGAAATATCTAGGGATCCCTGTTGATCAAAAACGATTATTAAATAAGAGATGGAAAAATGCTGAGGAAAACATGGAGGGTAAGTTGAGTTGTTGGCAGGGTAAGCTTATGCCTATTGGTGGGAGGCTTATTCTAATTCAATCAAGCCTTACCAATACCCCCCTTTATATGATGTCGTTTTACTCTTTACCTGAGGGGGTTAAAAAACGTATGGACTTTTATGGGGCTCGACTTCTTTGGGGAGAAGATCAGGGGATTAAAAAATATCACCTTGTTCGGTGGGACATTGTCTCTACCCCAAAAGAATTTGGAGGATTAGGTGTAAAAGACTTAAGATGCATGAATATTGCTTTATTGTGTAAATGGCTCTGGAAGTTGGAAACTTCCACGGGGCTTTGGCAGGGGTTTCTTATTAAGAAATACCTTAATGGCAAAACCCTTAGTGGGGTCCAAGTTAAGAGCGGTGATTCTTGGTTTTGGAGAGGCATCTTGAAAGTTCGTGATCTGTTTTACTCCTTCTGTCATCGAATTGTAGGGAATGGCAAAAAAACCCGCTTTTGGGAGGACGTTTGGTTGGGCGATTGCCCCTTCTCAACGCGATTCCGAAATTTATATGCAATCTGTGAATCTCATGAGGTCACAGTGCATGAAGCATTATCTTCAAATATGGGCATTCTCACCTTTCGTAGAATTTTGGCTGGAGAACCTCTTGATGTGGGAAAATCTGCGGTCTCTCTGTACGAAAGTGAGCCTCACGGACTCAGAGGATACGGTGATTTGGAAATTAGACAAGAAAGGTTTTTCGGTGAGATCGATGTATAGAGCTCTGAAAATCAATAATCTGGGGTTTCCTTTTAAGTTTCTCTGGAAAATTAAAATCCCGGCGAAAACAAGGGTTTTCCTGTGGCTGGCAACCCGTGGAAGTATTCTAACGAAAGACGTTTTGATTCATAGAGGATGGAAAGGGGATGACCTTTGTCAGTTCTGTGGGAATAAAGAGACGATCAGTCATCTTTTCTTTGCTTGTCCTCTGGCGCGCTATGTTTGGAATGTAGCTAGTTGCGCTTTTGGGTTTCGATCTAAACCCGTTTCAATGTTAAACATGTTGGGCCCTGGTTGAGAAATTTTCCTAAGAAGGATAGAAATCTCATCTCGGTTGGGATTACCTCAATTGTATGGGCGATTTGGAAAACTCGAAATAACGCCTGCTTTAGGCATATTAGACCTTCTGATCCGGCAGTTATAACAATATGATTGGTAACATGATTTCGTGGGGCAAATTTACAGGTAAAAGAGGAAAGCAAGAATGCGCTCAGTTGGGGAGCCAAGTTGTTCGTGCGCTTATCAAGTGAGACGCTCAACGCTGCTAGGGGATGGAGACCAACAGTCTTGAGAATACAAGGATGATTCAAGCTGTCAGCTGGTTTCTCTTTCGACTTTTGCAGGCTGTAATCGAAGTTTCTATTAGTAATTTAGCTTCTAGTCTCTGGTGCTGTTTGTTGACCTGCTTTAGTCTAGCGAGAGTTCTTTTCTCGGTTTACTAGACCTTTCGTGTTGCAGTCACTATCCCCCTTTCCTTTCCCTGTGTGGGGGATTTCGGGATGTTTGAGTGACTGCTTCTTTTTTGTTTTTAGTTGGTCGTTGCTGTAAGACTTGGTTTCTATTAATAGAAATCGGGAGGCTTTGGCCTTCTTAGCTCTAAAAAAAACAATATAGGACAGTGTCCGTGGTTGTATTCTACTAGAGCAAGTGCAGAGGACACCTATACTTCCAACAGATAAGGAAGACATTCACCCTACTGCAAATCATGCAAGGTTCTACCATTCCTACCCTACATGCATGCTGCCAGCTGGCTCTGTTACCAACTTGCCTAAGTGGGATTATGGTATGATTAAGCCTAAATCTAAGCTAAGTTCCAAACAGATGACCATACGCACCGGGACTTGTGAACAATATATATATATATATATATACTCCCTCCGTCTCGTATTAATTGTCATAAAATTGGACAAAATTTGATGTATCTAACGCTAAATTATGTCTAGAAAAATCCACTTTTCTCCATCTTTGTAACAATTAATTTGAGACAGAGGGAGTACTACACAATCAGCTACCTGGCCCAATCTTCGTTTTCGGAATGCGACAATGTGTACTTGGTGCTAGAGCATAAGTCCTTGCAGCTCTCTCAGAACGGCCGATGTTGATGTGTGTATGCACCGAGAGGTCGCCCAATACGACGTTGCAAGCAGTCCGCCCGGTAGCCATCGTGAGTGTCACATCGCTCAAAATAAGTTAGTGGAGAAATTTTCTCTTCTCTGTGCGTGTGTGGGTAGTGTATATGCTCTCACCAACTCCTTGGGTCGAATAATCCAACGGAAAGGTAGCTAGCCAGCTGGATTTTTCGTTGGAGAAAGGGGATCTTTCTGCTCCGTACGTTTTTCTCACGGAAAAACAGTATGAAAGGCTCCTAGTGTCCATGGTAGTAACATACTCCCTCCGTCTCAAATTAAGTGTCTTAAAGTTTGACAAAAGTGGATGTATCTAACACTAAATTATGTCTAGATACATCCACTTTTGTCAAAGTTTGAGACAATTAATTTGAGACGGAGGGAGTACATAATGATGATGACAGTATAGTGGATGCATTGCCGATTCGTCCCTAGACACGTTTACATCTAATTAGCGCCTACTAATTAATCTCGACCCTGCCATGTGATTTGTCTTCTTAATTAAGCTGTGAATAGTTTTACATTCTTGGAGTCTATAAGAATGTGTGTAATGATTTTGGGCCGGGTAGGAAAATTTACAGAGTGAGTACCACTTCATTCCATTTCGATTTAAAAAATAAAATCTTTCCTAGTTTTTGTAGAGGACCGACTTTTTTGTTTTGTTGGGAAAAGGTAATGTTATACATTTTATTTTCTTAACAACACTAAAATTATATCTAGTTTTTATTTATTTAACAAGTCAATTTAATAATGCAAAAACTATATTACCTATATCAATAAGATTGAATGTCTTGTTAAACTACATGAACACTTTGTTTGATAATGTGAACATTTGTTTTTCCAAAATATGAATTTTTTTCAAGAATGACTTTTTTTTTCAAACAAATTAACAATTTACGAAAACAATGAATTTTTGTTCACAATGTGGATATTTTTTAATCTTGAAAAAATCAATATAAATAAAGGAAAACGTAAATATGAATTTTTTATACAAGGGTGCCCAAGGTTTAGTCATACATATGAGGAAGAGAATTGTTCGTACGTCATCGTGTCCAGGCCGCGTGCGTACGAGGGCAGCGACAAATGCCGTTGCTGCCCAGAGAGATGTATACGTCGACAAGGACGACGATACGGCGGAAGAACCAAGAGATATGCTGTTGCACGGTCGAGTCAGCGAGCGAGCGTCAAAGCATGTAGATGCTGCACTGCAGTGAACAGCCAACGGCCGGCCGGTTCTGCAGCACCAAACAGTAGGTGCCGCCTACCCATTGCTGATGGGTGTGCGGTCAGCTTCCCTCTTTCTATACCTTGTTTCCTCTCCCTTTTGAGGATCGGTTTGGTGGGGATCTTTAGGTGCTGGCTGGGAGCGGATTTTCCACACCTACATGGATGTCCACCATCTATCCTGACCGTTCACTCAACTAGGGATATGAGCCAGCTAGTTGCTCGTACGAAGTGCATGGGAGGGATTTGACTTCCCAGAAAAAGTGTAATCTCCTGCAAAGCTCCACTCGTCCTAATTGTAGTGCCTAAAATACCCTTTGGTCTATCCAGCAGGAGACAGTAGGTGACACGGGTACTTTTTTTTCACGGACCTCGATCTATGGTTATTTCGAAAATGCATTTTTTACAGAATCATTTTTACCTTCTAAAAGCATGCAATTTGTTTACCGGAAAATAAAATTATTTTTGCCAGAATCATGCTCAAACAGATAATTCACATGGATTATGCATTAACGATTTTTCCGTATCAGAAAATTATCATGCATTATTATTTATTAACAACAAGAGAATACATGTAAGAGCATGCATTTTCTTAACGTGGATAATGCATTAAGAAGAAAAAAACCATTCATCATGCATTAACATTTTTCTACCATGAATCATGCATTAATACTTTTTATATTACATCTAAAAAACATATTGGAAAATGGAATTATATTACAATATTTTATCCATTTAGAAAATCGGATCATGGATTAACAAGCATTTTGCATCAGAAACGTACATATTCCGAAATAAAATTTCCAGTAGGTAATACAAAAAAAAAATCCAGCAACATTATACACATCATACAAAGGAATTATATCACAATATTTTCTCGCAACGACATCCACATACAAAATCAGTGCAAAAATCAAAGAGAACAAAAACTTGGAACTAACTTTCCAACATACAAGCTTTTTTGGGATCTTGCATTAGCAAGAAATTCAGCTTCAGGAGAGGATATTTCCACATGCTTCAGACCTAATTCGTACTGTATAACAAACTAAAAGGTGGAATCATACCAACAGGTCTGGAACATCACGTAAAATAATTTAATAAAATATCTGACAAGATATTTTAGGGATATAGGAAAACGAATCTTTAGATTCAGAGAAGGGAACAAAAAAATTCTGCAATCTCAGACTAAAATGCATCCAGATTATAAGGTGAATAAAAAAAATATACATCCGTCTAGGACCTATGCATCAAACATTTACAAAGAAGCTGATTAAAAAAAATTAAGAAATTTCTTCCCACATGCAACAAGAAACCGGATCTAGATCTAAAGAGAAGAGCTTGTGCTGGCCGGATTCGGTGGAGACAATTCCTTGCTGGAGATTTACGAGGAACGGCTTGTGTACGTCGGAGATGGTGCTGCCCGGCCAGGCTTCGCATGGCGCCGTCTTCCACGGCGAGCGGCGCCGCCGTACACCATATCCAAGTCCAGGGAGGTCGAAGATGGTGCGGCTGGGCGCCGCGCTCCGCATGGGCCCGCCTTCCACCGTTTCACGGAGAGCGGCGCCGACTTCCCGGACGCGGCAGCATCCCTCTTCACTATCTCTTTCTTCTCGTAGCCTGAGCGAGAGATGGCTAAGAACTCTCCATTAGAGCATCCACAATGGGACGCTTATTCACAGGCGTTAGGGATTAAATCCCGGCCGTTTTGCCTAAATCCCAGTGGTAAATAAGAGTTCGGCGCATAAATAAGAGTCCGACGCTTAAAAAAGTAGTACAAAATAGTGCTACTAAGCGGTGGGCGCTTACTGCATGGAGTAACCGACTAAATAAGCGTCTGTTTAAGCGTCACCGCATTGTGGATGCTTTTAGGAGCGAAATTACCGAGCTCCTCATTATGAGGCCGGTTGGGGTGTGAGCTGGCTGCCTTTCCTCCACCAAAAAGACAATTTAATGCCTAAACTACCCATGAATGATGGCCCAATCCAGAACAGGCTAAACGCGACTTTAGACGAGGAAAGTACACACATGGTGGGCCAGAGCAGGAGAGTGCGTTCACACGGGTCAAAGCTTCTACACGAATCTCCAACAGGCTTGGATGGCCATGATAGGTCAGGGACCTCCATGTAGGTGTGGCGTTGCATTTCCGGATCTTTAGGGTGTTTTGTCCGGGGCATAAAGCGTTTTTTTATGCGCAGGAATTCTAGGGGATTTAGGTGGTTTACAATGCAAGACATATAATAGTTCGGCCATCTGATGATGATTCAGATAGCACTAGGACTACTCAAGTTAACTAGTAGTATGGGAAAAAAATAGACCAAAGCATGATTAGCCCTTGGTGATCGAATTTTTATAGAAGAAGAGCTTTTTGTGAGAATATCCAGAAATTTGTCCCCGATGAGGACACAACTTAAGTCATTGGGTGAGCCACGGCTACCTCAACCACCGGGCCTGGCCTCTGCCCCGTTCTCTAGTATTATGGGAATAGATCTTTCTTTGCGGAAGTACAACTCCGCCCAACTTCTCTCTAAGCGTAGACCGATATATTAATATAGCAACCACAAGATACAACGAATTCGAAACATAACACCGTCTGAGGCAGCAGCCAACACACCCAAAAGAAGAAAAAAAAACAAAAGGAGACATAGGCGGATCGACTAAACGAGTGACCCCCAACCGCTGCGCCCTCGTACAAACTACCACCACGCTCCTAGCAACAAATCGTTGAGTACCAAGCAGTACCTTCAGGAAGGAAAGACGTGCTCCTACCCGGACCGGCACACTAGTCCTATGGTTTCGCCCGCCACACAAGGGAAGCAGATAGAGGGTAGGCAAGACACCCTTCAGGAAGGAAGGATGCCACTCGAAGGCGGCACCGCGTCAATGTCGGGCGAGCCTAAAAGGATTTCTCTCTAAAAACCCCTATCTACCGGTAGGGCGATCTGTAGCCCAAGAGGCCCGCAAGTATACCTGGCCATAACACGGGCTGGCCAGGCCTAAAGAGCACGCGACAAAAAACATAGCCTAGACCCATCTCGCCCTTCGGTCCCAGTTTTCAGGCCGAAGCCCATCCCATAAGTATAAAAGCTCGCCGGGCCTCAGGTCGGGCCTCTTATTTAAAACACTAAAATACATAGCCCAAGCCTGGCCCGGCCCAGTTTTCAGGCTCAAAACCCAGACCCAAGCCTTCCCCAAGGGAAAGCCCGTCGAACCTAGGCCCAGGAATTTTCGGCCGGGTTTCCCATGACCAGGTATACCAACAAGGACGAGCCTCGATACGCCGCCCACCAACATGCGTCCCCACGGTTACGAAGCCACCACCGTCATCTCACCGAGTTCTGAAAGATAGAGGTAAGGAGAGGCTTGGTCAAGGGTCATCAGTGTCGTGGCCGCGCGGGAGGGAACTACCTCCACCATCTAGGACGGTAGTCGCTTGATAGCATAGCAGTCCCCACAGGTCCAGCCAGGCATAGCGGGCCTGTAAATCCCCTGCGGGGTTACATTAGTCCTAATATGGTCCGGTCGGCCCCGTTCGGATCCCGTAAAGCTCGCTTTCGCTCTGCAACAGGCCGGCCGTCAACGCTGCTGCCCCTGGCACCCTCACCCCTCACCGTTGCCTCCACCTGCAAATCATGTAGTATGCCAAACCGGCTACCCTGACCCAGATGGGGCCCGACAAGCCCAGATCTAGGCCATGGGGGCAACCATCCCTCCAAACTCTGCAAGGGCCTACCACTGCTCCACAGAAACCCCCGCCACAACGTGCATCCGCGCATACCTGCGGGATTCGCCGCAGTCGCGCTACCTCCCTACCGGAGGCGAGCCGCCGCCTCCTGAGGACACTACAAGAAATATGTTGATACATCACCATTTTATAATGACTTTGGATGAATTGGTCATTATTCTATGACCATTTCAAACCAATTGGTCGTTGGCTGTTTGGAAGGGTCCAAAGCTGAAAACATAACTACCATTTTTGTTAGAAAAGTCATGATTCATTAGACGAATTGGTCATAAGCGTACAACATTGTGTTGCATTCCGCCACCTCGTCATTTTTGCTTATATGTCATCCTAGTTGTCTGCATAGGTAGTGCTGCATTGCTCCATCTCGTCATTTTTGCTTATGTGTCATCCTAGTTGTCTGCATACGTAGTGCTGAGCTGTCAATTTCTCTATTGACATTTTGGACCTACATGCAAGCAACTAGTACCGATGGGTTGCCTGGTATGCTCAGCTGTCAACGACCTCCGAACTTGGCCTCGCTGTCACGGCCTCTGAATTTGGCCTCCAAGTTGGAACCACGTCCGAACGACCTCTGAATTTTGTCTCCAAGCTGACAGGTGGGAACCACGTCCGAAGTGAGGCAAGAAAATAAGCAGACGTTGTAATAAAGGGCGAGGGGAGGGGATCGAACCCACGCCCTCATGAAGACGTTCGACCGAACCAACCAGTAGACCACGACCTGGTTTGTGAGTCTATAGGATATTTAGATCTTTTTGTATAACTATAACGTGTCCTAGGCTGCTAGGCTGGGCCGGTCGCGCTGCTGGGAGGGATCTGTCGGGCGATAATACTAGACTTACGGATGGGTTTGTCCTACGGAAACTGTTACGGACTGACTTGGAGTCGAATGAATGGCTGAGTTCTGATTCCCTCCTTGAAAATCGGATCAAGTTCTCATTTGTGTACCGTGCATGCTGCGCTCCATAACAAATTCCGTAGTAATTATCCGTAAGTGTAGCATTACTGATCGGTCGGGCTACTGGGCTAGGCCGGCCGCATGCTGGGAGGGATCGGTCGGGCTGCTTGGCTGGGCCGGTCGGTTTGGCATACATTTTTTTTTTCTTTTTTTCTTCTTTTATAACTTTTGGTTTTGAACTCCGATTTCAACCAAATAAGTTTTGATTTTTTTTAAACATGTCTTATGTTATCATAGACTATTAGGGGGCATTTTTAGTCAAAATAAAATAAAGTACCCCTAAGGTTTATATATTGCTTCATATAGGGTTGTGAAGATTCTTAATTAAAATTTTGTATTACTCTTTTAAATTCAAATGCAAGATATTTTTTGGATTACTCTTTTAAATTATTCCAAGTTTATTATTTATTATGCATGATAGGTCACATATCATGATACAACGCGAAGATTTTCCCTTTTTTGAATTTTTTCAACCTTTGACACCGATTTCGAAATACAGTCAAAACGGGAGACATGATCGTTCATAGCTATGTGTTGAATCTCGCAGAACTCTTGGTGTATCTCTGATGAAATAGGTACTTTTGTACCTAAAAATGATTTTTACAAAAATTCAGGAGCCCCTACGAGGTACCTGTAGTTCAAATTTGGCCAGGTTTCACCGGAATCGGCATAAATTTGTCTTTTTCAAAAGAGGCATATGTAAATCTTTTTAGAGGATGCAATTTGGTTATTATTAGATCAAACATGGTCTAATAACTTTATAAATTTACGTGGTACAATTTTGTAACATATTTTTGGTAGGTGCTTGATACGTCATAAACGTATCCCTAATTTCTGATGCTCCATGATGATATTATGACAATTGCTACATGTTTTCTCCCTTCTTTATGTCATTTTTATCGATTTTCTGGACTAACCTATTGACAAGATGCCACAGAGCCAGTTCCCTGTTTTCTGCTGTTTTTAGTTTCAGATTTTTTTTTTTTTGGAAATATTCTCGAAATTGGAAAGTTCGAAGCCCGGAAGTCCTATTTTTTCCGGAAGCATCCAGAAGACCGAAGATGAGTCGAAGAGGGGAAACAGGGGGGGCACACCATAGGGGGGGGGCGTGCCACCTTTGGGTGTGGGGCCCCCTGGCCTCCACCGCCGTTGCCCTTTCACCTATTTAAGCCCCTTGGATGGAAAACCCTAAGGACCTGATCAAAATCCCTAGATCAGGATGGTTCTGAAGCTGTTTTTCAGCACTCTGCCGGAGAGAAAATCATCACCGGAGGCTTCTACATCACCATGCCTGCCTTTGGAATGATGCGTGAGTAGTTCATCCTTGGACTACGGGTTCGTAGCTGTAGCTAGATGGTTGTCTCCTCCTCATAGGCCTCCATGTTTAGATCTCCCGAGCTTCCTATCATGATCGAGATTGATCTTATGTAATTCTATACGCTGTGTTTGCTAGGATCCGATGAAGATTGACCTTATGCCAAGGTTATTATAGTCTTTATTGCATATGTTATTTGTGATCTTGCATGATTTCCGTTGCTAGTGGTTGCTCTGGCCAAGTTGTTGCTAGTGACTCCAAGAGGGAGTATTTATGCTTGATAGTGGGTCATGCCTCCTGGTTGCCTTGCTCGAGTGACAGAAACGTGAAGGGGGAGGATGTGTTGTTGCCATTAGGGAGAAAACAGCGGTGAGAGTGCCCGCATCCATAATCATTGCTTACATTACACACTTTGTTTAATGCAATTATCAGTTGCTTGCAACTTAATACCTAAGGGGGCTCGGATGATAACCTGAGGGTGGATTATTAGTCATAGATGCAGATGGATGTCGGTCTATGTATCTAGTTGTAATGCCCGCACTAAATATCATAGTAATATTCATGACATATTGTGCACTACGGTGCAACCTATATTTGTCGATTTCCCAGATGTAATTTGTTCACCCAGCATGCTATCTTTTATGCAAACTATGAACTCTGGTCCATTTTTCCACACTGTTAAAGCAAACCACAACTATTTCCTGCTTTCTTTACTTACTGCAAGCATACACTATTTTCCACACTATACGTCTAATCTTTGTTTTAGCAAGACCAGTGAGATTGACAACCTCACTGTACCGTTGGGGCAAAGTATTTTGGTTGTGTTGTGTGCAGGTTCCACGTTGTTGCTGACACCGGTGAAGCGCCAGCACCACCATCAGTGGCATCAACCTTCCGAAGGTCCTCTTTCTCCTACTGGATTGATAACCTTGGTTCGTAACTAAGAGTAAATACCTACCGTTGTGCTCATCATACCCTCCTCTTGGGGTCTCCCAAGAAACGTGTGTATCATGAGCATCAAGGATATTTTCTGGCAAGGGGAGTCTCTCACTCTCAACCTCTTTATTTTGTTTATTGTCTTGTTTTTTTTCTTCTCTTTATTGAAAACACAAAAAATTAGTTTACTTCATAGCTATTATTTATTTGCTTGCTTTTATTCTGCTAAAATGATTATTCCTGAAGTAGAGGTTCGTTCTTTTAGGAAACAAGGGGGAGAAAGTTTAAAATATACTTGGTATAGAATAAATGATGCTCATAAGAGGTGCACAAAAAAAATTCTACCTTGATACTCCTGAGAAATTTTTATGTTGGTATTTCTGGCTGGTATAGGCATGTGTTGGATACTCTTACGGGTGGAAATTTTCTAGGAACTCCTGCTTTGGAAGCCTGCAATTTGATTGAAAGTTTAGTAGGAGCACCCCCCCATTACAACTGTTAAAAGGGAGATCACTTTGGAGGATGTTATTGATAAACTAAACTCTTTGGAAATGAACTTATCAGTCTTCCTTGATAATGCTAGCAAAGTTAATGAATTACTAGTTACTATTGATAAAAGAATCACTGCTCTAGAAGCTAGCAACACTCATGATGATCAAAGTTTTAGGATTGGTAAACTAGAGGATGCCATGGGAACTTTAAGCTCGACCTTTTCATCTCTTAAATTAAAAAAGGAGAAAGCCTTTGTGGGAAAGGAGCAAAGATTTATGTATGCTCCTAAGATGGCTAAACCCAAATCTCAATATGTGCTGAAAATTGCTAAAATAATTAATCAGACTAAGAGTGACCTTCATGTTGAATCTTAAAAAAAATATAAAGTGCCTATTGCTTCAAATAATGGTTTAGAGGAAGGTCTAGATGATGCTTCTTCACTTGAAAATACTTGAGTTGATCTTTTAGACCAAGCTGAAAGGCATTAAAGAAAAGCGCTACCGGGAGACAACCCGTTTTATTTCTCTGTTTGCATTCAGTTTTCCTTTGTTTTCTTTGGTGTGCTTTGCACGTGGGTGTTTTATATTTCCTTAGAAACCCCTCTGTATCATTTTTTTTTGAGTTTTTGTTGAGCCAAGTAAAGCCTCTAGTGGAAAGTTAACACTATATTTCGGATTTCTGCGCAGAAAACAGATTTCTGCTGTCCATTGTTAATTCCGTTAAAAATCACAGAAAATTCAAAATGACCTAATCTTTTTTGTGCTTAATCCTGAGTTATATATGCAAATTTTCTTAGAAGACCACTTTTTTATTTGATCAACAGAAGATGTTCTAAAAAATCGATCTTTACCGGCTGTTCTGTTTTGACAGATTTCTGCCATTTATCGCATTTGCATCTTAATCTCTTTCTTTTGGTGTTCTTTTGAGAAAAAGATTTTTGAAAGAAGTTGTCACAGTATCTAATGTGTTTTTGAGTGTTATACTTGTGTTGAAACTGAACCATGTGAGTTTATTATTTCAATTGCACTAACGTTGCTAATGAAGTTTGTGAGAATTTTGATGTGAAGGAAGTTCTCAAGGGTCAAGAGAAGAGGATGATATGATGTGATCAAGAAGAGTGAAAATCCTAAGCTTGGGTATGCCCTAGTATTACTTCCAAGAAAATTCCAAGAATACTCAAGCGTCTAAACTTGGGGATGCCCAAGGCATCCCCTTCTTCATCTACAAATTATCAGGTCACTTCTAGTGAAACTATATTTTTATTCGGTCGTATCTTATGTGCTTTACTTGGAGCGTCTTTTATTTGTTGACTTCAGTTTGCTTTTGGTTTTGCTTTTAGTTTGTTTTTAATTTTTCAATAAGCTTGGTTGGACCCCAGAATTCTTTTATTGGAGAGTGGCACGCTCCACCTTTTCATGAGAATACGTTGTATTCTTAATCTCTGTCTAGTTGCTGCATTTATTTAGCTCATGTTTTGTATGCATCACTTTTCAGAGCTGTTAGTTTTAGTAGTATTATTTGAGTACTCTCATGTTTGCTTTCTGTATCATAAAGAGTATTTTTGTTAAAGCATGTTTTGTATGGTGCTTGTTGGGAGAAAGAAAATTATTGCTTGAAGTAGAATTTATGACAGTACTAGTAGAAGCTTGTATAGACTGTGGCTAGGAGTTTTTCATTCCATGCTAAATGTTATTTTAGTTTTGAATACGTGTGGTTATTGAGCAGCATGATTAGCCTCAAATAGCTGAGAGTGTTCAATATGTCTTGAAAGATTCATGACTTGTACTTGTCATAGTAAAGCATCAATATATGGTATTCTCTTTCGAATGTTTTATTTGGTTGACTTGGCACATGCTCACACCATGTTTATGACTACATACCAGTCACGAATAGCCTCCATGACCACTTAGTTTTTGAACTTGTGATACCGCTTATGTTTTAATTAATGATGCTTATGTCGTTATGCATGATTATGGCTCTTATGCTCTCTTGATTCGTCGCTCCCAATATTTTGGTAGCCTCCACCTGTACTGAGTATGAGCTCTACTCGTGCATCCAAACTCCCTTAAACCAAAGTTTTTCCCATTGTGTCCACCATACCTAGCTACGTGTGGTATTTAACTGCCATTCTAAAGTAAATTGCTCATGTGTTACCTTTAAAACCTTCAAAATTACTCCTGCTTTATGTTCCTGTTTTTGCTCATGAGGACGTAAATAGAGAATCTTTATCTCACTTGTTGATTGGATTTCACACTCTGGACTAGTGGCTTCATCGCTTACCCAAATGATAGAAGAGCTGGCAGCGGGGTGCCCAGCCCCAAATTAATGCAAACAAATTCTCTTCACTATTTTTGCCCCTGACTTATCAGTCAAAGCATAATTGTGTAAACAAAAGAGAAAGAGGGAGGACCTTGTACACCAGTTATGTCCTTCACCATGGGAGCCGCTCTTGTGAATCCATTTGACTTGTGACGTACTGTATTTTCTGTTCACCATTCGTTGACATTAGCATACGTCTCCCAAAATATAGACACTCCTCCGCGTATGTGATTGTTGGCAGGCACCCGAGGATTTGGTTAGCCATGGTTTGTGAAAGAGGGATGGGAGGAGTGTCAAACTTTTAATACCTATGTTTAATAAAATAAAATCTATAGCACATGAGTGATCCCTGCTTCCCTCTGCGAAGGGGCTTTGTTTTACTTTTATGTTGAGTCTCCATCTTCTAACTTTATGCATAGTTGAGAGAGCATTTTTTTCCATTCTGAGTTCTATGTGCATTTTTCCCATAAGTATCAATAATTACTTCATGATGCGATATCATTTGTTCTTAAATTATTTGTTATAGTCTTCCTCATGAACTTTTAAGGTGTCCTTGCATTTATGTTTTGCCCCACTCTTAAGGACTATCGAAATATCACTTTGCCATGCTTTCTCTATACCCAAAACAAACGTTTACCTTTTTTTGAATTATTATTCATGATCCTTTATTTGAGTTACTCTTCGTGATGCAAAGTAATTGCTATGCTCTATTATTAAAGTTTTATTTATCATGCCTGTGTTTAAAGTTTTATGATCTCAGCGTGCATATGCTTTTTACATTAGATTCATCAAGTTTATGTTAGTAGCATGTCACCTCAGAAATTATTGTTTTATCGTTTACCTACTCGAGGATGAGTAGGAACTAAGATTGGGGATGCTTGATACGTCATAAACATATCCCTAATTTATGATGCTCCATGATGATATTATGCCAATTGCTACATGTTTTCTCCCTTCTTTATGTCATTTTTATCGATTTTTCCGGACTAACCTATTGACAAGATGCCACAGAGCCAGTTCCCTATTTTCTGCTGTTTTTAGTTTCAGAAAAGTTGTTCTGGAAATATTCTCGGAATTGGAGAGTTCGAAGCCCGAAAGCCCTATTTTCCCTGGAAACATCCAGAATACCGAAGAGGAGTCGAAGAGGGGGCAACAGGGAGGCCACACCATAGGGTGGCGCCCCCCCCCTTGGCCGCGCCAGCTATGGGTGTGGGGCCCCTTGGCCTCTACCACCTTTTCCCTTTCGCATATTTAAGCCCCCCGGATGGAAAACAATAAGGACCTGATCAAAATCCCCGAAAAAGTTTCGCAGCCGCCGCACCGTCAACCCTAGATCAGGAGGGTTCTGAAGCTGTTTTCTGGTACCCTACCGGAGAGGAAATCATCACCGGAGGCTTCTACATCAGCATGCCTGCCTCTGGAGTGATGCGTGAGTAGTTCATCACTGGACTACGGTTTTGTAGCTGTAGCTAGATGGTTGTCTCCTTATCATGATCGAGATTGATCTTATGTAATTCTATATGCTGTCTTTGCTGGGATCTGATTAATATTGACCTTATGACAAGTTGAATATAGTCTTTATTGCATATGTGATTTGTGATCTTGCATGCGTTCTATTGGTAGTGGTTGCTCTAGCCAAGTAGTTGCTAGTGACTCCAAGAGGGAGTATTTATGCTTGATAGTGGGTTCATGCCTCCTTGTTGCCTTGCTCGAGTGACAGAAACGTGAAGGAGGAGGATGTGTTGTTGCCATTAGGGAGAAAACAACGGTGAGAGTGCCCGCGTGCATAATCATTGCTTACATTACACACTTTGTTTAATGCAATTATCTGTTGTTTGCAACTTAATACCTAAGGAGGTTTGGATGATAAACTGAGGGTGGATTATTAGTTATAGATGTAGATGGATGTCGGTCTATGTATCTTGTTGTAATGCCCACACTAAATATCATAGTATTCTTCATGTCATATTTTGCACTACGGTGGAACCTCTATTTGTCAATTGCCCAGCTGTAATTTGTTCACCTAGCATGCTATCTTTTATGGAGACATACCACTAGTGAAACTATGAACCCCAGTCCATTTTTCCACACTTTTAAAGCAAACCACAACTATTTCCTACTTTCTTTACTTACTGCAAGCATACACTGTTTTCCACACTATGGGTCTAATCTTTGTTTTCAGCAAGATCGGTGAGATTGACAACCTCACTGTAACGTTGGGGCAAAGTATTTTGTTTGTGTTGTGTGAAGGTTCCACGTTGTTGCTGACACCGGTGAAGCGCCAGCACCACCGTTAGTGGCATCAACCTTCCGAAGGTCCTCTTTCTCCTACTGGATTGATAACCTTGGTTTCTAAATAAGGGTAAATACCTACCGCTGTTCTCATCATACCCTCCTCTTGGGGTCTCCCAACAAACGTGTGTATCACGAGCATCAATGCTTAAAAAAAAATTGACACTCCGATAATAGAAAATGATATTTTTATTCAAAGCAAAATAAAACTTTTTCTTCGTCAACATTGTTAGTTGTTCCAATAATCATCTTTTTGTGGAATATGGGAACATTTAAACAAACTATGCCATGATTATGGGCATAACATCCGTCATTTGGCCCGAAAGTCATGAATCTTCGTAGATGATAGCTAATTTCTGTGAACACTTTTTCGCGATAATTGGCGTATTCCAAGTTTATTATATTTTATGGTTACTAGGTCACATATTATGACACATTGCGAAGAAGGTTTACCATTTTTTTCAATTTTTTTGAACATTTTTTGAACCTTCTATGTCGATTTCGGAGTACGATCAAAACGGGGGGGCATGACCGTTCGTAGCTAGGTGTTGTATACCGTGAAACTCTTGGTGTATGTGTGTTCAAATAGGTACTTTTGTACCTAAAATTTATTTTTGCAAATTTGGCACATGTAGTTCAAATTTGGCCCGCTTTCAAGTGAGTCGGCAGAAATTTGTTTTTTTCAAAAGAGGTGTATGTAAATATTTTTGGAGGAAGTGATTTGATTATTCATAGATCAGATATGGCATAATATCTTTATAATTTTATTTGGTCCAATTCTATAACATATTTTTGATAGGTTCTTCACAAAAAAATCATTTTTGACACCCCGAAAATTGAAAAATGATATTTTTATGCAAAGAAAAATAAAACTTTCTTCGTCAATATTGTTCATTGTACCAGTATGCATATCTGTGTGGAATATGGGAACATTTAAACAAACTATGCCATGGATGTGGCCATAACATCCATCATTTGGCCTGAAAGTCATGAATCTTCGTAGATGATAGCTCATTTTTGTGAACACTTTTTCATGACAATTGGCGTATTGCAAGTTTATTATTTTTTATGGTTACTATGTCACATATGATGACACATTGCGAAGGTTATCTATTTTTTTTTGAATTTTTTTAACATCTTTTTAACGTTTTATGCCGATTTCGGAGTACAGTCAAAACGGGGGACACGACCATTTGTAGCTAGGTGTTAAATATCGCAAAAATATTGGTGTATATCTGATGAAATATGTACTTTCGTACCTAAAAAAATGATTTTTACAAAAAAAACATGAGCAAACTACGAGGCACCTGTAGTTCAAATTTGACCCGCTTTCAGCTGAATCGACAAAAATTTGTCTTTTTCAAAAGAGGGGGGGTGAAAATATTTTTTGAGGAAGAAAGTTTGTTATTTGTAGATCAAATATGGCATAGTAACTTTATAATTTTATTTGGTGCAATTTTGTAACATATTTTGGATAGGTGCTTCACAAAAAAAAAACTCATTTTTTACACTCCGAAAATGGAAAATGATATTTTTATGCAAAGAAAAATAAAAATTTCTTCGTCAACATTGTTCGTTGTTCCAATATGCATCTTTCTATGGAATATGGGCACATTTAAACAAACTATGTCATGGATGTGGCCATAACATCCATCATTTGGCCTGAAAGTCATGAATCTTCGTAGATGATAGCTCATTTATGTGGACACTTTTTCGTGATAATTGGCGTATTGGAAGTTTATTATTTTTTAATGTTTACTATGTCACATATAATGACATATTGTGAAGGTTATCCATTTTTTTGAACATCTTTTGAACGTTTTATGCCGATTTCGTAGTACGGTGAAAAGGGCGACCTGACCGTTTGTAGCTAGGTGTTGAATATCGCAAAACTCTTGGTGTATCTCTAATAAAATTTGTATTTTCGTATCTAAAAATAATTTTTACAAAAAAACATGAGCAAACTACAAGGCATTTGTAGTTCAAATTTGACCCGCTTTCAGCTGAATCGGCAGAAATTTGTCTTTTTCAAAAGAGGGGGGTGAAAATGTTTTTTGAGGAATAAATTTGGTTATTTGTAGATCAAATATGGCATAATAACTTTATAATTTTATTTGGTGCAATTTTGTAACATATTTTGGATAGGTGCTTCACAAAAAACCCATTTTTTACACTCCCAAAATGGAAAATGATATTTTTATGCAAAGAAAATAAAACTTTCTTCGTCAACATTGTTCTTTGTTCCAATATGAATCTTTGTATGGCATATGGGCACATTTAAACAAACTATGTCATGGATGTGGCCATAACATCCATCATTTGGCCTGAAAGCCATGAATTTTCGTAGATGATACTTTATTTCTGTGAGTGGGAGGGACATCGGAGTGGGTAGCCGCTTGAGGCAGAGAAAGAGAGACGGGGAACCGCAACGCGACGACGTGTAGGCCGACGTGCACCACGTCACTCGCAACGTCCTCGACCCGGAACTCGCGCTCGACACCGTCGCCGGAAAGGAGGACGACACCCGCTATTTGCAGAGTTTCGTCAGGGCAAGTAATGGTGACAATTGTGGTGAGGTGGAACGTCGGGGGATGGTCGGTGCAGCGGTGGAGGTGGAACGTTGGGGATTTTTTTGGTTCTGCGGGAGGCAAAGTGTGCAGTGACACATAAGTGGTGGAGGTTCCGCCCAACTGTTAGTTTAGTGTGATGGTTCTTATTGACAAGAAGTTCTATCGAGTTTTCTAGGAGTTTTGGTGATTTGTTTTGTGGGTTTGCAGGAAAGACGTACGAGAATCACGACTAAGGGAGATTTAATATAGTTTGCATTTTTTCAAAATTTTCTTATAGTTTTAAGCCCCCCAAAATTTCCCTCCAAAGTCCAAACCCAAAAAGGATTTCCGTCCCAACTGTTGATACCCAAAAATATGTCCCTCGGGGAGCTAATTTGCCGCGCCCACTCCCTCCGGCTCCGAGTCAATCCCCACCCCTCGGGATCCCTAGTTAGGCACAAACCATAGACCACTCCTTCCGCCGCCGCCTCTCTCCAAGTTCCTCTTTCTCTCCACTTCCCTTGCCACCGGCCTCCTCCACAACCACTCCGACGCCTTCTCCCGAGCCCCACCCGCTGCCTCTCCAACAAGGCCGCCGCCGGATACCCCTCCCGGCCATCCATCAAAGCGTCGATGTGACAGACAACAGGTGCAGCCTGTAACTAATCTAGCATCTTCGACCTCGGATCTCTTGCTCCTCATCTTTGATTTCTCTCTACGTTTTTTTTGTAGTTCCACTGATAAGATGCTTGTTTCGTTCTCTTTCATCTCCTGAAGCTGTTACCTGCTGATACGTCCATTTTTCATCACTAATTTATATCATAATTTTCTGCTATTCATCGCTATATTTCATGTTAAGCATGTTTTATAATTTTTGGAGAATAAACACCAGGACCAGAAATCTAATGGAAAAAGCACCGTCGAGATACCATATTTCAGAAGATCAGAAGAAGAAGGGAGACATCCGAGGGTTCCTAAAAGTCCAAAGGAGGAACACAGCCAAGAGGGGAGCCAGAGGGGGCCCACCAGGGGCCCACACCTAGGGGTGGCGCCCCCTGGCCGCGCCAGCTAGGGATGTGGTCACCCTGGACCACCTCTGGGGGTCATCTTTGGCCCCCGGGGTCCAGAGGGAACCCTAAGCCTCATTCCATCCCCAAAGAATTATTCCTCCACCACTGCGGGGCGGAAAACAACCGAGAGAGAAAAACTCTCTGGCAGGGACAAATCTGCCGGGGAAATTGCTCTCCGGAGAGGGGAAATCACCGCCATCGTCACCGTCATCGCTCGGGGCATCATCAAGATCGTCATCATCATCGTCATCACCACCAGCACCATCACCCTCATCATCCACCTTCATCCCGCTGTAATAATTAGGGGCCTCTATCGTTGTTTTGCATTAGATCTCTCTCCCGGTGTGGATTACTTGTTAGTAGTTGATGCTTGTGAGATTTATCGGTGTTTGCAGTTTATGACCAGATTGTTATCATCCATTATAGCACCTATGATTATGATCCATATGATGTGTTGTGAGTAGTTCGTGTTGTTCTTGAGGACATGGGAGAAGTCAAGTTGTTAGTAGTGAAGTAATGTTGAATACAATTAATGTTTGATATTTAAGTTGTGGTGCTATTCTTCTAGGGAAGTCATGTGAACGTCGACTACATGATACTTCACCATTTATGGGCCTAGGGGAATGCATCGTGTATTTGGCCACTAATTGTGGGGTTGCCGGAGTGACAGAAACCTAAACCCCCGTTAGGAAACCATTACACGAGGGAGCATAGGATCCCGGCGTTTAAAGCTGTCGTTAGATTTGTTTCTCAATTACTTTCTTGTAGTTGCGGATGCTTGCAAGGGGTATGATCACAAGTATGTATTAGTCTTGGATTGGACGGTACATTAGAATAGATTCACCCACACAACACTTATCAAAACACCAAAGTTATTCAGCTGCATGGAACAAAAACATTTGACAGAAACCTCCCGTGTGTCCTCGAGAACGTTTGTTAATCATAAGTAAACTCACCGTCTTATCCTTTTCTGAAGAAAGGATTGGGCCACTCGCTGCAATCATTACTACTGCATTTTATTTACTCGCACTTTATTTATCAAAAACCCCTACAAATCCGTTTTCTAGTATTTACAGTTATTCCTTCATCGAAACTGCTTGTCAACACCTTCTGCTCCTCGTTGGGTTCGACACTCTTATTTATCGAAAGTACTACAATAAACCTCCTATAATTGTGGGTCATCAAGGATATTTTCTGTCGCCGTTGTCGGGGAGTGAAGCGCTATTGGGAAGTGGAATTGATAAAGAAAGCTTCTGTTGTGAGTGTTGTTTTTATTTCTGTTTTTGTTTCTGTTTAATGCTCTATACACTATGTTTGGAACTCCTTTTGAGTACCTATTTTCGGGAAATGCTGCCACTACTAGGGTAGTAAGTGACCCACTGCATGATGATATGGATCCCTATAAAATACCTATAAAGATTGTTAAACATGTTATGGATAACTGCTATTCAGGGGATGGAAATGTCCATCCCGGTGATCATTTGCTCTTTTTACATGAATTACGTGAGTTGTTCAAGTGTGTAGGTATTACAATGAGCCAAGTGAATAGGAAATTATTCTCTTTGTCATTGACAGGCCGAGCCTCTTAATGGTTCAAGCTGCTGAAAAATAGCCAGACTATTGAATGGGAGGAAATTGTACCTCTCTTTTATTCTAAATTCTATCCTCCAAGTGAAATCCATAGAGATCGGAATTATATATATAATTTTTAGCCTCATGATGGAGAGAGTATTGCCCAAGCATGGGGGAGAGTGAAGTTACTAATGCTCAAATGCCCCATTCATGAGCTCCCCAGTAAAATCGTTATTAATAATTTCTATGCAAAGCTTCCTCTTCATGATAAGGATTTATTGGATGCTTCTTGTTCTGGATCGTTTACACGTATGAAGGATGAAGCTAAATGGGATCTTCTTGAACGTATTCAAGAAAACACTGAATCATGGGAGAATGACAAAGATAGAAAGTCAGGTATAAATTATGATTATGAATGCATTAAAACCTTTATGTCATCTGAGGATTTTCATAATGTTAGTACTGCTTATGGTCTTGATTCTCAAGTTGTTGCAAACTTATATAAGTCTTTTGCTTCTTATTTTGAGATTCCTAAAAAGGAATGGGACAAGTACCATGCTCCTTATAAAGATACTGTTAATTGTGTTCCTGCTAGTTATATAGAAGTTCATACTATTGATTCTATTGTGCCTGAACCTTATTCTGAGAAAATGCCTTTCCCTGCTAAGGTAAAAGAACATTCTATGTTAACTAGTGTGGTTAATAAAAGTGTAAGGAAACCTGTAGAACCTACAGAACAAATAACTGTAGAACCTACAGTAGCAATAGTAAAGGACCTTGTTTCTGAAAATGTAGAAGAGGGACACATTATATTGCGTGAAGATGCTTCTAATATTTTCTATCACCCTAGTAAATCTAGGAAACCCATTGTTCCTATCCTACCTGTTGGGATAGGTGATCATTGTTATTATGGTTTATGTGATATTGGTGCTAGCTCTAGTACTATTCCTTATGAGCTTTATAAAGAAATCATGCATGAAATTGGTTCTTCTGAACTTGAGGACATTGATGTGATTATTCAACTTGGTAATAGGGAAACTATTTCTCCAATTGGTATTGTTAGAGATGTGGAGCTCTTGTGTGGTAAAACTAAGTATCCTGCTGATTTTCTAGTACTAGGCACTTTTACTAGTGACACTTGTCCTATTATATTTGGTAGACCTTTCTTAAAAACTTGTGGTGCTGTTATTGATTGTAAAAAGGAGAAAATTCTAACAAAGTTTGATTGAGAGTCTTATGAATTTAATTTCTCCAAATTTGCTAAAGCACCTTAAGCTGAACTGCCTAATGAAAATTATAAAGTTGAACAATTGGCTGCTATTGCTCTTACTCCTAATAATCCTTTGCAGCAACACATGGAAGACCACGAAAGTGATGTCTTTATGAAAGAAAGGAATGAAATTGATGAGATTTTCCTACATCAGCCAACAATGCTGAAACATAATTTACCTGTGAAAGATTTGGGTACAACATTACCACCCAAGGAAGATCCAGTTTTTGATTTAAAGCCTTTGCCAGATAATCTTAAATATGCTCATATTGATGATAAGAAATTATATCCTGTTATTATTAGTTCTCAACTTTCTGATAAAGAAGAGGAGAGATTATTGGGGATATTGAAGAAACATAGACACTACCAGAATCCAGAATATTTCTGTGAGCCCAGATATTTTCCTGTCGTGCCCGCAACTATCCCACAGGAAAATACTTTACCCTGTCAGCCAGATGGTACGCGACAGGAATTCTATCTAATTTCCTGTGCGCTTGACAGGAGCCGACAGAATAACAATTTCGGTGGCCAAAATCTTCACGCGCGGCGCGCACTGCGAAACTAACTTCCCGCCCCTTGGGCACTTTTCGCGCCAACCCAAATTGCTCGAAATAAATCCCTAGTTGCAAAGTTACCCCAAATCTCCAAAATCCCAGTCTCCCAGATCCCCAATCGAGCTCTCGTCCAGCCCGGCCCGTCCCCAAATCCCGAGCCGCCGGTCACCGGCCACGAACCCAAATCCTTCGCCGCCGTCTGCGCGCCTGCGCCGCCCCAAGTCTCACGGTCATCTCGTCGGTCCCCTGCACCCTATGCCAGGGACGGCGACCACCGTCGCCACAGCGTGATGTCCGCGCGGCGACCCCAAATCCTCCGCTGCCCCAAGTCTCACCGACATCTCCTCCGTCCCCAGCACCCTATACTGGGTTCGTCGACCACGGTCGTCACCACCTGGGGTCCCTCAGCTGCCGCCCCGTCCCTCTCGGAGTGGCGCTCATAGCCAGCCTCCGCCTGAGCCTCTCGCAGATTCCTGCATGTCGAATCTGAACCGCGTCATATGCTGCCTGCTCTTACCTTGGTGCTTCGTTGACCAACGCCTCTTCCATCTCCAACGCCTTCTCAGGCTCAGTGCACGGTGGTGCCAGATCTTTCATACGGAACTATAGTACAGGTAATATATATATTCCAACTCTAGATTATTTGGAAGCCAATGTTTCCAATTTCTGCTCTTGGCTACGATTGTAGTACCTGAAAATGATTGTTCAGTTTCTTTGGAGGCCTAAGTACCATCATGAAAAAACACATTAGCACTTTAATTGTGCATTAACAAAGATCTATATTTGAACAGTTTTATTGTCTTCCGGTTGAACGATTGATGCTTAATGTAATGCGCGCCTACTGTCCTGCTACTTGTATATAAGAATAAAGTATATTTGGCCGGGAAACAGAGTATACTAAAATAGTATATTCACTATAACTAGTTCTGAGATCTAATTTTATACCAGAAGGCTTGTAATTTTTTTTGGTGCACTAGTATTTGACAAGTATAAAGCATTCACTGTGTTGAGTGATTCTAATTTTATAGCTTATTCAATTTATAATGCCCAATGGTTCTGGCTTCTGCAATAGACTTTATGAAAAAGGAAGCTGCAAATTTCTACTTGCTTATTTGTTCTGTTTTGGTTCTGATGCAATATCTGCAATAACATTTTCTCCCTGTGGTTTATATATTGCCAGCTAGTACTGTCATATGTTACTGACTTATCTTGGACTGCCGGATCAATACCTCTTTGCACAGTTGCAATGGCTTAAAGAATATTTGTAGGGTAGTTGTTCTCTTTTAAGTATCATAAACTATGTACACATTCCCATAGTTACTACATGGTGGGTGTGGTAGGACTTGGTCTTGATTTTTCTGTCCATATAGCGCATGTTTGTTAGTCAGCTTGCTGACTGCATGCTTTTTAAATTTTCAGCAAGATTTTTGTAAGCATAAACTTTTATCTTTGAATATATTTCTGTTAGTTTTATGCTTTGTGCTGATTGAAGCTGAAACTTTTTGTGCATGTATATTGAATGCAGCTGAAACTTCCTACGTTTGTTTTGTTTATGCAGAGTGTGACTCCAACTATACTAGTAAAGCCCTTCTACCAGTAGCTGCTTGTTGATTATGTCTAAAGGTTAATATTTTTGCTACTTGTTTATTGGAACTTTCTATTTTCTTACTATGCAATAATCCTAATAATTTGTTCCCTTTTATGTATATATGTCTCAATTCAGTTTCTTCATATTCTTCCTATGTCCATAACTTTTTATTTTTTGTCGCTTTCTTATGTTAGGATTGATGAACCATTGTTATGACAATTATGATGAACCTACCAATTATTTTTTTGCAAATCTAAAATATTTTCACTCAACTCCATGTTACTACTATTTTGCAATGAGAAATAAGCCATGCATTTGTCCTTAATACGATGAAAGAAATAATTTGGTGTTGTTATGCATATTATATAGGTTCTGCTGTGTGCTCATGTCATCATCAACCTGCCCCTGTTAATTATTTGCTGTTTGTATTAGCAATATAAAAACATGATGAGTTTTGTTTGTGTTCTTCCATCGCAGAACCAACATGGTTGAAACTTCTATGGCTACAATGAAGTTTTGCTGAAACTGATAGATGTGAGCTTGCAGATCCTCTTTAGATTCTATGCTACTGTTTGTACAAAGGTAAATTTCCCCTATGTATCATTGTGCAAATGCACTTTACAATATTGACACTATGGTTTTGTAGTTTGAGCTTTGGTCATTATTTCTATGGTTTGAATCATATCTGACAGGATTTTGGAACAAAGCACTGAATAATTATTTGTAGATGGATCGATGTTCGATTGGAGAACTTTCCTGTGATGAAAACAAGTTAGGTGTATATGCCTAAGTTAATTCCAGAACTGCGATCCAAAATAATTGTGATCATTATATCTTGTAGATATTGTCATGCCTGCTATCTTGTAGCAACCCTTCCAACTTTTAGTTGTTGACACTTGCATGTTTACAAGTTAAATTATGTCCCATGCAGGATCATGTTAAATAGAAGCCTGCAACCTGATCTGCTACGGAAGCACTGTACAACATAAAGGCTATGGTAATGGAAAATTGGTTGATGTACCTGTGTGTAGACAGTTGCACCTGTGTTTTTGCTGGGCTTTGGTTTCTGTATGAAAATCCCATGCAATGTAAAGAGATGTGAAACTATAACTTTTTTCGAAATGTAAGCATTGTAATGGCATACTGATGTGCTGAGCACTCGGATAATTATGTGGATAACTGTTAAGATTTTTTTTTGTTTTTTCATTTCTTCTTTCTCCTGACGGTAGTGTCCTGACAGGGATACATTTGTTTCTGGTTGCCAATTCTGACGTGAACATTTCCCTGTGAGCCAACCAGTACCGTCGGAGAATAGGGGAAAACCAACAGGAAAACCTTTTCTGTCGGCCGGCTGACAGGCATAGTTTATTTTCCCTGTCAAGCTATTCCTGTCGGATAACCCTGACGGTGCGCTGACAGGAAAAACTATTCCTGTCGGTTTACGCTATTTCCTGTCGGTTTTGGGCACACAGGGCTATTCCATTTCTGGCAGTGAGAGGTGCTATTGGTTATACTCTTGATGATTTGAAAGGGATCTCTCCTACTATTTGTTAGCATGCTATTAATATTGAACCTGATGCAAAGCCAGTTGTCACTACACCACGGTAGAAACTTGCCAACACTATTGTGTAGGGAAAGAGGAAGCAAGCCTAACAAATTAAGTGTCGGCGTAGGTATAAAGATTTGGCATCAAAACATCTGTAGGCAAGGATCCAGAAGCGCAGACAGGAAGTGTGTCGGCACTCACTTAGCAACCAAATAAGTGTCGGCGGTCACATAGCAACAAAGAATGTGTCGGCACATGATGCTTTCTGTCGGCGTATGTTCACACGTGGCAACCAAATAAAGCTTAGAATTTTAGGCGCGAGGAGTGAAATTGTGGCGCGACGAGCGGACATTCTGGCACGGAGACGAAAGAAAAACAATGACTAAATTCTGTTCCTCGGCGCGGAGACCTAATATTCCCCAATCCCGCACGCAGCGCGCTGAACCCTAGCTCCCCTCTGCATCAAACTGCCGCCGTTGCTTGCGTGTTCCTCCGCCGCCGCCTTCTGCAGCCACCGCACGACCTCGACTCCCTCGACCTCATCCCGCCGTCGAGGCTCCATCCACTGAGCTCCGCCGCTGCCGGTACCCATAGCCCCGAGCGCTCGTCCCCGTGCTCTCTCTGCCTTGGTGCCGCGGCCGCCTGAGCCTTCGGGGACCACCGCGAGCCTCGTGAAGGACGAAGTCCACGCCTCCTCCTCCTATCTGGATAGTGCCCTGTCCGTCGGCGACTTCCCCGCCTCGGCCGCACCGCTTCTAGCAGCGATGAGGTCTGCGTCTCCTCGGCCGACCACATGCTTCCGGTCAGTTACTTCGCCCCTTGCAGGTGCTCTTCATTCCCAGCGTAATTTGCCAATTTGGTGCGTATGATGGTCTTGTGCTTACGACTTAGGAAGGATTCTTTGTTTATTTGATTAGGCTCTGTCTTTGTTTAATGCGATGCATCAGGGGTTGGGGATTGTGATGTCCGGAAGGAGCTTAATTATGTCATATTTTAGTATTTAGCAGTCCACTTACAATAAAGAATATTATTTTTGTTCCATTGGCATTGTTGGTGTGCAGCCTCTAATCCATGTATGATATGTCTAGATTACTAGTACTGGAGTACTCTAGTTGCTATGGACCCGTGGAACTTGAGATTATTTTTGTACTAAGGCTATTACATTTTATGGTGTACATACAAATTATGTTCTACACAACGTTTGACTTGATCTGTAAACTTGGGGGAACTTATAAATTACAAGCAGATGGCTGAAACATTTCGGTGCTCTTTATAACTGAATTTTTGTAGTGCTGCAGGTGGAGGCAAGAGTGTATAAGGGAGGTTGGCAGCTGGTAATTACAAGTGAATCTGTGACCGTGTCATCCAAATATTGATCAGCTCCTGGAGTAGTAATAGAGGCCAAGCCTTGTTACTTTGGGTAAGCTGTTTTGCTTCCCTTGGATATTTCCAAGTTTGCGGATTTGTGCGAGCATGTGTGAAGTTTATTACTGTGTCATGGGAATGTTATACTTTCTTGAACGCTAATAAAACGTTGGTTACATTCAGATACTTCAGAATTTAATATTAACGGTGCCCAATGGATAAAACCTGGTTGTCTCTGCCTAGGTACATTATATTTAATTTTTCCTCACAATTAGTAGGTTCTCTAATTATGCCATGATCTGTTCTAATATGAAATTAATGAAAAACTTGTAGGCACACAAATGGGTATATACAGGGGGTAGGCAAGTTTATAGAGTTTGCTTTTGCTAATTCATCGCGTGGAAACAAAATCCTATGTCCTTGCAAAAAATGTGTGAACTCATCTTGGAGGGAAGAAAGTACAGTACATGAGCATTTGATATGTGATGGTTTTGTAGAAGGGTATGACACATGGTTATTTCATGGAGAGCCTAGTTCTTCTATAAATCATGACGGTGTGCAAGTAGAGAATTATCTTGCACATGATGAATTTTCTGATCTGCTTCGAGACATAGCATGTGGACTAGATGATAGGGGGAATTTGGAAATGAACAATGAGGATAATGAGATGGAAGTTGATAATGAGACCAAAGCTTATCTAAAGTTGGTTGATGATGACAGTCTAGATATATATCCTGGGTGCAAAAAAATTTCAAAATTGCGTTTTGTTGTTAGGCTACTACATCTGAAACTTCTTGGGCGTTGGAGTGACAAAAGTTTTGACATGCTGCTTGATTTACAAAGAGATCTTTTACCTGAAGGGTCACTGGTACCTAAAAATTTCAATGAAGCTAAGAAAATAGTTAAATCCATTGGGCTTGGGTATGTTACTATTCATGCATGTGAAAATGATTGCATACTGTTCCGAAAAGAATATGATAAGGAAAATCAGTGTCCAAAGTGTAAAACTTCAAGGTGGAAATCTGAAAACAAGAGTCCAGATGGTAAAAGGGCACATAGAGTTCCTAGAAAGGTTCTTCGTTATTTTCCAATTAAAAGAAGGTTTCACAGGCTTTTTATGTCCCCTAAAAGTGCTGCCGATATGAGGTGGCACGATGAAGAACGTACTAAAGATGGTTTGCTTAGGCATCCAGCAGATGCTGAATTCTGGAAGGATTTCGATGACAAACATCCATTAGTTGGTAAAGACAGCCGCAATATTCGAATGGCAGTTGCTACCGATGGCTTCAATCCGTTTAGGTCATTGAGAAGTACCTATAGTGTCTGGTCTGTACTTTTGATTCCATATAACCTTCCTCCTTGGGTATGTATGAAGCAGCCTAACTTTATTCTTAGTTTGCTCATTCCTGGTCCTAAGTCACCTTGTAGCGACATGTATGTCTATCTTGAGCCATTGGTAGATGATCTAATAGACATGTATGTTGATGGTGTAAGAACATATGATTCTTCCAAGTCTGAGTTTTTTTGACTTGCGTGCTGCCATCCTTTGCACCATACATGATCTTCCTGGTTTAGGCTACACTCATGGCTGTGCTACCCAGGGTGAAGTAGCTTGTCCTGAATGCCACTCATTTACTGGTTCTCTCCAATTGAAAAAAGGCGGAAAATTCTGCTATATGGGTCATCGTAGGTTCTTACCATCCAAACATAGGTATAGAACAGATCTCAAGTTATTTGACGGCGTGACTGAGCGTAGGACAGCACCTATACCGCTTACTGGAAAGGAAATCATGGATTTAACAGCCAATCTTCAGACATCCTTTGGAAAGGATCCGTCTGGCAAGAAGACAGCAAAGCGAAAGCGCAAAGATGGTGAACCAGCTCCTCTTTATAAAAGGCAATCTGTGTGGTTTAGGTTGCCCTATTGGAAAGATTTGAAGCTGCGTCATAATTTTGATGCTATGCATGTAGAGAAAAATGTGTGTGACAACATAGTGAACACTCTTCTAGGCATTGATGGGAAATCAAAGGATAATGTAAATTCTCGCTTGGACATCCAACAACTTGGTATTATGAAGGATCTTCATCCCGATGAAATAGAAGAAGATAGACTTTATATACCTGCAGCGGAATATTGGTTGGAACCCAAGCAAAAGAAACAAGTTTGCCAAGTAGTGAAAGGAGCTAGGTTTCCACATGGCTATGCAGCTGATATACGCCGTAATGTCAATGTTCTTGAGAAAAAGATTTCTGGACTTAAGAGTCATGACAATCACATTCTATTGCAAGATCTTCTTCCTCTAGCAGTTCGAAAAATATTGCCAACACGAGTATGTGCAGCATTGACTCATGTAAGCAATTTCTTCAAGAAGATTTGTTCACCTACTATTCGTGTAAGTGATATGGAAGCTCTAGAGGTTGAAATAGCTGAGACCCTTAGCATCCTTGAAACTATATTCGTACCTAGTTTTTTTGATGTGATGGTCCACTTGATGGTGCATCTTCCTGCACAAGTGAGAATTGGTGGACCAGTACATTACCGGAGAATGTGGTCAACAGAAAGGTGATATAACAAAGCTAAAATACCACAAATTATTTTCCTACAAATGAACTGAGCCTTGTATTCCTAAAAAATATCCTAAATATGTAGGTTCTTGGGAAAGTTCAAAGGCTTTGTTCGCACTAGAAGCCATCCCGAAGGATCAATTGCCGAGGGATATTTGTTTGATGAGTGCCTCACCTATTGTTCTCGCTACTTACAAGGTTGTGAAACTAGGTTCACTCGAAAACAGAGAAATTTTGAGGAAGTTGGTATGGAAATCTCAAATACCACTCCCTACTTCTGCAACAACAGGCAAGCTTTGAGTGGCGTGAGCATTGTATCATTAGGCTACACATCTTGGCTGCAAGCACATAGATATGTCTTGTTTCAGCATAATGAAATACAAACTTTTTTGACGTAAGCCATCTACACTCTTATAGTTTCATATTTCCCCTTCTTATCCTCTCTATTGTTGCAATAATTAATTTAGCACACAATTGCAGCAAGCACCTTGAGCACCTTTCCACAATTGGTCTTCACAGTCAAAAGGCAATTGCCACTATGCACCATGAGAAGTTTCATGAGTGGTTTGAACAACATGTAAGTACCAAATGACATGACCAATTTATGCTCAAGTATGATGATATTAAATGTTAATCTATGTAACTAACGACGGTTTTATACATACTCAGGTGCAAGCGTTAGTTGAAAGAGGTGTACAAGTATCTAAAGAAATCAAAATTTTAGCACATGGGCCTTTTAAAGTTGCTAGAAAATACAACAGTTATGCTATTAGAGGTTTGAATTTCCATACATACTCTAGCGATGTGGGTAGACCTGTTCAAAGCAGTGGGGTAGCTATATCTGTCGAAAGTTCAAGAGGAAAACAAATATATTATGGCATTATTAGGGAAATAATTGAGTTAGATTATCGCCATAGAGGAAATATGGTGCTCTTTCGATGTGACTGGGTTGATAACCGTGTACCAAACAAATATAGTTGTGGTGATTTTCTGGTTTCTATGTAGTTGTTTTGGGACATAGACCAAGGTGTTTTTGAGTGGTATATGAAAACAACACATATCAAATGGAAGGAATTCAAAGCAGATTTGAAGAAGGATTACTTTGATGAGGACTTGAAGTATGATGAGTTGGAGTATGGTGCACTAATAAAATCATGTAATGACAGAGTCCATCCTGATCAATGGAAGGGGCTTGTTGATTTTTGGATGACTCCAGAGGCTAAGGTAAGAGATCCATGTACCATTAGAAGTAATAGTCACTCTTATTTATAAGAACGTGTGTATTACCTGAACATTGGTGTATTGGTCATATATATGACATAATGTGAATGACATTCATAATTAGGCTCGATCCGAAAGAGGCAAAGCTAACCGTGGACATCATAAACAAATTCATACTGCTGGAAGTAAGAGTTTTGCTCGTGTTGATCAAGAAATGGTATGCAATTCTGTTTTATGTTAATGTAGACCTCAATTTTGCATCATTTGTTCAGTTCTTATCCATTTGTTAAGAATTGTCATATACTACATGCAGGTTGAGGAGCAAGGGAGATGCCCACGGAGGGACGAATTGTTCATTAGGACACATACACATAAAACTGGAGTTCCAAATGAACATTCCACAGACATAATTGTAAGTACATATAAGTATTTTATCCACACAATTCCTCTCGGTTCATTCTTCTGCTATAACTAATTACCTATTTCTTTTGGTCTAAATTTGCAGCAAAAACTCCAAGACAAGGCTGAAAATTGCCCATAATTATTGGAGAAGAGTATGAAGGAGGGCGATCTGTTCTCAAATGTTTTTGGAGTAGAAAAATATGGATATGTGCGAACAGCAGGTTTGGGGGCAACTCCATCTGGCCTCGAACTTCCAGGAGTTCGGAAGTATAAGTCTACCAAACTTCAAATAGAAATGGAAGCTCGTCGTCTTGCTGACAAGAAGGTGGATAACATGTAGAAAGAAATGGATGATATCAAAAATCAAATGGCTGAGATGCGACAAATATTTTTGGCTTCAAATAATTCTCAAACTAATACTCCACTACAGGTAGTACTATTTACGGATTGTATGCTGCCTTGCAAAGCAATCATCCATTATGTTGAACTGCTTGCTTCCAATGTAGAACACAAGCTTTCCACTAGATGACCATGAAGAGTATGGTAATATGTATGATGAGGTGGAGTCAAATGGTAGCATGCATGATAGGACTAGGAATGCACAACAACAACATCAAGTGCAGCAAAAGGTACATTCATTTGCCACATATACATACTTCTAATCTTTTTATGTCTATTTATGCTCTAAAATGGTAGCTCTTTATGTAGAACATAAGGGCTCAGCAAGGTGCTCGTCAAATTGCTAATATTGGCCGAGAAGTTGATGATGACGTAGAGTCAAATGCTCCACTTAGAAGAGAGATTCCTCTTCCACAGCGACCAAATGGCAATCTAGGGGTAAATATTTGTTTGCTACATACATAGTATTTGATCTTTCTACTGCTCTTTTAACTTGTGTTCTGATTTGCATTTTATGCCTTAGGGTGGAAGAGAAGTGATACTATATAGCATTACTAGGCCTTTAAATGTTCCGGTTGCAAAAGGTTTTGTCCAAAGATTTGATGCGCATGCTATGGTGGGTGGTGTGCCTCTTGGTGCTCAATATTCTGAAGTAGTGTACAAATTAGATACTGTGTTACCTCGACCATATGGTGATGTTCTCAAGTTGAGTTCTGCTCGTGGAAGATCCATTGCATGGCCTACTGCTATGGTGAGCATATGCACTTATTTCACTATTTTAGTATTAGGCCATTGATCTCGACTTGCTAATTAATGATGATGATTATTGTAGATGAATGATGTCAAGAAAAGGAATGTGGTACCATGTGGTGCATGTATTAAACCTTTCTACTGTTGGAAGTACTTCTCTTAGAAAAAAGTGATAGTATACTGTAGCATATCAAATGCTAACTAACCATACATGGAACAATGAGATGATGAATGATAAGTTGAGTTTTGTACGTGTGAACTCATATTCTGGAAGTTTAGGACTGCATAACTAGCATTCTTAAATACATGAACATCTCTTGCATATTAATCTCTTGAAAATGCAGTAAAACAATTTTCTTTTAACATACAGTTTATGTTAGTTTCGATGTTCACATGTATTGTTGCTTGCATATTAAACTGGAGATCTTTCTAGCCATACTTCAGTGCCTATGTTCAGATTTGTAGGAGAAAAGATAGAGCACAACCATCAGCTTAGCTTATTGTTTGAAACTAGCCGTGGCATCTCCGTTTTCAGCCTATGACTAGTAAATAATTAATTCATATGCAGATAGGGAAGTAACTTCATTATGCCGTATGTAAGATAATACGAGTACCATTTAAATCACATGTTTGTTCCTGTAACATTGTTGCTGAATTATGCAAGTACAGATGATTTGCATAACTTTATGTTGGTTATTGTGATCTTCAATGTCTCTTGCCAATATGTAGATGAATTCAACATGGTGATAATTGTTGTATGATCTTTGCAGGTACTTAGTAATTGGAAACTTAATCGGACCGGATGAGCACGGCAGACATGACTTTTGTTCAAGTGGACACATGCAGAACCGTAGCTTGGGTTTGTTATATGCTTTATGACAGAACTTGTGATGTGATGTAGAGCTTATTATGTACTAGAGACATGTCCGAGAGACGAGTTTGACTGAAATACTTGCGGTGCAAGTGCATGTAGGACTATGATACTTTTGAACTGAATGTGATGAATGCATTGTTGTCCTGGTACTATTGCGTAATTGTTGTCTTGTGATACGATGCTTGGTTTTGATGAATGCATGGTTCTGCCAATGATATATGGGTTTTGATGCAAGTTTGAGCACAAATATGGGCTTGCAGTGTATATTTATTGGTGTTGGTAGGGCAGAAACAACGACTGGCAGTCTGTAGTCATAGATATGCTATGTCCCAACATACCACTAGTCGGGGTACGTATGTTACAACCCGACATACTATCTGTCAGCGTAGGGGTGTTCAATAGTAACCCATGCTCTGTCGGCGTAGGTATGGTACAACCCGACATACTATCTGTCGGCATAGGGATGGTTCAATGGTAACCAATGCTCTGTCAGCGTAGGCACGTTACAACCCGACCTACTATCTCTCGGCGTAGGTGTGGCATTAGGGACAGTGAGTCTGTCGGCAAAACATGTTTGTGTCGGCGTATCTTTCCTCGACTGCTTTTGCCCCGACTCTCCATGTTCTGTCGTCGTATCTCTTGCCAACATGGTATCTGTCGGCAAAGGTACCCTACGCCGACAGATGCTTCGTTTGGCAAGTTTCTACCGTGGTGTACCGTGTTGAGCATCAACGCCGTTTAAATCCGAAGATGAAGGATGTGGTAAGAAACAAGGTATTGAAACTCCTTGACACTCGTATTATTTATCCTATTGCTGATAGTAGATGGGTTAGTCATGTGCATTGTGTCCCTAAGAAAGGAGGGATGACTGTTCTGCCGAATGAAAATAATGAACTTATTCCTCAAAGAGTAGTAGTTGGTTATAGGATGTGCATTGATTTTAGGAAGGTTAACAAAGTTACTAAGAAAGATCATTATCCTTTGCCTTTTATTGATCAAATGTTAGAAAGGTTGTCTAAAAAAACTCATTTCTGCTTTCTTGATGGTTATTCTGGGTTTTCTCAAATTGATGTTAAAAAGCTTGATCAAGAGAAAACAACTTTCACTTGTCTTATGGAGCTTATGCTTATAGACGTATGCCTTTTGGTTTATGTAATGCTCCTGCTACCTTTCAAAGCTGCATGTCTGCTATGTTTCATGGTTTTTGAGAAGAAATAGTGGAAGTTTTCATGGACGATTTCTCCATCTATGGAACTTCTTTTGATAATTGTTTGCAGAATCTTGACAAAGTTTTGCAGAGATGTGAGGAGACTAATCTTGTTCTTAACTCGGAGAAATGCCATTTTATGGTTAATGAAGCAATTGTTCTTGGACACAAAATCTATGAAAGAGGTATTGAAGTTGATAGAGCTAAAGTTGAAGCTATTGAGAAAATGCCCTGTCCCAAGGATGTTAAAGGTATTCGTAGTATTCTTGGTCATGCTGGTTTCTATAGAAGGTTTATTAAAGATTTCTCTAAAATATCAAAACCTCATACTAATATTCTTAAAAAAGATGCACCATTTGTTTTTGATGAAGATTGTGAAGAAGCTTTTGAAATTTTAAAGAAGGCTTTAATATCTGCCCCTATTGTTCAATCACCTGATTGGAATTTACCATTTGAAATTATATGTGATGCTAGTGATTATGCTGTAGGTGCTGTTCTTGGACAGCGGGTAGATAAGAAGTGAAATGTTATTCATTATGCTAGTAAAAATCTTGATGCTGCTCAAAAGAATTATGCTACCACTGAGAAAGAATTCCTAGCTGTAGTTTTTTCTTGTGATAAATTTAGGCAGTATATTGTTGATTCTAAAGTTACTATTCATACTGATCATGTTGCTATTAAGTACCTTATGGAAAAGAAAGATGCTAAGCCTAGGCTTATTAGATGGGTGCTTCTCTTACAAGAGTTTGATTTACATATTGTGGATAGGAAGGGTGCTGAAAATCCTGTTGCTGATAATCTGTCTAGATTATAAAATATCCCTGATGACCCTATTCTTGTTAATGATAGTTTTCCTAATGAACAGTTAGCTTCAATAAAAGTGAGCTCTCAAGAGAGTCCATGGAATGCTGATTATGCTAACTTTATTGTTTCCAAGTATTTGACTCCTACCTGTACAACTCAGCAAACAAGAAAATTCTTCTATGATTTGAGGCATTATTTTTGCGATGACCCACACTTATATAAAGAAGGTGTTGATGGTATTATGAGAAGATGTGTTCCTGAAAATGAACAACATGAGATATTGAGAAAATGTCATAGTAGTGCTTATGGAGGACATCACGCTGGAGATAGAACTGCACATAAAGTTCTACAGTCAGGTTTTTATTGGCCTACTCTCTTTAAAGATGCTGGAAAATTTGTTTTATCTTGTGATCAATGCCAAAGGGTTGGAAATATTTCTAGACGTAATGAAATGCCTATGAATTATTCTCTGGTTATTAAACCGTTTGATTGTTGGGGTTTTGACTTTATGGGTCCTTTCCCTCCTTCAAAAGGCTATACTCATATTCTTGTTGCTGTTGATTATGTTACTAAATGGGTAGAAGCTATACCTACTAAAAGTGCTGATGGTGAAACCTCTTTAAAAATGCTTAAGGACATTATTTTCCCTAGGTTTGGTGTGCCTAGATATCTTATGACTGATGGGGGTTCTCATTTTATTCATGGTGGTTTTAGAAAAACTCTTACTAAATATGATGTTAATAATAGAATTGCTTCACCCTATCATCCTCAAACTAGTGGGCAAGTAGAATTATCAAATAGAGAAATCAAATCTATCTTGCAAAAGACTGTTAACAAATCTAGGAAGAATTGGGCTAAGAAATTAAATGATGCTATGTGGGCTTATAGAATTTCTTACAAAAATCCCATGGGCATGTCTCCTTATAAAATGGTTTATGAAAAAGCTTTTCACTTGCCCCTAGAATTAGAACACAAAGCTTATTGGGTAGTGAAAGACCTAAATAGAGATTTTAAACTTGCTGGTGAGAAAAGGCTGCTTGATTTAAGTTCTCTAGATGAATGGAGGAGTGAAGCATATGAAAATGATAAACTCTTTAAAGAGAGAGTTAAAAGGTGGCATGATAAGAGAATTATTAAAAGAGAATTTCATGTTGGTGAGAAAGTGTTATTGTATAGGTCTCGTCTCAGATTTTTTTGCAGGAAAATTACTCTCGAGATGGGAAGGACCTTTTGTTATCGAAGAGGTATATCGCTCTGGGGCAATTAAAATTGTTTCCCTTGAAGACAACTCTTCACAAGTGGTGAATGGCCAAAGACTCAAGCATTATATCTCCGGAGATCCTTATAATGAAAATGTTGATTGTATTCAAGCCATGATCCTGGAGGAGTTTATTAGGAAGCATATTTCAGAAACTACATAGTCAGTTTTCGAATAGGTAACAGTTTTGGTAAGAAAATGTTCGCGAAACATCTTCCAACCTATATTTTTGCCGTTTTTAGAAAATATGAAAAATTATGAGCTGGAAATGAGAGGGAGACGGAGCCCAGAGGCTCCACACCATAGGGTGGCGCGAGCCCACCTCTGGCCGCGCCAGCCCTATGTTTGGGTGCCCCGGAGCCCCCCTCCGACTCGTTTTTGATCTGGACTTTCCTTTCATTATGAAACTTTTTGTTTATAATCCCCCGGATCTCCCGAGGTCCATATATCGTTTTCTCATCGTGTTTCTGTTTCGATCTGTTTCTGCCAGAATCTGTTTTCTGTTTTAGAAGCATCATGGTCTTCGCCAACGACAACAAGGGGAAGGGACCCAAGGAAGATGATGTTCAAGACCTGAAGCTGGAGGAGGAGATCGAGATAGAGCTGAAGGAGATGTGGAAGAAAACCCTCGAGTGCATCCACGCGCCACCATCGCAAGCATTGGAGTGGTGGCTAATCCCTTGAAGCTCTGGAGGAACGCGCAGATGAGCACTGGAGAGAAGGTTCCACGTTAATCACTCGCTTCGAAGACACCTGCTGCGGGCGTCAAGAACTACTTCCACACATTAATGCATGATTATTAGAGCAAAAAGGTGCCCAATAAAGATTTGCCATCTATGCGGGATATGAATCGTTCTAACCGTGCAGATGAAGGAAGCTCACAATCTAAGGAAGTGTGGGGAAAAAATCTTGGTGGCTGGGATTCAAAATCTGACAGGCATGCAAATTGTGTTGATCGCAATACGGAGGTGATGCGCATGCTTATGTTTTCTATTGAAGATCTGAAGAAATCCGTTGATAAGCTCATCGAGAAGGATTCACCACCACCGAAGAATTGATTCGTCATTGGTTTTGGCAATTCCTCGGCATGTTCCAAGCTTGGGGGAGTGCTGCGGTATCACATCACTATCTTTCATCTTTTACTTTTTCAGTAGAGTCATATCATGAGTAGAGAGGTTATCATATAGGATGGTTTGCAGTATGGAAGTGTCTCTCCCTATTTGGTTATCGTTGTATCCGTTGGTGTGAGTTACCGGGTTGAAATATTAATAAGAAGTTTTATCATTTATTTTCTATGCACAATATTTCAGTTTTCAATTTTTGTCATATGGTTTAGCTTGTTATTAGTACATGGTATCACTCTAGAGATCATCAAGTTAATCTAGTTGGTTTTGGCAAACTTAGCTTGGGTCAGCATAAATAATAATTTGAGTTGCTAGTATAAGAAAGAGGAATTTGCCTATTAGCTCATAAACTTAGTATTCACAAGTTAAAATCGTTTGTGCTTTCAATGAAGATTGCATGATTGGTTTGATCATATGTATATTTTTTTGTTTTCCTTCAACTCTTATGCTTGCTACCCAGCCTTGCTAGCCAAAAACCCTGTACTGAGAGGGAATGCTTCTCGTGCATCCAAACCTGAAACCCAAAACCTTGCCATTCGTGTCCATCATACCTACTTACATGTGGTATTTCACCGCCACTCCAAGTAAATTGCTCATGTGCTACCTTTAAAACTTTCAAATTACTCATGTTTTTGTGTTCTTGTTTTAGCTCATGAGGACGCAAATAGATAATCTTTATCTCACTTGTTGATTGGACTGACACACCTGAACAAGTGGCTTCATCTGCTTATCCAAATGCTATAAAAGCTGGCAGCGGGGTTCCCAGCCCCAAATCTCTACCTAATAATAAATGAACTAAGACTTCCTTTGTTGGTTACTTTGTTGGTTCGTATGTCAACCACGTCAATCATCGTATGATTGTGTCTGGTTTTCTTGGTTTGGTTTGTCTGTGTACGTTGTCCATCACCAGTAGGCCGCCCAGTCCGTTCCCGTATGCGAAGAGAACAAGGAAGGAATTAAAACAGAAAGAACCCGGAATCTGTAGCGAACAGAAAGATCCACCTGGCCATGCAAACATGAATCCTCCCCGGTCTACAAAAGAAGACCTGGCCCACGTATCCACAATTCCTTCCCAGCTAAATTCGAAGTTGTATACTCCTCCTCGGTCTACCAAAAAATAGCCAACGTACCCACAACTCTTTCCAGCTGAATCTAAAGTTCTATATCCAAAAATAGTTGAATCCAATTCAGAAAACAAAAGTTGAATCCACGTTGTATACGGGACACTGTAATCTTCCATGTATAAATATGGAATGTATCACACGAAAACTATCAAAGATATATATTTCGCGATGTGAAGCGGCAGTCAGAGGCGGCGACGAGCTATTCGCCTTCGGAATCGAGACCCGTGCGCGGCCGCTCGGGTCGGCCAGGTCAGAAAGCCGTGGGCGGAGAGATGCGTCTGGCGTCCTGCGTGCGGCCGACGGCGGGTGGTGTGTGTATCTGATGCAGCAGTCGGTCCGGGCGATTTGTATTCTCGATGAGATGATGAGATACAGGGCGTGGGTGTAGTGGAGATTTTTTTTTCACCTGCAACTCCATCGTCAACACCATCGCGCACGTCGGCCGGTTGCGTAATGCGTGAAACCTGCTTGAGAAATTTCCCATGTACACCTCGGCTAAGCGGCAACCAGACCTAGGCGAACTTACGACGACGGCAAGTTGACGGAAAGCAGGACTTGGAACGGGAACTGGGCAAAGCGGCGGCAGTGACTCCACCTATGGAAAGCAGTCGCACGACATGGGAGTGGCGTCGGCGGTATCTCCATTGAAGTTGCTGGGTAAGTGCTTGCTAATATCGCACTCGACGAGGCCTGAAAAAGAGGCCGAAGAGAGGAGATACGGCGGCCTCCACCCCATCTCGAGTTTGTCGGGCTGCAGATAGCGAGCGAAGACTGACTGACGAAGATGTGGTCCCTGCAGCTGCAGCATACGCACGGCGGCGACTCCATGCGTGCTTGTACTCAATATCAAAAGCTCGAAAAGGACACTCACTACACCCTCTCTGGTAATCGGTTCATCCGAGTTATTAGTCACGCTTCAGGAATCAAATCGATAAATTGATTGAGAATGACAAGCTAGGTGTTGGTACTTGGTACTACTAACCAAACGTTTATGCAATTATGCTTGACCCTCAGCTTGGCTGCAGCTTTGCAATAGCACCAGTGACGTGAGGGCCGCGTCCTGGTTGCTCTACTCATCAACATTGCATTGTAATTTGTCCTTGTGGCTTGTGCTGATCAATAGCTTTTTGGTTGCTACCATTGCTCTGAGTTGGCGGGCTGTTATTCATTTTAGCAAAAAAAAAAAAACAGTTTTTAGTTGAGTCGCTGATACAAAATCAGTTAATATGTCTCTTGGTTCAGCATGCATAAAAAGATTGGTTATCTTTATGCCAACTCTACGCCATTCTTCCATACAAAGAAAAACTTGTTTAAACAGAGATCAGATGCTTTAAGTGCTATGGTAGGAGACTTGACTTTCTGCAGTTAGCTTCATCTTTTGGTGTTTAGACCTTAGTAAGAGATGTCTTTTATGCAGGCATAAGTACTTACTACTCCAGTTATTTCCTGCACTTTGATTCATCTTCTTTTTCTGCGTGAACTGAAAAGTTTCAAGTGAAAATTCTCCTTAATGGCCACACTCTAGACTTATGTGAAAATTTAAATATGTGACTGAATATTAAAAAATCAATTGATTTTCTACTGTCTCAGATTCTTCCAACTCAGACTAATCCACGATAAATAGTGCATAAATTTCTTACGGAAAAAAAATTAGGGGTCAGTCGAAGGAGTGCGCCGAGATCAAGGATGATGAGATGGGTACAAGTGATGAGGTCTGCGGAGTTCGCTGGCCAGGAAGCAGATTCCAAGTTACCTCAGCTAGGTATTCCTACAGGCGGGCCAAATCCCTTGCAACAAGAGCATGCCTACTTTAGTTTTATTGGTTCTATTGTTATTTAGTCTCGTCTAGAAAATTCTTATTTCCACTGATAAAATTCTTTACGTCATAAAAAAATATTTAATATAATCTAACCCGTAGCAACGCACGGGTATATTTGCTAGTAATAATACAAATTCTTTTCACTCTTTTTGTCCCTGATTTATCAGTCAAAACATAATTGTGTAAACAAAAGAGAAAGAGTGATGACCTTCTACACCAGTTGCATCCTTCACCATGGGAGCCGCTCTTGTGAGTCTAGTTGGCTTGTGACGTACTGTATTTTCTGTTTGCCATTCGTTGACATAAATATACACCTCTCAAAATTTAGACACCCCTCCACGGTTTGTGATTGTTGGCAGGCACCCGAGGATTCAGTTAGCCATGGTTTGTGTAAGATGGATGGGAGGAGTGTCATGCATTTTATACCTCTGATTATTAAAATAAAATCTCTAGCACATGAGTAGTCAATGCTTCCCTCTGCGAAGGGCCTATCTTTTACTTTTATGTTGAGTCAGTAAACTCATTCTCTCTGTCTCCAACAAGCATTTAAGTTGTTGTGTTCTCATCATCTATGTGTTGGTTTATTCAATCATGTTTCCATCCTTCTTTGTTTAGCACATGCTTTATTATCTGAATGAATATTACTTTGAAAGCCATGAATCACTGAAAAGAGTTGTTACAATTAAACATGTTAAGCTCTACAATATAAACCTTGTTATAAAGACTTCACCTAAGATAAGTATATTTTCATTAAATGTTCTCTGACCAAGAACAAAGTTTGCCACCACCAATTTTGATTTTGTTTTGCATCTTTTGTTTGTGACTCCCTTTACTTGTTTCAAGTTATGTTTTATGAGAGAAAGTTGCTGCCTGTAATGATTGGTGCATAGGTAAATGTGATGCTTCTTGTCCGTATTTTATTTATCGACTCTTCACTCCATAAATCTGTGGTCATGTTTTCTGACTTCAGTTTCGCTTGGGGACAAGCGAGGTCTATGCTTGGGGGGAGTTGATACGTCCATTTTGCATCACTATTTTATATCATAATTTTCTGTTATTCATCGATATATTTCATGTTATGATGCATCTCTTATGTTATTTTATCTTATTTTGCATGTTTTATAATTTTTCGAGAATAAACACCGGGACCAGAAATCTGATGAAAAAAGCACTGTCGAGATGCCATATTTCAGAAGATCAGGAGAAGAAGGGGGACATCCGGGGGTTCCTAAAAGTCCAAGGTGGAACACAGGCAAGAGGGGAGCCAGAGGGGGGCCACCAGGGGCCCACACCTAGGGGTGGCGCGCCCCTTGGCCGCGCCAGCTAGGGGTGTGGCCACCCTGGCCCACCTCTGGGGGTCATCTTTGGCCCCCGGGGTCCCGAGGGAACCCTAAGACTCATTTCATCCCCGAAGAATTTTCCGCCGCCGCTGCGGGGCGGAAAACACCCGAGAGAGAAAATCTCTCTGGCAGGGAGAAATCTGCCGGGGAAATTGCTCTCCGGAGAGGGGAAATCACCGCCATCGTCACCGTCATCGCTCCGAGCATCATCAAGATCGTCATCATCATAGTCATCACCACCAGCACCATCACCCTCATCATCCACCTTCATCCCGCTGTAACAATTAGGGGCCTCTATCATTGTTTTGCATTAGATCTCTCTCCCGGTGTGGATTACTTGTGAGTAGTTGATACTTGTGAGATTTATCGGTGTTTGCACTTTATGACCAGATTGTTATCATCCATTATATCACCTCTGATTATGATCCATATGATGTGTGAGTAGTTCGTGTTGTTCTTGAGGACATGGGAGAAGTCAAGTTGTTAGTAGTGAAGTAATGTTGAATAATATTAATGTTTGATATTTAAGTTATGGTGCTTTTCTTCTAGTGGTGTCATGTGAACGTCGACTACATGATACTTCGCCATTTATGGGCCTAGGGGAATGCATCGTGTATTCGGCTAATAATTGTTGTGTTGCCGGAGTGACAGAAACCTAAACCCCCGTTAGGAAACCATTACACAAGAGAGCGTAGGATCCTGGAGTTTAAAGCTGTGGTTAGATTTGTTTCTTAATTACTTTCTCGTAGTTGCGGATGCTTGCAAAGTGTATAATCACAAGTATGTATTAGTCTTGGATGGGACGGTACATTAGCATAGATTCACCCACACAACACTTATCAAAACACCAAAGTTATTCAGCTGCATGGAACAAAAGCACTTAACAGAAACCTCCCGTGTGTCCTCGAGAACGTTTCTTAATCATAAGTAAACTCACCGGCTTGTCCTTTACTGAAGAAAGGATTGGGCTACTCGCTGCAATTATTACTACTGCATTTTATTTACTCGCACTTTATTTATCTGCAATATCAAAAACCCCTACAAATCTGGTTTCCAGTATTTACAATTATTCCTTCATCAAAACTGCTTGTCAACACCTTCTGCTCCTCGTTGGGTTCAACACTCTTATTTATCGAAAGTACTATGATACACCCCCTATACTTGTGGGTTATCACCTGCCTTGTCTTTAGATCGAGTCCTACTCTCGGATCTTGGAGTCCTGGTCCTCGCCGCTTCCGGTTCCACCCACCTAGAGCTCGTCTTCCCGACCAAAAGGCTGATCTGGCATCAGTTCTGGCGAGGAGGATGGAGCTCCTGCTGCTACACCGATTGTGACGCGGGAGACCAGGAAGCGGAACGGATGACCTCAGCGGCGGTGGGGGCCTTATCTTCCACTCTTCGATGGAGGATCCCTGGTCGTCTCGCAGAGAGGCTTCAGATCCGGCGGCACATCCCCCACGGCTCCATTGGCTGCACAAAATCCATCGAACCATCCCAAGTTATGTCTCTCTACCTCTCTGTTTGGTCTCTCCGATCTGTGCCAATACAAAATAGGCTACACTACCGCACCATAGCCATGTGTTGTACCTCCTTAGTTAATAAATCGTACCTCTCTGTAGTGTTTACAATATGTAAATTGCCAACACGAAAGAAATGAAGTAGCAGAACAACCAAGTCTCCTCCAATATGTAGGTTATAACTCGTGCTTAATGATTAATATTTAGAGATAGGATATTTGAAGTGTTTAGTTGTAGCAATTGCTTACTAATTGAGACACTGGGAGAATCTACTGTAGTATTTGCAATTCATATCATGAGTAGATAAACTACCGTGTTTCTTTGAAATAGTCATCTTGAGACCAACATCTGCTATTTAGTATCATCTTAAACCCGGTAATATCATCTTCAACCGGATAATATACATTAAGTTGTTGTCCATTAGTAGCTACAGTAAGATGATTTTTATTATTGCTTGCTAGGTCCCATATAAATGCCATGTTCCATTTATACAATTCAAGTATCTAACACATTCTACTCTTTCTACCAACACTGAGAAACAGTCTGCAAGACCATGAAGCAAGGAAAGGAAGACTGAGATGATGTCAATTGTATATGCTTTCAGTGACCCCTTCTATCTATCTACCGATGTTTCACTCCCTCCGTACTAGATGTGCCCTTTTGGTTGTTTACTTCTTCGTTGGTTTCATGTTGGCAAATGAGCAGATCAGGATACGATCGCGGACTTCGAGGTGAAGCTCATGGACATCGACAGCGAGCACGTAGGGATCCCCAACTCCGTGTAACAGGAAATCGTCCGCATGCCCTCCTTCGAGTTCTCCAGGATCTGCAAGGACCTCAGCAGCATCGGAGACACTTGTATGTCTAATCCCTTATTTGTTTTCTTACTGCTCTCCTGCAAATTGTCATGTCTGACGTTGGCTACTTGCGATTGCAGTTATCATCTCTGTCACCAAGGAGGGTGTCAAGTTCTCCACTGCTGGAGACATTGGGACTGCTAACATCGTCTACAGGTAGAACAAGACTATTGACATGGTAACCTTGAGTTGTTCCTGACTCTAGCTAGTATGATTTTTTTTCATGTGTGGTTGCAAAATGGCAGTCAGGACGCCCAGTTGTAGCACTACGATTAGTAACCTTGAGTTGTTCTTGCCTCTAGTGTTGGGAATATGCCCTAGAGGCAATCATGGATGATGTAATTCCCAATGTATTTATAAATTTATTAAGTTGTCCTTGTTTTGAACATCTGATATATGTCATTGAATATGTGATTCGATTGTGGAACTATATATTCATGTTGTTCATACTAGATTGTCCTTGGTCATTAAGGTTGTGCTGGACACACAACCTAGACTAATGTGAATGTTGGCTGATGACATGGTTCCACTTGTCATGGACATGGTGATGCCATTCCAACGATCACGGACTTGGCTAAAGAGTTTAGCAAGTCGGACTGACCCACATTGAGATGCAACGAGCAAGTCGTCATTTGCATGTCTCAATCAATGTAATCCTTAGACATGAGGTTGTCGCACAATTCGAGTTGTGGATCACCGACTTAGGTTTTGTCAAACGCTGTTCTGTGACAAGGCAGCCATAAAGGCAGAGTTCGGGTCGAATGAGAAGCAAGCTGCGTGATATGGATAATCAAGATGGGATTTGGCCCCTCCGAATGGAGAGATATTCTCTGGGCCCTCTCGAGTGATATGATTCAGGAAGCATGGCCATGAGCAACTCAGTTAAGTGTTAACTGTGTCTATTGACTAAAGAGTTAGTCAGATGAATCATATATTACGGATCGAGAAGAGAGTCGAACTATTTTAGGGATGACGATAAATCGCCTATAGTTCGACAAGGTATATCGTGAGACAAAAGGGACTAAGATGAATATCACATTGAAAGGTATGTCGTCATGACTCAATGGGACTTGGGAGTCGGCACGTTCTGCTAGGAGCCGCTACCAATTGATCGATTGGGAGTCGGACTCCAATCGTGTCCAAGTCGCCATGGGCCTGCAGGGTTGCACACTTAAGAGCGGGAGCAAGTATTGGTCGGGTTGGACCCGAACCGGAAATAGACTGATTTTGTGAGTCGGACTCACAGAGGGAATGGGCCACAAGTGTTGTGAAGCCCACTACCATTCGCTATATAAAGAGGGGCGCAGGTTGCCCAGCGGGCACGTTAGTCCACCCCCATGCGTTGGGAACCCTAGCCCCATTCAGTCTAGCCGTCGCACCGGACCTAGCAGTCCGTCGTCGGAGCTCCTCCTTGTACATGTGGATACCGGCAGAGGTGCTGTACGTTCAGCACTTCGACGTTCGCGGGATTGGATCGGCTGGATCGGATCGTGGGACTCCACTTCATCGACGTGCTTCATCGATAATCCGCAACCGCGCGTCTAGTGGTAATCATCGGGGCCTTCTACCTCGGCTAGATCTTGGAAGTACCGCGTAGGAAAAGTTTTGTTTATCTCTACGCGTTCCAACATCTAGTTGTTCCTGTCAGTTTCACGGGTAACATTAGTATCCTTGAAACTAGTCATTGCTTGTGATTTGTGTCAACATTGGCCAGTGTCGGCCTAATTTAATGGTTATCGTGGATTTGAGTTTCATATTTGAACTGGGATTTGTCTGTACCGTGACTAGTGTCATTGCTTGGTTGCTTGCACGAGAGTTTTATTAGGCTGAGCATGCTTCCCTTGTCCACATAAATCTGAAATGAGATCATACTTGCCATATTTTTGAGCTAGGACTTGATGAAGTAGGTTCTTTTATCTATCATAGGTCTATCTAAATTGTTCATGACTATTATTTCTCTTCTTAGTCTGGCTGGTACTTGATGATGTAGGTTCACTTCGTGCAGGAAGTTATTTTTGACTGGCAAAACCATGTAAGAAGATTTCTCATGTTTACGGTTCTTGCAAGAGTTCCGAGGTTCCTTTGAAATTTTGCTCATTTATTTTCTACAGATGTCACATGTTGTGTTTGCTTTTGAAGTTCAATGGGGCTGCCTTCAACAGAAAGATGCTACAAGTATGAGCTTCATACAGGTATAGCTAAGGGTTGCGTATGACTTCCGTTGTTAATGACTTCGTGCTTCCTGCTCGTGATATATGATTGTAAACAACCCAACAGAATCAATGTTTGAACATAGTTACAAGATGATTCATCTATAGCTATTAGTTGCATCTTTTTCTGTAGATTCCACATGTACAATATACAGATATATGTGATTGTTCTATTATGAACTTAATGTACATGATTGAGCTGTGCTTGCTTATCATCTTGTTGCTCTTCCAGCTGAGCCGATACCGAAATCTCAATATTGTTCCATGTACTTATACCTGGAGACAATTCAAATAATTTATTTATTAATCTTTTCTAATTGTCCCTTTTAATTGTTTTGTTTACAGAGCTACAGGCTGGAGAAATTTGAAAAATCTTGAAGTTTATCAAAGAATAGTTGGCCACTGTACTTGTAAGAGTGGTATATATGTAATATTGTGTGACGTGAACAACAATATAATTTCACGTGTATGACTAGTATATTATAATAATAGTCTTATATTAGTTGCTATTTGAAAAAAAAAAATTCTTGTGGTTTTCGTCTTCACTGTTTGGTATATTTGATTATATTATTAATGGCCTGAATTTTTATTTTCGGCCCATTTAGATGGCCACCGTGGATTTGGCCCAACTAGCATTGGACACTATTCTGTACTAAAATAAATAAAATTTCGATAATAAATGGATCGAAGTGGGCCAGGACCAGGGAACAAATTTGACCAAAAGGAAAGCCCATGGAGTAAAGGACCATAAAAATGCTATGGCCTAGAAAGTAAAATGGCTCAATTATTCACATCGGCCTGTTAATTTCACCAGAAATTTCAGGAAAAAAAAATGAAATGGACCAAATGATGGGTTGGCCCAGATAGAGGAGCAGCATGAGCCGGTCTGAATCTTATCCTCGACCTTTTTATTTGGTCACAATTTTGCCACATAGGATTGGCCACGTAGGATCTGACATGGCTATGGCAGGACATCCCATGACCAAAATAATTGGTTGGTCATACACGTCTATATGACCATTCCATTAAAAGGGTCGTTGACGATCGAATAAGACGCTCGGTATATGACTTTCATTTTTTGGTAAAAAGGGATCATGAATGAAAGCATGTGACCTTTCGTGACCAAAATTTAGGGTCGTGTATCAACATATTTCTTGTAGTAGGAGCACCGCCGCTGGGAGAGAGATCCCTGCCTCCACACATAACGATGCGTGGAAGGGCACATCGCCGCCGCCGGCGCAACTCGGGCTAGGCTCGGCACCCTCTGCTGATGGCGGCAACGAGAGGGAGTGAGGAGAGGGGGAACGATCTTGGGGGAAGGGTGGGTCGCGGTCACGCGGGGGGGGGGGGGGGAGGGGGACCCCGCCCAACCTTTCTCGGTGGGCTGGAAGGAGAGGTTCTTCGCCTCCATTAGCCGCCGTTGGAACTCGGCTTCAATATCCATCTCGTTCATTGCCGGTGGCGGCGCCTCCTAGCTACCTTTTTCAGGATAGGTTTGGTGAGGATCTTTAGGGTGTTTTTGTCCACGTTGTAAGGTGTTTATAATCTAAAATCTTTGAGGTTCTACTCGATTGGGTGGTTTACAATACAGTGAAGGGGAAGGCGGAATCCAGTTAAGTAGCACCACGTACATTCAAGTGAATAAGGCATATTGATTTAGTCGAAACTCAAACATTACTAAGTTTGACCAAACATAAAAAAGATATCAAGATCTACAATATGAAATATATTATAAAATTATATTTCATGGTAAAACTATTAATTTTGTTTTGATATCATAAATATTCCTATTTCTGTCTAAACTATTCGAGTTAAACTTAGATCTTATTGACTTTTGACTAAATTGTTAGGCTTTGTTTCATTAAAACTGAGGGAGTAGATAAAATCTGCGACAATCCATACAAGCATTGGATGGGTCCCCCACAAGTCATGAATATATATAGTTAAATCTCTATGTTTTTACAACACACGCCGAGAAGTGAATGTTCTATGAAGGAAATGATGAAAAAACTCGCTTGTTCTGGAACAAAACGTCAAGTCCTTAGGTGAAGGGTTAAAAACCTTGCTTTGCATCTTTTCCTTATTTTGTTTGCAATTTTCGTTTTTTGCATCTATACAATTACAAGTTTTACATATTCTAATTATTTTATAATGATTTATTTTCGTGTAATGAAATAATTTTTAATTTTTAATACTCGTTCTCAAAATCCTAGCCTAGACCACCCTTCCTTTTTCTTTTCTTTAAACTGGATATTCAGGGAATAATTTACTGTTTTTTCTTGGCTCCGTTGCTTTGAACCAGATGGATGAGTAGTACCTTAACAGAAAATATTCTTATTCCTACGATTCTTCTTCATTTTCCTATGTCTGACCCCCATCTCCCATATCAAATTGGAGCCTTCTTATCAAACTTGTTCGTCGTCATTGGGTCTTCTTTTCCTTTATTTCGCAAAAAACGTTTCCTGCCGCACTCCAAACTCTGTAAAAAAGAGCTCACATACAATCCATGGTCATTGGTGGCAACTACTGCTACTGGTTACATGATTGCAGTATACTCAACCACCAGCGAGCCAATAGTGCTCTACTCTATGCTAGCTGTAGACATAATGTAACATTTATGCGATAGCCTGGGCAGAAATTGTCAAGAGCTGGTGCTTAATCTAGGGAATTTTCGGATAGGAGTTAGGTAGAAGAAAACTACAATAAAAGGACAGTGGCCGTGGCTGTATCCTAGAAGAGCAAGTGGAGACGACATCCATACTTTCAACAGATAAGGAAGACATCCACCCTAGATGCATGTAGCCTGGCTCTGTTACCAACTTCCCTAAGTGGGATTATGGTATATGATTAATCCTAAATCTAAACTAAGTTCCAAGCAGATGAGCATACCCACTGGGAACTGTGAACAATATATACTACACAATCAGCTATCTGGACCAATCATCGTTTTCGGATTGCGTATGCACGGAAGGCGACAAGTGTAGTTGGTACTAGCATAAGTCTGGCAGATCTCTCGCTCTCTCTCAGCACGGTCGCGATCAAATGGCCGACATCGATGTGTGAATACATACACCGATCGAGAGGTCGCCCGGTAGCCATCGTAAGAGTCACATCGCTCGCTCGAAATAGTCGAGTGGAGAAATTTTCGTGTGTGTGCGTGAGTACAGTATATATGCTTTCACCAGCTCCTTGAGTTGAATAAGCCAACAAAATTAAAGATAGCCAGTCGGATTTTTCGTTGGAAAAGAGGCATCTTTCTGCTAAGTTTTTTCTCACGGAAAACAGTATGAAAGGGTCCTGGTATCCACGGAATAACATACTTACTGATGGTGACATGATAGTGGATGTGCCTCTCCACGTTTTCATCTAATAAGCGCATCCTAATTAAGCTCGAAATGCCGTACGTGTGATTTGCCTTCTTAATTAAGCTGTGAACAATTTTTACATTCTTGGAGTCTATAAGAATGTGGCAAATGATTTTTCGGCCGGGTAATAGAGAGTATCACTTCGTTCCATTTCGATTTAAAAAAATTGAATCATTTCGGTTTCATGTCCTGGTCTGGATAAACCTAGAAGGCTGAAAAAGTCCAAGTTTCTTAGCTTTTGTAGAGCAACGAATTTATATGTCTTTTAGGGAAAACGAATTTATTTGTGCCCGATCCAGGATAGGACAGTAAGCAAGCGTACTATGGTAGGCATAGCGCCATGCCAGCCCAATTTTGGAAACCTACGCCCAATGGCACACCGTGCCAGCCCATCAACGTTTCGCTGGGCCAGTCCCTAACAGACCGCGCCAGAAGCTCAAGTTCACCGTCTTAATTAGGGTCAGCAAAGGGCGCACCCACTGCAGGAGTCAGGCCCAGGATGGGCCCGCCAATTAAGCAGGTAATGTTTTACTCGTACATTTATTTTTCTTGACAACTCCAGAATTATATCTACTTTTTATTTATCTTAAAAGTCAGTTTAATAATGCAACAAAATGTTGTACCTATAGCAATAACAGTGATCCTGTCCAAAAATATAAAACAACATCGATCCACATGAAAACTATTTTTCAAGGAAATTAACAATTTACAGAAACCATGAACATTTTTTTTCACAATGTGGACATTTTTTAATCATGAGCACATAAAATATGAAAAATAGTAGAGCATAGACAAGGCAAACAGAAGAAAAAAGAAGGAAATAACGTAAAATAAGTTGTGAAGTCCTTTTCAGCGCAGTGTCTTTTTTTTACGGGTTTCAGCGCAGTGTCTACGAACCTTTCCCCTCCTAGTCTTTTTTTTTTCCATGTAGATCATGCGCACGATCGAATCCACGTACAGACTCGATCGGTAGGTGTACAAAAATGGTATGTAGGCACGTAGTACAAGATTACGCGATCTTCACGTACGTATCTAGTGAGAGTGTAAGGCTGGTGCCAGTGGAGGCTGGAGGGGGGGGGCGGTAGCGCCGCTACCGCCCGAGGCGGGGCGGTAGGGGGCGGTAGGGGCGGGCGAGAGGCCGCGGCGGGCGGTGGCCCTGCCGCCTGGGCTATAGCCCCTGCCGCCTGGGCTATAGCCCATGCCGCCCGGGCTATAGCCCGCATAGGCGGGGCGGTAGCGGGGGGGTGGGGCGGTAGGGGGGGGGGCGGCAGGGCGGTAGGCGGGGCGGTGGGTTGGCGGCGTGGGGCGGTAGGGGGGGGCGGTAGGCCAGGAGCCGTTGGGGCCAACGGCTAGCTGACGTGGCGCCCTCCTATTGGTCCACGTCAGCTAGCCGTTGGGGGTATCCGTTGCTGCCCAAAAAACCTGAAAAAAAATTCGAAAATTTTGAAAATTGGAGCTGATCCCTCCTATAAATACCCCCCCATATGCTGCACTCAATCCACACCAACTTCATCCTCTCTACTCTTCATTTCCACCCTCTCGACGCCATGTCTTCGTCAAGCAGCACCGATTCGAGCGAGGGACTGGAGGGTGAGCTGATCGCCGGAATGCAGGCGGCAATGGAGGCCGAGTACGAGGCGGCGCTCCAAGCGGTGCCAAGACCGCCGCGGCGCCGTCGACAGTTCATCAGGCGTGATCGTGTTGGCGCCGCCGAGCGGCTCTACGACGACTACTTCGCCCCCCACTGCACTTATCCTCCGAGCTTCTTCCGTCGAAGGTATCGGATGAGGCGATCCCTTTTTCTACGCATTGTGGATAGATTGGGTGAATACTCTCCGTATTTCACCCAAAGAGTTGATGCTCTGAACCGTACGGGTTTTACTCCGCTACAAAAGTGTACTACGGCGTTGCGTCTGTTAGCTTATGGATCCGGTGCTGATACCATAGATGAGTGGCTTAAGTTAGCTAGACAAACTTCGTCAGAGTGTCTAGATAACTTCTGTGAGGGCATCATCGACTGTTACGGTGAAGAGTTTTGCCGTCGACCTAACGTCGCGGATACTCAGCGTCTGTTAGCGAAAGCCGAGGAGCGCGGCTTTCCGGGAATGCTAGGGAGCATAGATTGCATGCATTGGCAGGAGGAACTGCCCAGTTGCGCATGCCGGTCAGTTCACAAGGGGAGACATCAAACATCCAACCGTGATCTTAGAAGCCGTTGCGTCGTATGATCGTTGGATCTGGCATGCTTTTTTTGGAGTCGCCGGGTCCAACAACGACATCAATGTGCTCAATCAGTCCCCATTGTTCACGGAAGTGCTTAGAGGAGAAGCACCCACAGTGAACTTCACGGTGAATGGACACCAGTACAACTGGGGTTACTACCTTGCCGACGGCATCTACCCCTCCTGGCCGTGTTCATGAAGGGTGTTACTCTTCCACAAAGTGACAAGCAACGTGTCTTCACTGCTGCTCAATCGTGTTGGCGCAAAGATGTGGAGTGTGCATTTGGAGTGTTGAAGTCTAGATTCAACATTTGAGCAGTTCCCGGACGCTCCTACTCCATGCGCACTCTTGGGTTGATCGTGCGTGCATGTGTCATTCTGCACAACATGATCATCGACGATGAGCGTGGTACCAATTTGAGAACACCTATGAGACAGTTTGCGAGCAACGTCGGGCCTCCAATACATACCAATGCACCACCAAGCCTAGCAGCAAGGATTCAGATGGACAACGAAATGCAGGACTCGCCGATGTATACACAGCTCCAGGGGATTTGATTGAGCATGTGTGGGCTCATCAAAACTAGATTATGTAATTTTCTCATTTTTATGTAATTTTTATTTATTATTATGTAATCGGTACAATTTTAGTTCAATAAAATAATTTCTTCTATTATTTGCAATGTTTTTAATCTTCATAATATGTGTTGACGTGGAGGAGAGAGAAAAGCTGATGTGGCAGAGAGAGAATCTTACAGCCCGGGCTATAGCCCGTGCACTGGCACCGTGCCTGTGATAGTGGGGTGATAGTGGTGAGAGAAGGTGACGTGGCAGGGGCTATAGCCCGTGAATAGTGGGCGGTGCATTGGCACCAGCCTAATAACATATATAAAGTCACATACAAGGAGGCCAAAGCTGAGTCATACTCCAAAAGGGAGGGGGGGTGGGTGGGTGGGTACTACATAGGAGGAAGAGAATCGTACGTCATCGTCTCAGCCATTTCATTTGGCTGGTTCGCCGCTCGAGATTCACCGACGACGACGAGGACGCCGAGGAGGACGCCGAGGAGGACGACGATACGTTGGGCTCACGGAGGACGCAGATGCTGCTGCACTGTAGTGAACAGCGAACGGCCGGCCAGTCCTGCAGCACCAAACAGTAGGTAGGTGCCTGCCTACCATGGTGTTGGGTCAGTCTCCGTTTGCCTCTTTTCCACCGGCGTGCGGTCAGCTTCCCTATCCCTATTGAGGATCGGTTTGGTGAGGAACTCTAGGTGCTTTTGTCGGGCTTTAATTCAAGCGTTTCTATGGAATTTAGGTGCTTTAAAAACACACACCATATATTGTTAGTTTAGCCATATGACGAAGATTCGGTTAGTACTGTTCCCTCTGTCCCAAAATATTTGACTCAAATTTGTTAAAATATAGATACATTTACACGTGTTTTAGTATATATACTCCCTCCGTCTCAAATTAATTGTCACAAAGATAGACAAAAGTGGATACATCTAGACATAATTTAGTGTTAGACACATCAACTTTTATCCATCTCTGTGACAATTAATTTGAGACGGAGGGAGTACATGCATCTATATTTAAACAAAACCGAGACAAATATTTTGGGCCGGAGGGAGTACTCAAGTTTACTAGTACTCCACCTGTGCCATACCCACAGGTGCGCTCACAAATATTTTGGGCCGGAGCGCTCGAGTTTACTAGTACTACACCATGAGTGAGCATATGTGTTTTCCATGACGCAACCTATAGTGGCCTCCTGCCGCCTCCATTTAGTCGCTGACAGGACGGACCCGTCGGTCAGGATCTGACGTGACAACAGTTACCGTGACTGCCAGCACTCTCAATTGCTCCCCTACAGACCAGGGCCGTTGCGGCCAGCGGCGGAGCCAGCCCTGCCTGATGACCCGGGCCAACTTCACGGCGAAGGTGTAAAGAGTGAGCTACAGTGTCCGTCTGTAATCCGGTGCCACGCCCCGGGCCAAGGCACGGGTTGCCTGGGGCCTGGCTCCGCCCCTGGTTGCGGCGGTATTCAGCCCGTCTAATAACTTTGCCGCTATCGGAACTACGAGTGGACAGTACTTTTGCGTTGACACATCTAATAGTCCTATTGAAAGCACATATGCTCTAAGGAAATCTACTCAGTCTTAATCTATGAACTAGGCCTAACTCACTTGGCTTGTTGGAAGAATGGTTCTACAAAGCCAACACATGAGTTAAAATCGTCACATATACAAACTTCTATTCCTATTTATCTATAAGGATCGGACCATACCAGGCTTGAGGCTACTGGCTACATAGATAGCAAGTGAAAAATTGAAATTGCACTGAAACTTGTTCGTCGTCCTCGCTGCGTCTTCTCTTTCTTTATTTCAAAAAAAATGTTCATGCCATAATCAAAACTCTGTGAAAAAGAGGGCTCATATACAATGGATATTCATGGGTGTGGGTGGAAGACTAAAAACTAGGCTTGCGCCATGGAAAACACATATGCTCACTCATGGTGGAAGACTAATTCTGGTTCAATCCGAGTTGAATGCGATTGTTATTTTCCATCTTCTTTCCTTGGGCCCCCAGCGTGGGTTTTCAAGGCAATAGACAAAATCAGACGCGCCTTCTTGTGGAAGGGAACATAAGTGGTCGAGGGAGGTAAATGCTTAGTGAATTGTCCCACGGTCTGTCAACCTAAAGCTGTTGGTGGCCTCGGAATCTTGGATCTTGAAATCCTAAGCAAGGCTTTCCGTACAAGATTGGCATGGGACCTTCGTGCTATTGAAAAAGGCCATGGTGTGACCTTGCTGAGCCGGAAGATGAGAGCAATAGGGCAATTTTAACACCGCAGCGAAGGTCACTTTGGGAAACGGTGAGAGAACTATATTCTGGTTAGACAAATGGATCAATGGGAAGACAATTAAAGACATAGCCCCAAAAATCTACGAGATCATTAACCCGGAGATCAAACCAAGAAGAACGGTGACACAAGCTCCCAACAGCCAGTAACAATTAACATGTTTATGCAGGCTCTTGCTCTACGGGAGGAATGTCAAAAAGCCACTCTCTCACCTCTCATCGAAGACAAGTGGGAATGGTCGTGGAATCCTAGAGGATTATTCACCACTAGCTCGGTTTATCAGGCCCATTTTAAAACAAAATTTTTATGTGATTTGGCTAAGGCCATCTGGAGAGCTTGGGTGCCGATGAAATGAAAACTAGCCATGTGGCTCTTCATTCGTTGGAGAGTTTGGACTGCTGGTCATCAACATTATATGGGGGCAGATTCTTAGTTGGGCAAATATTCAAAGGGTGGCACCCTCAATCCAAGATAATTTAAGAGAATGGTGGGTGCATACCCGAGAATCTTTTACAGGAACACCTAGAAGAAAGCTGGACACGATGATTGTGCTGGTCGCTTGGGAGGTGTGGCGGGAAAGAAATCGGAGAGTGTTTGAGAAAATTATCAAACCCATGAATGTGCTGATTTAACACATCAAGAGTGACGCCAAACAATGGGATCTAGACCGTGCAGGTCGTCTAAATCTTGACTGATACTCTTGGTTGTTTGAGCTTGTATAAGGTCCTTTGTAAATATTACCCCCAAATGGACCACATCCCTTCATTTTCGTTAATCCTAAGGCTACAAATAATTGGTACTAGTGGTTAAAAGGGGACTAGTACAAATCGTACTACTGCTAACGCCCCTGCAGAAGAAAATCATGTGGCTTGGATCCGGCCCAAGACTCTAGATAGGCCTCAACCCAAGAAAAATTTACCTAGTCGGGTACGAGTGGGCTATTAGCTCCGGAAACAATATTTACAAAAATTCGAGGAAAGAACACTAAATCAAGCTAAGCTCTCACTCCGGTCAATCACACGCGCGCGCCCTTGCACCTAGCCGCCGTCTTTGTCGCCTTCCTCCCCTTCGCCGTCTCCGCCGCCTGTGGCCAGGAGGCCGTTGCGCAGCAATTGCGAAGGGAGGCTGCAACAACGTGTGTGCTGGCTGCGGTGGAGCGGCTGTGCCGGACAGAGGACGGCCGCGACGGCGTTCGGGGCGGCACTACCATGGCAATCACGCTCATGCTTGTGGCGGAGCATGCTGGGCCCACGGTTGCGGACATGGTGGGTGGGTCGGAGGCCCTGCAGGTCGAGGCTGTACTGGCACCATGCTTGTGCTGCTTGGCAAGAAGAATTGGCCAAAAGAGCACTTCTACTTGTAAACAACATTGCAGGCCATTTGAAGAAAAACAAGCTATCTACAGATAGGGATTCTCTGGTTTTGAAGGACTTGCACGACATTGCAGACCTGAAGAAGCAAGACAATTACCTGCGCTGCCAACGCAAAAGTTGCAGCAACAAAAAAAAAATCCTTAAACAGGCTCATCAACTCATTGGATTTAAAAGACCTCGAAATGTCGGGACGTCAATATACTTGGGTCAGTAGGCGTGACATTCCGACGTATGAGAAGTTGGATAGAGTTTTGGCAAGCGTGGAGTGGGAGCAAAAATACCCTTTGGTGACGGTGTGCGCTTTATCTCGTTTGGGATCTGATCATACTCCCTTGTTGGTTGATTCTGGATCAGCAGCTCATGTTGGGAATGCATCGGCGTTCTCATTTGAGGTTGCTTGTTTCAGAGAAGAAGGCTTTTACGAAATGGTTCGTAAGGAGTGGGCGTCGGTTTCCACTGGTTCTTCACCATAGAAATTTGGCAGAACAAAATTAGACATCTTCGTAGTTTTTTACGTGGGTGGGCTAAGAACATGAGTGGGCAATATAAGATTCAGCGATTGTAACATCCAAGTATGAAAACCCTTAGTTGTTTTACTTATTTGTTTAATTTATGCAATGCATCATGGCATCATTCTCATTTTTATTTCTGTTGCATTGTTTTCATAATGAATCAAACCTTGTTTTCACACTTGTCTGTTACAATCTTTTCAAACAAAGAATTGCAAAACAAAACCCTTCCTTGTTTTCCAAATAATTTAATTATGATCACTTCTCAATTGTTGGTTTTAATCAAACCAATATTCCAATCAATTAATTCAAATCATCAAATCCAAATCATTTTCCAATTCTCAATTCAGTACCTTTTGAAACCATAAAAGTCACCACACAATTTTCCCTCTTTAAACCCTTCCAAAACCCTAAGGGGTAACCCTATTCCAAAGCATGTTTCCTTAATGGTTTATAAATATTAAAATCCCTCTATTTTGGTTTCAAATACAAACTATCATTTTAAACTTCAAATTTTGAAATCCAAAGTTGGAATGTGGTTTCTAATTACTTAAAAAGCTTAACTAAATTTTTCTGGATTTTTCTTTAACCAAAACCTTAACAAATTATTCCACAAACTGTTTCAGCAAAAAAAAATAATAAAACAGAGAAAAATAAAAAAGCAGCTAAACTACCGCGCGCAGCAGCACCTATCCAGCCCAGCCCACTAGTCCTACCGCGCGCGCCAGGCCCAACCCACCCCAGCGTAACTTAACGCTTTGAAGATCGTGCGCTCGATCTTTCTCCTGTACGGCGGGAATCCACCGGTGCCACCGCGGCAGAACTCTCCTCCGACGGCGATCCAGGCCTCCGATGGCCTATAAAACGCGCTCTAGGGTTCCTGGAGCCTAACCCTAGCTCCCTAGATCTTTTCCCTCGCCCGCCGTCGTTCTTTTCCCTCACGATGGCCGCTCTCGCCACTGTTCTGAACCACTCCGGCGGCTATCTCTGAATCCGATCACGGCGCCGCCGATCCAGTCCACCACCACACCCACCTGCACCGGGAATCGAAAGCCCGTTGTCTCCTCTCTCGTTTTGACACCAGAGCGACGCCGCGGAGCCACCACAACTTCGCCGCGATCATCACCGTCTCCGCCGCCGTCCAGGGCTTTGTCGTCGTCGATCTCCGTCGAGCCTCGGCCACGTCTGCAACGTTGGTGAGCCAGCCCCTCCTCCTCCTTTTCCTCTGTGGCATCGACACGTTGCGCTCACATCCAGCAGCGCCGCCGTCCACATCACCTCGCCGCCGACGATTTTTCTTGCGGACTGACAGAGTTCAGTGCATGTTTCCGTCAGTTAAAAATTCAGTATCGCGTGGTACACCACTTCCTCTCCGCGTCGCCTATGCTGGTAACAAGCGAGCAGCAGCGCAGATGGTTTAGCCTTGCGCGTAGCTGCGAGTGGTCGTGGGTTCGAGCCCCCGCCTCGCCTTTTTCTTTTAGGCTTTTTTCATCCACAACACGCGGCCCCACCTGGCGGTGGTCTCCCCTGCCACGCAAGCACGCCCTCGTCCACGCTGGCCGCAGGGGCCACAGGGCAGTGGCTGGTGTGCATATCCAGTGCGTAACAAAAGTATTAAATCGAATCTGTTAATTTTCTATTTTCTTTTAAAATGGCAGAATAAACAACAAACTTGGAAATTCAATAACTTTTAATCTGTTAATCCAACAAATAAAAGTTATATATGTTTTCTGTTCAAAATTTTATAAACTTTCCAAATATTCCATTTGTGTTCTGTTTTGAGTTTTCAAAATTCATTTAAATTTCAAATTTGAATAATTCGAATGCAAATTGAAATAATTCATAACTAATTCATACTGTTTTCAAATAATTCAAATAAAATATGTTTTTCACACCTTTTTGAATGTTCTATTCAAATATAAAATTTGTTTTCTGGTTTGAACCATTTAAATTGCCTAAACTATTTAAATCTTGTTTAATTCAATTAAAACTTGTTTAATATTGTTTAATTCATAACTAAATAATTCAAAGTCCAATTTCAAAATGTGAAACATGTAATCCAACTAAAATTTGATAACCTTTTCAAATATAAAATTTGTAAATTGTTTTGCACACCCTAACTTGATGAACACAATAATTGTTTGTGTACCATGTTTAAGTAACAAAATTCCAAACTTAATAAATGCTTTCTAAATTGTTAACTATCATTCCAATTGCATTTAAATTGTTGTGTTATTGTTATTCATCATGCATGCATCATGATAACAACTAACACCTAATAAATAGTTGTAAATCATTTGTTCAATTGTTTCAATGGATCCTTTTCCATATGCAACCCTTGCATATGGGTCCATTTAATTTGTGCTATCATGTTAGTCAGTTTATCTAGATGCACCTATTAAATTGTCATGCATCATATTGACTGTGCACAATGCCATGAACATGATTGTTTACATTCCTGTTTTGTTTGTTTGCTTCGTCTCGGTTAGACGACGACTACGTTGAGACCAACGATCCTTACGACACCACTACTCAGGACCTAGCCCAGTACCCGGCTACTGAGCTGCCAGGCAAGTTATCACTCACATGAATCATCGAGTTCCTTTCCACACTTGTTGTCGATACTATCCTTTGTCTACTATTGCTAGCTCTATGTATCGTTGCTTGTTCTCCGAACCTATCACATGATACCCTGAACCAATGATATTGCCTCACCTCCATACCTACAGCCTTTGTTTGTGCCTTAGTATTATCTAGCATGCTTAGGGTTGCTTTTACTCGAGTCTGTTGTCGGTTACTACTTTACTATCTTATTACTTGTACCGGGGGCTCGATGTTAATCAATCAATCCTGTTAATTGCTAATGATAATAATAATTTGATGATAAGGCACCGGCAGGAGGCCCATGAGAGGTTTTGGAGCCTGCTAGTGTCGACCCTAATAGGAAAAGGGTCTTGTCTACTGATCCATGATGAGCGCACTACCCGCATGTGGGAAGCGAGTATGGGCGCCCCCCTCAACTTGACCTGATTCGCATCTCGTCCAAATCGCCTCATTTAGTTCGTGTTTTCCAATTGCCGCATGCATGTTTTTGCGAGCCCAGCGCAGGGTGGAACTTTTGTAGTCGGCATATAGGGGGACACGGTCTTAGAGTGCTATGAGGGTCCCTTTTCTTCGGGGCTTGATTAGCCGTGCGCCCAAGGTTCTTTGGGCTTGATGCGGAGAATGGTTGGTTGTGTATAGTACCCCGCTTGGTGGGAGGCATCCCATCTGGCGGGTTATTCTTTCGTGTACGGCCAAATTGGTGCAACCCTGCAGGGATAATCTTCTCGAGAAGCCGTGTTTTCCGCGGTTATGGATTACTTGGTGAAAGTACTGGCTAACAAGTACTCAGGACAACTTCAACATAATGATCAATCATGTTTCACCCAATGGTTAATAATTTGACTAGTAAAAGGTTATTCACACAAATAACTTGATTCATCTTAATCCAACTGTGTGAGTTATCCTCGGGTTGCTTCTTTGGATAAGGGGCGAGATCCAGGATGGGTTTGGTTGAAGTTATCTTTCAGTTGGTTACCATCCTCGATCTTATCTTTTCTGTTAGCCGGAACTTGTAGTTATCTTCTGTAGTTGTTTAGAGCAGCCAGCAGCAACTTTCATATCACCCTTTCTTCCGTTGATCCCAAGCATCAATGCTTGTGTTGACGGGTAACCCTTTGATGAACTGTGAGTCTTGCTTGCCAGTACTTGGATGTACTGACCCCGTTGGGGCTGTGGTTTACGCAGAGTACGACTACGGCTACGATGACCACCAGGATGGCTATTTTGTGGAGTTCGACGAGACTGCAGACGAGTAGTTAGCTGGACCAGGGCTGGATCCAGGACCTACGTGGATGGGCTTCGTCTTATTTATTTTCTCCGGCTTCTTAAGCCTGTTGGATTTGTCTGTACCCAGACACCTTTGATTGCTTCCGCTGTTGTAATGGATGGTAATGTTGGACATGTCCTCTGATGATTGTATTCGCTATTTCTGCCTTAGTGAAGGCCAGTTGCAACTTTATTTCTATCTTTTGTGTCGTAGAGATAAGTTGTGATAATCATTCGTTCAAAGCTGACTACATGCGTGCTTGTTATGAAGTACGTCGACAGTAGTGCCTATGACTCTAATGGATAGTTTACATCGACGGTGGAATAGTAGGGCTTGTGTTGTCGCGCATAGCGCGGCCTACCAGGAAGCTGGACGTGGGAGCAGTTATGCCCATAATCCAAGCACCTACTATCCAGTTCGTACGGTGAGTATCCCTTAGAAGCCAGGTGCGACAAATGGTATCAGAGCCTGTCTGCCTGTAGGATCCCTTTTTACTGGTCGCAGTTGAGTCTAGAAACTATTTTGTAGCTATATAGGAAAAATGAAACGTGAGAGTAGGAATTCTGCCATTTTCTTCTTCCCCACCCACCCACCCTTTTTCTGGTAAGGAAGTGCAACGTTGTTTTCTGTTCTCACCTAAACTTTCAAGTTAGGATTTCACGTGTTTTGGGTTCTCCTTAGTACCTCAGGACTTTTGGTCTCGTCTTCCCGATGTTGCTTCGATATCATGTTCTTCTGAAGAACCTTTCGTCCGTTCAAACCTTGTTGTTGTTTTCCACATCCTTTTTCATCTACCGGAATCTAATCAAAACCTTCCAAATCATCTGCAGATGGGTCTTAGCTACTACCCGCAGGTGGTTCGCATGACTCGCTGTGAGAGCACCGCCGGTTTTCCGGAGATGCTGAGAGACATGGTTACCTATCTGGGGTTCCGTTGGGCACCAGAGTACCAGGTCTACGAGCACCAGCGAGAGTTTGACCAGACTTGCTACCGAGCTATCGTCTACATTCTGTCGGATGATGGCAGGAGCATTGTCCACCAGTACGAGGCAGTAGGGTCCACAGTGGATATGGCAGTGCAGCAGGCAGCGTACGTGAGTCTCACCGTCCTCCGTGCTGACTACTGGGGGTTTGATAAGTCCAGTTTTCGTCACATCCCCCGTGGTTACATCACGGCAGTGGGAGTTCACTTCACTCTCCACAGCAACCTGGATACCTACGAGTCTGATAGCTCCAGGCTGCAGACCACTGCTCAGTTCGTCAGGCACAGTGATGCCGTTGCTTCCACACTTGCTCAGGAGTTGGCCTCAGTCAGGGAGCAGCTCTATCTGGCTTTGACGCGTCTGGCGACGTACACCACAGACTTCGTTGGAGACGAGCGCTTTGCACGTTTCCAGCAGACACTGGGTTTTCCTCTGCCAGATGCTGGAGGTTACGAGCCGATCAGAGGCCCACTTCTCGACCTCAGAGCTGGTTACACAGGGATTCCCCGCTATGGAGCACAGGGACACGACGCTTTCTACTTCACCACACCGAGAGTTGCTCTCAGAGCAGTTTCCTATCTACATGGATCGTCGTGATACCTACTTCCGTGGGGTTCCTCCGCACCGTATCTCTCGTCGTACTACTCACCGCCGTCCTGCGTGATGAGCATGGGAGTACCGATGTATCCATTACTAGCTGTGTCTAGTTTATCCTTCGTTTTCGAACCATGTATTGGTCTGTTGGATATTCTGATGTATGTGAACATGTGATGATGTACCTGTTGGTTATCTATTCATGCGTCGGAATAATCTATCTTTCGGTTACCAAGTCTATCCTTTTCTGTTGTTGTGCTAAAATGAATTTCTGTTCAGGATGCCTCCAACCAGGAACAACCCGCCTCCGCCACCACCAATGGGGGAACTGTTGGCTCAGATGACCCAAGTGTGACACAGATGGCCCAGATCCAGGCTAACCAGCAACACAACCAGAATGCTCCAAGGGTCACCATCAAGGACTTCCTCAGCTTGGCCCAAAAGCTTTCGTGCAACACGTGAGCCCCTGGATGCTGATGACTGGATCCGTGACGTAGCAAGAGCTCTGGAGATTGCTCATATTGCGGAAGAGGATAAGGTCAAGTATGCCACCTACCTACTGAAGGGTCAGGCAGCTACTTGGTGGGAGAACTACCAGACATGAGAGCTGGCTTTCCTATCAACTGGGGATGTTTCAAGGATGCCTTCCTGAAGCACCACATCCCGGATGGTCTCATGGAAAGGATGCGTGAGGAATTCTGCTCTCTCAGACAGGGCAAGCTGGACGTCCTCGGCTACCAGAACGAGTTCAATCGTCTCGCTCGGTATGCTGGTGACGAAGTGTCCACTGAAGCCAAGAAGATGGCAAGGTTCCGCCGAGGTTTTTAACCCGGAACTGAAGTACGCTCTCACCAACATCAAGTGCAAGGACTTCGTGGAGCTTGTGAACACCGCGCTCAATGAGGAGAATGGGAGCAAGGCGTTCGAAGAGTCGCGCAAGCACTCGCGTGAGGGTGGTTCCTCCTCCAACATGACCACCCCTCCGCAGAAGCGCCGCATCTGGGTGCCAAATGGTGCTGTCACTCGGGCTCCAAATGCCCAAGCTTCTCCAGGCTTTGGTCCCCGCCCACCCAACCCATCTCAGATGCAGGGTCAGAGTTCCCGATGGGGCAGCCAAGGCCAGGTCCTCCTCGTGTCGTCACTTGCTTCAAGTGCAAGGAGACTGGACACTATGCTGATAAGTGCACTCAGAAGCAGCTACCCCTACCTCCTCGCCCCAACACCAACCAGGCTATGGTTCGTGCTCCCCCGGCTAAAGCCTTCAACTCCAACAACAGGCCTGTCGGGAGGAACGCGAGGGTGAACCTATCAAGGCCGACAAAGCTGAGGAAGCTGCTGACGTCGTTCTCGGTATATTACCCGTAAACTCTATTCCAGCTAAAGTGTTGTTTGATACTGGAGCATCGCATTCGTTTGTGTCAAAGATCTTTGCTACAACGTACAATTTAGCTCTGGTTCCGCTAAGCAATCAAATCTATGTGCACTCTCCGGGAACTAAAATGATTACTTCCAAGATAAGCATGGACAATCAGATCCTAATTGGAGGTCGCATATTCCTTGCTTCACTCATGTTGCTGGGAAATTCTGACATTGATGTCATTCTGGTATGGATTGGTTGAAGACCCACAAAGCTAAAATTGACTGTGCTCAAAAGTCAATAACTCTCTCCCACACTTCAGGCCAGATAGTCTATTCTCCATATGGATCAAGTTCTGTTCAGCTGTTCAGCCTCGATGCCAAACCCCTTCCTGCAATTGAAAATGTTCCGGTAGTTTGTGAATTTCCTGACGTCTTTCCAGAAGAGTTGCCAGGGATGCCCCCGGACAGAGCAGTTGAGTTCGTGATCGAGCTTGAGCCAGGTACTGCTCCAATCTCTAAGTATCCATATAAGATAGCTCCTCCTGAACTGAAATTGTTGAAGGAGCAAATCGATATGTACATGGACAAAGGTTTCATTCAGCCTAGTTCCTCCGCTTGGGGTTGCCCAACTCTGTTTGTTGCCAAGAAGGATCAAACAAAAAGACTCGTGGTTGACTATCGTCCTCTCAACGAGAAAACCATCAAGAACAAGTATCCACTTCCTCGTATCGATGATCTTTTTGATCAACTTGCTGGAGCCTCAATATTCTCAAAGTTGGACTTGAGGATGGGGTACCATCAGATAAAGATCAGAAAGGAAGATATTCCTAAGACAGCTTTCACCACTCGTTACGGTCTATATGAATACACCGTCATGTCCTTTGGTCTCACCAATGCACCGGCAACGTTCTCAAGACTCATGAATTCTGTCTTCCATGAATACCTCGACAAGTTCGTTGTGGTATATATTGATGACATTCTTGTCTACTCAAAATCCGAGGAAGAGCATGGAGAACACCTTCGTCTCACTCTCATGAAACTTCGCGAGCATCGTCTGTATGCCAAGTTTTCCAAATGTGAGTTCTGGATTCCAGAGGTTGCATATCTTGGTCATATCATCTCTGCCAAAGGCATTGCCATTGACCCGGAAAAGGTTAAGGCAATTGTTGACTGGAAACCCCCTAAGACGGTGAAGCAAGTCAGAAGTTTTCTTGGCTTGGCTAGCTATTGCCGTCGTTTCGTCCAAAACTTTTCCAAGATTGCCAAACCTCTCACTGATCTCACAAAAGGACAAAAAGTTCGTTTGGACTCCACAATGTGATGAGAGTTTCAACCTCTTGAAGACTAAACTCACTTCCACACCTGTTCTAGTTGGTCCAGATACTACCAAACCTTTCCAGATATTCTGTGATGCATCTCTCCAAGGCCTAGGAGCAGTTCTTATGCAAGAACGTCAAGTTGTGGCTTATGCTTCACGTCAGTTGAACACACATGAGCAAAACTATCCCACTCATGATCTTGAACTTGCAGCAGTTGTGTTTGCCCTCAAGAAATGGAGACAATACTTGTTGGGTAACAAAACTGAGATCTTTTCCGATCATAAGAGTCTGAAATACATCTTCACTCAGCCAGACCTGAACCTCAGGCAAAGGAGATGGATTGAGAAGATAAAGACTTTGATCTCACCATTTCTTACACCCCGGCAAGGCTAATGTTATGGCCGATGCTCTCAGTCGCAATCCTATTGCAATAATCTCATGATCATGGAAAGCCAACCTCCACTTCATGAAGAATTCCAGAAGCTGAACCTTGGTCTTGTTCCTCAAGGATACCTTGCTAGCTTGACAGCCAGTCCAACTCTCGAGGACAAGATTCGTTCTGAACAACTTCGTGATAATGAAATCAAAAAGATTGTGGATCACATCAAGGAGGGCAATGATAAATTCAAGTCCTTCTCAATTGATGACAAAGGAACTGTGTTCTTCGAAGGACGCATTGCAGTTCCTCAGATTCAAAGTCTCAAGGATATCATTCTCAAGGAGGCTCATGAAACTCCTCTATCCATTCACCCTGGAAGTACAAAGATGTACCAGGATCTCAAGACTCTGTATTGGTGGTCTGGCATGAAACGTGAAATTGCTCAATACGTTTCTGAATGCGACGTTTGTCAACGTGTTAAGGCAGTCCATCAGAAGACAGCAGGTCTGCTACAACCTGAAAATTCCTGAGTGGAAGTGGGACATGATTGAAATGGACTTCGTTACTGGGTTTCCAAAGTCCAAAAAGGGCAACGATGCAATCTTCGTTGTTATTGATCGTCTCACTAAGGTTGCTCATTTCTATGCTGTAAAGGAAACTATCTCAGCTAGCCAGTTAGCAGAGCTCTACACAGCAAAGGTTGTTCCTCTTCATGGTGTACCATTGGAAATAAGCTCAGACCGTGGAAGTATTTTCACTTCTCATTTCTGGAAAAGCTTTCAAGAAGCATTGGGCACCAAACTTCTGTTCAGCACAGCTACCACCCTCAGTCTCAGGGGCAAGTCGAAAGAGTCAATCAGATTCTCGAGGATATGCTCAGAGCATGTGGTCTCTCCTTTGGCATGAAATGGGAGGATTGCCTTCCATATGCTGAATTCTCCTACAACAACAGCTACCAGGCAAGCCTAGGCATGGCACCATTTGAGGCACTGTATGGTCGCAGATGCAGGAGTCCAATCAATTGGTCTGGAGCTGGTGAACGTTCACTTTTAGGCCCTCACATTGTTAAGGAAGCCGAGGAGAAAGTTCGTATCATTCGTGACAATCTCAGGATTGCTCAGTCGTCAGAAGAGCTATTATGATAGCAAGCACAGGGATATGGTCTATGCACCTGGTGATAAGGCATATCTCCGTGTAACTCCCCTCAGAGGCACTCATCGTTTTGGTGTGAAAGGAAAGCTTGCCCAAGATACATTGGCCCTTTCAATCCTCTCAAGACGTGCAGAGAATGCTTATCGTCTTGAACTTCCAGAAAAACTATCCAAGGTGCACGATGTGTTCCACGTGTCACAACTCAAGAAGTGTTTCAAAGATCCAGATCGTACAGTTGATCATGATTCCATTGAACTGCAAGATGATCTATCTTATGAGGAGCACCCTATTCGTATTCTCGATGAGACCGAGCGTAAGACTCGCAACAAGAGCACCAAGTTCTTGAAAGTCCAATGGTCGCATCATTCTGATAAAGAGGCAACGTGGGAGACCGAAGAGGACCTTCGCAAGAAGTATCCGGACCTGTTCATTTCTCAGTAGGGAATCTCGGGGCGCGATTCCTTCAAGGGGGGGCGTTTTGTAACATCCAAGTATGAAAACCCTTAGTTGTTTTACTTATTTGTTTAATTTATGCAATGCATCATGGCATCATTCTCATTTTTATTTCTGTTGCATTGTTTTCATAATGAATCAAACCTTGTTTTCACACTTGTCTGTTACAATCTTTTCAAACAAAGAATTGCAAAACAAAACCCTTCCTTGTTTTCCAAATAATTCAATTATGATCACTTCTCAATTGTTGGTTTTAATCAAACCAATATTCCAATCAATTAATTCAAATCATCAAATCCAAATCATTTTCCAATTCTCAATTCAGTACCTTTTGAAACCATAAAAGTCACCACACAATTTTCCCTCTTTAAACCCTTCCAAAACCCTAAGGGGTAACCCTATTCCAAAGCATGTTTCCTTAATGGTTTATAAATATTAAAATCCCTCTATTTTGGTTTCAAATACAAACTATCATTTTAAACTTCAAATTTTGAAATCCAAAGTTGGAATGTGGTTTCTAATTACTTAAAAAGCTTAACTAAATTTTTCTGGATTTTTCTTTAACCAAAACCTTAACAAATTATTCCACAAACTGTTTCAGCAAAAAAAAAAAGCAGAGAAAAATAAAAAAGCAGCTAAACTACCGCGCGCAGCAGCACCTATCCAGCCCAGCCCACTAGTCCTACCGCGCGCGCCAGGCCCAACCCACCCCAGCGTAACTTAACGCTTTGAAGATCGTGCGCTCGATCTTTCTCCTATACGGCGGGAATCCACCGGTGCCACCGCGGCAGAACTCTCCTCCGACGGCGATCCAGGCCTCCGATGGCCTATAAAACGCGCTCTAGGGTTCCTGGAGCCTAACCCTAGCTCCCTAGATCTTTTCCCTCGCCCGCCGTCGTTCTTTTCCCTCACGATGGCCGCTCTCGCCACTGTTCTGAACCACTCCGGCGGCTATCTCTGAATCCGATCACGGCGCCGCCGATCCAGTCCACCACCACACCCACCTGCACCGGGAATCGAAAGCCCGCTGTCTCCTCTCTCGTTTTGACACCAGAGCGACGCCGCGGAGCCACCACAACTTCGCCGCGATCATCACCGTCTCCGCCGCCGTCCAGGGCTTTGTCGTCGTCGATCTCCGTCGAGCCTCGGCCACGTCTGCAACGTTGGTGAGCCAGCCCCTCCTCCTCCTTTTCCTCTGTGGCATCGACACGTTGCGCTCACATCCAGCAGCGCCGCCGTCCACATCACCTCGCCGCCGACGATTTTTCTTGCGGACTGACAGAGTTCAGTGCATGTTTCCGTCAGTTAAAAATTCAGTATCGCGTGGTACACCACTTCCCCTCTGCGTCGCCTATGCTGGTAACAAGCGAGCAGCAGCGCAGATGGTTTAGCCTTGCGCGCAGCTGCGAGTGGTCGTGGGTTCGAGCCCCCGCCTCGCCTTTTTCTTTTAGGCTTTTTTCATCCACAGCACGCGGCCCCACCTGGCGGTGGCCTCCCCTGCCACGCAAGCACGCCCTCGTCCACGTTGGCCGCAGGGGCCACAGGGCAGTGGCTGGTGTGCATATCCAGTGCGTAACAAAAGTATTAAATCGAATCTGTTAATTTTCTATTTTCTTTTAAAATGGCAGAATAAACAACAAACTTGGAAATTCAATAACTTTTAATCTGTTAATCCAACAAATAAAAGTTATATATGTTTTCTGTTCAAAATTTTATAAACTTTCCAAATATTCCATTTGTGTTCTGTTTTGAGTTTTCAAAATTCATTTAAATTTCAAATTTGAATAATTCGAATGCAAATTGAAATAATTCATAACTAATTCATACTGTTTTCAAATAATTCAAATAAAATATGTTTTTCACACCTTTTTGAATGTTCTATTCAAATATAAAATTTGTTTTCTGGTTTGAACCATTTAAATTGCCTAAACTATTTAAATCTTGTTTAATTCAATTAAAACTTGTTTAATATTGTTTAATTCATAACTAAATAATTCAAAGTCCAATTTCAAAATGTGAAACATGTAATCCAACTAAAATTTGATAACCTTTTCATATAAAATTTGTAAATTGTTTTGCACACCCTAACTTGATGAACACAATAATTGTTTGTGTACCATGTTTAAGTAACAAAATTCCAAACTTAATAAATGCTTTCTAAATTGTTAACTATCATTCCAATTGCATTTAAATTGTTGTGTTATTGTTATTCATCATGCATGCATCATGATAACAACTAACACCCCTAATAAATAGTTGTAAATCATTTGTTCCAATTGTTTCAATGGATCCTTTTCCATATGCAACCCTTGCATATGGGTCCATTTAATTTGTGCTATCATGTTAGTCAGTTTATCTAGATGCACCTATTAAATTGTCATGCATCATATTGACTATGCACAATGCCATGAACATGATTGTTTACATTCCTGTTTTGTTTGTTTGCTTCTTCTCGGTTAGACGACGACTACGTTGAGACCGACGATCCTTACGACACCACTACTCAGGACCTAGCCTAGTACCCGGCTACTGAGCTGCCAGGCAATCACTCACATGAATCATCGAGTTCCTTTCCACACTTGTTGTCGATACTATCCTTTTGTCTACTATTGCTAGCTCTATGTATCGTTGCTTGTTCTCCGAACATATCACATGATACCCTGAACCAATGATATTGCCTCACCTCCATACCTATAGCCTTTGTTTGTGCCTTAGTATTATCTAGCATGCTTAGGGTTGCTTTTACTCGAGTCTGTTGTCGGTTACTACTTTACTATCTTATTACTTGTACCGGGGGCTCGATGTTAATCAATCAATCCTGTTAATTGCTAATGATAATAATAATTTGATGATAAGGCACCGGCAGGAGGCCCATGAGAGGTTTTGGAGCCTGCTAGTGTCGACCCTAATAGGAAAAGGGTCTTGTCTACTGATCCATGATGAGCGCACTACCCGCATGTGGGAAGCGAGTATGGGCGCCCCCCTCAACTTGACCTGATTCGCATCTCGTCCAAATCGCCTCATTTAGTTCGTGTTTTCCAATTGCCGCATGCATGTTTTTGCGAGCCCAGCGCAGGGTGGAACTTTTGTAGTCGGCATATAGGGGGACACGGTCTTAGAGTGCTATGAGGGTCCCTTTTCTTCGGGGCTTGATTAGCCGTGCGCCCAAGGTTCTTTGGGCTTGATGCGGAGAATGGTTGGTTGTGTATAGTACTCCGCTTGGTGGGAGGCATCCCATCTGGCGGGTTATTCTTGCGTGTACGGCCAAATTGGTGCAACCCTGCAGGGATAATCTTCTCGAGAAGCCGTGTTTTCCGTGGTTATGGATTACTTGGTGAAAGTACTGGCTAACAAGTACTCAGGACAACTTCAACATAATGATCAATCATGTTTCACCCAATGGTTAATAATTTGACTAGTAAAAGGTTATTCACACAAATAACTTGATTCATCTTAATCCAACTGTGTGAGTTATCCTCGGGTTGCTTCTTTGGATAAGGGGTGAGATCCATGATGGGTTTGGTTGAAGTTATCTTTCAGTTGGTTACCATCCTCGATCTTATCTTTTCTGTTAGCCGGAACTTGTAGTTATCTTCTGTAGTTGTTTAGAGCAGCCAGCAGCAACTTTCATATCACCCCTTTCTTCCGTTGAGCCCAAGCATCAATGCTTGTGTTGACGGGTAACCCTTTGATGAACTGTGAGTCTTGCTTGCCAGTACTTGGATGTACTGACCCCGTTGGGGCTGTGGTTTACGCAGAGTACGACTACGGCTACGATGACCACCAGGATGGCTATTTTGTGGAGTTCGACGAGACTGCAGACGAGTAGTTAGCTGGACCAGGGCTGGATCCAGGACATACGTGGATGGGTTTCGTCTTATTTATTTTCTCCGGCTTCTTAAGCCTGTTGGATTTGTCTGTACCCAGACACCTTTGATTGCTTCCGCTGTTGTAATGGATGGTATGTTGGGACATGTGTCCTCTGGATGATTGTATTCGCTATTTTATGCCTTAGTGAAGGCCAGTTGCAACTTTATTTCTATCTTTTGTGTCGTAGAGATAAGTTGTGATAATCATTCGTTCAAAGCTGTTGACGTACCATGCGTGCTTGTTATGAAGTACGTCGACAGTAGTGCCTATGACTCCTCATGGATAGTTTACATCGACGGTGGAATAGTAGGGCTTGTGTTGTCGCGCATAAGCGCAGGCCTACCAGGAAGCTGGGACGTGGGAGCAGTTATGCCCCATAATCCAAGCACCTACTATCCAGTTCGTACGGTGAGTATCCCTTAGAAGCCAGGGTGCGACAGCGATATCGTTTGTTGTTGCTTATTAATGAGCTTGATCTGAAAGCAGAGAAAGTTATTTTAAGTGAACATGAGAGAGCTGCTAAGAGAGAGGCAGAGGATTCCTTAGCTAATTTACGCAGAGCTGAGGAGTCTAAATGGGCTCAGCGTGCAAAAGTCAAGCATATTCAGGAGGGGGGTAACAACACTAGGTATTTTCATCTTATTGCTAATGGTAGGCATTGGAAAAAAATTCAGTTAGAGCAAGATGAAGGCACAATTGTGGGCCAGCAAAATTTAAAAGTGTTTATCTCTGAGTATTATAAGAAGCTCTTTGGGGCTTCAGATCCTAGCCATGTTTCATTGATTGAAACTAATTTTTAACTAATGTTTTTTCTGAGGATGAGTTGTTCTATGCGATTGAGCATATGGAACACAATAAGGCACCGGGCCCAGATGGATTCCCGGCGGAATTTTATCAACATTTCTGGAAAGTGATCAAGGTTGACTTGATGGCTTTGTTCACCCAGTTACATTATGGAAATCTACCATTATTCAAATTAAACTTTGATGTTGTTACCTTGCTGCCCAAAAAAGAGGATGCTAGTAGAATTGAGCACTCTCGACCTATCGGTTTATTGAATGTGAGTTTCAAAATCTTCACGAAAGTTGGCACTAATAGGGTCACTTCCATTGCGCAGAAACTGATTAGACCATCACAATCTTCTTTTCTCCCTGGTCGTAATATTTTAGAGGGAGTGTTAGTGCTACATGAGACCATTCATGAACTTCATAGGAAGAATATGGATGACGTTCTTTTCAAAATTGATTTGGAAAAGGAATATGATAAAGTGAATTGGTCTTTTTTGCAACAAGTTTTGCGCATGAAGGGGGTTTGTCCTTAATGGCGAGAATGGGTGGCTAGGTTCGTTCAGGGGGGAAGCGTTGGCATTCGGGTGAATGATTACATAGGTATTTTTTCAGACTTTAAAGGGTTTGAGACAAGGAGATCCTTTATTGCCTATTTTGTTCAACATTGTGGTTGATATGCTGGCCGTTCTTATTGCTCGTGCAAAATAGGATGGTCAGGTTGGAGGTCTCATGTCTCACCTTGTTGAGAATGGTATTTCTATTTTGCAATATGCGGATGACACCATTTTGTTTCTAGAACATGATCTGGATAAGGCGGTAAACATGAAATTGATTTTATCTATCTTTGAAAAATTGTCAGGATTGAAAATTAATTTTCATAAGAGTGAGGTTTTCTGTTTCGGTAAGGCTAAACAAGACAAGGATAAATATAGACACATCTTTGGGTGTGAGATTGGTTCCTTACCATTTAAATATTTGGGGATTTCGATCCATTATCGGAAACTTCTCAATAAAGAGTGGAAACCTCTTGAGGATCGCTTTGAAAAGAAACTAAGATCTTGGGTAGGAAAACTTCTTTCTTATGGAGACCGACTAGTTTTAGTAAACTCTGTGTTATCAAGTCTCCCTATGTTCTTATCATCCTTTTTCGAGATTCCCATTGGGGTATGTAAAAGATTGGACTTTTATCGTTCTCGCTTCTTTTGGCAAAGCGACAACCTTAAAAATAAATATCGTTTAACAAAATGGAATATAATCTGTCGTCCGAAAGATCAAGGGGGGTTAGGGATTGAATTATTACGAACAAAAAACAAGTGCCTTCTTAGTTAGTGGATTTTCAAACTTCTAACTGGAGATGGATTTTGGCATGAGTTACTCCATAATAAGTATATTAGAGAAAAACCTTTAGCCCAGATTGAAGCAAAACCCACGGATTCTCCTTTTTGGAAAGGGGTGATGGGGGTGAAAGTTGATTTCTTCAAACATATTTCATTCACGCTTGGTAACGGTGAGGGTATTAGGTTCTGGGAAAATGTTTGGATGGGAGGTACGGCATTGGCAGTACAATATCCATCATTGTTTGCTATTGTGCGAAATAAAAATGTGACAGTATCCCAGGTCATTGGACAAAATCACCTTAATCTATCGTTTCGACGATCGTTAGTGGGTGATAAATGGGGAGCTTGGCTTCATATGGTAGAAAGACTAATGGACGTTACACTATCTAATGAGCCAGATTCATTCTCCTGGAAACTATGCCCATCTGGGGTGTTCTCAGTTAAGTCTTTTTATGCTGAAGAGATGAATGGCAATGTTAGGTGTCTTAGGAAATATCTTTGGAAACTGACGGTGCCTCTTAAAATTAAAAAATTTATGTGGTTTCTTTCTAGGAAAGAACTACTTACTAAGGACAATTTAGCCAAACGAAAGTGGAGAGGTTGCACTAAGTGTGTCTTTTGTGGGACACAAGAGAGTGTGGACCATCTCTTTATTGATTGTGATTTTGCTAAGAAAGTTTGGCGTTTGATTCATTTCACCTTTAGCATTGCGGCCCCATCTAGTGTGAATAATATGTTTGGAAACTGGCTTGCAGGGATCCACAAATATACTAAATCAGTCATACGCATAGGTGTATGTGCTTTCTTATGAGCAATTTGGAATTGTCGAAATGATGTGGTGTTTAACAATGAGAGAGTGGGTAATTTTTTGCAGGTTGTTCACCGCGCCACGTATTGGATCCATCTGTGGTCCTTCCTTCTTCCAGATGACCAACGAGATCGTTTGGACTCTGGTTGTGCTCGGTTGATGGCGGTCGTACGGGCTATCTTCAACCAGGGTGGTTGGTTGCTCACTAGAAGACTGGAGAATGCTTAGTCCATCTTTATTATCTTTGTTCCGTTGGCTTATTCATGTATCGACTCTTTCTGATCCATGAGTTGTAATAAGGGCATTACGTTTGATACTTGATACCTATTATTTTAATGAAAAACAGCTGTGTGCATCATTTTGATGCAGAGGCTGGGTTACCCATTTCAAAAAAAAAACTCATTGGATGAACTGGTCTTAGAATTGTAAGAGCAGGATAAGCAAACTCAATAAAGACTAATTTTATTTAAGCTCAACATATAGTACAAATGTATTTTCGATGCCATCATATTACAAGCTAAAATGTCCCTTGATGGGTCCGCCCGCTTGCTTAGCATGGTCCTTGATGAGGATGCCGACGTGTCTCAGATGATCTCCGTGCACTCAGGCCTCAGTATCCTCTCAAACTCCTTGAGGATGTCGGTTTCGCACCCGCAAAGTTCAGCACAAGAGGATTGTTTAGTGTCTATGTAGTACTGTATTCCCCACCGGAAAAGTTTAGCAAATGAGGAATGTTTAGTGTCTATCTGCTACTGTGTTCTGCACCTGCAAAGTGTCAATTAAAACTCAACCATAGATATAATTTACATTTCAGCACCAAAACAATACTTCTCACACATCCTCTACTAACAAAAATCTGGACATTGATATCCTAAATCAGCATTGCTATCATTCTATCCAACACATGACAGATCATTTAATCTTTTCATAAGATAAATATTTTACAAGAAATCTTGTAAGCAAAATAAGTTATAACATCAGAATAAATAAGACTCCCGGCCTGCTGTAGGAAAAGAACAAATCTAATTCCTGACATAGTACAAATGGATGGATACACAGCGAAGGCCATGGACAACAAACACAACAGAATGTAGTACTAGTCACCATCTATCCAAATTGTAAGCCTACAGCCTTGGAAGAAATACCCACCAGAACTAGATAGCTTCAACGAAGAACAGAAAGAGCAATGTCTGTTGATGGGTAAGCTGCCGCTCCATGGAGTCCATCACTAAGTACCTGTTTGATAAAGGGAAAGAGAATAAATAATAAGCGTAGTATAGAAGAAACAAATCTATAAATATATTCGGTGTTTATGCTATGTAGCACTCGAATATTGCAGAAATAAATTTGTAGAAATACCCACCAGAACTAGATAGTCTCAATGTAACTTTAACACATCAGCTCATACCACCAATTTTCAAATCTGAAAATATTCTAACATTGCCAACAGAGATGCCCAATTTCAAACTATTCATAGGGAAATTTGCACCGAGCATTATGCCAAATATGATGACATATTAGTGGTGGTGTCTACTCTGAATTACACAGTGCTGTCAGCTTACCTTGGCTGACGAAATGCGACGTAGGGCCGTCAGTCGACGGATGCGGACTTCCATATGGAGATGGCACCAGCGCCGGTAGAAGTGCGACGCATTGCGCCACGGTGACCACACGGTGGTGTCAAACCTCGACGCCACACTGCTCCAGTCACGGAGCGCCTTCCCCTACTACGTGCTCGTTGCCTTCGATACCGGCGGCGTGCCGAGCCTTGGGCTCCTCTTGCGCCTGGCGCCGCTTTCCCGGTGCTATACCAGGCGATGTCCGACGCGGCCTGCCAGTCGGTTTGCTCCGCACTCGCAGTTGTGTTCTTGCTTCAGAATGTTCTTGTCCCTGTGATGAGATGCGAATACTAATCATGACGTGCTGATATTGTTGCAATCTGGTTCCAGTAGGATTTATGTTCAATCCTGATGATCGATGCTGCATGATTTTCTGAATGTTCTGTGTGCTACAGATACTTGTTCGAATTCTTCTCAGAAACCACTTCGAAACCAGAGGCCATAGCGAGCAGCAACTGATAGAAAGCCAAGATCAACTAGGTCTAGATCGTTATCGGTACGAATAGTGGATGTGCCTCTATAATTGAATTGAGAGAGAGAGAGAGAGAATCAGAGAGGGAGAGAGATACATAGGGAGAGGGAAAGCACCACCTTCTGAACCTTTAGACGACGACGGCGTGTCGGTGGTGGACATGGCGGCGGCGGTGGACTTCCCGTGAGCACTGCGTGAAACCCTAGATCGGATGAGTGTAGGTGGGGTTTGTGGCGACGCAGTTAACCTCGTACCGCGTGCCCCAGCCCCCCACCACTTTATATACGCATGTCACAGGGGCCCACCAACCAGTGAACGGTTGGGCGCCCCCGATCAGGGCGCTATAGACCAGTGGCACGAAGTGGCCGTTGGGCCCTTCGTGAGATCAATCTAACATTCTCCCCCTTGATCTCAACTTTACTTTTATCTTTATACCTTTTACTTTTACTTATTTCATCACATATTGATACATAGAGCATGTTTCATCGTCACAGCTCAATTGTCGATAGAATCAGACAGCTACAATATACCCTTCTGTTTTGAAACAAAATCTGTTACTTTTCGGGTCTCTCTCAATCTAGGAATCATAGGCTTTCCATTAAACCCATGCCGGCTATGTGATCTTTGAACACACTAAGTGGTAAGCCTTTCGTTAGCGGATCGACAAGCATATCCTTTGTCTTTATATGCTCGAGACTTATAGTTTGATCCTGGATTTTATCCTTCACAACATAATACTTTATTTCTATTGGCTTTGTAGTATTACTCGACTTGTTTTTGTGAGCATAGAATACCGCGGGCTGGTTGTCACAGTACATCTTTAGTGGTTTGCTAATGCAATCTACCACTTTCAATTCGGGTATAAATTTCTTTAACCATATCGCCTGCCCCGTGGCCTCATAACATGCTATAAATTCTGCATACATAGTGAAAGATGGAACTATTGACTGTTTGGAGCTTCTCCACGAAATAGCTCCTCCTGCGAGAGTAAACACGTATCCTGACGTGGATTTTCTATCATCTTTGTCTCCCGCAAAATCAGCATCTGAATACCCTCTTATCTCTAGGGAATCAGATCTTCTGTATGTTAGCATGAGGTTCTTGGTGCCTTGCGCATAACGCAATGCTTTCTTTACCATTTTCCAGTGCTCTGTGCCTGGATTCTCTTGATATCTACCGAGTACCCCGGTGATAAAAGCCAAGTCAGGGCGAGTGCACACTTGTGCATACTGTAAGCTTCCAACAGCCGAAGCATATGGTACTGATTTCATTTGATCGATCTCATATTGGTTCTTGGGACATTGGAATTTCCCAAAACTATCGCCCTTGACTATAGGAGCAGGTGTGGCAGAACTCGCATGCATATTATACTTTTTGAGAACCTTCTCAAAATATGCCTTCTGCGATAGTCCTAAGACTCCATTCCTTCTATCTCGGTGAATCTCTATGCCCAAAACATATGAGGCTTCTCCAAGATCCTTCATATCATAGTTCGAGGATAAGAACTTCTTTGTTTCTCGTAGAAGACTGACATCACTGCTAGCAAGCAAGATATCATCCACATACAAGATTAGGAAAATGTATTTCCCACTTTTGAACTTTGCATAAATGCAGCTATCCTCAACATTCTCTTTAAATCCCAAACTCTTTATTGCATCATTGAATATTAGATACCACTATCTAGAAGCCTGCTTTAATCCATAGATGGATTTCTTTAGACGACATCCCATATCTTCCTTGCCTTCCATGATAAACCCCTTCGGTTGTTTCATGTAGACCTTTTCTTTTAGATCTCCATTCAAAAATGTCGTCTTTACATCCATTTGATGTAGCTCTAAATCAAAATGTGCAACTAGTGCCATTATGATTCTGAAGGAATCCTTACATGAGACCGGAGAAAATGTCTCATTGTAATCTACCCCTACTCTTTGTGTAAAGCCTTTTGCCACAAGACGTGCTTTATACTTTTCTACATTCCCATTAGAGTCATACTTTATTTTGTAGACCCATTTACAGCCTACTGTTCTGGCTCCTTTAGGAATATCCTCTAAGTCCCAAACATCGTTGGAACTCATCGATTTCATTTCATCTTCCATAGCCTCCACCCATTTAGATGAGTGACGGCTTCTCATGGCTTCTTCATATGAGGTGGGATCACCTTCCTTATGAGCCGTTTCTGTGTTATAAACTTTATAATCACTGGAAATAGCTGACTTTTTACGTCTTGTAGACCTTCTGAGGCCTTCATTCTCTTGTTCATGTCGTGCCTCAACTTCTGGCACATCCTCTTGAGAAGACTGCTGCTCCTCCCTTTCATGCTCAACTTCGGTTTCAGTCGGCTCCTGACGGGCAGGTTCCGAATCTTCACCTCTAGTTGTCATGGTTGGAGTCACAACAGGTGCTTGCACCGCAACCTCAGGGGTTGACGATGCAGGTACAACAGGTAGCGAGAAAAACGGCTCTTGAATCATTGGATTAGGTGCACACACCCTCTTCTCATCAAGATCAATTTTCCGAGCTTCCATGCTCCCCCTCATCATTTCGTCCTCTAAGAAGACCGCATGTCTTGTTTCTACAAACTTTGTGTATCTGTCTGGACAGTAGAAACGATAACCTTTTGATCTATCAGGATAGCCAATGAAATTGCAACTCACTGTTTTGGTATCTAACTTTGCAATGTTTGGATTAAACACTTTTGCCTCATCTGGGCTCCCCCACACCTTCAGGTGTTGTAGGGATGGAACTTTACCTGTCCAACTCGTACGGTGTTTTGGGCACCGACTTGCTTGGTACTCTGTTGAGAATGTGAATGGCGATTTTAAGTGTCTCCATCCATAATCCCAATGGAAAAGTGGAATAACTCATCATACTGCGTACCATATCCATAAGAGTACGGTTACGCCCTTCAGCTACTCCATTTTGCCGAGGTTCGCCCGGCATTGAATACTGGGCTACTATGCCATTCTCCTGTAAGAACCTTGCAAAAGGTCTAGGGACTTGGCCATATGGAGTGTGTCTGCCGTAGTACTCCTCCCCACGGTCAGATCTCACTATCTTTATTCTTTTATCATGTTGATTTTCAACTTCAGCCTTGAATATATTGGATTTATCCAACGCTTCAGATCTTTCTTTAATTGGATATATGTATCCATATCGGGAGTAATCATCTGTGAATGTTATAAACGAGTCATAACCATCCACACTTTTCACAGGAAATGGTCTACAAATATCGGTGTGAATAATTTCCAGTGTTGCTGTACTTCGGTTTGCACCCTTTTTAATTTGCTTTACATACTTTCCTTTAATGCAATCTATGCATTGCTCTGTTTCTGAGAACTCTAGCGGAGGAAGAATATCATTTTTGATTAGTCTTTCTGTTCTCCCCCTCGAAATATGGCCCAAGCGACAGTGCCATAATTTCGATGAGTCATGAGTTCTCTTTCTTTTCTTTTGTTCGTTATTCGACCCAGAAACATGCACTAGTAGAGAAGTGCCATTCTATTAAACAGCATCTGTGGCGCATCCTAAACGCGTGGGCCATAGAAAATATTTTTGTGGCGCATGGCCACAGGTGCGCCACAGAAATTTCTAATTCTGTGGCGCATGGATGCGAGGTGCACCACAGAAACAATATGGGGCCCACCCCAATCATTGGACTGGGTGTCAGAAGCCTCATTTGTATGGCGCATTTCACCTGGTGCGCCACAGAATAGGCCATTTCTGTGGCGCATTGATGTGCTGCGCCACAAAAATGCCATATTCTGTGGCGCATTTTGACAGATGCGCCACAGAATATGGCATTTCTGTGGCGCAGCACAGCAGTGCGCCACAGAATTATGTGCTGGTGCGCCACAAAAAAGGAGCACTGTGCACATAAAGATTGTAGCCCCCTCTCTCCCCCACTCATTTCATTCCAAGTGGATGTTGCTCACTCGCCGCCTCTTCTCTCCACTCCAATTTTACACCTTTAATTCTCCTTTTTTGGTAGGTGAACCTATTTTTTTCGATGTATAATTGTTGGTGAAGTTTCTTGTTGTTGAGGGGGCCTAATTACCTCCATCTATACTCCGGTTTCACGTCTCGGTATCGAATCTACTAGGTGAGTATAGTTGGAGGTGCATGTCTCGTGTGGTCATCGATCGATTTGTATGGGTGTGCTTGTCATGCATGTGCAGGCAGACCGATTGTCGCGCGCGCGGGCGGTCATGGTGCATGGATGTTTGCCGAAATGTTGATTCACTTCCATTTCGGCAAACTTTTGCACCCCATATGTCCTACTTATAGGAGAGGTCATGCCGAATTTCCCGGCAACTATGCATGTTGTGGTTCTAATTTTCTGCTCTCTATGTGTCTGTGCAGGCAACCATGGTACTAGAAATGAGCGCTGCTCGAATCGCTAGATACAAGAAAGACGCGAAGGCGGACATGATTCGGTGCAACAGGAGGCAGATAAGATGTCCGTGTCGATCATGCAAACTCGTGCGCTGGATTGACCCTGATTCCGGACAATTGGAGGAGCACCTTCTCAGACGCGGTTTCTTTGACGACCGCAACCACGTGGCACCGCCGGCAGAAAAAGGTGTGCACGAAGAAGAGGGCGAGCGAGGTGACGAAGGAAATGACGGCGAAAAAGATCATCATGAAGAAGGATATGTTGGCGGAGAAGATCGACATGACGATGAAGGCGTGAACACGGAGACCCCGCTAATTTCGGCCTTGCGGGACTCTCATGTTCAGGATCTGCTGCTTAAGGAGACGAGCAATGACATAGCTGCAGCTAGGGAGAAAGCCAAGCTGGCGCAAATGGAGATAGACGGGGTGACTCCGTTGTTTCCTGGGTGCCGCCCCGAGGATACGCGGTTGCATGTAACGCTTGCTACTCTGAAGATGAAGACGCAAAACAAATGGACCGACTCGAGCTTCAACAAGAACTTGAAATTCTGGCACGATCGCCTTCCCGAGGGGAACACATTGCCAAGCAGTATCAACGAGGCTAAGAAAGTCGTGTGCCCTCTTGAACTACCTCACGAAAAATTTCACGCCTGCATCAATGATTGTGTAATTTATCGGGGGGAGTACAAGGACACAACCACATGTCTGAAGTGCGGCCACGAACGATACAAGTGTGGAACCAACAACAAGAAAATTCCTCGAAAAGTGGTATGGTACTTTCCTATCACTCCCCTTCTTCAACGGTACTACGTGGACCCTAAGGAAGCAAATCTCATGCAATGGCACGCGAAAAGAGAGAAGCCGGAAGAAGATCCGGAGAAGGGATATATCATGCCACATCCTGCAGACGCTGCCCAGTGGGAAGCATTGGACATAGCTTTCCCGAGTTTTGGGGGCGATGCGAGGAACGTCAGGCTGGGTATGAGCACCGATGGACTCAATCCGTTCGGCAACCAGAGTAGCACACATAGCAGCTGGCCCGTGTTTGTATGGCCTTACAACCTACCCCCGTGGCTCTGCACCAAGCAAAAGTACATACATTTGAGTATTCTCATCCAGGGGCCAAAACAACCAGGTGTCGACATGCATTTGTATCTCGGGCTGCTGAAAGACGAGTTAGACACGTTGTGGAAGACGCCACCCCGTACGTGGGACGCGTACACTAGAGATTATTTCCATATGAGAGCCGCGTTGCTCACGACGGTCACAGACTATCCTGGTTACGCGTATGTATCTGCCCAGGTCGGCCACGGATTCTGCGGCTACGTGAAGTGCATGGACGGGACCCCGCATCTCCAGCTACCAAGGGATCCTCGGTCTTCGAAAACCGTGTACCCAGGGGCTCGAAGGTGGCTTCGCCTGGATCACCCGTGGAGAAAAAGCGGTGAGTTGTTCAATGGTAAAGACGAGCCCGATGGAGCCCCGCGCACGAGGAGCGGCAAAGAAATCGACGAGCTTCTGAAAAATTGGGACGAGTGCCCTTCACCGGGAAAGAAGCGACCCAAGCCAGAGTCGCTGCTGGGTGTATGGAAAGCGAGGTCTATTTTCCACGACTTGGAGTACTGGCCGGTCCTCACGATTGTCATGTGCTCATGACGCAGATACTTCCCATTGCGATCCGAGGGATAATGGACGAGCATGTCCGTGATACGTTGTTTGGCCTTTGCAACTTTTTCGACGTTATCACCCGGAAATCGATCGGCCTGAGGCAGCTCAAGATGCTACAGGATGAGATCGTGGTGATACTATGCGAGCTCGAGATTTACTTCACACCGGCATTCTGTGATATATGTGTACATCTCCTTCTCCGTGTCGTTGATGACATCAGGCATCTCGGCCCGACGTTCCTGCACTACATGATGCCGATGGAAAGGCAGAATGGTGTCCTGAAAGGATACGTTCGCAATAGGGCCCGTCCAGGCGCAAGCATGGCCAAAGGATTTCTAACCAACGAGTGCATCTCTTTCTGTGACAATTACCTAAGCACCGAAGACGACCAGGATGTCGGTTTGTCCACCAGGACGCACCTTGGCAGGCTCAACGGAGTCGGTCACCGCGAGGGCTGCCGCGACGTCCATGTCGGCATTCAAAAACGTTGCGACGACTTTGAAAGGGCTCACCGGTCGCGCTACAACACTTAAAATTGATCGAGCCTTTCGTGGAAGAGCACAAAAGCTTAATCAATCAGAATTATATTGAAATGGGCGGGCCGAGGAAGATGGGAGATGTAACCAAAGAGCACAACTCCGGCTTCACGCGTTGGTTCAAGCAAAGTCAACTGATTGAAGCACGGAGAAAAATGCCTTCTACGGAAGATGAAAAACTCATATACATCTTATCACAGGGCCCCGGGTAGAACGTAAGGACCTATCAGGGGTACGACATCTCTGGTTACAGATTCTCCACCGAGGACAAGGACATGAGTAGCGAAAATCAAAACTCAGGAGTAACTATGATATCATATGGCGATGCCGAGACTAATGTGGAAGAAAGATACTTCGGAAAGATCGAGGAGATATGGGAGCTCAATTACTGCGGAGAGACGGTGGTGCCAATGTTTCGTGTGAGATGGGCCAAGAATGTCAAGAAAGAAGGACGGTATTTCACCACAATGGTTATACCCGATGCCAAATCGAAGAACGCATCCGCGAAAAATGAGCCATGGGTACTCGCTAGCCATGTTGACCAATGCTTCTTCATCACCGACCCGTCAAGGCCTAGCCGTGTCGTGAGGAGGGGCAAGAGGAGCATCATCGGAATGGAAGGAGACGCCAACAAGGAAGACTTGGACAAGAACGGTGATCCGAAGATCGAGGAGGAGTTCGACAAGTACTTCGACATGCCTACTACTGGTAAAGTAAGAAGGAAGACATCCCTTCCTACCCATGGTTGTCCGTTCACGCGAAGAAATCTCAAGATGGCCGGCAAAAAGTATTCAGTCGCCAACAAAAAGGGCAAGAGACGCTAATTAAGCTAGATCGAAACCGATCGAGAAAAATTAAGACCGCTTTTGTGCGTATATATGTGTATGTGTGTATGTGTATGTGAGACAAGCACTTATTTCTATATATATGCGCATGTGTACGTGGGGGTAATTGCCAATAACCCCCAAAGTTGGCCGAAACTCGCTCACAGGCCCCTTTGATGTGTCACTGACATGTGGGGTTTAAGTGACCCGGGGGACTAAATATGTAATATCCCCGTGTACGTGAGACAAGCACTTCTTTATATATGTGCATGTATGTATGTGAGACAAGCACTTCTTTTTTTAATTAATTGTAATTTAATGTTTTCTTTCTTTAATTATAATTATAATTAAATATTAAAAAAATGTGGGGCAACCCAGGATTCGAACCCATGCCACTAGGCTTATTTGCTTCACAGCTAAACCAGTTGGGCTAGTAATAAATATATGTCGCAGCACATCGTCGTTTCGTTTTTTTATTTATCTATCCACGCGATTCTGTGGCGCACCGTCAAGGGCATGCGCCATAGAAATCAAAAACTTCTGTGGCGCACGTCTGGGTCGTGCGCCATAGAAATATACTCGAGCCATTGACATGTGGCCCCGCAAACGTGGCCACAGAATAGGCCCAAGCAATTCTGTGGTGCACTACCTAGATGATGCGCCATAGAATTCTACAATTCTGTGGCGCACTGGCTCGTGGTGCGCCACAGAATATGCCTTTCAGCCATTGACATGTGGCCCCACGCGGTAATCTTCTCACTTAGCCGTTTTCAGTTCTTCCCCTCTCTCTTGCGCGACGACAACGACGAACACCTCGATCCCCTTCGATCTTCTCCCTCGCGCTCGCCGCCGTGGAGGAGGAGCGCCACGCCGTGAAGGAGGAGGAGCGCCGCGCCGTGTCCCCGTTTCTAGGAGCGCCGCGCCGTGAAGGAGGAGGAGCGCCGCGCCCTGACCTAGCTAGGAGGAGGAGCGCCGCCGCGCCGTCCCCGTCTGCATCGACCGCGGCGCCTACGAGCCCCCTCTTCTCCCTCGACACCGTCTTCCTCGACCGCGGTAAGCCCCCTCTTCTCCCTCTGCTAATTGCTCAAATTGTATGAACTCACAAAATCGTGTCTTGGACCTGCTAGGATTTTCAGTCTCATCTTCTTGATCCTCCTTTCTGTTCCTGCTATCCTCTGCCAATTACTAGTGTTAGCTACCGTGTAGAAAGAAACAAACAACCTACCTGCCTGCCTTGGTTCGTTCTTGGACCAAGAGAGAAATCTACACGCCACAGGGGTTGTAGTTGCCTTTGTGGCTGGAGATACCTACTCACATTGCAAATACTGTTGATGATGTACCTGTTGGCAGGCCTGATTGCAAATACTGTTGATGAGATACTGGAGAAACAAACAACTGTCTCCCATTTGAAATTCAGAAATTGCAAATACCATGTAGCTTGGGTGATGTACCTGTTGGCAGGCCTGATTTTTAAATCAGCTAGACTGTTGGATTCCATCATTCAAGGAAATATATGTGCTGGTAGGTTTTTTGTGTAGGTTTTTCTTTTTGAGATGCCAATGTTTCACGAGGAAGTAGATTCATTTCCTTCCGAGCGAATTTCTGGCACTCTTAGATATAGGAAAATTAGCAATGGTCATGCCCAAATTTTCTATGAATTTTATACTTAGTAGATTTCTGGCCCCGAACTAGAGTGATCTTTTCTTTTTTGTAAAAATTTAAAAAACAAATGTAAAAGTTAAAAACATAAAAGAATCCTAGTTGTTCTCATTGATCTGAGCCCTCATCAGATCATCAACCTCGGACTAAAAGACTCCATGTTGCTTCTGATATATCTGATGATGATTTTGTTTGAGTCTATCCGACTTAGAGCTAAATTCTTCATTGATAATGTCATCTGTCGATCGGTATTATGTTGTGTAAATACTGTCATCTGCTTTCTAAAGTGTAAATACTGCATATGGTTATGGTGAGTCAACGAGTCCACCGGGAAAAAACATCCCTCATGAGTTTGCATCCCTTTGTAAAATGCATATAAAATAAATTTTATGAAGGAATGAAAAAGGTTAACTCTGGGATTGGGACATGCCCCAGCTTGGGCAGAAAGAATGCGGGTGCTGGAGCGACAAGGATAAAAGAAGAGTGAGGAGAATGATCAAGTCTGGGCCCAGACCTCACGTTGAGCTCATTGTGGGATGATTGTCGGATATATACTGAATAGGGGTATAGAAGATGGTAGATAAAGAGCCGGACTACCAGGGTGGCCTACATGGTAATGGGCTTAGGTCCATTGGGCGGCCCAGTAGTCCGACGCGCAGAAGCCGGATTCTAGAAGAACCCGGATCACGGCCCACGTGATCTGGCTTGGAGGAGAAGACGGATTCCTTGCTTTCCAAGTTACAAGTTAACGTAGTCTTCTAGGTTTCCTATTCTGTAAGCCCTAATCCGGCTATTATATAAAGCCGGACGGGAGATAGATTAAACAAGCACAAGTTCAGACACAAGTTCAAGTTCTACGCAACTCGCCGAGAAGCTCATCCTCGCCGAGTAGCTAGATCTATTCCCTCACATTGTAACCCTGTTATACGGGCTTTAGTCCCAATTAGTGAGAAGTGCAGGAGTAGGTACGCCGTACTGTCGCGACGTACCGAACCTGGGTAAAATCCCGTGTTCTGTGTTACTACGCTATCCCGTTACCCCACGTCTCTACCGTAGTCTCATGGCACCCCCGTCTATGAAAACTACTACGATGTCTCGACAGTTGGCGCCCACCGTGGGGCAAACGACGTCAGGCGTGAAATTCCGATCTGGGATACTCGGCGGAATTGGAAGATCGATCACTGTCGGAAGCTTGGAATTCGACGACGACGTCGGGCGCTTCCTCGACAACGGATCATACATACCGGCGCAAAACCACCTGGTAAGTGCCTGCGTGTTACCGATCGGATCTGCTAACATCTTTATCGGACTAACTGCAGAGGCAATGGGGTTTTGCGGTGGAAGCAAATTTATCCCACCCGCCCTATACCCAGTCGAAGACGACTATGATCCCGGATTCTGCTCAGATCGCCGACAAAACAGTGATACACACTTTATCGGCATGGTGCAATCTGAAATCGCTGAAAACACGGATGATGGAAATCCCGTGCAAGAGGCAGATAACAACCTACCCGTCATAGAGACGGAAGAAGAAACACCCGTCACAGAGGTGGAAGATCCGACATCCGTCAACAAGACGATGAACTCGGAAGCAGAGTCCGTGCTTGCCGCCATTGAGGCGAGGTTAGAGTCGGAAACCGGATCGGATAACTTCGACTCCGAAGACGAAGACGAGGATGCCTTCGTAAGAAAGGTTAAGTCCTTTCAAGAGGGATTCCATGAAGTGCTAATGGCAAAACCAGCTGATACAACGGGTGCCGACAGCCAGGAAAGCCCTAAAACCCCTCCGCCGGTGGAAGAAAGAGAAGACGGAGAAACTTCTCCGATATTCCCTAATGTTAAGGAGATGACAGAAGATGAGCCTGTCAAAAAGCCTCCTTCTTCCAAGAAAAAGCACCGTGCTTCTAAAAAACTCCAATACAAACTCCGGAAGAAAAAATCAGCCGATCTCGCTGATGAAAACCTGGAAGTTGGAGATATTAGCGGCACAAAGCCCGCGGAAAAGAAATCTAAGGAAATCACTGCTCCGCCAATGACAGAACAGGAAGAGCAAGAGCTATTACAAACACCAGTGGGACCAGATGAACCCCCTGAGATGCTGGAAGCCAGGAGACAAGCTTTCCAACGGCAACAGCAACATCTGCTTAGATCTCGGCAACATCTCCAACAAACCCATAATGACATCAAAGTCATGAAGGAAGAAATAGAGGAGTACGAGAGAAAGCATAGATCCACGTTAAAACCTACTAGGTTACCCGGAATCGCAAAACCGGAAGAACTGCCGCCAAAAGAAAGGTTCTAACCCATCTTGGCAAAAGCAGTTAAACGGCAAGGATGCCAAGGGCGAACCAATATACAAAACCGCAGCGGAAAACGCGGAAGCAGCGTTCGCCATCCTAAACAACGACCTGTACTCCAACGGGGAAAACTCCAAGGGGTGTTTCCTAGGAAAAGCATTACAACAGCAACAGCGAGGCCAAGAACGATCAGGGAGGCTGCATGATAATTCCGCTCTCTGCAAAACAGCTACTTGCGCTGCTGGAGCACCTGGACCGGAAGAACCCGGAGATTCGGATAAAAAAGAGGATCCGAGAAAAGACAGGAAAAACCCAGACAACCGGGATGCAACGTCTAGAATCGGACCTCATCTCCCGAAAGATGGATATAAACCACACGATCGGGAAGACAAACACCGGAATGACGGCAAAATAATGCCACCTCCGAGAAACCCAGCTGAAAAAGCTGGAAGATATGATATACCTCACGGACGTGAAAGATCCCGGACACCTCCTAAGGATAAGGAAAGGCATAGAAGCAGAACTCCGCCTAAAGGACGTGAACACGGAAGGGATAGAGATAACCTCGGAAAAGCGCGTCCGCGCAACAATGGAAAAGAAAGGAGCAGATCACCTTCTGTCCATTCAGCCGGGAGATATTCTGCACACATTGATAGAGCAGAAAAGGATGATCTATACTTTGGTCCTAAGTGTTTTACTGACAGGATCCGAAGGATAACCCTGCATTCTGGCTTCGCCAAAGTTGGTCCAACCTACCAAAAATATACCGGCAGTACGAACCCGGATACCTGGCTCTCAGATTATTATACAACCGTCCAAATCAACAATGGGACAGACCTGGAAGCTGTCAAGTTTCTTCCCCTAATGTTGCTAGACGGAGCCAGAGATTGGATTAATGGTTTACCATCAAGAACTGTCGACAGCTGGGATGATATGGCTAGAGTATTCACTCAGCACTTTCGGGGAACATACAAACGCCCAAATAGCATCAACCAGCTGAACCGTTGCACCCAATTTGAGGACGAACCATACGTGGATTTCATCTCCAGATGGACTGCAATGAAGAATAGTTGCTCTGGAGTAACTGACGTACAAGCAATGCATGCTTTCGTCAACGGCCTAAAACCCGGACTCGTACCGTTCATGGTTGGTTCTAAACAGCACAAAGATCTCGGATCTATGCTTACAACCGCTAATGAGCATGCTGCAGCCGAAGATTATATCAGAGCAAGAGGAGGCAATATTGAGTCACTAATACTCGCCAAGAAACCCCTCGTTCTGACAAAAAAGGAACTCCAGAGTCAACGACAAAGCCCAAGGAGGTCAACATAGCCTTTGGAGGAGAAAAGGTGAATAAAGTGGAAAGGCCGCAGTCCAGATCCAATCAATTACACTCCCGAAGAATGGGAGAGAATTAAGTCGGAACCCTGCGTCCACTCGCAATTTGGGAAACCAACCCACACAAACGCGCAATGCCGGCTAAACAAGCATATGAAAGGCAATGTAGGATCCGGAAATAAAGGGAAGGGTTCCAAAAGGAAACCTGCCAAACAAAAGCCAGAAGCTGAAAAAGAAGACAGTGAATCGGACACTGATGACAAAATCCAGGAACAACAGCGAAAGGGCGAACCCAAATTTCCGAGAGTTGACGGAGAAGCAATGCTAACTTTCTTAGCAACCCCGTCAGCAAAGGTGGCCAAAAGAACACTTCGAGAAATAAACGCGGTTGTTCCGGCAACCCCGAAATTCTTGAAGTACTCCAACACACCGATAATCTGGGATCAGTCTGATCATCCCGGAAATATCCCTGAACCCGGCACACAAGCTCTTGTTGCAGCCCTATTGTTCAAAACACTAGGCTAAGAAGAGTGCTGATGGACGGAGGATCCAGCATTAATATAATGTACCTGGATACACTGAAGCACTTGAAGATCTCCGAGTCCCAGCTCAACTACAGCAATATACGCTTCCATGGCATTGTTCCTGGCAGGCAAGCACGATCCCTAGGAGAAATTTCCCTAGATGTCACCTTCGGAGATAAAGATCACTTCCAGCAGGAAAAAGTATCCTTCGAAGTAGTGCCGTTCGAAAGCGTGTATCACGCAATACTCGGACGTCCAGCTTTCGCCAAATTCATGGCAAGATCCTGTTATATCTATAACAAGCTGAAAATGCCAGGACCCAAAGGAGGAGTAATCACCATAGCCGGTGATTTCAAGCTGGCAAATGAGTTGGAGAAAGAAAACGCTCTTTGCGCTCAGAGAGTTATAGCAAAGGAGGAACTGAAGGAATTAGCCAAGGAGGTATCGCCGAAAGAAATGCCGGCAGGAAAAGAATCTCGGAAGCCAACAGATAGTTTCAAGGCGTCCGAGAATACAAGACAGGTAATCCTAGATCCCAAAGATCCGACAAAATTTGTCGTTGTAGGGGCTGGGATGACCGACAAATAGGAAGGCGAGCTCATCAAGTTCCTCCGTGAGAACTGGGATATTTTTGCCTGGTGTCCAGCTGACATGCCAGGCGTACCCAGGGAACTTGCTGAGCACCAACTCAAGGTTATTCCCGGATCAAAACCGTCAAACAAGGTCTCCGTCGTTTACGGAAGAAGACGGAAGGCTATTGGCAAGGAAATTATCCGGCTTTTAGCAGCGGATTTCATCAAGGAAGTAATCCATACTGATTGGTCCGCAAATCTGGTCCTAGTACCGAAGAAGACACCACTGCTCTTAGAATGTGTATAGATTACACAGGATTGAACAAGTTGTGTCCGAAAGATAGGTTCGCGTTACCGCGAATCGATCAAATAATAGATGCCACTGCAGGCTCCGAGCTTTTATGCTTTTTGGATGCATACTCCGGGTACCACCAAATACGCATGAAAAAGGAAGATCAAATCAAGACTTCTTTTATAACCCCGTATGGGACGTACTATTACATAACCATGCCTTTTGGCCTGAAGAACGCAGGTGCAACCTACCAGCGTTGCATGCAACGCTGTTTGCATAGTCAAATTGGCAGAAACGTTCATGTTTACGTGGACGATATCGCTGTCGTAACCAAGGAAAAAGATACACTCCTTGAGGATTTGCGAGAAACTTTCGAAAACTTGCGCACTTTAAAATGAAGTTGAATCCAATCTAAGTGCGTATTCGGGTTCCCTCAGGAAAATTCTGGGTTTCATTGTTTCCACAGAGGAATAGAAGTAACCCGGAAAAGATCAAGGCAATCTTAAACATCTCAAAACCTACATGTGTAAAAGATGTCCAAAGATTGACGGGTTCCGCTGCAGCCGTCAGCAGATTTATCAGTCGGCTGGGGGATAAAGCCTTACCACTCTACAAGCTGCTGAAGAAATCCGACAAGTTCGAATGGACAGAAGAGGCTGATGCAGCGTTGACCCAGTTGAAGGAAACCTTGATGAATGCTCCCATCTTGGCATCTCCAAAAGACGAAGAACCCATGTTATTATACCTTACGGCTACAAGTCGGGTTATTAGTGCGGTAATCGTTGTGGAGCGGACAAAAGAAGAACAAAGCATACCAGATCAACATCCGGTATATTACATAAGCGAAGTTTTTTCCGAATCCAAACAAAGGTATCCGCACTACCAGAAACTGGCATATGGCGTATTTTTTCCATCCAGAAAACTGCGCCATTACTTCCAAGGGCATTCCATACAGTGGTATGTAAAGCACCACTAGGGGATATTATAAACAATGCGAGGCAACCGGCCGAGTAGCTAAATGGGGCATCGAGCTGGCAGCTTTCGACATTAAGTACCAGCCAAGGACGGCAATAAAATCCCAAGTTTTGGCAGATTTCGTCGCCGACTGGACAGAAGCAATGGAAAATACACCGATGCCAGAATCCGAGTACTGGATCATGCACTTTGACGGATCCAAGATGAAAGAAGGAGCTGGGGCTGGCGTAGTCCTAAAATCTCCCAAGGGAGACACAATGGAGTACGTATTACAAATACACTTCAACGCCAGTAACAACGTGGCAGAATACGAAGCTTGCTTCATGGCTTGCATATTGCAAAAGAAATAGGGTTAAAACGCATCTTATGCTATGGAGACTCGGATTTGGTACAGCATCAGCTCAACCAAACCTGGGACGCGAAAAGCCCTATAATGGCCGAATATCGGAGGACGGTGGATGAGTTTGCCATTTGTTTCTTCGGGTTCGAAGTCCTTCACATAAAAAGGGAGGAAAACTAGAATGCGGATGCGTTAGCCCGCACGGGATCAGAGAGAGTAAAAACTTTACCACCAGGGGTATTCGTCCAGCACTTGTATGAACCATCCATAAAAGGTGGAGACGTTGATTACCCTCTGGCATCTGAAAACAATCGAGGTCATGCTCGTTAAACGGATTGGACAATTCCATACTTAAACTTCTTAGTCAATCAGAAGTACCGGAAGGAGCAGACGAAGTCTTGCAAAGGCAAATACAGCGTCGGTGCAAAGGATACGTGGTGATCAACGACCACTTGTATAAACGCAGTACTTCCGGAATTTTTCAGCGGTGTATTTCACCAGAAGAAGGAAGAGAAATACTGGAAGAAATCCACGCCGGCGATTGCGGACATCATGCTCAATCAAAAAGCATAGTCAAAAAAGCATTCCGGGCGGGGTTTTTCTGGCTAACAGCCAAGTCAGACGCCGAACGCATAGTGAATACATGCGAAGGATGTCAATATTACGCCAAGCAGACCAATTTGCCGGCCCAAGCACTTAAAACTATCCCTATCACATGGCCGTTTGTGGTCTGGGGGCTAGATATGATGGGACCGTTCAAAACTGCAAGAGGTGGACTTACACATCTACTCGTAGCGGTGGATAAGTATACAAATGGGTGGAGGCTAAACCCATCAAAAATCTGGATGGCGCAACTGCCAGAAATTTCATTATTGATTTAGTAATGAGGTATGGCGTCCCACATAGCATAATAACTGATAACGGGACAAATTTCTCCATTGGGGAGTTGGCAAAATACTGCCAACAAAGGGGAATCCGCTTAGATCTTGCATCTGTGGCACACCCGCAATCTAATGGACAGGTTGAAAGAATGAACAGTTCAATCCTGCAAGGAATACGCCCAAGACTCGAATCTCCTCTCCATAGAGCAGCTGGAGCGTGGGTAGAAGAGCTACCTTCCGTGTTAGGAGTATTCGAACGACGCCAAATAGGTCAACTGAGCAAACCCGTTTTCTAGTTTATGGTGCGGAAGCTATTCTTCCAACGGACATGATCCATGATAGCCCAAGAGTGCAGAATTTTGACGACTCAGATGCCGAAGAAGCACGACAGGATGCCGTCGATCTCTTAGAAGAGGAACGAGAACTTGTGCTTCAAAGATTGCCATCTACCAGCAAGGTTTACGACGTTATCATAGTCGGAAAATCAGGCATCGTTCTTTTAAAGAAGGTGACTTAGTGTTGAGATTGGTGCAGCAAAGGAAGCACAAATTGGCCCCAGTATGGGAAGGAGCATTTGTCATCAGTAAAGCCATGAAGAATGGATCATACTATCTTGTTGACATTCGAGATACGGAGGATGATCCCGAGAAGCTGAATCGCAAAAGAAAGAGAAAAATAGATGATGAACTAGGAGAGACAAGAGGCCTTGGAGTATCCAGCAATTACGTCCCTTCTATACTTAGTTCAATTTCTATGTAAACATCTTTGAGACCATGAAATAAAGTTGTCGGAATGTTGTCATTCATATTTCATTATAAGTACAAAATATTTCCGCCTCATCTATTTCCCAATGATCTTACAAATACTCAATGTTAACCCGAATTGTGCCTGCGTGCTCGGTGTTTAAAAGCTGAATGATTCGGCCTGTTAAAGGTTAAAGGAAACTCGGATTGTGCCTGCGTGCCCAAGTTTCAGAGCAGTTCCTTGTTTTCTCTAAATTTTATCTGATTGTGTATGTGTTGGGTTACTGAAACTAGTCAGTAAAAATGCTTCTAGCATGTTCCATGTTTCTGAGTTTTAAAACTGTTTGGTTCGTCCCCAGTTACTCGACATGACGATACATATTGCTAGTTGAGCCATTTTTAAACACTAGAGCAGTTAAAACACAGTTGCCAGATTACTTAGAAGATAAAGGAACAGTCAAACCCGGAAAAACTTTGCAAGAAACTTGGAATTGCAAAAGGCGGAGTTCTTGTTTCGACAAATGACATAGAAGCATTACAATATGAATTACATTGTAAAAATGCTCTTATACACATCCATCGGGTCGAGTGTATTCCCTCAAGCATCCGAGTCTTCATCACTGCTATCATTCTCGGGGGCTGCGGGCACTTCTTCTTCGGATAAGTAATGGAAGTGTTGACCATAGAGGCAATCTTGGAAGCGTGCCCGTTAACTTCATCAAAAATCGCATTTCGTTTGCGCTTCTGTATATCCTTGAGGGATACCGGATGCTACGCGCCAAGATCTGGCATTAGGGTAATGTAGACGCATAAGGCCAAGTGCCATGCGTGCACCACCTCGTGCGGCAGAACGAAGGATGGATTCTTTCGATTCTGCTACTTTCTGTGATGGCACTCGGAAGTCGGTAGACTTCCGAAAAGCATACAGTACTTGTGGGAAGGAATTTTTTAATCAGCTGCATTCCTGCATTCCTGATTGAATTCCACACTTCCCAAAGGCCCGGATCTTTTCAGTCCGAGAAATTCCTGGAAAGTTTCCTGCTTTGTCGACAAAAGTAAAGGTTACATGGAAAGATACAAGAAATAAGACATGAATTGGTAAAAAGAAGTTAACTTACCAAGAACCTGTCAATTTCGTCGCTTTCTTTCATGCGCGGGAGTAGCATACTTTCCAAATCATTGATAACAACTTTGTCTTCCGCTGCCTGTAAAGAGGCCTTGGATTGAGCAATCCCAAGGGCCAGATTACTGGCTTCTAGGTCTTCTTGAGCTTTCAGAAGTTCCTTTCGGAGGTTTGAGTTTCCTCACGAAGCTGAGAAACATGGACAGCGTTTTCTGCTAATTTGTTGGCTTTGTTTAAGCAGCTGAAGGGCAGAAATTAATTTGAGTTTACAAAAAATTCCGAATAATTCTCCAGAGAAAACAAATGGTACAAAATAAAATACCGGTGGCTTTTGATAGTTGCCGCTGAGATGACGCTAGTTCGTTGCTTTTAGATCAATAACAGATTGAAAGGTTTTTACTTCTCTGCTCTTGAGACTAAGCTTTTTAAAAACTTCCAAGTTTATGGCGTCTGCGGAATGCTAAACATGGAAATGAAAGCCAGATGCTTAAGTTTGAACAGGCATATGAAGAAACATTAAGAAGAATTCATATTTCAACTTAATGCTTGGGGGCTAGAAGTATTACCTGGCTCATTTTCTCGCAAATCGATCAAGACCTCGTTGAATTCTTTGGCATATTCCGCGAAGAGAATTCCAACGTGATGAAGGCCATCGTGTATAACCTGACGAGGCGAAAATGCGATATCATTGCGAACAACTAATTTTGTGGCCAAGGGCGAATCAGAGGCGCAGGAACAAAGAATTTCTTTGCCTCCGGACGAATATCCGAGTTCGTCGAATGGTTCTTCTTTTATCCGGATATCGTCCAGGTTGGGAATAGATTCCTCTCTGGTAGCTGATTGCCTTTTGCGCTTCCGATTGTTGTGAAACTCGGCATGTAATTTGTTGAGTTCAGCGTCGGAAGCAAGATCATTTTCTCCAAGTTCATCAAACTGGGAAGGAGTTAACAATATGTTAGAAAGCGGAGAGAGAAGATAATCTGAAGAAACGTGGAAACAAGGAAAGATAAATACCTTAGGGACTAGATTTCCACGTGATAAATCGCCAGACTTTCCTCAATCTGACTACTGACGGCGACCAGTTCGTGAAGTCGTCCTATAAAATCCTTTCTGGTAAAGGCCTTATCTGTTCCTCTCATGCTATCTTCTGGTCCTTGGTATTCGCAAAGAAGCCGAGAACGAAAAGAGAGAGGTTGGATACGGCGTCCAACCAGCACATAACGGTATCCTTCCCAACCAAAGAAGGTTGAGAGGAAGAGAGCTTGGCGATGCGCCGCTTTATCTTCATCAGGTTTTCTGGCAAATTTTCCCCTACTGCGGCTGTCCAACTCTCGCGAGGAGTAGCGGCAGAATTAACAAAGGGAGGAACCCCGGTTTCCCTGCCTGGGAATGGAATGTCCTGATGATAAAAGAAAGAACCTAGCCAAGATTGGTTAGGTTCCGGCATTTCTATTTTTGGATACCATTCCTCCCTAAATTTTCTGAGGATGAAAGATACGGTTCCGCAAATGGGCGAAACGCCATTTGTGATGTTATGCTTTACCTCAAAGCAATATTGCCAGAACTTTAGGTCAGATGTTATCCCGAGATATCCTTTAAAAAGGGCTTGGAAACTGGCTAAGTAGAGGATGGAATTCGGAGAAATATTGTGTGGTTGAACGCCATAAAAGTTAAGGACGTCTAGAAAAAAGGCGGAAGGGGGAAAACCCATACCTCTCGCAACATGAGAGGTAAGGATGACGCGTTCTCCAACTTCTGGCTTGGGCTCGGTTTCATCTTTCGAGATTCGCCATTTGCCCTTAACTATGGATCCCTCCTTTGACATCCGACGAAGAAGGACGAGAGAAGTATTACTCGGACTCCAATTACCGACAACTTCTGTTTCGTTGTTGGCTCCGGTGGCAAAGCGTTCATCGCCACGGGAATGGATCTTGACCCTCGCCGTCGTTGGGATGAACGGAGGGGGTGCTGCGGAGCTCAATCCCGCAATATCCGCGGCGGCGGAAGTGTTTTCTCCGCCCGCCGCGGAAGCCGTAGTCTTCTCCGGTTCGCCGCCGGCGTGCGTCTGCGATCCCGCCTGCGGATCCAGATCGCTGACGAGCTCGTCGATGGCGGCGCGGGTCGGTGACGACGGCGAGGAGGCCATCTTTTGGTGGCGCGTTTCGGTGCGTTTGGATGCTAAGTGCGCCTGGGACAAGGACTTGCTCTCGAGCTCGCGTGCGCGTCAATGGTGTGGGCAGTGAGGGAGTGAGGAAAGTTTCCGATGAGGACGATGACGGCTATTTATAGCCAGAAATCCGTTTAGATACGTGCCAACGGCTCTTTTGACCGTTGGATGCTCGATGCGTGTCGCTCGCCGGAAACTACGGGAAATATAACGACAGGGGAATGATGGCTATCTCCTCGTTTCCCGTGAGAATCTGTCAGAGATACGTTGCAGGGTTTCCCGCGTGAAACCAAGCGTCGCCTGCGTCAGCATGATTAAAGCGCTGACGTTAGAAGTTCCTTTTCCGCGAAGGATCACGAGAAGAAAAGCCGGATTTTCATGGTTCCGAGTTTTATGTTACCATCTCCTTCAAAAGGAAAGTAGAAAGAATCAAGACTGCTGAATCAAGATTTCCCGGACAAAATGTATTTGACGAAAGACGAGAATCAGAGTTTTGATTCCTGGGGGCTACTGTCGGATATATACTGAATAGGGGTATAGAAGATGGTAGATAAAGAGCCGGACTACCAGGGTGGCCTACATGGTAATGGGCTTAGGTCCATTGGGCGGCCCAGTAGTCCGACGCGCAGAAGCCGGATTCTAGAAGAACCCGGATCACGGCCCACGTGATCTGGCTTGGAGGAGAAGACGGATTCCTTGCTTTCCAAGTTACAAGTTAACGTAGTCTTCTAGGTTTCCTATTCTGTAAGCCCTAATCCGGCTATTATATAAAGATGGACGGGAGATAGATTAAACAAGCACAAGTTCAGACACAAGTTCAAGTTCTACGCAACTCGCCGAGAAGCTCATCCTCGCCGAGTAGCTAGATCTATTCCCTCACATTGTAACCCTGTTATACGGGCTTTAGTCCCAATTAGTGAGAAGTGCAGGAGTAGGTACGCCGTACTGTCGCGACGTACCGAACCTGGGTAAAATCCCGTGTTCTGTGTTACTACGCTATCCCGTTACCCCACGTCTCTACCGTAGTCTCATGGCACCCCTGTCTATGAAAACTACTACGATGTCTCGACAATGATCCCTCTTCTTCTTTTTTTCTCTTTCCCAAGTAGTACAAAAGAGTATATAGTGGTTGTTGATTAAGAAATATATTCACAAACATGTGAATGAATTCCATTAGCAACAAGTTGGAACAGGAAACCTTTGTATTCATGTAGCAAAAACCTGAGAACGGATGAACTAGAATTTGTATTCACATATATTTGTATTCACATATATTCACATATAGCTTGTCTGTAGATCTACTTTTCACTTGATTTGATGCTGTGTTAAATTCTTCAGTTTGTTTAACACTGTTATCTTATTCTATGTACAATTTCCACAACTGGCCACAGTGTAGTTCGCTTATTGTTTTTAGGCCAGCAATTCTTGTGTTGTTACCTCCCTGGTTATACATGCCCCCACCACCCATGTCTGAAAGATGTTTAGCTTGTAGTTGTTACCGTGATAGAGGTTCAGGAAATTGTGATAAATTTCTACATACATGAGAAAAAAGAAGAGATATGTAGCCAGAGAAAAAGGTGGGTGGTTTTCACCTTTAGTTATAACTATAAGAAACTATGTCCTGTTTCTTTTCTTTTTCCCTGAGATCTGTAGAATTAAAGGTGAGCAGAGATGCTCAAAATGGGGATCTCCCCAGCCTATTTATTTTTAATCAGGACCTATTTATTAATACATGTTTAATACATAATAATATATCAGAGCGTTGGACAATATTTATGCAAACCTGGCCCAAGTCCACAGCAGGGTTCAAGCTCATTCCACAATCATAGATAATCTCACTCCTTAGTAAAGTTATTGCTCCTGTAAGAACATCAATTTCCACCTGCATTTTCCAGAACAAGAATTGAATAGGAAATGAGAGACATATCGAAATATCATCCATAGAAAATGTAACTTTAGTTATACTACACTTGTGCAATTGACATTTAGCATATATTCTGTGCACCTCACTTATAGCAGCTCCATAGTTTAGATAGGTACTGGGTCCTTCGCCAGGAACCCAATATGCACTTGAAGCCAAATTAACGTTTTCCTTGGAGGCCTATTTGGGAACATTAAAACATATGCAAATTAAGTATTGGCAACGAAGATGATAAGTTCCATGGATAAACATTCTACTCTGCAGCATGAAAAAAAAACTAGAGGGTAATTAGAAAATGACCTGAGAAACCAAAGAGTCCCATGAAACAACACTTGATTGCTGTTTTAGCTTATCCATGACCGGCTTCAGTCTCTCAATCAGCTAGATTCAGATGTGGTGCTGCCAGCAGTAACTCCACCTTGGATTAAGCTCAATGTATCAGCCTGAAGAACACGCACTCTGTCAAGGAGGCATTCACACCCATCAGGCCACAACTGTCCCAACGCGAAAGCAGTCATCTGTTGGACTTTTGTCCACAGTCCTTGCCCAAGTTCAACACCTCCAACCTCAACCACAATGGAACCGTCATTGAGCACAGAAACTCTTCCAGGAGCTGGCCTTGGTGCTACCTTGAAAATGAGGGGCACGCATGAGATACCCTGCTTCCGCCACTTGTTGCAACTGTTGAACTGCTTGACAGATTCGGCTCGATGCAGGTAGCTCGATGTCGTTAGTAATCTATCGAAGATAAAATGTAGCGTGTATGTAGAAGCTTCGCATGCGATTTCTGGATAAAACAACACAAGACTATCATAGTTGTGAAATTTCTTTTGCCTGATAGTGTTAGCGTCAAGTGAGAGCGCAGAAGCAACATGCTCAATGATAGCTTCAGCAATAAAATAGAAAATAAAATGTAGGCTTGCCTTGCACCGAATGATTCATAGGAGCACTTGCACCATGCACACTTGCATGTATCTTTCTTTATACTACTTGAAGTGCCAGTACTAATAGTACTACTCGTGAGCTATATCATTCCGGCGTTGCAGAATTTGATGCACATCTTCATCGTGCAGGCCAGGTAGTGGTGGTGGTGCTGATCATATAATCATGCAAAGCACCATTCGAGACCACACCAGACCACACCAAAAATACATCCAGTTATAGGGATTAGGAATCATACCTCATACATGAATGATAAGGAAGTAGTATATATTGAATAATTTAAAATCAACCTCAAAAACTCAAATTTGAATGTTATTACAGAAACATGTCTGGCACTTCCAAGCACGGGTCCGTGCCCGAAGCCGGTGCCGAGGAAGAGGGCTGGGATGCCCACGCTGCAACCGGCATTGAGGAAGAGGTCTGGGAGGATAGCGCTAATGTTGATTGGGGGTACTTGGAGGAAGAGGTTGATGACAGCACCGATGGTGGCGGCACTGACCGCACGGCGGCTGGTGGTAGCGGTGACGCCGCCCCGACGACCGATGAGAAGAATAAGAAGCCTCGGGCGCCAAGGAAGGATCGTACGCCGCAAGTGCTCGCGAACGTCACTGATACAATCACCGAGGTCTCTCCAAGTGGCCTACCATTTGCGCCTCGAGCGGTTGCCTCAGGGTACGGCATGCAGCTAGGGTGCATCATGCGGGAAAGCATGTCGACCAACACGACGGACCTTAGAAGCAAAGACAACGCGGCTTTGGTCGAAATCCTCCTGAAGAAGCTTCACCAGCGATACACGTTCCCGGAGCCGTTCAACAAAAGGGTGGACTCTTTAGCCATCACGAAGATGAGCACCGCGTTGAGCAGCTGGAAATCCCGGGTGAAGAAGAAGATTGCGAAAGGTAAAAGCTGGGAGGAGATCAGTCGCAAAGACCCGACCCTCGTGAAAGAAGATTTCGACATACTCAAGGCGTACATGAACACCGAGGAGTGTAAAAAATGGAAAAAATGGGGGCAGGATATGCGGGACCAAAACATAGGGGTCCAACATTGCGGAAGCGGTGGATACCGAGGAAAACAGCCCGTTTTGGAGAAGGAGGATCGCGATATGGAACGTCTCGGAAAAGATAACCCCTGGCACAAAATCACGGATATACAAGTTAGGAACTTTTTCCGGTCCCGGTACTTCTTAGACTGGAAGACGGGGTAATTCGTGACGAAAGACCAGGACGTGAAGGAATTTGAGAAACATTTGGTAAGGACACATATATCTCAAGTACATGTATATTGCATTGATCTAATAATTAGATAATTAAGCCAAATGGGCTCACCTTAATTTCCTTTTGTCCGAAGGAGAGGGAGTTGCGGAAATCTGATCACTCGTCCGAAGGGTCGACGGGTCGGTGGGACACGCCTTTCAACAGGGCGACGAACGCATACAAGAAAAGGCCGTTGGATGCACCGCCGACGTCAGCTGGCCGTATCTCCGGCTTTGGGCTAAACATGAAGGTAGCCGAGTACTACGCATCAGATGCCAAGTCGTCGAGAAAGAAGAGGAAGCCGACATCGACTAAGGATGATGAGGAGGTCGAGGAGCTGAAGAAGAAGATGGCGGCTCTAGAGAAGAAACTTGAGAGCAGAGAGGTGGACCCCGACACGCTCAATAGATTAGTGGATGAGAGGCTTAAGGAAGTCATCCCCGCTGGGCTGATGGAGGGGATAGCTTCTTGGAATGCGGGGGGTCAAATTGGACCGATCCATCTGCCCACCTTCGTCGGCAGCAAGTCAAGCATGAACCACTAAGTGCCGCCGCAACAGGTGACCCCCCAGATGCCGGCGCCGCTCCTTCTGGTCGCATCGGCGCCCCCTTCCGCAGCAATGCCGAAGAATGATGGGCCGGCTGCCGGCACCGTCGTCCTTGTCTCGACACCCGCCGAGCTCGACGCCATCACCAAGGTAACTAATTAGTTAGTCGTGATCTAACTACGCCTTCTCAAGATCACTGCCATCTCATGATTCCTGATATGTTGCCCAACAGGACGAACCTTGCGTACTCCTGCATCGCGTGGTGCCCGACGGAGAATTGGTGAATGTTGCTACCGGCACTATTATACAACCGAGGGAACGCACTATGCACCACTCTCAAATGGACGAGAACGTGATGAAGGTGAAGTTGGCCAATGTAGTGCTGGAGTATCGCGACGTCCTCCCCCCTTTCAACCTCCAGGCTGCGAAGAGGAGGACAACTTGGTACTTGGAGACTGCACGACTTGGGTGATGAAATGGCCGAACAGCCAGATTCGTCTTGGGGGGGGGTCTTGTGATCAAGCGCAACACCGGCGCCACATCCCCTATGGCCCCGCTCAATAATATCGTCCGGCCCATGAAGCAAAGAGCCCTCCAGACAGCACCCAAGGCCGTCGCCCCTCAGAAGGAAACGGTAGTCGTCGCCACCACCACCCAGAAGGAACCGGCGGTTGTTGCCACCACCACAAGGCACCAAGTGTTGTTGGGAAATATGCCTCAACCGCCGGCATCACAGCCGCCGTCACCACCAAAGGACGTGGACATCCCGCTTGCTGGAGCCGGTGTCGATGACTATCATTACGATGACAATGTCGACATCGATGCCTACCTCAACACGGGCTACAGCCAAGATAGGTACATGCCTGATATGGATCGTGACGATGAAGCCTTCCGCAGTCACGACGATCAACCTAGGCGTACTGAAGTCACGCAACGCCTCACCTTCCAGCAGGGTACAGTATTCAGCCCTGGCACACTGCATAAGACAGTCGTAGGGTCGCCCCGAGCACCCCCAGCTCCCGCAGCAGATCAGGCCACCGCCAGCAAGAAGATTAGGAAGAGACCTGCTAAAAAGGGCCAGCCTACTAAGATCTTGGCCGACACCATGGTACGACCCCGTAAGGATGGCTTGACCCGCTTGCATGAAGCTGTGAAACCGATACTGGGTCCGGACGAGATACACGGGGCAACTGGACCAATGCTCACATTGCAGTAAATTATCGTGATGCTAGAGGGGCTCCTTCTTGCAGACGAGTCTCCAAATTACCCTGCGTTCGTGGTCAAGGTGCCAGAGGGCCTGGACTTCGTCCATGATTACCCCGTGGGACTGTTCTTCATAGCGTACGAGGATATCTTCAATCTGTTTCACTTGAGATGGCTGGACTATAACTTGGTCCGCCTATACGCACTCAATGCTCATCTGCAGAGCTAGCGAGAGTTACCCCCGTACGTTATGGTAGCGGATCCCTACTACATGCGTGATAGCCAGCTGGAGGAAGGATCAAGTACACGGACCAAGGCAGTGAAGTACCTCGAGAGCTTCATGTTGAGAAACAGTGAGAACAAGAGGGACATTCTTTTGCCTGTCTTTCCAGAGTAAGTCTCGCGACCGTCGTAGCTAATGTTTTTTTTTCTAGATTTCATCCATTGCTTATCCTGGATTCAATTGCATGTGTTGAGTAGGGACACATACTGCACACTCATCGTGCTTTGCCCAAAGTGGTCACTTGCCCAGTACTTCGACTCGTCGAATAAGACGAAGAGGAAAGACTACACCAGAATAAGGGGTGTTCTCGATGAGGCTATCAATGGCTACGCCCAAAATGGAGGCACATTCGAAAAGAAACAAGAATGTATCAGGCCGGCTACTGGCAAATACGGGTTCAAGCACGTGACCGAGTTCCCCTGCATCAAGCAGCCGGCTTGGAGCACGAAGGAGACCTTCTATGCCCTCCATCACCTCAAAGGGATTGTCCGCGATGCAAATAATATGAATCATCCTGCTAAACTCCGAGACTAGTCTAACAAAATGGCGGGGGAAATCTCACAGGAATATCTTATGCAAGATTTTGATCGCATCAAAGTCAAGTTGTCGGAGATAATAATTGAAGATGTCAACAAAAAGGGAGGGCCCTTGAACCAACCCATAGGATTATGCCAGAGGGATATCCAGGAACGCCTAGAGCGGCAGGCTGATCGTAGGACGTGGATGACAAAAGACTTATATAAGCCGTTTCCGGCGCCTCTCCAGAAGAGGTATCGTTGATTGAGGTGTGCCTATCTAACTACTATTAGTTTGTTTAACAAAATTTGCTTAACTTATATAAGCCTAGCTACTATTAGTTAGCTCTAAACTTAGGCCTAGCTAGCTACTATTAGTTAGCTCTAACTTAGGCCTAGCTAGCTACTATTAGTTAGCTCTAAACTTAATTAGGCCTAGCTAGCTACTATTAGTTAGCTCTATACTTAGGCCTAGCTTTATGTTGTATATCTTTAATGTTTATTTTTGTTTCCTTAGTTGTTTTTGGTGAACATATATGCCTTAGTTGTTTTTTGCATTACTTACTAATATGCTTTGTGTCTATCTATATAGATGACGTACTACGTGGTGTTCGAGGGTCGGGTTCCAGGAGTCTATGACGAGTGGAAGGACTGTAAAGCACAGGTGGACAAGTTTAGCGGCAACTGCTATAAAGGATACGAGACTAGACACGAGGCGGTTGCGAAGTGGAGGGACCACCAGTCGAAACAGAAGAACAAGATGAAGACCTCCATCAAGCTACCGTTCTTGCTCACCATCGTCGCCGTGCTTGTAGTCTATTTCATCTTAGCTTAGGCCTTATCGAGTAACTATGTGGTGGCATGTTCGATGAACTATGTGGTGGCATGTTCGATGATGTTTGACTATCACTTGATTTGAACAAAATTCGATACTTTTGCACTATGTATCACTATTGTACATTATGTTATCATCAGGTAATGTGTGACTTATATCTTTGTCAAATATCACATCCATGTTTATATATTTGTCAAATATCACTGTCTGTATTCAAACTGTATAAATACTATAATATACCTGGTATTTATACCAGAAACAATTTAAATTTTGAAATACTGAAGATTTTCCTGTGGCGCACCTATGGCAATTTATGTGGCGCATCTACTTCTGTGGCGCACCAGGAGGGGATGCGCCGCAAAATCGACTATTTCTGTGGCGCAGGGCGGTGGTGCGCCACATAATCAACTATTTTTGTGGCGCAGGGAAGTGGTGCGCCACAGAAACAACTATTTCTGTGGCGCATGTCTGTGGTGCGCCACAGAAAATATTTTAATGGCGTGTTTTCTGTGGCGCACCCCTGTGGCCAAATGGTGCGCCACAGAAAGGGTTTTTGGTGCGCCACAAATGAGGCTATCTGTACTAGTGATGCCCATTCACTTTACACACAAAATAAACTTTTTCACGCAAAGATAATAAATAAAGCTCATTGTGGAGGTAAGCAACCCCCACATGAATATTACTACACCACAAGGCACATTTGCCATGTCCAAAATAACACTCATAATTGTCTTTGTCTAAACGTGATCCACTGATAAGGTTCCTGTGTAGTGAAGGAACAAACAAAACTTCTCTAAGCAGAATAGTGAAACCATCAGCTAGCTCCAAGGAGATGTTACCAACAACTTCTACTTCTGCTTGAACTCCATTAGCGACCTGAATGCATCTTTCGCTTCTTAGCGTGGTCCGGGTCAAACTGAATCCATGTAAAGAATTTGCAACATGAACAGTTGCACCTGAGTCAATCCACCATGTAGATTTGGAAAACTGTGTATACAGTGATTCATTTACAAAGGAAACAACATCGGTACTTTAGATAGTCTGCACAATTTTGCTTGTAATGGCCAGTCTTTTTGCAGTAGAGACAAGTGTCTTTGTCCACTAGAAAAGACCTCTGTGGGTACTGATGCTGATGCTGATGCTGATGGGGACCTTTCCCATGTGGTTTTGAAGGAGAACCAGTATGACTTTGACTATAGTTTCTTTTCTTATTATCCCTCACATAGCTCACAGAACCATGTACGATTTCGGTAGCGCCTCCTCGTTATTCTCCTTATGCACATCCTCTCGGCTTTTTGCCGAGAAGTGTATCGGGAGAGCAGCGAGGAGGTGCTGCAGAAATTCTATCTCGGATCGGGGTAGAGCATGGAGAACGTACTCAATCTACGGATCCGGCGGCTGCTAGGACCCTTACCTATTAGAGATGTAGGTTGATGCTTCATTTTGCACGGTAGAATTTTTTTTACTATAATGCAATTAATTTCATGCTATGTATGTTGTTTGGCTCCTAAATAAAACAGAGGATGGCTGATAATGGGTGGATATAGAATGGCCAAATTAGTGCGATTAAAAGGTCTGATGAGTGGGTATGGAAGACGGATTTCTTAGTGAAGGAGTTAGCGCGTGGTTCAAAGGCAGGCCTTCATCCATTTTGCCCTTGTAGTCATTGCAGGAAGCGTCAGCGTAAGGGAAAAGACGATATGATAAAACACGTTCGGTCTTATGGGTATATGCCGGGCTTCGTCACGACGGTCGACTTTGCTGAATACGAACATGAGAGTGGAAGGGTAATGCGGCAACGAATCTATGGCAAGGAGGACGATGGGATTAGAAACTTTCTGAATGATCTCCGTGATTCCTACATGCCAGATTCGCCACCTTCACACGAGGAACCGGAGGAACCGTGTGAACAAGAGGAACCGTGTGAACCCGAGGAACCGGAGCCTACCGCGAAGGACTACTTTCATATGACGGAAACGGCTGAGAAACCTCTGTACGAGGGTGCAAGTATTTCTCAGCTCGATCCCATCTCGCAAGTACTAGCCAAAAATCTTGAGTATGGCAACACCCGTTCATGCTTTGAAGCTGATAAGCAAACATATGGTAACATGTTGCCCGAAGGACATTGTTTGCCTAAAAGCATGTACGAGACGAAGAAAATCTTGCGAGAGCTCAACATGGATTATGAAAAGATAGATTGTTGTCCTAAAGGTTGCATCTTGTTTCGGCAACAGTTTGCGGATGACAAGTACTGTACCCTGTGTGGAGCCTCTAGGTATCATGAGGTAAAGGGAGCGGATGGTCAGAAAAAGCAGACGAAAGTCGCCAAGAAGATTCTTCGTTATCTCCCATTCATAAAAAGAATCCGGCGGCTTTACATGAACAAGGAGTCTGCCACACAGATGACGTGGCACAAGATGGGGAAGAGATACGAGGAAGAGCACGGACGGGTAAAGATGGGACATCCATCTGATGGTCAGGCATGGAAGAATTTCAATGCAAAATACCCCGAGAAGGCAGAAGAGGCTCGAAACGCCAGAATTGCGATAGCAACCGATGGATTCAATCCGTATGGTATGTTGACTGCCTCGTACAGCTGCTGGCCCATGTTTGTTATTCCGCTCAATCTCCCTCCCGGAGTCCTAATGCAAAGCAAGACCATATTCCTGTCGCTGGTCATTCCAGGGCCGGAATACCCGGGGAAGAATTTGAGTGTCTATATGCAGCCGCTTGTGGATGATCTGTATCACTCTTGGCACCACGGGACTATGACATACGACCGTGCATCAAAGAGAAACTTCTTGATGAAAGTTTGGTTCCACTATTCCATGCACGAAATGCCAGGGTACGCCCTATTCTGCGGATGGTGTACAGCTGGTAAGTGGCCATGTCCAGTGTGCAGGAACCGACTTGAGTTCCTTTGGCTAAATGGCGGTAAGAAGTATTTCGCGTTCGACACGCATCGCAAGTTTCTCAAAATAAGGCATCGGTTTAGAGAAGACGAAAAGAACTTCAAAAAGGGAAGAGTTGAGCGTGAAGAGAAAGAGATACCAACTTTCGATGGTGCAGCTGTTGATGCCGAGCTACGTGCTCTCGTGCCTGCTTCGGAAAATGGCCCACGATATGTGGGATATGGTGAAACACACAACTGGACTCACATGGTAGGGTTGACGCAGCTCGAATATTACAAGGACCTCGAACTACCCCATAATATCGATGTGATGCACACCGAAAAGAATGTCGGAGAGTCTCTATTTCACACAGTGTTGAAGATTCCTGACAAGTCAAAGGATAATGTCAAAGATAGAGTCGAAGTTAAGAAGCTCTGTGATAGGGAGAGATTACACATGCAGCCTCCTAACAACCGTCGAAAAAATTGGTTCAAGCCGCATGCCGACTTTTGCCTTACTAGTCTTCAAAAGAAGGAGGCATTCATGTGGCTCAAATACGTCGTGATGTTCCCTGACGGTTATTGTTCGAACATAAGTAAGGGAGTCAATCTTGCAACTGGAAAAGTCACCGGGCTAAAGAGTCACGACTATGATATTTGGATTGAGCGGTTGATGCTGGTGATGGTTCGAGGGTATCTTCCCGACCGTGTGTGGCGAGTGCTCGCGGAGTTGAGCCATTTATTCTGCACGCTCTGCGCTAAGAAGATATGTCCCCTGATTATTCAGAAGCTGCATGATCTAGTGCCGGAGTTGCTATGCAACTTAGAGACGATATTTCCGCCATGCTTCTTTACTCCGATGGCACATCTTGTTGTGCATCTCGCGAACGAGGCTCTCTTGGGTGGACCGGTGCAGTTCCGGTGGCAGTTTTGTATTGAGAGAGAGTTTAAGTATATTCGAACCAAATGTGGAAACAAAAATCAGATTGAAGCATGCATAGCTGAGGCAACTATCCTCCAGGAGATGGAAGACGCTAGGCTAACGTACTTCCCTGATGATGTTCCCACTATGCATAACCAGGCCTCTCGATACAATGTCGACGAGCCTAAGAAAGACCGGAAGCTCCTCCTCTTCAAGTGTCCCGGTGGCAAGGCCGGTGGCGCAAAAAAATATACCTTGACCAAGGAAGAGCTGGAGTGCATAATGCTATGTGTGCTCTTGAACATGGATGAAGTGGTTCGTGACGAGGGGGAAGCAGGAAGTTTCCTCAGGTAAAATGGTGAACCGAATTACTTTGCAACTAGTAACTCGGTTTCGCTCTAATACATATTTATCTTATTTTAGCCAATTCAAGGATGAAATGTGGTCGGGAACGGTGGATCCTGATGAAGCCCAGCTGGAAATTCTTCTGAAAGAGGGTGCCCCCGGAAAGAAAAAAATTCACGGCTTGGTTCAGGGAAAAGGTAATTTCTAGCCTGTCCCCCTACCTTGCAATACACTGAACTTTTATTACACATAACTAATACACCGAACTTGTAGGGAGCTAATCCCAACATTGTGATGTCCGATGAGTTGAGATGTGTCTCCCAAGGATGTGTAACATCCAAGTGTTTGGGAAGTTGTAAGGATCTAAATTTAATATGTGCATTTGCAAAGCATGCATCTAAAAGTACGGGAAATTTTGACGCGAAACTTTAAACGAATCAAAGTGACCAATGTTTCCTTTGACAAGATGAAATAGGGTTAGATCATCTAGTCAAGAGCACATTTGGAGTGATCTTTATAACATTGTATCTCTACAAACTAAATCATTTGATTACACAAACCATAATTGGTTGTGACCAACACAAACTCTCAACAACCTTAACCACAAGTCTTTAAGTGACTTGGGATAATTCATTAGGTATCTACAACTCAAAGAGGGGTGAGTATCCAAATCACATAAGTGATAATTATACTTCCAACAATGAGTAATAGATAATTGAACCATCTCATCAACAGAGATGTGATCTTCTATAAAACAACAACTCCCTAAGTTATCAATTCATTACCAAAACATTTCTCTAAATCATCTCATAACTATCAGGTAAACCATCATAAGTAAATAATAAAGTTTCAATAAGAACACAAGTGATAACAACAAGTGTTAACTCAAAACCCATAAGTGAGAAATGACATAATAATTGTATTAACATATTTATCGAATATGTACATATCTTATCAACCTTAAAAGAAGTACCTTAAAGAAGAAATAAATCTTCTACAACTACTGTTAAACCTTGACCTTTACACATGACCTTTCCAAACCTCTATGCCTGCATCATGAATACAAATCAAGAATATAAAATCACAACATGGCACTATGAGTAACCAAATAACAACTATGACATAAGTCATTAAACCACAATAACTTTCACATGCTCATTGTTTCAATCATCTTATACAAGTGAACATATGAAATCTCAACACCTCAATGAACCATTTGATCCACTTATTGTTAAGTCATTATTCCATAAGCATTTCACACCTCTACTCAAATCCAAAAATTCTACAACTTAAGTATCTCTGGATACAAGTAAGGATAACAACACGTATAACCTCTATTAGAGGAATTGAATGGAAAGCTAAGTAAAACTAATCATGTATGAGACAAGTACATATCTTTTGGGAAATAAAATAAGAAGTATATGGAAGGATACTAAAAGCATGAACTAACTCTTAAATCAAGATCTTTTCTACTTTCTCTAGATTATCTTGTTTTCCAATGTTCTCTAAGTCATTATGCAAGAGAAGAAACCACAAGAAATGAGGAACTACCACATGAACATCATCAGGAAGATTCCTCAAAGTATTCTAGAAGTACTATTCCAGTTGACCATAAGAGTACTTGGAAACTCTTGTATCATGATCTGATCTTATTAACTCCTCTTGAAATAGTGTGATACTCCAGTGTTAGTGTTATATAGAAGTAGTTTGATAACAAGAGTAGCTACCTTGTTAACAGATCACTTTTGTATACTCTAACAATTGAGTGTCATACATAAACAAATAAAAGATTGAGTAACCTGGTACATCTCTGTTGTAACATCCCAAGTATGAAATACCCCTTAGAATGTTTGATTTATTGTTTTATTTCAAGCAATGCATCATGTCATCATCTCATTGCATTTGTGTTATTTTGTTTGCATTGTTACTATTTGTTTTGCATCTGTTTTATCCTGTTTTCATAATCAAAACCCAAACAATTTCAAATGGTTATTTTCATACTTGATCTGTTACAACTTTTGGAATAAAAATAACAAATAAAAACAACCATTTTATTCCTTGTTAATCACTCATTAAATTTTTGGTTTAATCAAACCATTAATTCAAGCAATTACTCTAAAAATCATTTCAAATTCAAACCAATTCTCAAAATCATCACTATTTTGAATCCATGAAGTGCACCACACATTTGTATTATTTAAATCACCTTAAAACTTAGGGGTGACCCTATTAAAAGTGTTGTTTTAAATAAAGGTTTATTTAATATTGAAAATTCTTTCAGATTGGGATTCAAATACAAACCTTATTTTAAATATCAAATTTTTGAAATCCAATCTTGGAAAATGGTTTCTTTTTACCTAAATAGCTTAACTGAATTTTTCTGGAATTTTTCTCAAGCAAAACCTTAACAATTTCTTCCAAATTCTGTTTCAGCAAAAAAAAACAGAAAAATAAAAAAGAGCAGAAAACTGCAGCGCGCGCGGCAGCTAACGCAGCCCAGCCCACCTAGCCTAGCGCGCGCGCGGCCCAGCCCGCTCTACTCCCCCCGTACCGCTTCGCGATTCGTGCTGAGCTTCTTTTTGAAGTACGGCAGGCAATCGGCCGGTGCCACCGCGACCGCGCGCGACGCCGGCGGCCATCCCATCGCCCAGAGCCCTATAAGTACCACCCAGGCACCTGGCGTCGTGCCCTAGTGCCTAGGGTTCCTATCCCACCTCGCCAGCGCCGCCGATTCCTTCGCCGGAGTTCTCCTCTGCTCCACCTCACCGGCGACAGAACCTCTGAAGATCCCGATGGCGCCGCCGCGTATCAGCCCCACTTAGCCACCCACCACCTGCCATCGTTTCGCCACTGCTTCCTCTCCCCCTTGGACACCAGAAACCACCCCGGTGAGCCTCCGTTCGACGCCGCGGTCCTCTCCCTTTTCTCCGGCCACCGTGCGCCCTTGACTGAACCCGAGGAGCTCGTCTCCGTTGCAGGGCCTCTCGACGTTGTTTGAGCCCTGGAACCGCACCGCCACTCTCCCTTCTACTCGTTGGACACCAGAGCCCGCGAGGAGAAGCACTGCAGCCGCGCCGCCGTCCTCTTCCCCTCCGACGTCGCCTCCGTCAGCAGGACGTCACCGTCGACCAAATCCCGGTGAGCCACCGTCCCACTCACCCTTCTCTCTCTCTGTTGTGTCGCATCCGCGCACGTGCACGTCCTGCACACATCCACGCCTCCAATCGCAAGCACGGTCGCGCAGATCGCCGCCGGCGAAGCTTTCCGTCAGTCGAGCAAAGTTTCGTCGTCAGTTTCGTCAGTGTAACGATTGGTTCTGAAACCATATCCTCCCTGCGCAGCGTATATCTGACAAGCGAACGCAACAGCGCAGTGGTTGCGCACACTCTGAACCTCCTCGTGGTCGCGGGTTCGAGCCGCGGGCGCGCGGAATAAACACACTTTTTGCATCTCCCTCTGACAGCCGTGGCCCACGCTGCAGTGACAGCCACGGCCACGCAAGCGCGCACTCGCCATGCTGGCCACGGGGCCCCCCTGACAGTGTGTGTGTACGTTCCAGTGGCGGTAACAAAAGAATTAAAACATTTCTGTTTTGTTTTCTATTTCTTTTTAAATGGCAGAATAAACAATAAACTTTAAAAATCAATAACTTTTAAACCATAAGTCTAATAAATAAAACTTGTATATGTTTATTGCTCCAAATTTCATAATCTTTCCAATTATTCCATTTGTGTTCTGTTTTGAGTTTTCAAAATACATTTAAAATTCAAATTTGAATAATCCAAATGTAATTTGCAATAATTCATATTAATTCCAAATAAGTCAAATAAAATATGTTTTTCATACCATTTTGAATGTCCTATTCAAATATAAAATTTGTTTCATTGTTTGAATAATTTAAATTGTCTAAATACTTTAATACTTATTTAATTCAATTAAAATTTGATAAAATCATAACTTGCTTAATATAAAATATTTTTGGACATGCAAAATATGTTTTCAAACCATCAAAGTGTGAATTTTTCAAATGTGAATTTGAATTTATGGTTTGAACAAATAAAATTCAAATAATATTCAAACTTGTTTTAAATTCAATTAAAACTTGTTTAATATTGTTTAATTCATAATAAATTCATCCTAATTCAAATTTCAAAATGTGAAACATGTAATCCAACTAAAATTTGATGTTCTTTTCAAATATAAATTTTGTTAATTGTTTTGCACACTTTAAATTGGTGAAAACAATAATTGTATGTGTGGCATGTTTAAGTAACCAAAATTTTCCAAACTTAATAAATAAGGTCTAAACTTGTTTTATTCCTTTTCCTTTGCATCTATCATTGTTATTTATTGTTATCTGTTGTTATCTTGTCATCATCATCATGCATGCATCATGATAACAACTATCACATAATAAATAATTGTAAATCATTTGTTCCACTTATTTCAATGGATCCTTTTCCATATGCCACCCTTGCATATGGGTCCATTTAATTTGTGCTATCATGTTAGTCAGTTTATTTTGATGCAACCATTAACTGTCATGCATCATCTTGATTGTGCACAATTCCATGGCTATGATTGTTTACATTCCTGTTTTGTTTGTTTGCTTCTTCTCGAATAGACGACGACGTTGAGGCAGACGACCCTTACAGCACCCCTTCTGAGGATCTAGCTCAGTACCCGGCTGTTGAGTTTGCAGGCAAGTTATCACTCACATGAACCATTGTGTTCCTTTCAACCCTGGTTACCGATACTTTCCGTTGTCTATATCTTGCTAGCTTTAGTGGTAGTTGTTTCTGTTACGAACCTATCACATGAATCCTTTAACCCTGATATTGCCTCATCACCCCTCCTACAACCCTGTTGATTGAGCCAGTGTCTTACTAGCATGCTTAGGTTGTTTTGCTCGAGTCTGTTACCCGTTACTTTCAGTTACTATATCCTTATTATGTTCTGGGGCTCGATGTTTAATCAATCAATCATGCTAATGTTATTACTTAATAATAATTTGATGATAAGGCACCGGCAGGAGGCCCTGTGTGGTTTTGAGGCCTGCTAGTGTCGACCCTAATAGGAAAAGGGTCTTGTCTACTGATCCATGATGAGATCACTACCCGCATGTGGGAAGCGAGTATGGGCGCCCCCCTCAATTTGATTCGATTCGCATCTCGTCCAAATCATCTCATTTAGTTCGTGCTTTCTATTTGCCGCATGCATGTTTTTGCGAGCCCAGCGCAGGGTGGAACTTTTGTAGTCGGCATATAGGGGGACACGTTCTTAGAGTGCTATGAGGGTCCATTTTCTTCTGGGCTCGATTAGCCGTGCGCCCAAGGTGCTTTGGGCTTGATGCGGAGAAGAGTTGAGTTGTGTTGAGTGCCCCGCTTGGTGGGAGGCATCCCATCTGGCGGGTTATTCATACGTGTACGGCCAAATTGGTGCAACCCTGCAGGGATAATCTTCTCGAGAAGCCGTGTTTTCCGCAGTTATGGATTACTTGGTGAAAGTACTGGCTAACAAGTACTCAGGACAACTTAAACATAATGATCCAACATTGTTACACCCAATGGTTAATAACTTGACTAGTAATAGGATTATTGTCACAATAACTTGTTTCATCTTAATCCAACTGTGTGAGTTATCCTCAGATTGCTTCTTTGGATAAGGGGCGAGATCCAAGATGGGTTTGTTTGACGTTATCTTTCAATTGGTTACAACACTCGATCTTATCCCCTTTCTAATAGTTGGAAGTGATAGAATCTCTGTAGTTGGTTAGTGCAGCCAGTTGTAGCATCTTATGTACCCCTTCTCTTCCGTTGAACCCAAGTCATCTGTGCTTGTGTTGACGGGCTATACTTTGGTGAACTGTGAGTCTTGCTTGCCAGTACTTGGATGTACTGACCCGTTGGGGCTGTGGTTTACGCAGACTACGACTACGGCTACGATGACCACCAGGATGGCTACTTCGTGGAGTTTGACGAGACTGCAGACGAGTAGTTAGCTCGACCAGGGCTGGATCCAGGACCTACGTGGATGGGCTTCGTCTTCTTTATTTTCTCCGGCTTCTTAAGCCTGTTGGATTTGTCTGTACCCAGACACCTTTGATTGCTTCCGCTGATGTAATGAATGCTATGTTGGGACATGTGTCCTCTGGATGATTGTATTTGCTATCTCTGCCTTAGTGAAGGCCATTTGCAACTTTATTTCAATCTTTTGTGTCGTAGAGATAAGTTGTGATCATCATTCGTTCAAAGCTGTTGACGTACAGTGCGTGATTGATATGAAGTACGTCGACAGTAGTGCCTATGACTTCTAGTGGATAGTTTACATCGACGGTGGAATAGCAGGGCTTGTGTTGTCGCGTATAAGCGCAGGCCTACCAGGAAGCTGGGACGTGGGAGCAGTTATGCCCCATAATCCAAGCACCTGCTATCCAGTTCGTACGATGAGTATCCCTTAGAAGCCAGGGTGCGACAAATGGTATCAGAGCCTGTCTGCCTGTAGGATCCCTTTTTACTGGTCGCAGTTGAGTCTAGAAACTATTTTGTAGCTATATAGGAAAAATGAAACGTGAGAGTAGGAATTCTGCCATTTTTCTTCTTTCCCCACCCACCCACCCTTTTCTGGTAAGGAAGTGCAACGATGTTTTCTGTTCTCACCAAAACTTTCAAGTTAGGATTTCACGTGTTTTGGGTTCTCCATAGTACCTTAGGACTTTTGGTCTCGTTTTCCCGATGTTGCTTCGATATCATGTTTTTGAAGAACCTTTCGTCCGTTGAAACCTTGTTGTTGTTTTCCACATCCTTTTTCTTCTACCGGAGTCTAATCAAAACTTCCCCGATCATCTGCAGATGGATCTCAGGTTCTACCCGCAGGTGGTTCGGATGACTCGCTGTGAGGGCACCGCCGGTTATCCGGAGATGCTGAGGGACATGGTTACCTATCTGGGGTTCCGTTGGGCACCAGAGTACTAGGTCTACGAGCAGCAGCGAGAGTTTGACCAGACCTGCTACCGGGCTATCGTCTACATTCTGTCGGATGATGGCAGGAGCGTTGTCCACCGCTACGAGGCAGTAGGTTCCACAGTGGATATGGCCGTGCAGCAGGCAGCGTACGTGAGTCTCACCGTTCTCCGTGCTGACTACTGGGGGTTTGATGATTCCATCTATCGTCACATCCCCGTGGTTACATCACGGCAGCGGGAGTTCACTTCACTCCACAGCAACCTGGATACCTACGAGTCTGATAGCTCCAGGCTGCACACCACTGCTCAGTTCGTGAGGCACAGTGACGCAGTTGCTTCCGCACTATCTCAGGAGTTAGCCTCAGTCAGGGAGCAGCTCCACCTTGCTCTCACCCGTCTGGCGACGTACACCACAGACTTTGTTGGAGACGAGCGCTTTGCACGTATCGTTCAGACAGCTGGGTTACCGCTGCCAGATGCTGGAGGTTACGAGCCGATCAGAGGCCCACTTCTCGACCTCGGAGCTGGTTACACAGGGATTCCCCGCTTTCTACTTCACCACACCGAGAGTTGCTCTCAGGGCAGTCCCGCTCTACGTGGATCGTCGTCATACCTACTTCCGGGGGATTCCTCCGCACCGTATCTCTCGTCGTACTACTCACCGCCGTCCTGCGTGATGAGCATGGGAGTATCGATGTATCCATTCCTAGCTATGTTTAGTTATCCTTTGGCATTCGAACCATGTATTGGTCTGTTAGATATTCTGATGTATTTGAACATGTGATGATGTACCTGTTGGTTATCTATTCATGCGTCGGAATAATCTATCTTCCGGTTACCAAGTCTATCCTTTTCTGTTGTTGTGCTAAAATGAATTTCTGTTCAGGATGCCTCCAACCAGGAACAACCCGCCTCCGCCACCACCAATGGGGGAACTGTTAGCTCAGATGACCCAAGTGGTGACACAGATGGCCCAGATCCAGGCTAACCAGCACCACAACCAGAATGCTCCGCGAGTCAGCATTAAGGAGTTTCTGAGCGTGGGGCCGAGAGCTTTCGTGGCAACACGTGAGCCTCTGGATGCGGATGACTGGATCAGGGAGATCAACAGGGCTCTGGAGATAGCTCATGTTGCTGAGGAAGATAAGGTCAAGTATGCCACCTACCTACTGAAGGGTCAGGCAGCTACTTGGTGGGAGAACTACCAGACCATGAGAGCTGGCTGTCCTATCACCTGGGGATGTTTCAAGGATGCCTTCCTGAAGCACCACATCCCAGATGGTCTCATGGAAAGGATGCGTGAGGAATTCTGCTCTCTCAGACAGGGCAAGCTGGACGTCCTCGGCTACCAGAACGAGTTCAATCGTCTCGCTCGGTACGCTGGTGACGAAGTGTCCACTGAAGCCAAGAAGATGGCAAGGTTCCGCCGAGGTTTTAACCCGGAACTGAAGTACGCTCTCACCAACATCAAGTGCAAGGACTTCGTGGAGCTCGTGAACACCGCGCTCAATGAGGAGAATGGGCGCAAGGCGTTCGAAGAGTCCTGCAAGCACTCGCGTGAGGGTGGTTCCTCCTCCAACATGACCACCCCTCCGCAGAAGCGCCGCATCTGGGTGCCAAATGGTGCTGTCACTCGGTCTCCAAATGCCCAAGCTTCTCCAGGCTTTGGTCCCCGCCCACCCAACCCATCTCAGATGCAGGGTCAGAGGATTCCAATGGGGCAGCCAAGGCCAGGTCCTCCTCGTGTCGTCACTTGCTTCAAGTGCAAGGAGACTGGGCACTACGCTGATAAGTGCACTCAGAAGCAGCTACCCCTACCTCCTCGCCCCAACACCAACCAGGCAATGGTTCGTGCTCCCCCGGCTAAAGCCTTCACTCCAACAACAGGCCTGTCGGGAGGACCGCGAGGGTGAACCATATCAAGGCCGACAAAGCTGAGGAAGCTGCTGACGTCGTTCTCGGTATATTACCCGTAAACTCTATTCCAGCTAAAGTGTTGTTTGATACTGGAGCATCGCATTCCTTTGTGTCAAAGATTTTTGCAAAAGCATACAACCTAGTTCTGGTTCCGCTAAGCAATCAAATGACTGTTCACTCTCCGGGACCGCAAATGTTGACATCCAAGATAAGCATGGACAATGAGATCCTAATTGGAGGTCGCATATTCCTTGCTTCACTCATGTTGCTGGGAAATTCTGACATTGATGTCATTCTGGGTATGGATTGGTTGAAGACCCACAAAGCTAAAATTGACTGTGCTCAAAAGTCAATAACTCTCTCCCACACTTCAGGCCAGATAGTCTATTCTCCATATGGATCAAGTTCTGTTCAGCTGTTCAACCTCGATGCCAAACCCCTTCCTGCAATTGAAAATGTTCCGGTGGTTTGTGAATTCCCTGACGTCTTTCCAGAAGAGTTGCCAGGGATGCCCCCGGACAGAGCTTGAGCCAGGTACTGCTCCAATCTCTAAGCATCCATACAAGATAGCTCCTCCTGAACTGAAATTGTTGAAGGAGCAAATCGATATGTACATGGAGAAAGGTTACATTCAGCCTAGTTCCTCCGCTTGGGGTTGCCCAACTCTGTTTGTTGCCAAGAAGGATCAAACAAAAAGACTCGTGTTGACTATCGTCCTCTCAACGAAAACAATCAAGAACAAGTATCCACTTCCTCGTATCGATGATCTTTTTGATCAACTTGCTGGAGCCTCAATATTCTCAAAGTTGGACTTGAGGATGGGGTACCATCAGATAAAGATCAGAAAGGAAGATATTCCTAAGACAGCTTTCACCACTCGTTACGGTCTATATGAATACACCGTCATGTCCTTTGGTCTCACCAATGCACCGGCAACGATCTCAAGACTCATGAATTCTGTCTTCCATGAATACCTCGACAAGTTCGTTGTGGTATATCTCGATGACATTTTAGTCTACTCGAAATCCGAGGAAGAGCATGGAGAACACCTTCGTCTCACTCTCATGAAACTTCGCGAGCATCGTCTGTATGCCAAGTTTTCCAAATGTGAGTTCTGGATTCCAGAAGTTGCATATCTTGGTCATATTATCTCTGCCAAAGGCATTGCCATTGATCCTGAAAAGGTTAAGGCAATTGTTGATTGGAAACCCCCTAAGACGGTGAAGCAAGTCAGAAGTTTTCTTGGCTTGGCTAGCTATTGCCGTCGTTTCGTCCAAAACTTTTCCAAGATTGCCAAACCTCTCACTGATCTCACAAAGAAGGACAAAAAGTTCGTTTGGACTCCACAATGTGATGAGAGTTTCAACCTCCTGAAGACTAAACTCACTTCCACCCCAGTTCTGGTTGGCCCAGATACTACCAAACCTTTCCAGATATTCTGATGCATATCCAAGGCCTAGGAGCAGTTCTTATGCAAGAACGTCAAGTTGTGGCTTATGCTTCACGTCAGTTGAACCCACATGAGCAAAACTATCCCACACATGATCTTGAACTTGCAGCAGTTGTGTTTGCCCTCAAGAAATGGAGACAATACTTGTTGGGTAACAAAACTGAAATCTTTTCCGATCATAAGAGTCTGAAATACATCTTCACTCAGCCAGATCTGAACCTCAGGCAAAGGAGATTGAGAAGATTAAAGACTTTGATCTCACCATTTCTTTACACTCCAGGCAAGGCTAATGTTATGGCCGACGCTCTCAGTCGCAAATCCTATTGCAATAATCTCATGATCATGGAAAGCCAACCTCCACTTCATGAAGAATTCCAGAAGCTGAACCTTGGTATTGTCCCTGAAGGATACCTTGCTAGCTTGACAGCCAGTCCAACTCTCGAGGACAAGATTCGTTCTGAACAACTTCGTGATACTGAAATCAAGAACATTGTGGAGCACATCAAGGAAGGCAATGATAAATTCAAGTCTTTCTCAATTGATGACAAGGGAACCGTGTTCTTCGAAGGACGCATTGCAGTTCCTCGTATTCAAAGTCTCAAGGATATCATTCTCAAGGAGGCTCATGAAACTCCTCTATCCATTCACCCTGGAAGTACAAAGATGTACCAGGATCTCAAGACTCTGTATTGGTGGTATGGCATGAAACGTGAAATTGCTCAATACGTTTCTGAATGCGACGTTTGTCAACGTGTTAAAGCAGTCCATCAGAAAACAGCCGGTCTTCTCCAACCTCTGAAAATTCCTGAGTGGAAGTGGGACATGATTGAAATGGACTTCGTTACTGGGTTTCCAAAGTCCAAAAAGGGCAACGATGCAATCTTCGTTGTTATTGATCGTCTCACTAAGGTCGCTCATTTCCTTGCTGTCAAGGAGACTATCTCAGCTAGCCAGTTAGCAGAGCTCTATACAGCAAAGGTTGTTCCCCTTCATGGTGTTCCATTGGAAATAAGCTCAGACCGTGGAAGTATCTTCACTTCTCATTTCTGGAAGAGTTTTCAAGAAGCATTGGGCACTAAACTTCTGTTCAGCACAGCTTATCACCCTCAGTCTCAGGGCAAGTCGAAAGAGTCAATCAGATTCTCGAGGATTTGCTCAGAGCATGTGGTCTCTCCTTTGGCATGAAATGGAGGATTGCCTTCCATATGCTGAATTCTCCTACAACAACAGCTACCAGGCAAGCCTAGGCATGGCACCATTTGAGGCACTGTATGGTCGCAGATGCAAGAGTCCAATCAATTGGTCTGGAGCTGGTGAACGTTCACTTTTAGGCCCTGACATTGTTAAGGAAGCCGAGGAGAAAGTTCGTATCATTCGTGACAATCTCGGGATTGCTCAGTCTCGTCAGAAGAGCTATTATGATAGCAAGCACAGGGATATGATCTATGCACCTGGTGATAAGGCATATCTCCGTGTAACTCCCCTCAGAGGCACTCATCGTTTTGGTGTGAAAGGAAAGCTTGCACCAAGATACATTGGTCCTTTCAACATCCTCTCAAGGCGTGCAGAAATGCTTATCGTCTTGAACTTCCAGAAAACTATCCAAGGTGCACGATGTGTTCCACGTGTCACAACTCAAGAAGTGTTTCAAAGATCCAGATCGTGCAGTTGATCATGATTCCATTGAACTGCAAGATGATCTATCTTATGAGGAGCACCCTATTCGTATTCTCGATGAGACCGAGCGTAAGACTCGCAACAAGAGCACCAAGTTCTTGAAAGTGCAATGGTCGCATCATTCCGATAAAGAGGCAACGTGGGAGACCGAAGAGGATCTTCGCAAGAAGTATCCGGACCTTTTCACATCTCAGTAAGGAATCTCGGGGCGCGATTCCTTCAAGGGGGGGCGTTTTGTAACATCCCAAGTATGAAATACCCCTTAGAATGTTTGATTTATTGTTTTATTTCAAGCAATGCATCATGTCATCATCTCATTGCATTTGTGTTATTTTGTTTGCATTGTTACTATTTGTTTTGCATCTGTTTTATCCTGTTTTCATAATCAAAACCCAAACAATTTCAAATGGTTATTTTCATACTTGATCTGTTACAACTTTTGGAATAAAAATAACAAATAAAAACAACCATTTTATTCCTTGTTAATCACTCATTAAATTGTTGGTTTAATCAAACCATTAATTCAAGCAATTACTCTAAAAATCATTTCAAATTCAAACCAATTCTCAAAATCATCACTATTTTGAATCCATGAAATGCACCACACATTTGTATTCTTTAAATCACCTTAAAACTTAGGGGTGACCCTATTAAAAGTGTTGTTTTAAATAAAGGTTTATTTAATATTGAAAATTCTTTCAGATTGGGATTCAAATACAAACCTTATTTTAAATATCAAATTTTTGAAATCCAATCTTGGAAAATGGTTTCTTTTTACCTAAATAGCTTAACTGAATTTTTCTGGAATTTTTCTCAAGCAAAACCTTAACAATTTCTTCCAAATTCTGTTTCAGCAAAAAAAAAAACAGAAAAATAAAAAAGAGCAGAAAACTGCAGCGTGCGCGGCAGCTAACGCAGCCCAGCCCACCTAGCCTAGCTCGCGCGCGACCCAGCCCGCTCTACTCCCCCGTACCGCTTCGCGATTCGTGCCGAGCTTCTTTTTGAAGTACGGCAGGCAATCGGCCGGCGCCACCGCGACCGCGCGCGACGCCGGCGGCCATCCCATCGCCCAGAGCCCTATAAGTACCACCCAGGCACCTGGCGTCGTGCCCTAGTGCCTAGGGTTCCTATCCCACCTCGCCAGCGCCGCCAATTCCTTCTCCTTCGCCGGAGTTCTCCTCTGCTCCACCTCACCGGCGACAGAACCTCTGAAGATCCCGATGGCGCCGCCGCGTATCAGCCCCACTTAGCCACCCACCACCTGCCATCGTTTCGCCACTGCTTCCTCTCCCCCTTGGACACCAGAAACCACCCCGGTGAGCCTCCGTTCGACGTCGCGGTCCTCTCCCTTTTCTCCGGCCACCGTGCGCCCTTGACTGAACCCGAGGAGCTCGTCTCCGTTGCAGGGCCTCTCGACGTCGTTTGAGCCCTGGAACCGCACCGCCACTCTCCCTTCTACTCGTTGGACACCAGAGCGCGCGAGGATGCAGCAGCCGCGCCGCCGTCCTCTTCCCCTCCGACGTCGCCTCCGTCAGCAGGACGTCACCGTCGACCAAATCCCGGTGAGCCACCATCCCACTCACCCTTCTCTCTCTCTGTTGTGTCGCATCCGCGCACGTGCACGTCCTGCACACACCCACGCCTCCAATCGCAAGCACGGCCGCGTAGATCGCCGCCGGCGAAGCTTTCCGTCAGTCGAGCAAAGTTTCGTCGTCAGTTTCGTCAGTGTAACGATTGGTTCTGAAACCATATCCTCCCTGCGCAGCGTATGTCTGACAAGCGAACGCAACAGCGCAGTGGTTGCGCACACTCTGAACCTCCTCGTGGTCGCGGGTTCGAGCCGTGGGCGCGTGGAATAAACACACTTTTTGCATCTCCCTCTGACAGCCGTGGCCCACGCTGCAGTGACAGCCACGGCCACGCAAGCGCGCACTCGCCACGCTGGCCACGGGGCCCCCCCTGACAGTGTGTGTGTACGTTCCAGTGGCGGTAACAAAAGAATTAAAACATTTCTGTTTTGTTTTCTATTTCTTTTTAAATGGCAGAATAAACAATAAACTTTAAAAATCAATAACTTTTAAACCATAAGTCTAATAAATAAAACTTGTATATGTTTATTGCTCCAAATTTCATAATCTTTCCAATTATTCCATTTGTGTTCTGTTTTGAGTTTTCAAAATACATTTAAAATTCAAATTTGAATAATCAAAATGTAATTTGCAATAATTCATATTAATTCCAAATAAGTCAAATAAAATATGTTTTTCATACCATTTTGAATGTCCTATTCAAATATAAAATTTGTTTCATTGTTTGAATAATTTAAATTGCCTAAATACTTTAATACTTATTTAATTCAATTAAAATTTGATAAAATCATAACTTGCTTAATATAAAATATTTTTGGACATGCAAAATATGTTTTCAAACCATCAAAGTGTGAATTTTTCAAATGTGAATTTGAATTTATGGTTTGAACAAATAAAATTCAAATAATATTCAAACTTGTTTTAAATTCAATTAAAACTTGTTTAATATTGTTTAATTCATAATAAATTCATCCTAATTCAAATTTCAAAATGTGAAACATGTAATCCAACTAAAATTTGATGTTCTTTTCAAATATAAATTTTGTTAATTGATTTGCACACTTTAAATTGGTGAAAACAATAATTGTATGTGTGGCATGTTTAAGTAACCAAAATTTTCCAAACTTAATAAATAAGTTCTAAACTTGTTTTATTCCTTTTCCTTTGCATCTATCATTGTTATTTATTGTTATCTGTTGTTATCTTGTCATCATCATCATGCATGCATCATGATAACAACTATCACATAATAAATAATTGTAAATCATTTGTTCCACTTATTTCAATGGATCCTTTTCCATATGCCACCCTTGCATATGGGTCCATTTAATTTGTGCTATCATGTTAGTCAGTTTATTTTGATGCAACCATTAACTGTCATGCATCATCTTGATTGTGCACAATGCCATGGCCATGATTGTTTACATTCCTGTTTTGTTTGTTTGCTTCTTCTCGAATAGACGACGACGTTGAGGCAGACGACCCTTACAGCACCCCTTCTGAGGATCTAGCTCAGTACCCGGCTGTTGAGTTTGCAGGCAAGTTATCACTCACATGAACCATTGTGTTCCTTTCAACCCTGGTTACCGATACTTTCCGTTGTCTATATCTTGCTAGCTTTAGTGGTAGTTGTTTCTGTTACGAACCTATCACATGAATCCTTTAACCCTGATATTGCCTCATCACCCCTCCTACAACCCTGTTGATTGAGCCAGTGTCTTACTAGCATGCTTAGGTTGTTTTGCTCGAGTCTGTTACCCGTTACTTTCAGTTACTATATCCTTATTATGTTCTGTGGGCTCGATGTTTAATCAATCAATCAATCATGCTAATGTTATTACTTAATAATAATTTGATGATAAGTCACCGGCAGGAGGCCCTGTGTGGTTTTGAGGCCTGCTAGTGTCGACCCTAATAGGAAAAGGGTCTTGTCTACTGATCCATGATGAGCGCACTACCCGCATGTGGGAAGCGAGTATGGGCGCCCCCCTCAATTTGATTCGATTCGCATCTCGTCCAAATCATCTCATTTAGTTCGTGCTTTCTATTTGCCGCATGCATGTTTTTGCGAGCCCAGCGCAGGGTGGAACTTTTGTAGTCGGCATATAGGGGGACACGTTCTTAGAGTGCTATGAGGGTCCATTTTCTTCTGGGCTCGATTAGCCGTGCGCCCAAGGTGCTTTGGGCTTGATGCGGAGAAGAGTTGAGTTGTGTTGAGTGCCCCGCTTGGTGGGAGGCATCCCATCTGGCGGGTTATTCATACGTGTACGGCCAAATTGGTGCAACCCTGCAGGGATAATCTTCTCGAGAAGCCGTGTTTTCCGCGGTTATGGATTACTTGGTGAAAGTACTGGCTAACAAGTACTCAGGACAACTTAAACATAATGATCCAACATTGTTACACCCAATGGTTAATAACTTGACTAGTAATAGGATTATTGTCACAATAACTTGTTTCATCTTAATCCAACTGTGTGAGTTATCCTCAGATTGCTTCTTTGGATAAGGGGCGAGATCCAAGATGGGTTTGTTTGACGTTATCTTTCAATTGGTTACAACACTCGATCTTATCCCCTTTCTAATAGTTGGAAGTGATAGAATCTCTGTAGTTGGTTAGTGCAGCCAGTTGTAGCATCTTATGTACCCCTTCTCTTCCGTTGAACCCAAGTCATCTGTGCTTGTGTTGACGGGCTATACTTTGGTGAACTGTGAGTCTTGCTTGCCAGTACTTGGATGTACTGACCCCGTTGGGGCTGTGGTTTACGCAGACTACGACTACGGCTACGATGACCACCAGGATGGCTACTTCGTGGAGTTTGACGAGACTGCAGACGAGTAGTTAGCTCGACCAGGGCTGGATCCAGGACCTACGTGGATGGGCTTCGTCTTCTTTATTTTCTCTCCGGCTTCTTAAGCCTGTTGGATTTGTCTGTACCCAGACACCTTTGATTGCTTCCGCTGATGTAATGAATGCTATGTTGGGACATGTGTCCTCTGGATGATTGTATTTGCTATCTCTGCCTTAGTGAAGGCCATTTGCAACTTTATTTCAATCTTTTGTGTCGTAGAGATAAGTTGTGATCATCATTCGTTCAAAGCTGTTGACGTACAGTGCGTGATTGATATGAAGTACGTCGACAGTAGTGCCTATGACTTCTAGTGGATAGTTTACATCGACGGTGGAATAGCAGGGCTTGTGTTGTCGCGTATAAGCGCAGGCCTACCAGGAAGCTGGGACGTGGGAGCAGTTATGCCCCATAATCCAAGCACCTGCTATCCAGTTCGTACGATGAGTATCCCTTAGAAGCCAGGGTGCGACATCTGTCTATTGTATATGAGTAGTAATTTGGAGGCAAGATTAGATACCTTTAATAATTTATTCAAATATTTTCAGAAACCATTGAATAATATATCAAATCAAAGAGAAAGGCATTTCCACTTTGTGTGTGACATATTTGAACTGGAAATGCTTTCTCTTTGATTTGATATATTATTCAATGCTTTCTGAAAATATTTGAATAAATTATTAATTTATTAATTTTAAATGAATTAAATGACAAGGCAACTATATCACACACGAAAACTTGGTCAAATGACTTTGAAAACATCATAGGTGGATTGTATTTGTCATTTGGATCATTTTGGTATATAACTTGTATTTTTATGATTTTATGAATTATTTATTATTTTCTCAATTTTAAATGATTTAATTTAATTCAGAAAATCTTTAATTTTAAACTTTCTCAAATATTTTTGAAAACTTGATAGATAAATAGGTTTTATTTTTCTGAATACTAATATATTTTATTTACATCTTTCTGATATGTAAATGAAAAGTTATTGCCCTAATAAGATTTATTCAATTTCTGCCCTTTTAAATTGACAGGTGGGGTCCACCTGTGTGATTTAATTTTAGTTAAAATTAAAATAAAAAGAAAAGAGGAAACGGAATTAGGACGTCATGCTGATGTGACGTTGACGTCAGCAATGGCATCCCGAGCCATATTGCTCAGGCTCTGCTCGACAGAGAGCTCCTCCCACGCTCTCGTTTGCACTCGAAGCTAGAGCATCGAGAGGCGATTCCGCTGGTGGTAGCGCCGCTACTAAATGCTCACCGGAGTAGCACCGGCGACGAGCTTTGCGGTGGCCGAACAATGACGACAGCGCTACGGCGATTTACGGACGGAGGAAGACTGGAAAAAGGTCCGGGAGGACGAGGAGCTCACCACGAAGGTGATGGAGGTGTCGTGGAGGCCGGTCGTTTCCAGAATCGCCTGGATTTTTTCACAGTGGGCGGCGGCCGGAGTTGGGGAAGAAGCCTCGATTCCGTCGATTAAGACCATCCTAGACCCTGATCTTGCTTGAGGAGGAAGAATGGAGGATTGTGGTGACTATGGCATGCTCAGAGGGAGCAGCCGTGGCCGGAGACGACGACGCGGTGGTGGCCAAGGCGGAGCTAGGGCTTCGGCTCGGTTTGGTACAGAGAGAAACAGAGAGAAAGAGGATGCATCTGCGTGAGAGAGAGAAAAAGTGCGACACGGCCTCTCGGCCTGGAGGTCTTATCCTCGCGCGAGGCGGCAAGCAGGGCATGGCACCGACCACGCCACGACGTCAACTTTCAATAACCCCCTGAAACTTCTTATAATTGCAACTAGATCCTTATGTTTAAAAGAACCACTGTTTTCAGGGCTTTTCTGTAAACATAAAAAATATTAAAAATCAGTTTTGGAATCTTGATTAAATTTTCAAACTCACCATGTTTTTCTTTTTCAATTTTGAACAAGATTTAAATTTTATACCTAGGGTGCTAGATTAAGTGATTTTTGTTATTTCTCTCCATTTAATTTATTAAATGGCTTTAAAATTTATTTTAGGCATGAATATCCTATTCACACAACAAACATATGATTCACCAAGTGGTGTGTTCTAATTGGACCATTTTAGATACAAATTCTTATAGAAAATAACTTGGTAACATTACTTGGTAATGTTTCTATGCATTGAAATGAAAATCACTTAATAGAGAATCATATTCCATGCCAAACCAAATGGTGTTGGTTAGTGAATGGACTTGTTTTCTTTTTATGTAACTTTGTTATTCTTATAATTGAAACTCTTAACACTAATGGTTGACATTTTACCTAAGTGTATGTAAACCATGTTTGTTATTTTCAGCACTTGATCAAGTGGAAAACATGAGTGGCTTTGAAACCTCATTTGTTTGTTTTTCACCAGCTTCCAAATGTGGATATTATCTCATATTGTTTTAGAACATGTAATCACTTACATGGTTATGTGTAGATGATTTTTTGTTATCATCTATTAGTCTTACATACGAAAAGGATATGGAAAACAAGGTATTTCCTGTTACCATTAACCTCCACATATCAAAGACATGTGGCTGCAATGGCTGGTTATTATTTCATGCTTGATAACTATTTCCATAAAAGATATTATTATGAACTCCTCATTTCTGATGGGCTTGACAAGGCATAGAAGTTATAGATCTTCTAATATTACCTAATGCTTCACTTAATAATTTCTTCTTGAGACAGTGTTGCTCCTTGTTGACTTCTGTTGCTTGATGTTCTTCTCTCTAGTTGCCACTAGTCTTCTGTTATCCCTTTGTCCATTGCAGATAGGTTCCTATCTTGGTTTCCAACCTCAACTGTCTCACCATTGTGGTGAAAACAACCAATTTCTCCAAACAAAGATTTTACTTATATGATTATAAAAGAATATGGGTTTGTTTTATGACATCAAGTTGCCCTATGCCTATAATAAGAATTTGTAGACAAGGTAGCTAATCTTGCCTCCAAATTACTACTCATATAAAATAGGCAGAGATGTACCAGGTTATTCAATCTTTTATTTGTTTATGTATGATTCTCAATTGTTAGAGTATACAAAAGTGATCTGTTAACAAGGTAACTAGTCTTGTTATCAAACTACTTCTATATAACACTAACATTGGAGTATCGCACTATTTCAAGAGGAGTTAATAAGATCAGATCATGATAGAAGAGTTTCCAAGTACTCTTATGGTCAATTGGAATAGTACTTCTAGAATACTCTGAGGAATCTTCCTGATGATCTTCATGTGGTAGTTCCTCCTTTCTTGAGGTTTCTTCTCTTGCAGAATGATTCAGAGAAGATTGGAAAACAAGATAATCTAGACAAAGTAGAAAAGATCTTGATTTAAGAGTTAGTTCATGCTTTTAGTATACTTCCGTATACTTCTTATTTTATTTCCCAAAAGATATGTACTTGTCTCATACATGATTAGTTTTACTTAGGTTTCCATTCAATTCCTCTAATAGAGGTTATAATTGTTGTTATCCTTACTTGTATACAGAAATACTTCACCCCTCTTTGAGTTGTAGATACCTAATGAATTATCCCAAGTCACTTAAAGACTTGTGGTTAAGGTTGTTGAGAGTTTGTGTTGGTCACAACCAATTATGGTTTGTGTAATCAAATGATTTAGTTTGTAGAGATACAATGTTATAAAGATCACTCCAAATGTGCTCTTGATTAGATGATCTAACCCTATTTCATCTTGTCAAAGGAAACATTGGTCACTTTTATTCGTTTAAACTTTTGCGTCAAAATTTCCCGTACTTTTAGATGCATGCTTTGCAAATGCACATATTAAATTTAGATCCTTATAACTTCCCAAACACTGGGATGTTACAGACATAGACATGCTCAACAAGTTGCAGGAGGAAAATGACAACGATGATGAGACTCCACCGTGCGAGGAGCCTCCAATTTACTTCACCCGTGATAGTGATGTTGATAGTGACGATGAGAACCTAAGAACTAATTATGAGAGTGATGATTCGTGGTGAGGGTCTTTTTATGTCTTTATTATGCTTAGTATTTATTTATGTCTTTATTATGCTTAGTATTTATCTGTATGCTTAGTATTTATTTATGTCTTTATTATGCTTGGTATTTATTTTCTAACATTCTTCTTAATTGCATTACATCTTTATGCTTACTGTTTACCCTTTCTCAATGCAGGTGATCCACCAATATGAGCCAAGGCAAAGAATCATCATGCAGTTTGCTGAACTCGCTGCGCAAGAGGAAGCCTACCAAAAGTGGAAGGGAGCCTGTTCCGAACCCTAGATACACTACTGAAGAGGGTGGGAGCAGAGGTCGAGGACGAGGGGCAGCTGTTGTTCCACTCCCTCTGAGGGGAGGACGAGGGCGAGGTGGAGGATGAGGGCGAGGTGGCGGACGAGCACTACTAGAGGGTGGTGAAATACCCTCCGCTTCTGGCGACGTGGCTTCACACTCCCGTGAGTTGATGTCTCGAGACAAGGAGACGCAGTCTCGCGACGAGGGTACGGTGTCTAGCGGCGAGGGGACGGTGTCTCGTGGCGATGGGTCCGCGAAGAAGCCACGGATTCGTGGGGAAACGACTATCCCTGATGAGTGCGAGATGCCTAAAACCGAGGAGGAGAAAGTCATCATTGAGCCTAACAACGTTGAGTAAGTTACTATAATAATTTTGAATACGCCATTTCATTTGTACCAAAAACAATTTGACATGTACTAATGTTTGATTATTCTGCAGCAACTGGAGCTTTCCTGTGGGGAGCCGTGTTCCTAACACTTTGCTTGCAGCTCTGATTAGAAAGTACTGGACGGGCTTATACACTATGGTCCCCAACGGCGAGAAGAAGTTAGCCCGCCATTGGGTAGACTATGAGGCCGCCTCTTGCCCAGGCTTCGAGACAGCTGCTGACGCCATGATCAGCATGTTCTGGGTAAGGCGAGGTTTTCCAATTACGTTCATAGTTGATGCCCCCATCATGGTAACTCTTTACTCTCACAATCTTTTTATGCATGTTTACAGAAATTCTTTAGGGTTCTTCCGGAGTATCAGGACTCGGCGAACAAGACTGTGTGGGGGGATGTAAGAAGCTGACACGACAGCAGTTCTAAAATGTAAGGCATACATGCATGAATCAATTCAGTTCCAAGAAGTTTGGCAAGACGGCGCCAAAGCATGAGAATGTGATTGCAAAGCTTGCGATGACTTTGGAAGATTACATCGCGGTAAGTCAAAATTGTCAATGGTATCATATGTTGCTGCTAAACTGCAATTTGTATTATCTGTTCTTCAAAATGAGTCTTGAATTTTTCAGGTTATGCCCCAGTGGGCCGATGGTAAAGAGGACGCATGGAAGGCGATGGTGGCAATGTGGCTCGGGGAGAACGGGGAGTTCAAAGCCGTAAGAGAGCGGAACAAGGCAAACCGCGGCCACGAGGGAACACACTGTGCGGGAGCCCGCAACCATGCTAGCTTCAAGAAAAAGTTTGTATGTGCACACATCAAACAACAAGCATTTATTCCCGTCATGTTTCTATCAGGTATGCATAACATTTCTTTGGCGATGCAGGAGTCCATCACGGGGAATGTCCCTCTTACGAACATGGAAGCATGGGAGAAGATGAGGATCAAGAAGGCCGATCCATCCAAGCCTCAGCCCTCGCTTCCAGAGTACTTCGGCAGCGCCAGGGAGGACTTAGCTAGTTACTCGACGGCGTTCCAGAGTTTTCATCCTCACGTGGATAACCCTATTCATTAGGAGACCGACATGAGGGATTTGGTCGTGGGCGGCCGCGGCAGGGAGCATGGTCGTCTTTGCTGACTTGACCAGGTGATCCCGCGTACTCCCGAGTTGTGCCTCACGCGTTGTTGGGAATATGCCCTAGAGGCAATCATGTATGATGTAATTCCCACTGTATTCATAAAGTTATTAAGTTGTCCTTGTTTTGAACATCTGATATATGTCATTGAATATGTGATTCGATTGTGGAACTATATATTCATGTTGTTCATACTAGATTGTCCTTGGTCATTTAGGTTGTGCTGGACACACACCCTAGACTAATGTGAGTGTTGGCTGATGACACGGTTCCACTTGTCATGGGCATGGTGATGCCATTCCAACGTTCACGGACTTGGCTAAAGAGTTTAGCAAGTCGGACTGACCCACATTGAGATGCAACGATCAAGTCGTCATTTGCATGTCTCAATCAATGTAATCCTTAGACCTGAGGTTGTCGCACAATCCGAGTTGTGGATCACCGACTTAGGTTCTGTCAAACGTTGTTCTGTGACAAGGCAACTATAAAGGCAGAGTTCGGGTCGAATGAGAAGCAAGATGCGTGATGTGTATAATCAAGATGGGATTTTGCCCCTCCGAATGGAGAGATATTCTCTGGGCCCTCTCGAGTGATATGATTCAGGAAGCATGGCCATGCGTGACTCAGTTAAGTGTTAACTGTGTCGATTGACTAAGAGTTAGTCAGATGAATCACATATCACGGATCGAGAAGAGAGTTGAGCTATTTAAGGGATGACGATAAATCGCCTATAGCTCGACAAGGTATATCGTGAGGCAAAAAGGACTAAGATGAATATCACATTGAAAGGTATGTCGTCATGACTCAATGGTACTTGGGGGTCGGCACGTTCTGCTAGGAGCCGCTACCGATTGATCGATTGGGAGTTGGACTCCAATCGTGTCCAAGTCGCCGTGAGCCTGCAGGGTCGCACACTTAAGAGCGGGAGCAAGTATTGGTTGGGTTGGACCCGAAACCGGAAATGGACTGAGTTAGTGAGTCGGACTCACAGAGGGAATGGGCCACAAGTGTTGTGCAGCCCATTACCATACGCTATATAAAGAGGGGCGCAGGTTGCCCAACGGGCACGTTAGTCTACTCTCCCATGCGTTGGGAACCCTAGCCCCACTCAGTCCAGCCGTCGCACCAGACCTAGCAGTCTGCCGTCGGAGCTCCTCCTCGTACGTGTGGATACCGGCAGAGGTGCTGTACGTTCAGCACTTCGACGTTCGAGGGATTGGATCGGCCGGATCGGATCGTGGGACTGCACTGCCCCGACGCGCTGCATCGATAATCCGCACCTGCGCGTCTAGTGGTAATACTCGTGGCCTTCTACCTCGGCTAGATCTTGAGAGTACCGCGTAGGAAAAGTTTTCGTTTATCTCTACGCGTCCCAACAGTGGTATCAGAGCAGTAGCTTCTGGTATTAGGCCCGAGGTCCGTACATATGTGATATGTAGTTAGCGTTAGATGTGATCTAATTGCTGTTTTGGTGGTCGGTCTATGAGATAGATCGGTTTTGTACAAGGTTGATTGGATCAATCGTACTCGGGGTTAATGGATGATCTGGTTTCCGTGATCATACTGCTAAGGTCGTGAAACAACTTACCCCTACCGGTCGGTTTCCGCCATCGGGGTATACCGTGACACATAAATCCAGTTGCGGTGATCGAAGATCAAAGAGTTTGGTCGAATCGGAATACGGATCAGATTCGGGTAAAATCGTTTTATCCGATGAAGATATCCATGATCGGAATGCAGATGAGATCTGCGTTTTCCGAAATCCATGATCGGACCGCCGGCTTCGCCCTGTCGTAGCGCCTTAGATGTCGTTGCGAGTTCACAACGCCGGTAGATATCGTATCTATGCATAACTTGTTTTTGCAGGAAGTTGTGAATGGTATGGCTTATGTGCATGTGATGTGTGTAATCCATACATGATCTGCGTATCATGTTTGTGTCAGCCGGCTGGAGCCTAGGTGCTGTCATTTTATTGTATACCGGCCTGCGTGTCGGATTCTCTATGTAAATTTTCATTTACTAGCTAGTGTAGCTTGTTGGAGAACCCGGAAGGCATGCAAGTCGATGTACAAGTCGGCTACATGGAGCAAGATGGCACGTGACAAAAGTTGGCACGAGTCGACTTGCAAGCTTTGTGGAGATGGAGATCACCATGAAGAGAGCCATACCATTTCACATTATAATTGCTTTATTTGTGTTATTGTTATGTCTCTATTTACCTCTATTTAGATAGTTGGTAGATTCTTTAATCCCTCAAAGAAGGTCTAGTCGGTCGCCCCGCCAGTGCTGCACCATCACAAGTCGGACATTCTTAGTAGTGGGCTCATAAAATTGAGTGCTACCAATTCTTTCCGGTTAGGTGGGTTTGAGTCGGACTCTTACAAGCAGAATCACTTGGTAATCTAGACGAGTCCATCACAACGGTTGTGGGGCTCGGGGCGAGGTAGGTTGGGAGCCGGGGCATGTGATGTCACCCAACTAACAGGAGTCGTATTGGATACGATTGGCAAGGTGTTGCCTACCTAGATCACTTGACGGCTAGCGGTGATGCTAAAGCTCACTAGTCGGCTTGCTTATTCAGGATCTTGAATCACTTAGCAACCATCGGAGGGATGTTGGTTCTAGTGGGAGCATAAGTATTAAAGCGTTTAATATGCCTGCTCTTTTATGAATACATGTCTTAAGTGTTTTTGCGTATTTTCTGTTGTAGATCAATGGCACCTAGCAATCTTCCTCAGTTGTCCGCGTTTGCGTTGAGGTCAATCCTAGAGAAAGATAAGCTTAATGGAACTAATTTCACCAACTGGTACCGTAATCTGAGGATAGTCCTCAAGCATGACAAGAAAGAACATGTTCTAGAAACTCCACTTCCAGATGAGCCTGATGACGATGCGACTGTCGCTGTCATGAATGCCTACCGTAAGGCTAGAGATGAGTCTACGGAAATCAGTTGTCTTATGCTTGCACACATGGAACCGGACTTGCAGCAGCAGTTCGAGAATGTTGAGGCCTACGATATGATCGAAAGCCTCAAAAGTATGTTCCAGGCTCAAGCAAAGACTGAGAGGTATCAAGTCTCTCAAGCTTTGCTTCGCTGTAAGCTGAAAGACGGCAATCCACTGAGTCCGCATGTAATCAAAATGATTGGTTACATACAGTCTTTGGATCGGCTGGGCTTCCCAATTAACGAAGAGTTCGCTACTGATATAATTCTGAACTCTCTTCCTAGTGCGTATGGTTCGTTCATCTCGAACTACCATATGCATGGTATGGATAAGAGTATCACTGAATTACATGCTCAAAACGGCAGAGGCTGATATCAAGAGAGGCACCAGTCAAGTGTTGATGGGCAGAATAAGGCTAAGTTCAAGAAGAGTTCTTGGACTAAGAAGAAGAAGGATAAGTCAGGAGGTAGCACCCATGGCCCTGTCCAGAGTGCTCCCTCAAAGACTAAACCTTCTCCTACAGCCGGAGCCAACTGCTTCTATTGCAAGCAAAATGGCCACTGGAAGAGGAACTGCACCAAGTATTTGGCTGACAGAGCCAAGAGTGGAGGTGTGACTTCCAACTCAGGTACGCTTGTGTGCAATGTTATAGACATTTATCTTGCTGATGCGCCTAATAGTTCTTGGGTATATGATACCGGATCAGTTATTCACATATGCAATTCGTTGCAGGGACTGGTAAGAATTAGGAGCGTGGCAAGAGGAGAGGTTGACATTCGGGTCGGCAACAAGGCGAGAGACGCTGCGTTGGAAGTCGGCACAATGCAACTTCATTTACCTTCAGGATTTATTTTGGAACTAAATAATTGTTATTATGTTCCAGCGCTTAGTCGAAACATTATTTCCGCCTCATGTTTGATGAGACAAGGTTATGAGTCAAATATTAAGAATAATGGTTGTTCTTTATATTTGAAAGATATGTTTCATGGCTTTGCACCCGTTCAGAACGGGTTATTCATTTTAAATCTTGATAGTGAATCAGTCTATAATATAAATGTTAAAAGGTTGAAACCAAATGATCTGAATATGACTTACTTTTGGCACTGTCGGCTTGGTCATATAAGTTGGAAGCGCATGAAGAAGCTCCATGATGATGGACTTCTAACTTCTTCGTTTGACTTAGAGTCATTCGAGACATGCGAATCATGCCTACTAGGCAAGATGACCAAGACACCTTTTGCAAGGAGTTGTGAAAGGGCGTCCGACTTGTTGGAACTAATACATAGTGATGTATGTGGTCCAATGAGCACGACAGCTAGAGGTGGTTATGAGTACTTCATTACCTTCATTGATGATTTGAGTAGGTATGGATATATCTATTTAATGAAACACAAGTCGGAAGCCTTTGAAAAGTTCAAGGAATTCCAGAGTGAGGTACAAAATCAACTCGGCAAGAAAATAAACGGTCGGACCGTGGGGGCGAGTACATGAGCCATGAGTTTGATGACCATCTAAAGAGTTGTGGAATAGTTCCTCAACTCACTCCGCCGGGTACACCGCAGAGAAACGGTGTATCGGAACGGAGAAATCGGACCTTGTTGGACATGGTACGATCAATGATGAGTCGGACAGATCTACCTTTATCATTTTGGGGTTATTGTCTAGAAACTGCAGCTTTCACACTAAACAGAGTACCATCAAAGTCAGTAGAGAAGACACCACATGAGATGTGGACGGGCAAAAAGCCAAGTTTGTATTTTCTTAAGATTTGGGGTTGTGAGGTATTTGTCAAGCGACTTCAGTCGGACAAGCTCACGCCCAAGTCGGATAAGTGTATTTTCGTGGGGTATCCGAGGGAAACCTTGGGGTACTACTTCTACAACCGGGAAGAGGGCAAAGTGTTTGTCGCTCAGAATGGTGTCTTCCTTGAGAAAGAGTTTCTCAGTCGGGAAGTCAGTGGGAGCACGGTGCAACTCGAAGAAATTCGAGAGGAACCAGCTAGGGGCGAGTCGGCAATGGCCTTAGAGGCTGAGCCGGTCGTGGTACCTACACCGGTTACAGCACCTGAACCTCGGAGTTCTGCCAGATTACAGAGTGCTCGAGATGTTTTACTGTTAGACAGTAATGAGCCGGCAACTTATTCGGAAGCGATGGTGGGATCTGATTCCGAGTCATGGCTTGGAGCCATGAGATCCGAGTTAAAGTCCATGGATGAAAACCAAGTTTGGAATTTGGTTGATCTGCCTGACGGTGCAAGACCCGTCGAGTGCAAATGGGTCTTTATGAAGAAAATTGATATGGATGGAAATATTTCCGTCTATAAAGCACGACTTGTCGCGAAGGGGTTCCGACAAGTTCAAGGAGTTGACTACGACGAGACCTTCTCGCCCGTAGCGATGCTTAAATCAATTCGGATTATGTTAGCCATAGCAGCCTATTTCGACTATGAGATATGGCAGATGGATGTCAAGACGGCTTTCCTTAATGGAAATTTAACTGAGGACATGTATATGATACAGCCCGAAGGTTTTGTCGATCCGGCTAATGCTGACAAGGTATGCAAACTTCAGAAATCCATTTATGGGTTGAAGCAAGCATCTCGGAGTTGGAACATTCGCTTTGATGAGGTAGTCAAATTGTTTGGCTTCATCAAGAGCGATCACGATTCTTGTTTATACAAGAAGTTTAGTGGGAGCAAAGTGAACTTTCTAATCTTATATGTGGACGACATATTACTGATTGGAAATGATGTCATGATGTTGCAAGAAACCAAAGAGTCATTGGAAAGGAGTTTCTCAATGAAGGATTTGAGTGAGGCAACTTACATATTAGGAATCAGGATCTATAGAGATAGATCAAGGCGGCTCATTGGATTGAGTCAGAGTACTTATCTGGACAAGGTTTTGAAGAAATTCAAAATGGAAGAGTCCAAGAAGGGATTCTTACCGATGTCCCATGGCATAAAACTTAGCAAGACTCAGTGTCCTTCGACAACTGATGAGCGAAGTCGGATGAGTGTGATCCCGTATGCTTCGGCAATCGGATCCATCATGTATGCCATGATTTGTACTAGGCCAGATGTTTCCTATGCTCTAAGTGTTACGAGCAGATACCAGGCTGACCCTGGCGAAGCCCACTGGGCAGCGGTTAAAAACATTCTTAAGCATTTGAGAAATACTAAGGAAATGTTCCTAGTTTATGGAGGTGATGAGGAATTCAGTGTAAAGGGTTACACGGATGCGAGTTATCTCACCGACTCAGATGATTCTCGTTCGCAATCTGGATACGTGTTCGTGATGAACGGAGGGGCTGTGAGCTGGAAGAGTTCCAAGCAAGATACGGTGTCTGCATCTACAACAGAGGCTGAGTATACTGCTGCCTCAGAGGCGGCAAAGGAAGCTGTTTGGATCAGGAACCTCCTGATTGATCTTGGTGTGGTTCAGGGCGCGTCCAATCCTTTGGACGTATATTGTGACAACAATGGTGCTATTGCACAAGCCAAGGAACCTAGACAACACCAGAAGAACAAACATATACTCATGCGGTACCACCTCATTCGCCAGTTTGTCGAACAAGGTGATATCAAGTTATGCAAAGTACACACGGATGCAAACATTGCAGATCCATTGACAAAGGCGCTACCACATCCTAAGCATGAGGCGCACACGAGAGGCATGGGCATTCGATGCCTAGGCATATGATGCCAGGATGATTGACTCTAGTGCAAGTGGGAGACTGTTGGGAATATGCCCTAGAGGCAATCATGTATGATGTAATTCCCACTGTTTTCATAAAGTTATTAAGTTGTCCTTGTTTTGAACATCTGATATATGTCATTGAATATGTGATTCGATTGTGGAACTATATATTCATGTTGTTCATACTAGATTGTCCTTGGTTATTTAGGTTGTGCTGGACACACACCCTAGACTAATGTGAGTGTTGGCTGATGACACGGTTCCACTTGTCATGGGCATGGTGATGCCATTCCAACGTTCACGGACTTGGTTAAAGAGTTTAGCAAGTCGGACTGACCCACATTGAGATGCAACGATCAAGTCGTCATTTGCATGTCTCAATCAATGTAATCCTTAGACCTGAGGTTGTCGCACAATCCGAGTTGTGGATCACCGACTTAGGTTCTGTCAAACGTTGTTCTGTGACAAGGCAACTATAAAGGCAGAGTTCGGGTCGAATGAGAAGCAAGATGCGTGATGTGGATAATCAAGATGGGATTTTGCCCCTCCGAATGGAGAGATATTCTCTGGGCCCTCTCGAGTGATAGGATTCAGGAAGCATGGCCATGCGCGACTCAGTTAAGTGTTAGCTGTGTCGATTGACTAAGAGTTAGTCAGATGAATCACATATCACGGATCGAGAAGAGAGTTGAGCTATTTAAGGGATGACGATAAATCGCCTATAGCTCGACAAGGTATATCGTGAGGCAAAAAGGACTAAGATGAATATCACATTGAAAGGTATGTCGTCATGACTCAATTGTACTTGGGGGTCGGCACGTTCTGCTAGGAGCCGCTACCGATTGATCGATTGGGAGTTGGACTCCAATCGTGTCCAAGTCGCCATGAGCCTGCAGGGTCGCACACTTAAGAGCGGGAGCAAGTATTGGTTGGGTTGGACCCGAACCGGAAATGGACTGAGTTAGTGAGTCGGACTCACAGAGGGAATGGGCCACAAGTGTTGTGCAGCCCATTACCATACGCTATATAAAGAGGGGCGCAGGTTGCCCAACGGGCACGTTAGTCCACTCTCCCATGCGTTGGGAACCCTAGCCCCACTCAGTCCAGCCGTCGCACCAGACCTAGCAGTCTGCCGTCGGAGCTCCTCCTCGTACGTGTGGATACCGGCAGAGGTGCTGTACGTTCAGCACTTCGACGTTCGAGGGATTGGATCGGCCGGATCGGATCGTGGGACTGCACTGCCCCGACGCGCTGCATCGATAATCCGCACCTGCGCGTCTAGTGGTAATACTCGTGGCCTTCTACCTTGGCTAGATCTTGGGAGTACCGCGTAGGAAAAGTTTTCGTTTATCTCTACGCGTCCCAACACGCGTATCAAGGCCACCCTCACCGCCGACGGCCCCGTTGTCCTTCCTCCTCGACGGACTTCCAAAGCTCGCGCCGAAGTAAGTTCTTCTCAATCTCATTCCCTTTTCGACATTTCTTCCTTAGTAGCAAACTTGACGAGATTCAATTTTCATCGAGATTCATTTTTCTTGAAATTGTAGCCTTCAGTAGGCGATGCCTACGATGCAGCAATGGCGGAGTACACCGTTAAGTATCAGGAGTGGATGCAGAATAGAAGGGCCTATGACGCCTAGGAAGAACTATGCGATGCTGTAAGTTTCACCATTTTGTCTCTGCAAATAATGACAAGTCCTATTTCCCCCTGCTTTGAACCTTTATTTCTGCAAATCCTAACATCAAAAATATCTTTTAGGCGGACGAGAGGTTATATTCCACTGGAGAGCGGGTTACAATACCAATTCCACGACCACCTAAGCCTGACCTGCCGCCATCGTTTCCAACGAAGGAGGACTTCACTCGCGTAGCCTACGTGAGTACACCGGTAAGTCATATGCCAAACCAGTCGTCACCGCTGTCATGTGCCCGCCAAGTTAGAGTTGCTAACTTCTGCTAAAAAATGCATGTAGGGATCTGGACACTCCGGGGCTACTCCCTTCGGCCGTGCTGATGACTCGCCAAGCCGCACGATCACACTGTTTCATCACGCTCCTGGTGCATCGCCAAGTCTGTCGTGCGATGCCGATGCCCGTGCTACTCCCTCGCCGAGTTCCGGGCATGGTTTGACGGCGGCTACCCAGCGCAGTGTGTCGCCTATTCTCACTCGGTCCGAGATAGACACATCGAGCTCCCGCAAGATCTAGCTAGGATGATGATCTTTGTATTGCACTATCGATGATGTTCGGATGATTTTGTACCTTGTACGATGTTTGGATGATATGGACATGATGTTTGGATGTTCTTTGTGTCATTTCAATTTTGTTTTTAATTTTCTGCAATTTAATTCGTATTAAAAATTGTCGAAACGGAGCAACGCAGCGCAGGAAAAAAATGCAGTTTATACGCCGACGGGATACCCGTCGGCCTCTTCCGACCCAGCAGCGAACAAGTGAGGCCCAGAGAGCTCCACGTGGCCCGGCAACCCGCATAGGCCAACGGCGTGGCCCAAGCGCGGCCTAGAGAGCTCCACGTGGCCCAGGAGGCCGACGGGCAGGCCTGTGGGGCCCACTACCCTCGATACGCCGACGGGGCATGTTTACGCCGATAGGCCCATCCATTCGCCGATAAGGGTAAAGGACGACGGGCCTTTGCCGACGGCCACCGTCGGCCACTCAATACGCCGACGCGCATTAGCGTAACGCCGACGGTGACCCCCCGTCGGCGTATTTGCCGCCTCCTGTAGTGATTGTCTGTTCGCAAATAATTTATTATTAACTTACGGTTCATAATTTCTATCTATACAAATACCGTGAACACACCATTAGTAAGCAATTTCCCTCCGTCTTTGTATACACGACCACTATCAAAAATACAATTTCAATCTATACAAGGCCACCATCTCTTCCCAAGAAGAATTGATGATAATTCTACCTCGTATAGTGGTGCTCATTAATGCGAATGTTGCATGCAACCATAGAGAAAGAGCCACCACATGCAATACGTTTAATTAGAATAGTCACAATTGGGAGTATCATAAACTAGTATCATACATATGATACTAGTCTATGTTACTACTCCCACAATGGGTAGTAACATATTTGTAGTATCATATACTACTATATTTATTAGTCCAGAGACACGTCTTGTCTTGAAATGCGTTATGTTACGGTATCTACCTATTATACCACTAGCACCTCTCTCCTCATTAAATGAGTGCAACATCATCTTTTTTTACCTACATGACACTTATGTTACCACCTATGTTACTCCCATTGTGAGCAGTCTTAGCATGGAACAGAAGAAGTTGTTCACATAGTTATTTGTGCTATTTATTAGTTGGCTTTGTTTTCTTGATATCTAGGAATTGAGATAGTGGCATTGTATATAAAAACGGAGGGAGTACTAAACTTGGAGGCAGCTTGGTTGGGTCAGTCAGGGTGAGCTATTTGGTGTAAATGATATACAATTGGACAAACACCCCAGTTAAGCATCAACGTTATCTCATATTCTGTTGGATGCTTTAGATGCATCATTAGACACCTCCCTAACTACGTACAAACTCACAGGATAAGCTAAATATATATTACCCATAATATGGATAGGTTAAGCAAGGTGCTTCCATGCCCCTTAGAGGTTGTGGAAGGTCGTAAACACCGGTTATCAAAGTATTTATATAGATATATATGCTCGTACCAAGAGCATGTACGACAAACTTGTGATGGCTGTGTGTGATAAGATTACTATTGTATCTCCCAATTCAGGTGGTTCTTGTCACTACCTCAAATGTCATGTGGCACTAGTGGTATTTTTTTTGAAATGGGAACATCCCAGCCTCTGCACCGTGATGATGCACGCAGCTGATTTTATTGAAATTAAGAGTTTAGCAGAGTGCGTACAAAGTATCCCGGAAAACAACAATTCAGGGATCAGCCATTGTGGCCACAAAAACTAGTCACCAATAAACACAACGAACGAAGACTACACATATTGGAGTCTTCTAGCATGCTGCCAACCACCCCGGTTGAAGATAGGCCGAACAACCACCATCAACCGTGTGCATCCGGAATCCATGAGCACCCGCTATGCAGGTGGTAGGAGAAAAGACCACATATGAATCCAGTAGGTAGCGCGGTGAACAACCTGCAAAAAATGAACACCTCTAAAATTGTTAAACACCATATCATTCCGACAGTTCCAAATTGCCCACATAAAGGCACATGTGCCAATACGGATACGGTTTTTGGAACACTTATCAACACCATCCAACCAGTTATCAAACATATTATCTATACTAGTTGGCGGTGAAACGCTAAAGGTAAAATGCAAAAGTCTCCAAACATCACGCACAAAAGGACATGATATAAACAGGTGCTCAACCGACTCATCTAAATGACAGAAAACACATTGTTTAGACCCTGTACAACGCCTTTTAAGCAAGTTATCTTTAGTGAGAATGACTTTACGTTGAAGAAACCACATGAACACTTTTATCTTGAGAGGAACTTTCAGTTTCCAAAGATCTTTGCATAAATAAGGAGTATGTCCAAGCATTAAATCGACATACATGGACTTAACCGTGAACACACCATTAGTAAGCAATTTTCATCTAAATGTGTCTGGTTCATTAGTAAGAGAAACGGCCATAAGTTTCGCTACTAAATCCTCCCATGCCCTCTATTTGTCACCGGTGAGATTCCGCCTAAACTCAATATGCAGCGGCATACGAGATAAGACATGTGCTACAAGCACATTCTTGTTTCTGACTATATTAAACAGGGTTGGATACTAAATGCTTTAGATACATCATTAGACACCTCCCTAGCTACTTACAAACTCACAGGATAAGCTAGATATATATTACCCATAATATGGATAGGTTAAGCAAGTTGCTTCCATGTCCCTAAGAGGTTGTGGAAGGTCGTAATCACCAGTTATCAAAGTATTTATATAGTTATATATGATCGTACCAAGAGCATGTACGACAAACTTGTGATGGCTGTGTGTGATAAGATTACTATTGTATCTCCCAATTCAGCTGGTTCTTGTCACTACCTCAAATGTAATGTGGCACTAGTAGTAATTAATTAACTAGCTAGCTATTTTTGCTGCATATATTACAAGATATATACCGATAAAGGGTTGAGATTCTACAGATATCAAAATGATATACTACTATAAAAAAAGTCTTAGAGTGGAGAGACAACTATTAGGATTCTGACAACTTTGACCTTCTTTCTCCTATGGAAGTTTCAAAATTCTTAAGGGCTGATACTTTGGAAAGTTCCAAAAAAAAGGAAAATTTTATCAAAGTTTGATTTTTCTAAATGCTTCAGAACATTAAAGCTTGATTTATTTGAATATTTGAACTTCTGAAAGTTGGTAGCAGATTTTCCGAAAGTTTTCAAAATGAAAAAATTACTAGACTATGAAACTTGTCTAGTCAGAAAGTGGTTGTTGGGCAAGTCCTTGCGTGAAATATCTTGTATGGACATTATATTGGTTGCTAGAGACACTACAGCTGTATTTACATAGGGTCATTTATCGAATTGCCCATAGCGGACCACTTGTACTCAGTTTTACCCCTAGAGCTGAATCGACCTCAGTTTTGCCCCTAGTCTGTGCGCAACTACTATGGAGAGGCTGGAACGGTAAGTTTGGAGTCGACTCCGTTTCGCGAAGTGGGACCGAGGAGTCAGACCTCCGTTTCGCGAAGTGGGTCCGGGTGGGACTGCCAAGTTCGTTGAAACCATCCGGAGCTTACAGGTGGGACCGCGCAATTGTGACTGCGCTGAATAGTCCACACGAATTTTTTGTGGAAAAACCGTGGGCCCCCTGGTTGTTCAAAGTCTGCCGGAGTAACGGCACGCGCGTCGCAGTAAATGACCCGCCAGGGCTACAAAAGGCCCCTCGCCCTCACCGCACAAACTCGCCCTCACCGCACAAACTCTCATCGCCCTCGCCGCACTTCACCAGACACCCCGAGACGATGCCTCGCCGGCTCCGTGCATGGCGCAACTCGCCGTTGTACTGCCGACCCACGACCGCGACGCGGGGCCACAATGACGGCGAGGAGAACGCCACCGTCCACTCGTTCGAAACATGGCGGAACGAGGAGGCGTTCCACACGGTCCGCTCCTGGCTAAAGGAGGCGGCGGCAGCGGCCGAGGCTGCCGCTGTTCGTGCATCCCTGGAGACCCACCAGAGGGAGCAGGCGGAGCGCCAGGTCTACCGGGGAGCTCGCCGCAACCGCGGGTCGGATGAGCAGCAGGCGGTCGTCGCGCTGTACGAGAGAGACCGGCGCAAGGTTGCCCTGCAGAGCGAGAGGCGGACCGCGCCATCCCTCCGAGCAGGCGCAGCTGCACCGGCTGCGGATCCGAGGCAGAGGAGCGGCATGCGATCGCTACGCTGGCGAACCATCGCCCTTAGCCCAAGAACGACCACGAGGCGGGGCACTCCAGCATGCTGGCCTACGACGACAGCGATGAGGACGACGAGGAAGAGGAGTAGAGGACGACTCGGGCAACCGTAGTTTTTTTTTTAAAGTTTTTTTCAATGTTTTTAGTTAAATTATGCCGTCTAGCTTTCTGTAAAACTATCGTCGAATCTATGAATTTTAGCCTATTTCAACGAGTTCGCGTTTTTTAATTAATTTTGAGTATTTCTGAACGCAATCACGAGCCAGAATGTAGATTAAAAGCGAAAAGAATGTTTGAATAATGTTGTATATATGATGCATGTTGAACTAAGTCATTCCAAAATTTTGGGCAATGTGCTTCAAATGAGGTCTGAAGCTAGGGTAAATCACATATAACAACGTTGTGCGTTGGATTCATGTCATTTTGAATTTTTTTGAATTTTTTATGCTCATTTGCAACCATCGCTCAATTCTCGTGAGAAATGTGCTTCAAATGAGGTCCGAAGCAAGGGTAAATACCCCCATTTATAATTTCATGAAAAATTCGACCTTGCCAAAATTAAGCAAATAAATTTGAGGATCAACTATATCACATATAACAACGTTGTGCGTTGGATTCATGTCATTTTGAATGTGTTTGAATTTTTTATGCTCATTTGCAACCATCGCTCAATTCTCGTGAGAAATGTGCTTCAAATGAGGTCCGAAGCTAGGGTAAATACCCCGTTTATAATTTCATGAAAAATTCGACCTTGCCAAAATTATCCATAGAAATTTGAGGATCAACTATATCACATATAACAACGTTGTGTGTTGGATTCATGTCATTTTGATTTGTTTTGAATTTTTTATGCTCATTTGCAACCATCGCTCAATTCTCGTGAGAAATGTGCTTCAAATGAGGTCCGAAGCTAGGGTAAATACCCCGTTTATAATTTCATGAAAAATTCAACCTTGCCATTATCCATAGAAATTTGAGGATCAAACTATATCACATATAACAACGTTGTGTGTTGGATTCATGTCATTTTGATTTTGTTTTGAATTTTTTATGCTCATTTGCAACCATCGCTCAATTCTCGTGAGAAAATGTGCTTCAAATGAGGTCCGAAGCTAGGGTAAATACCCCCGTTATAATTTCATGAAAATTCAACCTTGCCAAAATTATCCATAGAAATTTGAGGATCAACTATATCACATATAACAACGTTGTGTGTTGGATTCATGTCATTTTGATTTGTTTTGAATTTTTTATGCTCATTTGCAACCATCGCTCAATTCTCGTGAGAAATGTGCTTCAAATGAGGTCGAAGCTAGGGTAAATACCCCCGTTTATAATTTCATGAAAAATTCAACCTTGCCAAAATTATCCATAGAAATTTGAGGATCAACTATATCACATATAATAACGTTGTGTGTTGGATTCATGTCATTTTGATTTGTTTTGAATTTTTTATGCTCATTTGCAACCATCGCTCAATTCTCGTGAGAAATGTGCTTCAAATGAGGTCCGAAGCTAGGGTAAATACCCCGTTTATGCTTCAACATTTTTTGGCATATTTTATAAATCAACCAAATGAATTTCCTAGACATCTATTCTACATGTATAGTGTAAATCTGAAGTTTCATTATGTTTTGAATAATTCTTCTATTTTCTTTTTTTATTTAAATACATGGTCTAATAGAAAATCATATGTAAAACTGATAAAATCATCTCTGTAGTAAATCTGAAGTTTCATTATATTTTATTTAAATAACATGGTTTATAACACTTAACAGCAAAGAAATCATATGTAGAACCATCGATCCCTGTGGCCAACGTACCAACCAATCAGAGCGCAGAACGAACGTCTCGCGGATCGCTGTGGCTGCGAGCGCATCCGTCCGATGCACGATTCCTTCTAGAAGCGTCGATCCAACAGCCCAGGTCGAATCTCTGTGTTTCCTTCTAGAAGCTTTTCGGCTGGTCAAACAGAGGGTTGACCAAGCTTGAAATGAGCATAAATATTCAAAAAAAATCGAAAAAATTATTGGCGACGCATAGTAGTGTTATGTCATATAGTACGAGAAAAAAATTATAAACCTGTCTTATAAAGAATGGAACGAAAAAACCTTGTGTAACATATGATATCTTGAACAGTCTAGTAGAGAGTTCAAGATAATGAGATGAGTTTCAAACCTTTTGAACTCAAATAAGGTCAAAATCTCACCAAAGCTTCATTTTGATGTGACTAAGAAAGATCCAAAGTTATTTTTTCATTTTGATGTTTTAAACTTGTTTTATTTACGATTTTCGATTAAAACCATTATTATTCAAAAGAAAATAAAATAATACGAATATTCATCCAATAAATTTTTGGGCTTCGGAATTGCATTATATAGGTCTAATACAAGTCTAGTAAAAATAAATAGGATTTATAAACATTAGAACGAAATCCATCACTAAATGAGATTCCTCGAATACAAGACTAGAGATTTCAAAGAATAAGAGGTGGAAACATTGTGAATCTTCCGAAGAGGTGGGTTCTACCTTTTTGTTTTGTGTTCCTATGGGCTATACTAGCACAACCAAGCAAATAGTTCCACTTTGCTACCCCCTTTCGACGCTGTTACCGCGTGTTTCGTATAAGTCCGGTATTTCTCCAGCGGGGCTAGGGTTTTCCGGGAGGCTACGGAGCGTCTGGATCCCAACACAAGCTAGGGGGTGCCATACCATGTTAGTATAGGTGTGTTGTGTGCTTTGTATGTCCAAGATTGCTCTCTGGGGTGTGACCGGGCTTCACCGGCATCCACTTCTCTCTCGTAGGCGATTAAGGGTGAAACTCCCGTACCGGAAACACCGTGAATCTTCCGAAGAGGTGGGTTCTACCTTTTTGTTTTGTGTTCCTATGGGCTATCCTAGCACAACAAAGCAAATAGTTCCACATTGCTACCCCCCTTTCGACGCAGTTACCGCGTGTTTCCGTATAAGTCCGGTATTTCTCCAGCGGGGCTAGGGTTTCACCGGGAGGGGGGCTACAGAGCGTGTATCCCAACACAAGCTAGGGGGTGCCATACCATGTTAGTATAAGTGTGTTGTGTGCTTTGTATGTCCAAGATTGCTCTCTGGGGTGTGACCCTGCTTCACCGGCATCCACTTCTCTCTCGTAGGCGATTACAGGGTGAAACTCCCGTATCGGACCAAACACCGTGAATCTTCCGAAGAGGTGGGTTCTACCTTTTTGTTTTGTGTTCCTATGGCTATCCTAGCACAACAAATCAAATAGTTCACATTGCTACCCCCTTTCGACGCTGTTACGCGTGTTTCGTATAAGTTCGGTATTTCTCCAGCGGGGCTAGGGTTTCACCGGGAGGGGGGCTACGGAGCGTCTGGATCCCAACACAAGCTAGGGGGTGCCATACCATGTTAGTATAAGTGTGTTGTGTGCTTTGTATGTCCAAGATTGCTCTCTGGGGTGTGACCCGGCTCACCGGCATCCACTTCTCTCTCGTAGGCGATTACAGGGTGAAACTCCCGTATCGGACCAAACACCGTGAATCTTCCGAAGAGGTGGGTTCTACCTTTTTGTTTTGTGTTCCTATGGGCTATCCTAGCACAACCAAGCAAATAGTTCCACATTGCTACCCCCTTTCGACGATGTTACCGCGTGTTTCCGTATAAGTCCGGTATTTCTCCACCGGGGCTAGGGTTTCACCGGGAGGGGGGCTACGGAGCGTCTGGATCCCAACACAAGCTAGGGGGTGCCATACCATGTTAGTATAGGTGTGTTGTGTGCTTTGTATGTCCAAGATTGCGCTCGTCTCAGCGTCTGCAGCCCGGCCGTTGCCGCCGTAGTTTGCATGCATGGACTCGATCTGCACCGTTCCTTACGATCAACGATCGAAAATGAAGCGGTGCATGGACTGGGTGTTTTGTCTCAATGTAACGGCCCGTTCACCAGCCTGGTGCATGCACGCCTCGTTTTTCCAGAGTAAACAACGTGGCAGAAGAAGAAATTTCAAAAAAAAAAAAAACGTGGCAGAAGAAGAAAATAGTTAACGTCGCGTCGCATTTGCAGCAGCCCTGCACGCCTTGTTTCAGAAACACGAGTCGCGTCGCATTTGCAGCGACGCAGCCCTCCACGCCTAGTTTTCAGAAGATACGCATCAATGCATATGCAGCGTGGCAGGATTTGGCGTGAGACTTTGGACTTTCTTCTCTTCCCGTCTTTAATACACGCATGCAACGTCGAATCACTTCGACTGACGAATGCACACGCGCTCGTACTCCGTATCAATAGCTGTCCGGCCTACGCCTACGCCTATGCCTGTTCTACACCGCTTTGACCATGCATCTACTCTAATACACTGCGTCCAAGGTCTTCACACAGTTTGCTTCATCTACCCAAATAAATTCACGTCTAATCGTGTCTTTAAATATTCCTTCAGTCGTCCTCCATATTCTCATCCCTCTCCAGCCATTTGCCCTTCTCTCCTTCAAGCCCTAACGCACAATGTCTTCCTACTCACTACCTTCAAGCCCGGAGTCGGTCTCCGACGAGGACACCACCCCAAGGCTCTGCCTTGGTACGAGGCCGAGTGGCCCGAGGCGGAGTTGGACGTCCTGCCCATCGTGCTTCCCGTCGACGACTCTCCCAATCGGGAGCGATCGCCGACGCCGCCCTTCGTCCACCGCCCCGTCCCTTCCACCACCACCAAGACGTCGGACATCTCCCCCAAGACGAACTTCCGCCTCAAGAGACTGGAGCGGCTGGAGAAGAAGGAGTTGAAGGCGATGGAGAAGAAGGAGGCGAAGGAGGACGCGAAGGCTTTCCGGGCCAGCATCAAGCGGTCCCGTGAGAGGCAGGAGGAGAGGATGCGGGCGGAGAACCGCAGCGCCCGGATCAAGCAGGAGATGGAGATCCGGGCGGCGGAGTGGAGGAAGTAGGGCGGCGCCGGAGCGCGGGAAGGGCTCCCGCATGCATGCAGAGCGGGAGCAGTTAGGGCTAGCCCTTTTTTTTTTTAGTTAAATGTAATGTTTATCGGGCCCCACTGAATATATGTAAAGTGGGCCAGTTATCCTTTCTAAGTATGTTTAATTATATATAAGCCCTCTATATAAAGTTATGTTCTTATATTTGTCCAAATGTACCCACTGTTTAGAAGTTTTATCCTTTCTAATCATCGCTTTAAAATCTGCACATTGTAAACAAAATTTATATATAATTGATGTGCTTTAACGAATAATATTTTCTAAAAGAGCTGCATTATGTTTTCTAAGATAACATAAAAAATTTGAGTTGAGCACAGTATATTTTATATTATTAATACGAATAATTTGATGGTTTAATAAATGGATAATGCGTAGTCTGCATGTAGTGATTAATAAATATAAATGGATAATGTGTAGTCTACATGTTGACATTGGGCCTCATGTGACATTGGGCCGCAAGGAAAGGTCAACAGGTGGGGCCCACATGCAGCGCCAACCGTAAACAGATGGGGCACACAAATCGCGCCAACGCTCAACTGCTGGGGCCCACAGGCCGCGCCAACGGTTGTATGATGGGTCCCACAGGTCAGGATCCTAACGGGGGGACGAAAATAACGGTGGGAGCAGCGAAAGGAGTCCTTGCGCACTGACTAGGGGCAAAACTGAGGTCGATTCGGCGCTAGGGGTAAAACTGAGCTCGTGGTGCCAACTGAGGGCACCTTGTTAATTATCCCATTTACATAAGGGTATATACACTTAAACGAGTGCCTTAGAGACAATGTCGCCATGGCCCATAAACACTAATAAAATGCCTTTACATATCATCAGTCATGCATTTCACAGAAGCACTATAGAAGAATGAATGTTAGTACATATTCATCTAACAAGTAACCACTTGAACCTCACAAAACATCTTGCTAATACTCGTAATGATAATATTATGAGTAGTCTCTAGCTAATAAAATAAGACCGGTTTATAAAGCCTCCAACATAACGTATCGGCATGATATATTTTGTAGCAATTTATTAAGTGAGCAATTGAATACCTCTAAGAACTCACTGTGTTTTTAAATGTTTCAAATAATGTCTATATATTTAAGATACTACTTCATATTGTGACTCAACAATGTGTCTCTACATCACGGAAACTGCCTTGACCTGATTATTATAGACATTGAACAAAAAATGGCTATCCACACGATTGACCATCACCTTTACAGACAAATTAAGATGATTACATAACTCATTCATATCATCAACAATAAAAATAACGTTGCATGCATCATTTTGATACAGAGGCGGGTCTTCATCCTCCATTTCGAAAAAATAGTTGAACCTGATTCCACCACTCTCCATGCTGTAGGAGCCCATGCCCATAGGCATTTGTCGTCCAATTTGTGTCCAAATCCAACGGTGAAAACGGAGCCACGTCCAACAGCTGGTCATCCCCGTTCCCCTTCGCATCCACCAGGTCTCCAACAATGTCCAGAAGGTGGTGGTGATGGCCAATGACAACCGAAGTGCAAGCCACCGAAATGTTGCGCTGCACTTGATGTCGCTCCGTGCAGGCACGTCGGTGTCGCTGCCTGTTTCGACGACCTCGGCGGTACCGGGCTTGCAGGTGTGTTGACCATAGTAAACTACAGCATACATGGCGGGATAGTCATCGGGGCCGCCATCCTCTTGCTGCAGCCGCTGTCGCTGCACCGTCTTTGTTGCTCTGCAGCCCTGGTCTCGCATGTAGGTGCATTTATAGTAACTCCTGCTTAGTTATCGGTGGAATGCACAAAGGTGAGCATTTTTCATCACGGTCGACGATTGGGTGTGATGTATGAAATACTGACGAAATCTGGTGTGTACCTTGGGTGCTTTGCCTTGCTGATAAACTTCTGCCCATACTTTCTCCACTGGTGGCCGTCGTAGTCAGGAACAGGCGTTTCAAGCGTCACTGAATCATCGGCTAATCTTCTGCTGAAATCAAAAAAATCATCAACTAAGCATACGCAAAGATTGCAAGATTCGACCATTAATCAGACTATAACTGTGTGTCCGCAAAGTCAAGCTATAAATGTGTGTCCTCAGTTCTCACCTTCTCTTGCGTTGCTTGCAATGGGGCTTGGCATCGTCGCCGCCCAATAGGATCTTCCTGACTCTCCTCTTGCTGTCGCCCACAGCATCGTCATCGTCTCGAGAACGATTATCGAGCCGAAGAAGCTTGAGCTCGGCTATGGCCTTGGCCGAGGAGTCCAGTATGCTCTGGAACATGCCAGCGACGACGTCCGCGTGATCGTCGCTGGCAAGCTGGAGCGCCGGGAGCACGACGGCGCGCAGCTGGGTAACCAGGGACTGCCCCTTGGACATCTCCCTCAACGCTGCCGCCCACCGGTGCTCCATGTCTCTCTCAAGTAATTACTAGTTTTCCTCACTTCAATCTCAGAGTCAGTCTATAATTGTGCCTCCGCGGTTTAGTAGCACTTACCATATATGGCCAGGCCGGCCGTCTAATAAACTAACAAGGCCCTGCCAAGTTTCACATAAATTTGTGCCCTAAGTATAGTGTGGGTTACTCGTGAATATGTGATACCTGAGATGACGATATATAGCTCAATAATGGAGATTCATCGAGTACACGTCGGTTGGATAGTCTTGGTCTCTTATTTGGATTGTATCACTCAGGATCAAATTAAGTAAGTCTCTGGCCGGTAATCCATCGTATTCAACATTTCGGGTCATCGCTTTGATGCATTAGCGCAGTCTGCGGCCGTGTGTGGACTAATTATAATTGTATTTCGGAGCGTACTAATATTTACTCGTTTTACCGCCGAGCGCTGATGGGATCAGTGGGGGGAGGAGAGGGCCTTTCAGCTAACGTTTGGCTGGTTGGCAAGCTCATTTCTTTGGATGAGAACACTGAGCTCGAGCGCACCTTTACCTGCGACGAGCTGGAGGAGGTGTTGTTAGGAATGAAAGTGGATTCAGCCCCAGGACCGGATGGCTTCCCGATAGCTTTCTTTAAGAAGTTTTGAGGAATTCTTAGCCATAGTGGTGGTATCATAGGTAGTATCATGCAACTTGGACCCACAAAACGGTGATGTGGCAGGTAATTAAAGAGGAGAGAGATAGTTATAGTAACATAGGTAGATACCGTATCATGACACGTAAAACAAGAAAATTTAATTGCATGTAAATCTTGTACACATATTTGCATTGAGATTCTACAAAATAATAAATAGAATAAGATTATGATACTACTATAAGATACTATGCATTATAGAGGTAGTATCATATACTAGTATCATGCATATGATACTTGTGTATGATACTCTCCACTATGACTAGGCTCTTTCCTTCAGATTCTAAGACTAGTCACAATGGGGAGTATCATATACTAGTATCATGCATATGATACTAGTCTATGTTACCACTCACACAATGCATAGTAACATATTTGTGCTATCATATTTATTAGCTTATAGACTCATCTTGTCTTGGAAAGCGTTATGTTACGGTATCTACCTATGATACCACTAACACATCTTTCCTCATTAAATGAGTGCCACATCATTTTTTTTTTGCCTACGTGGCACTTATGATACCACCTATGTTACTCCCATTGTGGCTAGTCTAAACGACTTCACCCTAGGCAGGGTGGATATATCTCGTCTCAATTTCGGGATCCTAACACAATCCCAAGACAAGGGAGCTGATTGGATTAAGCGGTTTCAGCCTATCGTTATCTCTTCTGTCTAAAAGAAAATTTTCGTTCCTTCAACCGTTCAGACACGTTCTGTCGTCAACATCGGCCACTTCGTCGCGCACTCCGCTCGCCATCCGTTTTGCATTTTTTGTCCCTATGGAAAATAGGAAAGTAAACACCACCCCACCCCTGAAGTCCGGAACGCACACGGCCCACGCCCTCCCGAAAACCCTCCCTCCAAACCTAGCTCGCTCAATCCTCTGCATCCATCGCGCCGCCGCCACCTAGGTTCGGTCGCTGCCGCCTGCCGCAACATCCTTCCTCGCCGCAACATCTATCCTGCCGCCCGCCCCAAGTTCCCTACTGCCTTCCACCTTGATTCCTACCGGTGCTCTAAGGATCCAATGTCAATCGATGCTGCTCGTGTGTCCCCACTGTGTTTGTCCCATCAACATGCTCCAGATTCTGCAACATCGGCTTCGGATCTGGCGAGGAGAAGCTTTTCCCGAACTGGATATGGGACAGGCGGCCCCGACGCGTCTCCCAGTCCACCCGAGACGCGCTGGTCGGCGAGGAAATGCTCGCCCAGGCCCGCTTCCTCCCGCAATCCGAGGCGACGACGGTGACCACACGCTCAAGGACCCGCATGCCCGCCCCCTTCGTCCTCCTCCGTGTTGCCAAGCCACTATGCTTGATTTCAGGTTTGTTCCATATCTGGCTGGTGACTGGTCTGATTTATCATGGAGATAAAGTGGCTCGGGCAGAGATAGGGACAAAAAATCATGCCATAAATGTTGGTCCTGATTTTCTGACAACAATAACTTTATTTTAGATGGCCATGTATGATGCAAAATTTCTGGCTAATTATGAATGGAAGTATGTTGTTGTAATGTTATATTATGAGTGGAAGCATGTTGCCCCTGTATGTTTCTCCCCCTTTCCTACCTATTTACGTTTCAGTGTGATACTTCTTTTTCCAGGGGCATAGGTTGATATATACAAAGTGCAAATTATTGAGGGAGTTAAAGCAAACTCCAATACAGAAGGCTTCTTTTGACTGGAATACCTCTTCAGAAAAACCAAGCAGAGGTGTGGTCGCTACTAACTTCATTTTGCCTGATATATTCTCATCCCATCAGGAATTTTAGTCATGATATGTCTGCTGAACTAATAGCTTAATTCATGTAATTTCTGCACATGATTATAAGCAACCTGAATCATCAAGTAAGATATCTCTAGCTTTCACATAGTTTTGTTCTGTCATTTTCTAGATATGTTGTATTGATAGTCAATTTATCTTTGAACCTGCCCACAAAGTTTTGGCTAATGTGAGTCTATTGTTGAACTTCTGCAACATTTATGCTGATGGCCCTGTGTTTTTAGTCCTTGAGTTTTCTCTCTAACCATAATTTTTCTCTGCAGTCGAGGAGCACAAAGTACATGAAGTTGGGAAATGGCTGAAATTTATCCATGGAACATCAGGATTCGGCGGTCATGGACATTGGTGAATGCTACCTCCTATACCACTCTATCAGAGACTGCTACAGACCTGTTCGAACCATGGGTTTGGAAACCAGAGGAAGGTAAATCTGCACATGAACAGAGTTGGCGGACATAGTAAACCCGTGGGAATACAAAACAAAGGAATGGTTTCAGAGGAAATATTTTGTCTTTTATGTTAAACAATTTCATAGGTCTTATATTCACAGCATAACACATAGCACTTTACTGTCACACACAGAGTCATCATGTTCACCTTTGTCATGTTTCATGGGGAGCTTGAGAATTCCATTTGTGACTTCTGTTTGTAAATATCAGTTTGTGAGTCTTTCAGTTTTATATATGGTTTCTTTGTGATTACCGCGTGTAATAATTCTTCTCTTGGCTTCTGTGCATACTCAATATTTTGCAGTTTCTCATATTCAATGATACCAGTGTTGATTCACTAGAATCTAGCCAATTTTACGTTGTTCCTGGAACCAAAATAGGATAATTACCTGTAACTGTTATTGGATATTTTTAAGGCGACTTCTACAGTACCTTTTACTAGTCTTAGGAGAGGACTAGTATGAATTCAAGCTGACGGTTCAGATTAAGTGGGAGAGATTAAGCCCAGCAGGCCCACTAAGCGTACATATCAGAAAAAAACCTGGAACAAGGATTGACACACGTTCAACAAATCCAGACGCCACCGCCTCCACGTCCAGACGACAGCGCCGCCGCCGCCGCCTCCTCCACTTCGGACGCGGCTACTGCCTCCAGCTCCACACGCCCGAGGTTGCCTCCGCCGCCTCCTCCACCTCGTGCACGCCCGAGCACAGCCGAGCATGCCGCCACCTGTACGCCGCCATCGCCGCCTCCACCTCGGACGCGGACACCGCCTCGTTCCTGTGCCTCGAATCGTCTCCCATACCAGCGAGAGAGCCAGTTCGTGCTACATACTGCCGGCTAGTCTCCGACTGAAGCACGAGGTACGTCTTCTACTCCATCATGGTAACTGATGAATGAACATTCAGTACCTACGCAATATTGGTCTCACGCGTGCATTAGATTTAATTCGTATAAGTCCAACATGTTGAATCTAAGTAGGTTTATATTTAAATCCAGAAAGTCAGCTTTTCTAATTGTTTTGGTCAACTTTGCTGCCATTTAAAAAATGTATCTGCTGTTTTCTCAAGGATTGAACCGAGGCTGATCTCTGAATGAGCAAGACAAGACTTGGGAACAGTTAGTTAGTGTGGTTCGTAAGGCATGAGCTTCTAAATTCCAAGTATTGCTGAATTTTTCATAGTATCAGGTTACAGTTGCTTGTTTGTGGCAGCAAAGTTCATGAAAAAAATTATCCTACTTGTACTTGTTTGTAAAGCATGGAACGGCCCATAAATCCTGCGTATTAAGCTGACAAATATATGACAGGTACAAGCTATTTTAGTTGCCTAAGGGAAAGAGCATAGTTATTGCAGATGGCTGAATAATGGATATGGTGAAACTGATATTCATTTTGTAGCCATTTGTCCATGTAGATAATCCACTTATTTTGAGATGAAACTATGTCTCAATATTTCTGGGACCCACTATTATTGTTCAACTGAAAATATAAGCAATTATATGTTGAAATCTTATGAAGCTGTGTGTGTGCATATAATGGATAACAGAGGAAAATATTGCAGCAGTAGTGAGCAAAATGTAATTATGATCAGCAAAATCACATGTCGTTTCATCTTCCACATGAGGTGGTATTTTTTTTAAAGACATGATTTGCACCAGTAACATGAATCTTACTTTGATGATGGCAGTTTTCAGATATGGAGCGTGTGGACCTTGATGAGTATGGCTGCATTGTTCCGAGAAGCCAATCACGGTCAAGCCCACTTCACTGCTGAATTTTGTCATGTTCATAAACATGGAAATTATGTATGCTCAGTTTGTAGAGCAAAGTGAAAGACATGCAATTTAGCTTGTACATGTACGTGGTAATTCTATACTTCGCTGCAATGTAATGCATCAGCGTAACTCCATGTTGCTTCTTTTTTTGCCATATTTGAGGTGGACTGCCGAATTATATATTTAGTTGGAAGACACTTGACGAATGCGGATTATAACTATTTCTGGGATTGTAGCTGAATTATAACTATTTTTTGCGGTTGTGCGGTTAAACGGCACGACATTCAACCCTCGTGGGGCTGATACGGTGGCGCCTGTGCCTGCACTAACAATTGCACAGTAACATAGAGATCACACTGATTAAGCAGGCTGCTCGTATGGCACGTACATAAATATTCATTGGTGGGAAAGCAATTCCTTATTGGTCAATGTAATACTAAATTATAAACAACAATTGAACAAGGGGATGGAGAATAAACAGAAGGCCACAACAATTGTAAGAAACTAGAACATGAACTTTGCATCGACAACATAACAAAGACTTAGCTTCTACATACAAAGCAAGCGTTGACGTACAAGCATTTGAATTTTTTCACAACAAAACTGGGACTTGAAGACACTAGGATGAAGGAAGAGTAGATTTTACACTTGAAATCATAAAACCTAGATGAGATGTATCAGTGTCAAAAAGAAAGATGAGAACTGACAAGGACAACGGCCAGTTTTTTTTTTTTTTTTAACAATAGGACGGCGGCCAGTTTGTGTACGTGGGAGTGTACTCGAATTTAGGATTCCGATCCTCTTATTTGCTCTTGGGCTGGATCCACTACGATCTTGGGCCAGGGCCTGTTTGCGGTTCACTCCAGATTTTCGTAGTAGTATGATTTGCACTGGTCACGTATGCAACACTAGTATGAAATCGTGTGAGCCATTGGATAGACTAAAATAGAGGGCTATTAATCATTTGAGGGTACCATAGAAGTCCTCTTTTTTAAATACCTCATACCACAGTTGTTAATTATTTTTCGAGTAGTAGCCTTGGGATTTTCTTGAGAACAAAATGATGGTTTGGTCGCATGGGGTGGTTGTGTAGTTGGCCATGGTGCTGAAGAGGGAGGTTTAGCGTTGTACCCTGAACCACTTTACTGGTATGACCCTCTCCAAAAAGAACTCAATTCTTCAGTCTTCACATTGATTGGCCAAAAGAACTATTGCACCTCTTTGTACTTCTGTGTATATGTTTTCTGATAGTGCAATTATAAGTTCCTTGCATCTTCTCCAGTATGTGACAGAAATATCTAATTCAGCCTGAAGAGACTCCTCGCAATTTGGGGTGTGTCCTCAAAGTTGTCGAAGGATTTGTACTTCATGGTTGCACCTTCAACCAGAGGAGGCTGCAGCAGCAGAAGGTTTGAGCAATGAGCAGTACTATGATTTTGGTCCATCCCTTCATGAATGTTACTTCAAAGTACCTGCTTAACTTTATGAATGTTACTCCAGTATCTTATCAACTATGAATGTTAACTCTCGTCTTATCCGCCGTGCCTGAGGACGATACGACGACAGCGACCCCGCATCACCGACGATGCCGCCGCCGCCGCCGCCCTCTGGCGTTGCGCCGCCTGCACGGACATCAGGTTGAACCGGTGGAGCTTCGCGAGAGCGTGACGTAGCGGAACAAGGAGGCGGAGGCCGACAGCGAGGGGAAAGTCTGTATGGCCGTTGGAGAGTCCGGAGGAGGAGCAGCGCTGGGGCCTGTGAGCGGTCCTCGAAGGCTTATAATCTGCTTGTGTGCTACTAGCTTATAGTGCTTTCATTTTCTCACAGGTTGTCGCCGGTGCGTTGCTTGGTTGTATGATAGATAATGCAGGGAAAATTGTCATTGCAGTGAGAAGTGTGGTATGGTATGCTGCTGGTTGAAGGTGCATGAGGATTGCTAGCATTTGCAGAGATATGAAAAGAAGAAACTTCATTGTGTTTCTGTGACCTAGGTATTCTGTATGATGTGTTGTGTGTTGATATTGAAATCGAGTAAGCTTTGATAGCACAAAAGTGTATGTTTATGAGATGTTCTCAGGCTTTTGATGTTAACTTCATTGTTCTGGTAAAATCTCAGAAACTTTATGCGTCAGTGATTCTGAACGCCACACTAATTTCACTTTTAAAGCAATTAGTGGCCATGTCAAGGATCAGGTACCTGCTGCCTCGAATAGTCCTTAGGTGATCTTTGTAAGGATAGTCGAAGAATGGTGTTAGCTTTGGATGTTATCGTGTATATGATAAGTAAACTTGGAAAAGACGAATAGAACAATCAAGGGGCATCTGCTGTAATGTGAGAGCAGCTGCATCGAAGGATCTGTATTACTATAGGTTATTCCACTTTTTATTGACGCAACCATAATGAAATATATTTTAGATCTCTTCATATCATTCTATGATTCTATTTAACATCGATTATAACATGCGGAAGAAAGAAGATTCGCTACATTTTTTAGGAAAGAAGATAGGCTACTTGATGTGCATGAGGATCATAAGAGTATAAGTTAAACGCGAATGATGTTAAACCATTAGATATATATGCCTCGTAGCAACGCATGGGCATTTTACTAGTGTGATTTTAAATTTATTTCTAAAGCCTTTGCGATTCGCGTTGCCCCTCTTGCTCATACACTACAGGAAACAGAATAGACGCCGACGGCCTCTCCCCCTCGGCATATCCCGAATTACCCTCGGCGTAGCCTTTCTCCGGCGGGCACCGTCGACGTCTCGCCCTTGGCGTAGACGTCCATCGGCGAACGTCGTTTGTGTTGGGAATATGCCCTAGAGGCAATCATGTATGATGTAATTCTCACTGTATTCATAAAGTCATTAAGTTGTCCTTGTTTTGAACATCTGATATATGTCATTGAATATGTGATTCGATTGTGGAACTATATATTCATGTTGTTCATACTAGATTGTCCTTGGTCATTTAGGTTGTGCTGGACACACACCCTAGACTAATGTGAATGTTGGCTGATGACACGGTTCCACTTGTCATGGGCATGGTGATGCCATTCCAACGTTCACGGACTTGGCTAAAGAGTTTAGCAAGTCGGACTGACCCACATTGAGATGCAACGATCAACTCGTCATTTGCATGTCTCAATCAATGTAATCCTTAGACCTGAGGTTGTCGCACAATCCGAGTTGTGGATCACCTACTTAGGTTCTGTCAAACGTTGTTCTGTGACAAGGCAACTATAAAGGCAGAGTTCGGGTCGAATGAGAAGCAAGCTGCGTGATGTGGATAATCAAGATGGGATTTTGCCCCTCCGAATGGAGAGATATTCTCTGGGCCCTCTCGAGTGATATGATTCAGGAAGCATGGCCATGCGCGACTCAGTTAAGTGTTAACTGTGTCGGTTGACTAAGAGTTAGTCAGATGAATCACATGTCACAGATCGAGAAGAGAGTTGAGCTATTTAATGGATGACGATAAATCGCCTATAGCTCGACAAGGTATATCGTGAGGCAAAAGGGACTAAGATGAATATCACATTGAAAGGTATGTCGTCATGACTCAATGGTACTTGGGAGTCGGCACGTTCTGCTAGAAGCCGCTACCGATTGATCGATTGGGAGTTGGACTCCAATCGTGTCCAAGTCGCCATGAGCCTGCAGGGTCGCACACTTAAGAGCGGGAGCAAGTATTGGTCGGGTTGGACCCGAACCGGAAATGGACTGGTTTTGTGAGTCGGACTCACAGAGGGAATGGGCCACAAGTGTTGTGCAGCCCATTACCATACGCTATATAAAGAGGGGCGCAGGTTGCCCAGCGGGCACGTTAGTCCACTCTCCCATGCGTTGGGAACCCTAGCCCCACTCAGTCCAGCCGCCGCACCGGACCTAGCAGTCCGCCGTCGGAGCTCCTCCTCGTACGTGTGGATACCGGCAGAGGTGCTGTACGTTCAGCACTTCGACGTTCGAGGGATTGGATCGGTCGGACCGGATCGTGGGACTGCACTGTCCCGACGCGCTGCATCGATAATCCGCACCTGCGCGTCTAGTGGTAATACTCGTGGCCTTCTATCTCGGCTAGATCTTGAAAGCATCGCGTAGGAAAAGTTTTGTTTATCTCTACGCGTTCCAACAGTTTGGCCGTCGGCGTTCAATACACCGTTGGCGTCTCGCCTGTGGGCCCCACTCACCTGTCAGAACTGGTTCTGTACCACGTAAACAAGACACCAACGAACCCCCCCTCGGCGTACTAGCCAGCTACGCCGACGACATACCGTCAGCCTATACCATTTTTTTCAAAAAAAAATTAAAATATATTTTTCCATTTTTGTATTTTAATTTTTTAACAAGTTAATCGCACTATAGACACATTTATCTCTAAGCATTCTTAATTGCAATCTAAATTACTCTCTTCAAATGAAACTTCCCGACACGTCACCCATGCTGAGACTACTCCACCCCCAGCACGCTTAGCTTCTTCGCTCCTTAGCTATGAGCTACCTAGAAATAACACATGATTTACTCACAATACTATCCCATCAATCCTATTAACCTATGGACTATGATGTCACGCAACTATATTTTATGAATCCAAATAATTATTTACATAAATAGAAATGAATCATTAATAATAATATTAATTAAAAGTATTCTTGAATTCAAATAATAATTAATTATTTTCCTTATTCCATTTAATATTAAATAATTCATATCTATAAATCCGTAAATCGAAATTTGACAAATAATATGTCTAAATTGATTAGAAAAATGAGAGAAATCCAAATATTGCATCCATATTATCCATAATCCAACTCTTGACAAAGGTATAACCCAACTCTTGACAAGATTCCCTCCGGTTTGTCCGATCTGGAACTTTCAAGCTATAAGTCATGAAACTCACAAGAGAGAAGTGGATGCGGGTGAAGCATGTCACACCCCGGAGTGCAATTTTTGCCATCCAAAAATCATCACACACTTGTACACACGTGGTATGGAACCCCCTACGTTGTGGTTGGATCCTGATGCTCCGGGGCCCCTCTCCGGTGAAAACCTAGTCCCGCTGGAGAAAAACTAGACCTATACGAATAAAGTTGGTACCAACGTCAAAAATGGGTAGAAAAGTGCAAATAGTCGCTTGTTTGTGTTAAGCTAGGCCCTAGATGTCACAATACAAAGGTATAACCCAACTCTTGACAGATTCCCTCCGGTTTGTCCGATATGGGACGTTCAGGCTATAAGTCATGAAACTCTCTAGAGAGAGGTAGATATAGGTGAAGCAGGTCACACCCCGGTGTGCAATATTTTACATCCAAAATCCATAACACACTTTTACACACATGATATGGAACCCCCTAGCTTGTGGTTGGATCCCGACGCTCCGGAGCCCCTCTCCGGTGAAAACCTAGTCCCGCTGGAGAAAAGGCCTTCATGGTTTATTATCGGTTCCGTCTTTTCTCGTGATATTTTTTTTCAAAAAATAGCTTTAATAATATGTATGATGATGTAGATTTTCGTCTCCTCTTCGAAATGAGGTAAAAAACATCGAAATCCGAGTTCGAATGCAAAATTTATGATCAAAATGGTGATTAAGTTAAAAACAAATAGCTAGGCCGAGGGTGGCTGTCAGCGTAGCTTGAGCTAGGCCGAGGGGAAGCCGTCGGCTTAGCTAAAATCGAGCTAGGCCGAGGGTGGCCGTCAGCGTAGCTACAATTATTTTTTCTTTTGGTGGCATGGTCGGGGTCTACGCCGACGGCCCCGACGTTTGTCCGTCGGCGTATGTCACGACCGTCGGCATCTGTAACATTTCCCGTAGTGATAGGACCATAGATAGGAGCCAATACGCTTTCATTAAGGCGCGGGCTCTCCATGAGGGATTCTTGGCATTCCACGAGATCACACACAAGTTGTGAACTAAAAAGCTAGGGGGCTTACTTCTTTAAGTTAGACTTCAAGAAGGCCTGTGACTGGGTGAATTAGGAGTTCTTGCGGGAGGTTCTCATGAGGAAAGGGTTCTCGCCAATGATTGTTTACCGTCTAATGCAATTGGTCTCGACGGGCCAGATGGCGATTAACATCAACGGGGAGATCGAGCCTTTCTTTAGGAATACCTCTATCCGATTCGATTTTATGGTATATGCTCTGGCTGCCATGCTTAGCCGAGCTAACGAGGCTGGACACATAAGGGGTGCGGTCCCTCATCTCATTCCTGGAGGAGTCACTAGTAGGAAACTGCCTTTCTATGGAAGGCTTTCTGTGGCGCACCATAGAGTGGTGCGCCATAGAAATTTAATTTTGTGGCGCACGCCAAAATATGCGCCACAGAAATGTTGGATTCTGTGGCGCACGGGGGAAGGGTGCGCCACAGAACCATTGCAGGCGAGCATTTCTGTGGCGCACATAATCTGGTGCGCCACAGAAATGTGGTATTCTATGGCGCACGGGCATTGGTGCGCCAGAGAATCCAACATTTATGTGGCGCACCAACAACACATGGAGCCACAATTTTTTTTCTCTCCACCCCCCCCCCCCCTCGGGAACGCCTTTTCTAGTTTTTGACGGAAGAGTTGCCGGTCTAAAAAGCATCAAAAAATAAAACCCTTATAGATGCACGGAGAGTTTAAGGTCTATTTTTTTTTATCAAATTTTGAAATATGAATTTCGACTGTCTTAGCAAAAGTTCGTTAAAAAAAAGTAAAATGAGCATAACTTTTGCATACGATGTCGAAAAAAATGAACAAGATATTAAAAAAAACTAGAGAGAAAAAGGAACTCAATCTCACTCGCCTTCGGCCTGTGAGCTTTTTTTAGAATCGCCAAATTCCAAAGGAAAAAAAGTTATGGCCGTTTGAAGATTTTTGAAAATAAAAAAATGGAAAAAAAATTCTGTGGCGCACCCCTACTTGGTGCGCCATAGAATTGTTGGTTTCTGTGGCGCACCCCTACTTGGTGCGCCATAGAATTGTTGGTTTCTGTGGCGCACCCCTACTTGGTGCGCCATAGAATTGTTGGGCAGGATTCAAAATTTGAATCCTGCCCACCAACCCTTCTTTTCTCCTTCTTTTTTCTCCTTCTCTCCTTTCTCTCATTTCACTTCTCCACTTCTCATCTCCTCTTCTCTCCCAACTTCTCTCCCCACCTACTACTCCACCACCACCTCTCCTTCTCCTCCTCCTCCTCCACCACCACCTCTCCTCCTCCTCCTCCTCCGCCACCACCACCACCACCACCACCACCTCTCCTCCTCCTCCTCCACCACCACCACCTCTCCTCCTCCTCTTCCACCAACACCTCCGGCGAGCTCCTCCTCCTCCACCACCACCTCCATCGAGCTTCTCCTCCTCCACCAACTCCGGTGACCTTCCTCCACCACCTCCGGCAAGATCCTCCTCCTCCATCACCACCTCCGGCGAGCTTCTCCTCCTCCACCAACACCGACCAAGCCACCTAAGGCCACGGTCACAACGACATCCGACGAGCTCCGGCGAAATTTTGCAATTTCGTCAAAATTCCGGCGGCCAGATCTAGATCTGGCCGGCTTTTTTTTTAATTCAAAAAAAAATCTGTGGCGCACCACCCCTTGGTGCGCCACAGAATTGCAAATTTCTGTGGCGCACGTCCACGGTGCGCCACAGAAAAAAATTCTGTGGCGCACTCCTGTAAAGGCCCCAGACCGGACGGTCTAGAACCCCTCATATGCATTCATTCATGATCCCAGAATAACCAGTCGTGAACAACATACGTAGTTGGCATACAGAATACATCATCCATTACACGAATATTAGAGTCTTACATAAATGGTCACATGACCAAGTTCTTGACAACTGTTACGCAGGACAGACACTCAAAGTAAACACAGCGGAAGACGATAAGCATAGCGTAGTAGAACCCGAGTCACGCCTCATCCTACAGGCTGCTGACTGGGAGACGATCCTAACTCGCAGGGCCATCAGTGTAGAACTCCTCCTCGTAGAACTCCTCCTGAGGTGGCTCCTCGTAGTCTGATAAGTAGATACCAGGGGCGAAACCAAATGAGTACATTTGAATGTACTCAACAAGACATCCTTTATAAGCTTACAATTATGCATACATGCTTATTTGGTGGGATGGGTAGGCCATACATATGGTTCAGCTACCCATGACAGATAAAAGATTTATCATGGTTGATGTTTCAGATTTAGTTCTTTGTGAAAGAGTATTTAAAATAATGTAGTTTTTCTCTCGTAGATATCACATATCTCGGAGGTTTTATAAGATTTGGTTTAGAAAAGACATTTTTTCTTTTCAGAAACTTTTAGCAGTAGTTTCCTTCTCATCCGTATCTCGCAGATACCAAGTCATTCCTCCTTAGTACCTCGCAGGTACAAAAACATCCTTCAAACCCTCTTTTGAAAAGTTGACACAATACTAGCTACATGGCCATTCAACCGTCCATATCCGAGGACGCGGCTATTTCCAAATATTTTTACTCTGCAGAGGTGTACACATTTGCACTAGATCCAGAATCCGCCATGAAACAACCATGGACTGTTCCCAACCTATGAGAACATCAGATAGCTGATCTTGACTATCCACTATGTACAAGCTAGTACATGACTATCTCTTCAATTGGGGTTACCCTCCCTGGCAAGCCGTGTCACACACCGCCCAAACAGGAGACCCAACTGCTGCATCCGGAGGGAAAATTAATTTCACACTTTAGATGTCCCGTATTCTCACTCCTAGCGACATTTCGGTTCGGAGGATCCAATCCCCTATAGCACTTGAGATAGCACATATACTAACCATAACAAGTTTTTAATCAAGCCCCTACCCATATTGGGGTAAAGTGGCAGTACGATAATGGTTGTCCAGCGAAGACTAGGTTATGTGTCTTTTGTAAACATTTCTCAAAAATTTCCAATCATGACATCCTTCCGGTAGACAGGGTCTCACCCTTCCTCCGGGGTTTTTCTTCCATAAGGCATTTGTTTACAAAAGCACATTTTAGTTAGTTCATTTAAGAACCCAAGTTTTAATTTGGTGAATGGTATTTATATACCATTTAGTGGCTAAGGGCTTGGTAATACCAAGTTGACTATTAATATGATTCCTTCTTCTAGTAATATTAATAGTAGTAGTATTCACACAAAAATAGTTTTGAAGATCTAATTTTGTGAAAACTTCAGAAGTGAAAAGCATGCATGATAGATAATGATAAGTATTTATACAGCAAGCATTAGGATGGCTTGCCTTGGTACAAGTGATGGTCCTGGTCCTTAAAGTAACAGGAGTTGCAATACCCTTCCTCAGCAATTCCTTCCTCCTCGTTTTCTAACGCCGTAAAAAGAAATAAAAGCACACTTTCAGAACCAACCAAGACAAACAATGCTACAAGTGATACATACAGCAAGCAATCAAAAAGTATCCCCCAAAATACCCAACTCTCTCCTAGGAAAAATTGGCATAGAAACTATAGTGGGAAAATCTGCTTTTCCCTAGTGTTTATGTGTGGCCAAACTCAAAGATTTTTGTTAAGAGCACCATGGACCAGTGGGGTAAAGCACATGTTACTAGAAATTAGGGTGTCACATAAAACTCTTTTTGATGTCTAAAAACTCCCCCAACAATCTCTATGGCAAGCAAACAAAATAAGCTAAAATATGCAAGTGGTGAAAAAGGCTCATGACAACAAGTCAAGCTCATTATCCACCATGATGCAAAAATACCAGTGGGTGTTCCACTAGCAAAAATGCTCACAAAGAGGTTAATAAGCCTTTGTTCACTTTTCTAAAAGTGCTCAAAACAAACAAACTAGCTCCAAAAACTCCTACTCATACTAGTAGAAAATTAGGAAAAATACTAGACTAGTTTAGACTACACTTGCTACTTTTATGCACAAGTGTGCAATCTAACAGAGGCAAAATACTCCTCTAACCAATACCAAAATGCTACTGGATCCCACAAAACAATTTAAAAAGTTTAGCTATTAAACAAGGAAAACTAGGCATACAAATGCTACACAAGTGAGGAGATTAATTCCTAGTCACCCAAGTGTTACTCATGCTTTTATACTACTTAAGGGGAAAATAAACCAGAGGTGAAAACACCAAGATAACAATGCCAGAAAGAAATTCCACCCTCTGTTTTCAACCACAAAGATTTCTATTTTTCCCTAGTGGAAAACAAGACAAAAGGCATGCATGAATATTCTAGTATGAAAATCTAGACTTAAGCAATGCTATTTAAATCTATTTCAAACACAAGCACCAAGTAACCAGAGGTGCTATAACCTAAATAACAGTACCTAAATGGTACTGGTTTCATGGAATATAATCTAGCAATAAGTCTAATGAGCAAAACAAGATTTACACAAAACATAAGTAAAAATTAAGCTATGAGCAAGATCTATGCATGGAGGATAATTCTAAAAATTCTACCACTCAACCCATCTATTCTAACATGTTCATATAACTTGTAAACATCACAACCACACTGGAAAACAACATTACAAGCAAGAAAACATCATTTGCACATCACAAAATGAACACATAGAACAAGATCTAGGAATTTAAACTAGGCAGAAAAGTACCCAAACTTGTTCTGTCTCTATAATTTCTTCTATGGCTCCAAACATGAAACCCTTCTAGGATGTTATAGCCCTTAACATTACCAAGCATCTCCAATTGGTCCCACTCAAAAATAATGTCCCAAACTCCCCCTAAAATGCTTGGAATAGCTCACAGATGTTTCACCAAAATGGATGGCATTTCCAAATGGTAACTCACCTTGGTGCAAACTAAAATTCTACTGGTAGGTATTGAAAAGGGCTTTCCAAAACAGTTGAGTTTGCTCAAAAATATTATGTATTTTTGAAGTTCTATTCATTTTAATTCTAAGGGTACTGTCTGGCATATGATTTATTGAAAAATCATGGAGACTCAAAATTTATATCTGCCAGTGGGGCATGGCTAAGAAAAATGTGTATCTAATAGCACAAACATTGGCTAGGCAAAAACAATATTTTAACTTGCTCAAAAATAGCTAAAGTAAACATGCACAGATTGGTTCATTTAAATGGAAAATAAGAACAGAGCCCAAACGGGCCAGATCTGCGTGTGCGGCCCAGCTAGCGCGCAGGCCAGCCCGCCAGCGCACGCGCGCGCGCGCGTATGGCTCCGTTCAAAGGGAACCGTCGATGCGCAGATCGACGGCCCTCCACCTCTCTTCTTCCCCGCGCCTCTCTCCTCTCTCTCTTTTTCTGTCCCGCGGACGAACACCTAGCACACGCGGGATTTAGCTCACCTAGGGCTCGCGAGAAGTAGTGGAGTGGTGCGGGTGTGGCAGAGGGTGGTCTGGGCGACTCCGTGGCGCGGGCACGGACAGCGAGAGGGCACGGACACGGCGGCGGCTCGACGGCGTTCTGCGGCGGCTCCGAGGACGGCGTCGATGTTCCTACAAGCGATCGAGGGCAGGAGGTTGTCAGGGAGGTGTGCACGAGTGAGGGGGTCACAATGGAACGAAAACGGGGTCGGGAGGTGCGGTGATCGCGGCGCCACCTCGAGCTCGATCTGCACGGGCTCGCGGATGGGCACGGCCCGCCTCGCTCCCACAGAGCGAACGATCAAGCGAGATCTCGATGGGGAGGGTGAGTGGTACGAGTAGAGTGTGCTGGCGAGATGAAATGCCTCGGGGTTGCTTATAGAGGTGGATTGCAAAGGGGTGTGCTCGGGTACACATGTCATGGGCATGGCTTGCCCCTTGGGGAGTTGCCAAGGGTGGCACGGCCTCTAGGAGGTTCCCTAGGGTTATTCCTAGTACAAATGCGTGAGAAAAGCCACAATAGGGCCAAGGGATGGGCAAAAGCAATGAAATCAACTATTTCAACCACTAAAAGTGACATCATCACTTAGTCATTTTCTCCCTCCCTGGTCAACCAAAAAGGGATCCAAAGCCACCTTCTAGAAGCTCATACAAAGTGGTTTCGAAATGGCAAGGTGACATGGCTTGGATCATCACACACCAGATGCTTGATCAAGCCTAAAAGTGTATGTTTACTGTTCTGTCAGAAAATTCAGTTTAGACAGTTTCTGAATTTTTCTAAGTGCTGGAAAAACAGACAGAGATAGCAAAAGTTTGAGCTGTTTTCACCAAGCAAACAAAGTCAAAAATGAGTGATTTAAAATGCTTACTAAAGAGCAACCATCCAAGTTTCAGAAACAACCATTTGATCTGAAAATTGAGGGGTTTAAGGCTCTGAAAACAATTGGCAAAGTAAGCACTTTCTCTGTTTTTAAATTGCCTAAAATCTGTCTTAACAAGATGGCTCAAAAACCATCATGGGAGTGTGTGTTAAATATCTTTGTAAGTTTTTCCAAGGGTGTAGTTTTGTTGTCCTCATAACAGAGAGTAGTCTTGATCAAAGAAAATCCATAATTGGATAATCCTTGTGATGGAAAACAAGGGCTGAAAACAGCTACTTGGCTGTTTTCCAGGACAAAATTTATATTGGAAAACCTAATGAAAGCTTTTCCAATTAATTTTATTTCAAGGTCAAGTTGATTCCTAACCATCAATAACACATTTATAAGTTGATATAAAGTGTTACCTCAAGGTTTTGAAAATATTCCCTTAAGAACTTTAGTGGAAAACAAAGGAAAACAAATAGAAAACAAATGTTTTCCTTAGGAGAAAAATTTCCAAGTGAGTGAAAAGAACACACCACTTATATTGCATAGATAAACATGACTACACAAACATGTTGTCAACTTAATTATCTTACAAAAGTCTTAAGAGGCTTGCTAATTTAATATTAAACAAGTGCTTAAAAACAGGGGTGTGACAAATCTCCCCCCTTAAAAGAATCTCGTCCCGAGATTCGCGGGTCTAGGCTTTAAGAAAATCAGGGAACTCCTTCCTGATCTCATCCTCACGCTCCCAGGTAGGTTCTTCTTCAGAGTGATTCGTCCACTGAATCTTAAGGAATTTTATAGCATGCCTCCTGGTGGCGCGCACAATTTCCTCGAGAACCCGCAGGGGTCTATCACGATAAGTCAAGTCATCATTGATATCAATGGTCCTGAAATCTACATCTTGATACGAGAGATCCTTCTCAGGTACTTGCAGACATTTCCAGAGCAATGACACATGGAAAACATTGTGAAACGCAGATAGCTCCTCAGGTAATTCTAACTGATAAGAAACTTCGCCACGACGTGCCAAGATCTTAAAAGGGCCAATATACCTGGGTGCCAGCTTTCCTTTGACATGGAAACGCTGCATCCCTTTGAGTGGCGTAACACGAAGGTACACGAAATCTCCAATGCTGAAAGAGACATCACGACGCTTCGTATCAGCATAACTCTTCTGACAAGATTGAGCTGTCTTTAAACGTTCCCGAATAAGTTGGACCTGCTCCTCTGCAGCTTTCAAAGTGTCCACACCAAAAACCTGACTGTCACCCGTCTCAGTCCAATTTAAAGGTGTACGGCATTTGCGTCCATACAGTGCTTCAAAAGGGGCCATTTGCAAGCTAGACTGATAGCTGTTGTTGTAAGAAAACTCTGCGAAAGGCAGACAGTCTTCCCATTTAATTCCATAGGACAACACACAAGCACGGAGCATGTCTTCCAGAATTTGGTTCACACGCTCTGTTTGTCCATCAGTCTACGGGTGATAGGCTGTGCTAAAAGCTAATTTGGTTCCCAAACTCTCGTGCAACTTCTTCCAAAATCTAGATGTGAACTGTGTACCTCGGTCAGACACAATCCTGCTGGGGACTCCGTGTAGGCTGACAATCCGAGCAATGTAAAGATCAGCAAGCTGATCTCCACGATAGGTGGTCCGGACAGGAATAAAGTGAGCAACTTTCGTGAGCCTGTCCACGACAACCCATATAGAATCATTTCCTCGGCTGGACCTAGGAAGTCCGGTGATGAAGTCCATTCCCACTTCATCCCATTTCCAAACAGGCACTTGCAACGGCTGGAGCAAGCCAGCGGGACGCTGGTGCCCAGCCTTCACTTGCTGGCAGACATGGCACTTGGCTACAAATGAAGCAATCTCCCGCTTCATTCCATGCCACCAGAATCTCTCCTTCAGGTCTTGATACATCTTTGTTCCTCCAGGATGGATAGAATACATGGTCTCATGAGCTTTGGCCATGATGGTCTGCTTGAGATCAGACTCAGAGGGAACACAAATACGGCCTTCATACCATAATCCCCCATCAGCATCGATGGTAAACCCAGCAACCTTCTCCTTTTCCATGCGGGCCTTAATACCATCAATACTTTTCTGGCCTTTCTGCGCTTCTTTGATTTGGTCAACCAGAGTTGGTTTAAGTTCTATGGCATCTAACATACCATAGCTGACCACCTCAATGCCAAGCTGGTCTAACTCTTTCCACAACTCGGGCTGCCTTACTAGAATCATAGCATTTAGAGAGGTCGGCTCTCGACTAAGAGCATCCGCAACCACATTAGCCTTTCCAGGGTGATAATGAATACTCAGATCATAATCTTTAATGAGCTCAATCCAGCGGCGCTGCCTCATGTTGAGTTCACGTTGAGTAAAGATATACTTTAAACTCTTATGATCCGTGTAAATTTCCACTCTTCTTCCCATAAGAAAGTGCCGCCATGCCTTGAGGGCATGAACAACAGCAACAAGCTCTAAGTCATGAGTGGGGTAATTCAACTCGTGGGGTCTCAACTGGCGGGATATAAAAGATATCACTTTCCCTTCTTGCATAAGTACGCTTCCTAGACCAAGCTTAGAAGCGTCACAATATACGTCAAAATTCTTGGTGATATCCGGCATTATAAGGATTGGAGCGGACACAAGTCGACGCTTCAACTCATTGAAACTCTCTTCACACTTGTCTGTCCATAGAAACTTGCTATCCTTCTTGAGCAACTGGGTGAGGGGTCTGGCTATACTCAAGAATCCCTGAACAAACTTGCGGTAATATCCTGCCAAACCCAAAAAGGATCTGACTTCAGTCTGGTTGGTCGGAGCAGCACGCTTCTCCACAGACTGAACTAGAGTAGGGTCAACAGATATACCTCCCGCAGACACTACATGTCCAAGAAACCCGACTTCCGTCAACCAGAATTGACATTTGCTAAACTTAGCATACAATTGATGCTCACGAAGTGTTCCGAGCACAATTCTCAGATGTTCTTCGTGTTCTTCCTCACTCCTCGAATAAATGAGAATGTCGTCAATAAACACCACGACAAACTTGTCCAGAAATTCCATGAATACCTTATTCATGAGATTCATGAAATAGGCAGGGGCATTGGTTAGACCAACGGACATCACGGTGTATTCATACAGCCCGTAACGAGTGGTGAAAGCAGTCTTGGGAATATTAGTGTCACGGACTTTCAATTGGTGATAACCAGTCCGAAGGTCGATCTTTGAGAAGATTACAGCCCCATTCAGCTTGTCAAACAGGTCTTCAATTTTGGGCAACAGGTATTTGTTCTTGATGGTAACATCATTCAACTTACGGTAGTCCACACATAAACGAGTGGTATCGTCCCGTTTTTCCACAAAAATGATCGGAGATCCCCATGGTGATGCACTAGGGCGAATCAAGCCTTTTCTTAACATGTCATCCAGTTGTGTCTTCAACTCATCTAATTCCTTCGGGTTCATCCGATACGGCTTCTGTGCTATGGGTCCAGTTCCGGGCACTAACTCGATCACAAACTCGATATCCCGATCAGGGGACATACCGGGTAATTCTTCAGGAAAAACATCCGGGTATTCGCAAACGACCGGGACTTCCTCAAGGACAGGGTGGGCTATACCAGTGCGGCAGTGAACTTTTGACGAGGGTTTAGTTGCAGTGTACGCAACCTTGTCCCCATCCTCGGAGATCATTTCAATAGATTTCTTAGTGCAGTCAATAACTCCCTTATACTTGGTCATCTAGTTCATACCGAGTACCACTTCTATCCCTTTGGATCCCAGCACTATAAGATCGGCATGAAAAGTTTTCCCTTTTATTTCTACTGGTACCTCATTGCAAATTAGGTTGGCTTTAGTACTATCCCCAGGTATTTGTACTAACATAGGGTTGTGCATATGGGAATGCTTCATACCACTCTTCTCAGCAAACGGTTTAGTGACAAAGGAATGCGATGCACCAGAATCAAACAGTACTGCGGCTGGCACCGAGTTGACAGGAAACATACCCATCACCATGTCTGGTGCCTCCTGAGCTTCTGCAGCATTGACGTGGTTCAGGTGTCCCTTCATCCTATTCTGCCGTCCAGTGGAAGGACCATGATTCATCTTGGTTGCATTAGGCTGGGCTGGAGCAGTAGCTTTGTTGGGGCACTCACGAGCGAAGTGACCCTCCTTTCCACAGGCAAAGCAACCTCCAGACGGCTTTGAGCTTGGGTTTGGCTTGGAAGCATTGTGGGAGTCGTTCCCGCTTCCTCCATGGTTGCCTCCAAAGCGGTTTCCATGATTATTTCCAGAGTGATTACCATGGTTACCACCATAGCTATTTCCTCCGTACCTTGGTGCATAAGGTGCATGGTTGTTGTAGTTGTTGGGCCTTGGTTCATAGTTGTGGCTGGGGCGGGGTGCATAAGCAGGCGCCTTGTGGGATGGTGGCCTCGCATACGGAGTGTTGCGAGTCCTTTGAGCACTAGGTCCTCCATGGGCAGTCATTTTCCTCTTGCGGTTATCATCAGCAGATTTCCTCTTCTGCTCCAGCACCATAGCGGCATTAGCAAGGGTCTCCAAATCCTGGAATGGAACCACCACTAGAGAGCACTGGAGCTCATCATCCAGCCCATTTAAGAACCTCTCCCTTTTCTTAGCATCAGTGTTAATATCCTCCTGTGCATACCTGGACAGAGTAGTGAAATTCTCCCAGTACTCAGACACCGGCATACTTCCCTGGGTCAGCTTAAGAAATTTCTCCCGCATAAGTGCCATCATTCCTTGGGGAATGTGGTACTTGCGGAATCTTGGAGAGAAATCCTCCTAGTTGAACACGTGACCAGCAGCAACGGTTTCACGTGTAGTTTCCCACCAAGTCCTGGCAGGACCAGCAAGGAAATGGGAGGCAAACAGGACTTTATCATTCTCCTCAACTGCAGCAACTTCCAGCTTGTTTGCCATGGTGCGGAGCCAGTCGTCAGCATCGAGAGGCTCCACAATCCTAGTGAAGACTGGGGGGTTGGTGTGCTGAAAGTCTCTCAGCCTCGAGCGAGCACCATTGCCATTGCCATTGTGGTTGTTGGCAGCAGCCAGTTGTTGCAGAGCGGCAATGGTAGCTGCACTCTCAGCTCGAGTGGCCTGGCAATCCTCCATCAGCAGGGCCAACAGCGCCTCCATTGTGGCTGGTGGTGGCGGTGGGGGTTCGCGACGGGGTGCCATGCTGAAGTGAAACAGGTGTAAGTCTAAGAAAAAGGATTCTTGTTTTTGAAAACCCAGTACCTTTAATATCCACAAAAAGGAGTACGAGTGATATGTTTCAAAAACAAGAGCGGGGCAGTTGTAAACACGGATGAAAAGAACGCAAAGTAGTGACAACCATCAGAAAACCAAGCCGAACATTTCATTCACCACAATAAATAAATAGAGTTTCCAACATTACACACACACATTACAAGCCATATCTTAAAAGGAAGGCTTCATCGAGCTATAGGGGGTGCGATTGGTGGGTCATCGCAAGGCTACTACTAGCAAACTATCTAGCAAAACGATCTAGCATACCTAACTAGCATCTAGACCAGCATCATGTGCTAAGGGTGAGAAGGCTGCGACTACAAAGAGTCGTCGCTGTCCCCAACGTCGAAGATACGCTCCTCAGGGTCCTCCTCCTCCTCCTCGCCAAGCAGGTCATCATCATCCTGCTCGCTAGCCTCGCTCATATCCATCCCCTCCAAGTCGGAGGGAACGTCCTCAATAGGCAGAAGCCCCTCAATCTCCCTGTTGAGCTCTACGGCCTCCTCCTCAAGCTCCTCCACGGCAGCGTCTCTCGCGGCTATGTCCTCACGAGCTATCTGAAGCCTGCCGCGCAGAACGGCGTTAGCCCCCTCCAGAGCCGTCATCCTAGTGGTGAGACGTGCACGGCCCAGGCGGGTGGCCCTCAGCTGCCTCCGTAAGGCACGGTGCCTCGCGGTAGTAGCCTCCAACTGCTCCCTCAACTAGGACAACTGCTGAGCCAGTGCTCCACTCTCCTCCTGGCTGTCGTGAAGCTCAGCCCTCAGCTCGTCAGTCTCGGCTATCAGTGTGTGGCGCACCAATGTGCCGTGGTGGGTGTCAAGTCACTGGTCGTCCAGCCTGAGCTGAGTGCAGTGTAGCAGAATCTCCATCTCGTCCAAGTGGGGACCAACAGTGGTAAAGTCTGGCTCGACAGGAAGTGGTATGCCATCCTCATCACGTCTCCAAATCAGCTCGAACCGGGAACCGATGAACATGTACTCCCCGATGTGTGCCAGACGTGCCACTGACTCCTGAATCACGCGCACCGCAGCCTCGTTCCAAGAACGATCAACAACACGGTAAACGTAGGCCTCCACTGTCGGGCTAGCCAGAGGTGCGCGGATAGTGACCTCCGCGTACCAGTCTCCCTCCAGAGGTGCCCCGACAACTAGTCCTCCTCGCAGCTCCGGGAGTGGGCGCCCCAACACAATAGCCATAGATACTAGCCTCTCCTCGAAAAGAAAAGACTCGCCACGTGAACGTCCCAACTGAAAAGCCACGGTGATGTCCACGTCCATCTACACAAAATTTTAAGTATAGTTTAAGTTAGATCAAAGTGTGCAAAGTTTTAGGTTCATGCAAAGAATAACCTTATGCAAATAGAGTCTAACCCAGAGAGGTGGTGGGATATAGGGAGTATTTTATACTTAGATTTTTTTTGGAGTAAACACTAACGTCCATGCTAACTAAGGTCTCCTAGAGTCAGGATGGCTCTGATACCAACTTTGTAAAGGCCCCAGACCGGAGGGTCCAGAACCCCTCATATGCATTCATTCACGATCCCAGAATAACCAGTCGTGAACAACATACGTAGTTGGCATACAGAATACATCATCCATTACACGAATATTAGAGTCTTACATAAATGGTCACATGACCAAGTTCTTGACAACTGTCACGTAGGACAGACATTCAAAGTAAACATAGCGGAAGACGATAAGCATAGCGTAGTAGAACCCGAGTCATGCCTCATCCTACAGGCTGCTGACTGGGAGACGATCCTAACTCATAGGGCCATCAGTGTAGAACTCCTCCTCATAGAACTCCTCCTGAGGTGGCTCCTCGTAGTCTGATAAGTAGATACCAGGGGCGAAACCAAATGAGTACATTTGAATGTACTCAACAAGACATCCTTTATAAGATTACAATTATGCATACATGCTTATTTGGTGGGATGGGTAGGCCATACATATGGTTCAGCTACCCATGACAGATAAAAGATTTATCATGGTTGATGTTTCAGATTTAGTTCTTTGTGAAAGAGTATTTAAAATAATGTAGTTTTTCTCTCGTAGATATCACATATCTCGGAGGTTTTATAAGATTTGGTTTAGAAAAGAAAGTTTTTCTTTTCAGAAACTTTTAGCAGTAGTTTCCTTCTCATCGGTATCTCGCAGATACCAAGTCATTCCTCCTTAGTACCTCGCAGGTACAAAAACATCCTCCAAAACCTCTTTTGAAAAGTTGACACAATACTAGCTACATGGCCATTCAACCGTCCATATCCGAGGACGCGGCTATTTCGAAATAGTTTTACTCTGCAGAGGTGTACACATTTCCACTAGATCCAGAATCCGCCATGAAACAACCATGGACTGTTCCCAACCTATGAGAACATCAGATAGCTGATCTTGACTATCCACTATGTACAAGCTAGTACATGACTATCTCTTCAATTGGGGTTACCCTCCCTCGCAAGCCGTGTCACACACCGCCCAAACAGGAGACCCAACTGCTGCATCCGGAGGGAAAATTAATTTCACACTTTAGATGTCCCGTATTCTCACTCCTAGCGACATTTCGGTTCGGAGGATCCAATCCCCTATAGCACTTGAGATAGCACATATACTAACCATAACAAGTTTTTAATCAAGCCCCTACCCATATTGGGGTAAAGTGGCAGTACGATAATGGTTGTCCAGCGAAGACTAGGTTATGTGTCTTTTGTAAACATTTCTCAAAAATTTCCAATCATGACATCCTTCCGGTAGACAGGGTCTCACCCTTCCTCCGGGGTTTTTCTTCCATAAGGCATTTGTTTACAAAAGCACATTTTAGTTAGTTCATTTAAGAACCCAAGTTTTAATTTGGTGAATGGTATTTATATACCATTTAGTGGCTAAGGGCTTGGTAATACCAACTTGACTATTAATATGATTCCTTCTTCTAGTAATATTAATAGTAGTAGTATTCACACAAAAATAGTTTTGAAGATCTAATTTTGTGAAAACTTCAGAAGTGAAAAGCATGCATGATAGATAATGATAAGCAATTATACAGCAAGCATTAGGATGGCTTGCCTTGGTACAAGTGATGGTCCTGGTCCTGAAAGTAACAGGAGTTGCAATACCCTTCCTCAGCAATTCCTTCCTCCTCGTTTAATAACGCCGTAAAAAGAAATAAAAGCACACTTTCAGAACCAACCAAGACAAACAATGCTACAAGTGATACATACAGCAAGCAATCAAAAAGTATCCCCCAAAATACCCAACTCTCTCCTAGGAAAAATTGGCATAGAAACTATAGTGGGAAAATCTGCTTTTCCCTAGTGTTTATGTGTGGCCAAACTCAAAGATTTTTGTTAAGAGCACCATGGACCAGTGGGGTAAAGCACATGTTACTAGACAGTAGGGTGTCACATAAAACTCTTTTTGATGTCTAAAACCTCCCCCAACAATCTCTATGGCAAGCACACAAAATAAGCTAAAATATGCAAGTGGTGAAGAAGGCTCATGACAACAAGTCAACATTATCCACCATGATGCAAAAATACCAGTGGGTGTTACACTAGAAAAAATGCTCACAAAGAGGTTAATAAGACTCTGGTCACTTTTCTAAAAGTGCTCAAAACAAACAAACTAGCTCCAAAAACTCCTACTCATACTAGTAGAAAATTAGGAAAAATACTAGACTAGTTTAGACTACACTTGCTACTTTTATGCACAAGTGTGCAATATAACAGAGGCAAAATACTCCTCTATCCAAAACCAAAATGCTACTGGATCCCACAAAACAACTTAAAAAGTTTAGCTATTAAACAAGGAAAACTAGGCATAAAAATGCTACACAAGTGAGGAGATTAATTCCTAGTCACCCAAGTGTTACTCATGCTTTTATACTACTTAAGGGGAAAATAAACCAGAGGTGAAAACACCAAGATAAAAATGCCACAAAGACATTCCACCCTCTGTTTTCAACCACAAAGATTTCTATTTTTCCCTAGTGGAAAACAAGACAAAAGGCATGCATGAATATTCTAGTATGAAAATCTAGACTTAAGCAATGCTATTTAAATCTATTTCAAACACAAGCACCAAGTAACCAGAGGTGCTATAACTTAAATAACAGTACCTAAATGGTACTGGTTTCATGGAATATAATCTAGCAATAAGTCTAATGAGCAAAACAAGATTTACTCAAAACATAAGTAAAAATTAAGCTATGAGCAAGATCTATGCATGGAGGATAATTCGAAAAATTCTACCACTCAACCCACCTATTCTAACATGTTCATATAACTTGTAAACATCACAACCACACTTGAAAACAACATTACAAGCAAGAAAACATCATTTGCACATCACAAAATGAACACATAGAACAAGATCTAGGAATTTAAACTAGGCAGAAAAGTACCCAAACTTGTTCTGTCTCCCTAATTTTTCTATGGCTCCAAACATGAAACCCTTCTAGGATGTGATAGCCCTTAACATTATCAAGCATCTCCAATTGGTCCAACTCAAAAATAATGTTCCAAACTCCCCCTAAAATTCTTGGAATAGCTCACAAATGTTTCACCAAAATGGATGGCATTTCCAAATGGTAACTCACCTTGGTGCAAACTAAATTTATACTGGTAGGTATTGACAAGGGCTTTCCAAAACAGTTGAGTTTGCGCAAAAATATTATGTATTTTTGAAGTTCTATTCATTTCAATTCTAAGGGTATTGTCTGGCATATGATTTATTGAAAAATCATGGAGACTCAAAATTTATATCTGCCAGTGGGACATGACTAAGAAAAATGTGTGTCTAATAGCACAAAAATTGGCTAGGCAAAAAGAATATTTTAACTTGCTCAAAAATAGCTAAAGTAAACATGCACAGATTGGTTCATTTAAATGGAAAATAAGAACAGAGCCCAAACGGGCCAGATCTGCCTGTGCGGCCCAGCTAACGCGCAGGCCAGCCCGCCAGCGCACGAGCGCGCGCGCGAATGGCTCCGTTCAAAGGGAACCGTCAATGCGCAGATCGACGGCCCTCCACCTCTCTTCTTCCCCGCGCCTCTCTCCTTTCTCTCTTTTTCTGTCCCGCGGACGAACACCTACCACATGCGGGATTTAGCTCACCTAGGGCTCGCGAGAAGTAGTGGCGTGGTGCGGGTGTGGCAGAGGGTGGTCTGGGCGACTCCGTGGCGCGGGCACGGACATCGAGAGGGCACGGACACGGCGGCGGCTCGACGGCGTTCTGCGGCGTCTCCGAGGACGGCGGCGATGTTCCTGCAAGCGATCGAGGGCAGGAGGTTGTCAGGGAGGTGTGCACGAGTGAGGGGGTCACAATGGAACGAAAACGGGGTCGGGAGGTGCGGTGATCGCGGAGCCACCTCGAGCTCGATCTGCAGGGGCTCGCGGATGGGCACGGCTCGCCTCGCTCGCACAGAGCGAACGAGCAAGCGAGAGCTCGATGGGGAGGGTGAGTGGTGCGAGTAGAGTGTGCTAGCGAGAGGAAATGCCTCGGGGTTGCTTATAGAGGTGGATTGCAAAGGGGTGTGCTCGGGTACACATGTCATGGGCATGGCTTGCCCCTTGGGGGGTTGCCAAGGGTGGCACGGCCTCTAGGAGGTGCCCTAGGGTTATTCCTAGTACAAATGCGTGAGCAAAGCCACAGTAGGGCCAAGGGATGGGCAAAAGCAATGAAATCAACTATTTCAACCACTAAAAGTGACATCATCACTTAGTCAAATGACACCTCATTTTCTCCCTCCCTCGTCAACCAAAAAGGGATCCAAAGCCACCTTCTAGAAGCTCATACAAAGTTGTTTCGAAATGGCAAGGTGACATGGCTTGGATCATCACACACCAGATGCTTGATCAAGCCTAAAAGTGTATGTTTACTGTTCTGTCAGAAAATTCAGTTTAGACAGTTTCTGAATTTTTCGAAGTGCTGGAAAAACAGACAGAGATAGCAAAAGTTTGAGCTGTTTTCACCAAGCAAACTAAGTCAAAAATGAGTGATTTAAAATGCTTACTAAAGAGAAACCATCCAAGTTTCAGAAACAACCATTTGATCTGAAAATTGAGGGGTTTAAAGCCCTGAAAACAATTGGCAAAGTAAGCACTTTCTCTGTTTTTAAATTGCCTAAAATCTGTCTTAACAAGATCGCTCAAAAACCATCATGGGAGTGTGTGTTAAATATCTTTGTAAGTTTTTCCAAGGGTGTAGTTTTGTTGTCCTCATAACAGAGAGTAGTCTTGATCAAAGAAAATCCATAATTGGATAATCCTTGTGATGGAAAACAAGGGCTGAAAACAGCTACTTGGCTGTTTTCCAGGACAAAATTTATATTGGAAAACCTAATGAAAGCTTTTCCAATTAATTTTATTTCAAGGTCAAGTTGATTCCTAACCATCAATAACACATTTATAAGTTGATATAAAGTGTTACCTCAAGGTTTTGAAAATATTCCCTTAAGAACTTTAGTGGAAAACAAAGGAAAACAAATAGAAAACAAATGTTTTCCTTAGGAGAAAAATTTCCAAGTGAGTGAAAAGAACACACCACTTATATTGCATAGATAAAAATGACTACACAAACATGTTGTCCACTTAATTATCTTACAAAAGTCTTAAGAGGCTTGCTAATTTAATATTAAACAAGTGCTTAAAAACAGGGGTGTGACAACTCCTCTGGCCCCTAGGTGCTCCACATAATTGAAAAATGGTGCGCCACAGATAAGCATTTCTGTACTAGTGAGTGACGCATCCCCAATATGCCGATGACACGTTGATTCTCCTAGACCCTAGAAATTTGGGAATTGCTAACCTCAAGGTTATTCTCCTATGTTTTGAGAACATTTCGGGTCTAAAAATCAACTTCTCTAAGAGGGAGGTTGTGGTGGTTGGGGCCCCTGCAGAGGAAAAAGTTAGGATGACCAATTCGCTTAATTGTAAGCTAGGGAGCTTCCCAATATCCCACTTTAGCCTCCCGGCCAATGACATGAGACTTTGTGTTGCATATTGGGATGTCCTGACTGACAAGATGACTCATCGGGTTGGCCCTTGGTAGGGCCTCTTCCTGGCCTCGGCCGGGAAGTTGGAGCTCACCAACTTGTGCTTGTCTAGGCTTCCCATGTTTTCCATGAGCATGTACCTTCCATATGATACTACAAATGCTACCATGGGTAAGGTAACATATATGTTCTTTTGGGAAGGAAGGGGACCTAACCGCAACTACCATATGGTTGATTGGGCCACGGTTTGCAAACCACAGGAGTCTGGGGGTTTACAGACTCGACCCCCTCGTGTCGCTCCCCACGCGACGCCATGGGGAAACCTAGTGCTGCCGCTAGCGTTTCCTGTCCTTTCGCTCTGCCGCCGTCCAGGCCGCGGTGGCGGCGGGCCCGCCGCCGAGTGGTGGCGGGAGGTTTTCTACTGGTTGAGGCCACCGCGTGTGGGGCGTTAGGCCTAGGGCTGTGGTTCGAAGGCAGCGACCCTCTGGCTCGTTGGTCGATGCCTGCGGCGCGCTCAGCGGTGACGCAGACTGCGGCTTGGTTCTTCCTTCCTCGACATGCCGCAGAAGATCGCATCGGAAACCCAACCCAATCCAAGGTCGCTCCACCATGTCTCGTTGCTAGTTCTCGGCTGGATTATGGCGTATGCTTGGCTGTGTCCGCTATCGTATCTGCCGCCGCCGCCTAAATGGCTTCCGTCACATTGTTCAGGGAGGCTCATGCTTCAAGAATGCCGCCTCCTGCCTTGTGAACCTCAACGACACGCGCCTCTGATACGGATGCAAATTGCCAACATCGTTTGAAGGTTGTGTGCTTGTAGCGCACCCACATTTAAATAATGCAAGAACTCTGTATTATTATGCTAGTCCCTGGATCAATTGCTAGCACCACAGTTCAAAATGAAATATCATGCCAATGCGTCAAAATTCTATTATATCGCATGATACAGTCTATACAGAAATAGCTTTACAACTTGCATAGTCTCAGAAGACTAGCAGAAAACAGAAATACGTCAGAAAACATAGCACAACATTGAGCCTCATCTTCTTCATGTGCCACAGGGAAAACATGTTGGTTGTAGACTCAAGATTCTAAACGAAACCTCCCTCGTCTTCAGATTCATCTGCAGGATGGAATATGCAGCCACAAGGGGTCAATACAATTTAATGTATTGGCAAGTAACACTATGGTGGCTATAAATGGGAAGACTAATACTACATGCATATTTGGCTGAGTGGAGTTTTGGCTCGGTTTGCATAAAGTAAGTTTTTCTCTTGTCTCTTTTGTAAAAAAAATCTTTCTTTTCAAAGTGTGGCAACATTGGATTAAGATCCAAGCACCACAAATATTGTTCACTTAGTGAAAATTTTACTTATTGAAAATGGTGATGTGATTCTTCCGTTCATCCTTGTCCAGCTGCTCGAAGTCGTCCATTACCGGGGACACGGCTATGATCCTAGTACTCTGAAGAGGTTGTGCACTTTCACCCTTGTACTCTTTTCACCTAAACATCCTATACATGCTGAATGTATTAAGGAAAGGAGAGAATTGAGTCAAAGTCTTTTAGAAGCATGAAAACTACCAACCGGCAAGACCCGTTCCACCTATAATTCTGCTAAATCTGCTTGTCAAGCTACAGGTAGAGTCCACACAACTTAATCGACTAAGCCAGAGCCCATATGAACAAATGTTGCACTGGAAGCAATCTAAACTTGGGGAACATCAAAATCACTTTGTTCCTAGGTGGCGTTCCTCAAGTGAACATCCCTCGGGGAGACACTCAACTCTCATCAGCCATACAACCAAATCCACCCAGGTGGTTTATTGAAGTTGTTACTTAGAATTTTTCCACAACATCAAGTAAAAACAATTTGTAACATTGCACAGCATCTATCAAGTTCTAAATCTATAAAGACAAGGTAAATAGATGCCTACACACTACTAGGATAATAGCATAGCAAAATATAACTTAGTAAAATTTCCTATGAATGCATACTATTCAAAATCAATTAATGCATATATAAAATAATGGATAGTTGATGGTGTGTTACTTGCCTTCGAGGTTGGTGAAGAACAATCACCCTTTCTTCACAAAAAGAACGTTCTCTCCGAAAATATAAACAACACAAATAAACAACAATAAACAAACAATCAAAAACAAAGAAAACAAAGTATAACAATCAACAAACTCAACACAACAATTTATTCTACCAAGGAAACAATCAATAGTGATTGGGTTTAGTGTTTAGCAAATGGGTATTGGGTTGGTCAAGGATTGGGTTTGAAGAGTTCAACTTAATTGATCATACTTATCAAGGAAGTTTCAAGAGTTTTTACCAAGTGTTATCACATTTAATGGAACATGCAAAAGGGAAAACATGTGACAACAATTAATTTCAATGCACAAAATATACTAAGTCATTGTAGTTAGTGTTTTCCATTTGTGACTAAGGATTGGTCTTTGATCAAAAGATCACACAAAAGTATTGGGTAAAATTAGGGATGAAAACGGTACGGAAACTTTTCGACATTTCCGCGGAAAACAGAAACGAAATGAAAATACGGAAATGGAATTTTGTGGAACGAAACGGAACTGGAAACTTTTAGGAAGAAACGGAAACGGAACAACATATTCCGGCGAAATGACCACGGAAATGGAAATTCCGTTTCCGACAATATGGAACTTTCCGTTTTTTACTGCATTGTGCTAGCACAACCTTGCGTGCCCAAAAATTATAGTCAGATATTTAGACCCAACCCAAGATATGAAGCAACCTATCAAAAAAATATGTGAAGGTACCATTCTTAGGACCAAAGTACTCGCATGTTATCTCCACTCGACATGTTCCCAGCTTGTCAGTTCACCGCTGCATTAGGGTTGCAGCCGGTAGTAGAAATTTTGATGTTGCCAAAGTTGATAAGCTATGCACACTATATTATATAATCTTGAAATATCCTTATATTTGACTTCATCTTAGAAACTTGACAATCTTATCAATTTTCTTGAGGTTTCCTACATGATTCAAGTGGTCTCTTAGTTCCGGCAAACATCTGTTTTAAGTTTCGTGTCCGTGTCGTATTTGTTCTGTATCTGCTTCCGATAATATCTGTTTTTGTATTTGTTTCCGGGGTTTTTGTATTCGTTTCTGTTTCCGCACAAAAATGTGATAGAAAATGTGGCACCACTCAGTTTCGTTCGTATCCGTTCCGTTTTCATCTATTTCTGTCTTGGTTTCTTCAAGTCTTCTTTTGCTTCCTTGAGTTGCTTCTGATGTCCAAGTCTTTATGCCTTCAATGGCCTTGCTTATAGTCCTCTTTATTGAGTAGAAGAAATCATATGAAGCACCTACCTAGGATTTAGGAACTTAGTCATATAGATCAAGAGAGGGGTAGATGAGATTTTTAGAGTTCCCTTAAAAAGGACTTGTAAAATCTTCTCTTCTTTTTTTCATCTTCTTGAAAAGTATTCTTCATGAGTTGGCTTCTTGTCGAAGTTGTTCTTCTTCATGGAAAACTCCTTGTTGAAGTCTTGGTCAAAACTCTCAACTCACATGGAAATCAAATTCTAAGTCTTGGGCAAAACAGACTAATCATCTTGAAAACAAATGATAAGTCTTCACATGATTGGTCTTGGAAAATATTCAGGCTCCTTTGTAGCTTCCTCCTTGGTTTGGTGTCTTCATTCAAACTTATAGCACTTGATGGTTTTGGTACTAACTAGGGGCTGGTCTTTATCTAACTTAGCCACCATAAAGTCTAAGGGAACAGAAAATAAAAGGGAAAAAGATGTGGTTGGTCTTCTTAAAGTTCCTCCTCATTTTTCTTCTAAGTTATACTTCTTGGGATGCTTCTGAAGTTGCTAAGTCCTTCATTGGTCTTCTTGCTTCATGTCGAAAATCTTCAAGTTGAAAATTGGAGCATCTTCCTTGCACTTCATAATTTTCTCATCTACTGACTTGGTGGTTTTTCAACTAAGAGGGCCAACTAGCACAAACTTACATGGACATGGTTTCAAGGCATCCAATTGCTTAGGTTTTGGTCTCTATAGTCTAGGGTTAGCACTTAGAACAAAAATGCCAAAGAAAACATATTGAAAACATTTACAGAAATTAAAATAAGTTAAAATACCGAAAGGGCCAATAAACTCTAAATTCAATTTTAATTAGTTCAAAATTTATTTTGGGACAGAGGTTTCTGATAATATACGTCCTAAGGTTCACAAAAATATTTTATTTACAATTTTTCGAGTTATAAAATTTAAATTGTGTGAAAAATCATCAAACAAGCATATTTAAATTTGAACACAATTTAAATAGTAAAATTTAAATTTGGCAAATGCTAACATAGTCTACATGTTCAGGGCTTTTCAAAAGTCTAAATTTGTCATATTTGGAATTACAGATCTAAAGTTATCCACAAAACAAGATTTACAAATATCTACAAATAACAAGCGTGTGCACGTATCAAAGTGAATTTTCCTTATTCTAAAGTGTTCTACACATCATGCTGATTTCAAAAAGTACAAAATCATCAAATTTGGACTTCCAGAACTAAAGTTATAGATTTTTAAAATTTTGTATTATTTTCTGGAATTTATATTCAGTTTAAATCGAATTTGACCAGGGTTTGACTGGGCGCTGACGCGAGCAGGTGATGTGGCACGCGGTGATTGGTGCTCCGGGAAGGTTGACGCGGCGGTGCTGACTGGGCTAGCGGGATGATGCGGCGAGTTCTGATAGGCCAAAAATGATTAGATAAGTAGTGGGTTTCCGGCCACCCGATCTGGATCCGACGGCAGGGAAGGGAGAGGTGGCTCACCTTGGTGACCTTCCGCCGGAGATGGCTACACGGTGGCGCATAGCGCCGGAGTCTCGAAGGCAGCGATGTTGCAGATGTCCTCATAGCCAAGGGAGGTCACTAGGGGGTGCGGCGTCACACGGCGAGGACGAAGGTGATGGCGGCGCGCTCCCCTGTAACCCGTGTCGACGGCGATGAGCAGGGCCCCGTGGTGTCTGCTCTGGCGAGCTTGGGTTGACGACAACGTGGAGATTCTCTACGCAATTTCGGCGGAAACGGAGATGCACGGTGCCGGAAATGGAGATGTACGGCGGCGGGCTGATGTGACTCCGACGAGCAATTTTGACGGCGTGGACGCGTTCTATTCTAGGGTTTTCGAGGGGAAACCGCGAGGAAGGTCTGGGCTTTATAGGGGTGGTCTCGGGGTATGCCCTAAACACGAAGAAATCGGAGGACGGAATCCTCCCTCATCCGGAAACCGTGACGTGCACGAGAGGTAAGGGAAGGCTGATGTCTTGTCACGCTTGTGTCATACGTGGAGCCCACCGATCAGAGAGAAGGAGAGGGCTGTGCGGCTGGGCTTCTACTAGGCCGAGTGTTCTTTGTGCGCGCGGGGAAAAGGGGAAGGGAGAATGGGCCGGGCCCATGTGGCTGGATGCGCGCACTTTTTTTGTTCTGACTTTTTTTTCTATTTGTTTTTGTTTTAATCATATCTTTTGTTCTATGCTCTAAATAGCCTCAAATAAAATTCTAATTTTTTGTAAAATAAAACCCTTTCCAATGGAAACATTTATGTGATGTTTTATACAAAATTAAAGTTTTATATTTTCAAGATAAACAAATCGACTAATGGTAACTTAGTGTTATTCTCCTGCTATAAAATTAATTAAATGATTATGGTCAAAATACTTTCAGAGACATACAACTTTTCTAATATTGTTTCCTAAATTTAATTTAACTCATCATTTTTATAAGCAAAAAACTTCATGAAAACACTTTATGGTTGGAACTTCGGCGAGGTAATTGAGAAATGATTATAGTTAATTTTGGCTTTAGAAATATTTTATTAATCCAATAATAGAAAGGTGAATTATTATTGTTGAATATAAGTTGAAAACAATTAATTTGAAAACATATTGGTAAGGAAAACATTTATATTATTAAGGTTTGCAAATAAGAAAATATTTTCTTTGCATAATTATCTATTTTGAGGATTTGGGGTTTTAGAAAATAGAGGCATATTTGAATTATCGTTTTCAATGGCATTGGAATAAAAAATAATATTTCCTTTGTGTTGGAGTTTTACTTGTTTTTGGTGGTTTGCTTTAGTGGAAAATAAAAGTTTTAAATTTTTGTGATTTTTGAATGTCTCCAAAAATCAGGGATGTTACAGTGCTTAGGTGAATGGCGACCGGAAACTGTATAATGTCGACTCCTTGGTAAATCGACATTGGCACCTCCACGGCTACGATGACCAAGGTGTTGACGAGGGGATTTTCAAGATGGTCGTGTTTGAAGATCGGGTGGGCTGAGAAGGTATCATCTCGCATGCTCGAGTCGAGTCGAGATTGCCTATTGTCAGCGGCTCTCAATGGAATACTTGCAGAGGTTGGGGAGAAGATGTTGATTCTGCGGTCGTTGTGTACATGGTGTTTTTTGTCTGGCGATGTCCACTTCAAGACTATGTACGTTATGACTATGAGCTGGACGATCGGAGAATTGCAGAAGTACTCTCGGGAAGCTGGGGCGGCGACACAGGATGACTTTGTTCTTGCTGGTGCCTTCGAGCTCCACGTCTTAGTTTCCAGGGTCAAAACCCTAGGTCTAACCTTCATTGGTTGTACCTAGCAGTGGCGGCTCTATAGTCGTTTCCTTGGTGAAGACACTGTCTGGAGATTGGACCTCTCCGGGTGAAAACCCATGATCTAACTACAGTGGTCACACATGGCGACGGTAGCGCTTGTGCGCTGTCACCTTCCTTAAGGCATCGCTTTGGAGAACCTTTCTCGGAGTCGTAAATGGTGGCGGTTTGGTTGTACTGTTGCGAGCCTCTGATCGCTTCAGCGGGGTCTTTTCTTTCTCTTTTTTTTTCTTTTAGCTATGTGCATCCCTAGTGTCTAGACTAGCTCTATACATTATGTTGTTGCAGAGTCTAGGTATGTTTGTATCATCTTGATATTAATAAATTCCCTTTACTAAAAAAATGGATATCGCCCTGATGCTTAAGCGTAACATAATTATCCTCAATAGTAGCTCCGGACATATAATCAACATAAAAAAGCAATACTTCCATCAAGCGTGTCATCTCCAATCCTACTTTTCTTTCAATGAGAATATTCCAATGGTTTTTTAGGTACTTCATTACTTCCTATAGGCTCAAAGCAGGCCATACAATGTTACATGTCAAGGATGTCTCAAAGCGACATGTATGAACAATGGAAAACATGCCAAAAGCCCAAAGACCTATAACTTTGTAGTGCGGTTGATCGTGAGTGTGTGGTGGCGAAATATCAGAAGGGGCAGGTAAGCCGGGTCATGGGCACGGCGTAGAGCCGCATGGCCCGCGGCGTGGTGAGACCGAAGATGTCGTTCATATCGAGCTCCTCTGGCTTCATGCCGTTGGGCAGCTCCCACTTGAACCCGTGCACGAGCTGCGCGATGGCGAACTCCACTGCGAGCTGGCCGAACCCCTGCGCCGGGCATGATCGCCGACCAGACCCAAACGGTACAAACTCATAGCAGCCACCCTTGAAGTCCATCCCCGAAGCCTCCCCCTCCCCATCCATAAACCTCGACGGACGAAAGGTATCAGCATCCTTCCAAGCATCGCTGTCGCGGTTGATCGCCCAAGCATTGACCAAGACACGTGAACCTTTAGGCACTGAGTAGCCACCCACGATGCAGTGTTTGGTGGTCTCGTGGAGGAGCAATGGGAGGGGTGGGTGCATGCGGAGCACCTCCTTGACAACACACTTGAGGAAAGGGAGCTTGTTGAGGTCTGATTCATCCACCATCCGGTCGAGCCCCACAACATCGGCGAGCTCCTGCTGAAGTCGGTGGAGTTCCAATGGGCTACGCATCATCTCGGACATCGCCCACTCGGCTGTGGCCGCCACTGTCTCTGGGCCGCCAAACAACATGTCCTGTGTTCACCATCCATGCATGCAAATCGTCCACATCACAACATATTGTATGGCAGTATAGTAATACCAATAGATTAGTAATTACAAAAATAAGAACCTGATGCTATTATTAAGAAATATACTTTCATCGATTTATTATTTTTACATTTAAATATTATTTAGAGATAATTATTTAAGCTTTCCTAATTAACACCTCGTATGTTTGCTAAAGCTCTTGGGCCGCGAAGATTTTCATCCATTCTATTCCTAGGTCCTTTTCTGAAATCGTAGGAATCTGCATAAACATGGGCTCAATATTTGGTCTGCCGGCCATGGCAACACACGGTTATTGTACTAATGTTTTTTTAAGCTCTTGGGTCACCAAGATTTTCATGTATTATATTCCTAGGTCCTTTTTGAAATCGCAGGAATCTAAATAAATATAAAAACCTGAAATGATGGACCTAGATTCTTGAGTCATACTACCAAAACCAGGTGAATTTCTAAGAAGACGCCCTTCAAATGCTCATATAGAAAATGCATGAACTTTGAGGCAAGGTGTTAGTATTAACACGAGAGAATGGAAGATTAGATTCCAATTTTCATGTCACCATTTTTTCAGAATTTTTTAAACAAATTAGGGGGCTCCTTATATAATATACATATGGGTTTTCTATTCCTCATTCGAGTAGGAGTTTTTTACTTCCAATCCAACAACAATCGATCGAACAACCAACCATAACACAGTGGCAAGAATTCACAATCTTGACTCTAGGAACACAAGGTATATCGTTTTTGTCTGCAATACGCGATTAAGTTATTTCATCACTATGAATATATCCTTTGAGATATATGAACAAAATTTTGAAATCTACTGAGACGTAGTTAATTCTTAGTCGAATGGGACCGAAGATGATCCATGTAAAATACGTGGTATCTATTTTTTCAGCATATTATTATGTCTTTCTTGGCAACTTATAGGAAAACCGAAATATAAGGAAATTTCTTTACCAATATTGGCTTAAACTAGCACGGTGGCTCTCCCAAATGCGAGGGCATCATCAGAAGTTGCTTGAAAGTGTTAAAAAAATACAGATTCATTGATATCACTTTATTTTCCATTATGTGACAATAAAAAAAATTCTACACCTATTCCAAATGTCTTTGTAAACAAAATATCACGTATGCGAGTAACATCTTTGAGAATATAAAATTTGTGGGAAAATAATTATCATGGTATATGTTGAAACACCTCTTAATTGATATTGGATTCGTAAATCGTACTATAGTTTTTACATGATGTTAGATATGTACGGGAGGTTAAGATAGCTGTGATAAAAAAGACAATTAATTAAGATAAAACGGTCTATCCTCATTAATAGTGGGGTCACATTAAACAGTGAGAGATGTTTATTCCTCTTGCATGTCACAATTTGCAATGTTTTCGAAACATGAACAAAGTTGGACTATTGTTTTTATATTAATATACCGCTAAAGATAAATTATTTCTTATAGCATATCTGTTAACATGTTTATACATCAGTAGTCAAAGTTAAAAGTAAGACTTTAACTTTGACAGACTCTTAACTTATCATGACCTTCATTCAATGGTTCTCTACACCTGGGCACATGTATTTTCTGTTTTATGGAAAATGACGATGAGGCTTGGATATTATAGTGCAGGACTCTTAATCGGTTGTCAATTTTACTGCATAATTGGAATGCCATGTTATCTTATGTTGATTTTGTTACATGAGAAAATAATATATATACACAATAGTCCAAATATGTCTACCATACATATCAGGCAATATCAGCCGAAAACAAAATTCATAAGAATTAAGTGCACACTTTTTCTAAAACATTTTATTAAATACAGTCAAAAAAGTGCAAGAAGGTAGTACCATGATCATTGCCTTGACGTTGTGGCGGGTGAAGGGGATGGCGTCCTCTCTGTGCTTCCCGCCGGCTGGGTCCGCCTCGGTGAGTAACACTAGCAGGCCGTCTACGAAGTCGGCGTCAGGGTCGGCGGCGTCCTTGCCGCTACTCATGTGCTCGTCGATGATCTTGTCGATAAACCTATCGAGACCGCCGCGCGCCCTGCGGAGGCGGCGGTCGAAGCCCCGCCGGCCCACCCAGCTGAGCCACGGGAAGAAGTCGCCGATGTGGAACAGCCCCATGAGGCTGGAAAACTCCTGGAGTATCACGACGAACTCGTCCAGCCCTTGGTGGTCGCGTGCGCTGAAGGCGGCGCGGAAGATGACGCTGACGGTGAAGTTGAAGATGAGCTCGCCGAGGTTCACGACCTCGCCGCTGTGCTTGCCGACGGCGCGGGGCAGCGCGCCGTACCCCTCGTGCACCGCGAGCCACGTCTGTGCCCGGCGCCGGCTGAAGATCTTGGTGACGCAGAGCTTCCGCATCTGGCGCCAGTGGGCCCCGTTGTGCGCGAAGGCCATGTCGGAGCGGCCGTAGGTGAGGTAGTGGACGGCCATGGTGGCCGGGCGGTTGGAGAAGGCGCCGTCCTGGGTCTGCAGCACCTCCCGCGCATATTCCGGCGTGGACACGGCGACAACGTGGAGGCAGCCTAGGCGGAGGTGCAGCAGCCCGCCGTACCGCTTCGCCAGTGCTCCTAGGCCGCGGTGGTCCAGCTGGTCCATCAGCGCCATGTTGCCGATGATCGGGCGAGGCCTCGGGCCCGGAGGAAACGGCGCGCGTCCCAGCCCGCGCGTCTGAATGAGGAAGAAGGCCAGCGAGGCGAGGGCGAGGAACACCCAGATTAGTGGATCGTGGAGGCACTCCATGGCAATCTTTGCAAAGTCTGCCATTGATCGATAGTCACAGCCTCACTGCACTGCACTGCAAGCTCGTTGCTACCAGTATGGACATTTTATTCGCCGACCAACTTTCCTTTCTGAGACAAAAGATAACGTGTGGCCCCTGTAGATTTTTGTCTCCCTTCACTTGTTAACTAGCATCGACAGGATTGAGATTCCAGTGATAATGTCGCGCTGTACAAGCCGATCGATCGAATCGCAGCTTTCATACCGTGGCCATGTGATGCTACAGAAATATAATTTTCAGCCCCTTTCTGTACTGTTTCCGATCGATATCTCACAAACTTATAATTACCTTTTCCTTAATTACCCTGAAATAATGTAGACGAACACTCCAACCACCCCACATGCATGCACCGTGTGGACAGACCGATGGTGCAATGCAGCTTTTTACTCCCTCCGTTCAACAATAGATGACTTCCACTTATTTAAATATGGATGTATCTAGACATGTTTTAGTGTTGAGATATATCCATATGTAGACAAATGCAAGTCATTTATTGTTAAACGGAGTGAGTAGATCACAAAATCGGATTAGTTAACCAACTATGTGTGATATAATGACACTAGTACAGATCAGACGGGACTGTCACTGTCCCTTGGACAGAGCCCTCATTGAGAGTTCGAAGGTAGCTTTCCTGAGCCCTCCCGATCCCCTATTGTTAAACCCTAGTTATGAGAGGAATGGTGGAACGATAGATCGGGCAAGGAATCGAGTTTGTATATATTCGAGAACCGGAGTAGTCTATGAGATCACATATACGAATTACAGGAAGTGCGGCCAAAGCCGTTCCATCCAAGCCGAGTCTCACCTCTCTCTCTCTCTCTCTCTCTCTCTCTCTCTCTCTCTCTCTCTCTCTCTCTCTCTCTCTATCTTTGTACTTATCTTACATTCCTCGAACGTTAGTCGTGGAGTCGTGCCGGTAACGTGCGAATCCGGTTGCCAGGCTTTCGTGGGCTTGGGCTAGTTGGTGGGCAGGTAGGCGGGTCATTGAACCCCCCTCTTGAGAACCAGCTTGTCCCCAAGCTGGCGTCGATGGAAAATGCTGGGGAAGAGCTTCGGTGTCTTCCCAAGTCGCCGGCGCTTCAGGCATGTCAGTCCATTGCACCAACACTTGCGAGATCACTGAGACACCAGTGCGACGCATGCGGCGTTGGAGAACCTGAAAGGGCACTTGCAATGCAGCATAAGGAGCAGGAAGATTAGACTGTACCTGCACATGAGTCCCAACAATTCTCTTTAACTGAGAAACATGTATGACATGGTGGATACGGCTGATTGCAGGCAAGTCCGACCGATAAGCAACCTGCCCCACTCGAGCAGTGATACAAAAAGGCCCATAGTACTTGTACACCCATTTCTGATTAGATTGTAACACCACTGAATACTGAATATAAGGTTGCAGCTTGAGAAATACCATGTCTCCCACCTCAAATTCCCTACAAATGTGTTTCTTATCTCCAAATACTTTCATTTTCTGTTGAACTCTTAGTAGTTGCTGCCTCAGCACCTCCTGAACTGTGGATCTCTCATCCAACCAAAACTGCGAATCGGATACTGTGCAAGCATCATCAGGAACAATTCCAAAGTGGCGAGGAGGGTAATTATACAGTACCTCAAAGGGTGTCTTGTTGAGGGTTGCATGCTAGTTCATATTATACCAATACTCAGCCACTGTCAACCAATGTGCCCAACGTTGAGGATAAGCTTGAGCGAAACAGCGCAGATACACTTAAAGTGACTGATTGACTCGTTCCATAGTACCGTCAGTCTGTGGATGTTAAGAAGAACTCATATGCAATTGAGTACCTTTGGGACGAAACAACTCTCTCCAGAATGTGCTTGTAAAGACATGATCGCGATCTGATACGATGGACAGAGGAATACTGTGCAAATGGAATACGTTGTCGAAAAACAAATGTGCTACGGTGCCCGCAAAGCATGGATGGAAGACCATTGTGGCGAAGAAGCCTATTAGCAAAAGTATACCCGTCAATGCCTTCAGGTTTAAGGGCTAGGCTTTCCATTTTGGCCTTAGCTTTTGGGTCTTGCTGATATCCTGTCAAGATGTCATCGTGCCAAGATGAGCTGACTGAAGAAATATCCAGCAAAGTATCACTATTGTCTGGTCGGCGTGACAAAGCATCTACTGTAGAATTCTCAGCACCTTTACGATACACAATGGTGTATTACATCCCAAGCATCTTCGTCAATGCCTCTTGTTGCCATGGGGTGTGCAAGTGTTCGTCAGACAGGCTCGAGAGACTGCGGTCTGCAGTAATGATTCAAAATTCACCATGTTGCAAATAGGGTTGCCACTGATCAATAGCTAGAAGGATAGCCAGATGTTATTTCTCATAGGTTGAAAAGCCACGTGTACATGGGCCTAAAGCCTTACTGACGAAAGCCAGAGGATGCCCATTCTGAAGGAGGACAACCCCAATACCAGATTCAGACGCATCAGTCTCCATAGTAAATGGTTTAGCAAAATCAGGCAGAGACAACACAGGAGCAGTCACCAGGGCCTCCTTGAGAGATTTAAAGGCTTGTTCAGTCAGACTTGTCCATACATACGAAACTCCTTTGATAGCAAGTTCGTTAATTTCTTGGCGAGAATTCCATAGTTTTTCACAAATTTACGATAATAAGAGCCCCATAAAACTGTGCAATTCCTTGATGTTTGAAGGAACATGCCAATCTCTCACTGTAGCTAGCTTAGCCTGGTCTGTAGCAACACCAGAAGCTGACATGACGTGTCCCAAATACGCTATACTCTGTTGGGAAAACTCACACTTGGAAAGCTTTACTTGCCGCTGCTAGTCCTGTAGTTTCTGAAGGACTGATGATAAATGCTCTAGCTGTTCTGCATAGGTACGACTGTAGATGAGAATATCATCAAAGAAGACCAATACAAAATTACGCAGAAACTCTGACAGAGTGGCATGCATGGCACTGAGAAATGTGGCTGGATCCCCATTCAGACCGAAAGCCATTACTTTTAATTCATATTGCCCTTGGTTCTTTTGGAATGGTGTTTTATATTCTTCACCGGGAGCTAGTCAAATTTGATGATAACTAGCTTGCAAATCCAACTTGGAGAACCAACAAGCCCTAGCTAATTCGTCTAATAATTCATCGATGATGGGAACTAGATACTTGCTTTTGATGGTGAGGGAATTCAAGTAACGATAATCAACAACAATTCTCCAAGTGTTATCCTTTTTGCGCACTAGAATGATGGGTGAGGAAAAGGCACTATTGCTTAACTAAATAACCCCACTAGCTTACATCTCACTGATTTGTTTTTCGGTCTCTATTTTTAGTTGTGGAGTATATCTGTATGGCCTCTTATTAATAGGTTGAGCGCCTGGTAGCAATGGTATGAAATGATCACACCATATCCTAGGTGGCAGCCCATCAGGTACAGGAAAAACAGATTAACTTGTCTAGTACTTGTTGAATCTCTGAATTGTAAGAGACAGGTGGCTTGGCAATAGTATGTATCAAGGATAATTCTACTACTGCGCAAGCCAACTGACCTGGTGATACGTCATAAACGTATCTATAATTTCTGATGTTCCATGTTGTTTTATGTCATATGCTACATGTTTTTCTTACACTTTATGTGATTTTTATCGATTTCCTGGACTAACCTATTGACAAGATGCCACGGAGCCAGTTCCCTGTTTTCTGCAGTTTTTAGTTTCATAAAAGTTGTTCTGGAAATATTCTCGGAATTGGAAAATTATAAGCCCGGAAGTCTTAGAATTCCCGAAGGTTGCACAAAGTCTCGAAGAGGCCCTAAGGGGGCCACAGGGGTGGTGTGGGCCACTCGGGCATCCACCTCCATCGCCCTTTTTGCTATTAATTCCTCTTGATACGTCAACCCTAAAAATATACCATTTCGCCCCGAGAAACACCCGAGGTCGCCGTCGTCGTCAACCCGAGTTCGGGAGGGTTCTGGAGCTCACCCCGGCACCCTACTGGGAGGGGAATTCATCACCGGAGGGGTCTACACCACCATGCCCGCCTCCGGAGTGATTCCTGAGTAGTTCATCCTTGGACTACGGGTCCATAGCAGTAGCTAGACGGTTGTACTCTCCACTTTATGCCTCTTATTTGGATCTCGTGAGCTGCCTCACATGATAGAGATCATGCTACATGTTGTGTTTGCTGGGATCCAATGATTATTGAATGCTATGTCTTTTGATTATCAATCTATCATGTTATCTTCATGTGTATGTTATTTATGATCTTGCATGCTCTCCGTTGTTAGTAGATGCTCTGGCTAAGTAGATGCTAGTGACTCCAAGAGGGATTATTTATGCTCGATAGTGGGTTCATGCCTCATTTGCATCTGTGCTCGAGTGGCAGAAACATGACAGATGAAGGATGTGTTGTTGCCATTAGGGAGAAAACAACAATGTTTACTTCGTTTACATTGTTTACATTACACACTTTGCTTATAACGATTATCCGTTTCTTGCAAATTAATACCCAACGTTTGTAAGGATGATATTCGAAGGTTGGATTATTAGTCATAGATGCAGTTGGAGGACGATCTATGTATTTTGTTGTAATGCCCGCATGAATCTCATTGTAATCTTTATGTCATGCATGTTCTTTATCTGTCAATTGCCTAGCTGTAATTTGTTCACCACACATGTTAGCTATCTTTTATGCATGTTCTTTATGTCGTCCATTTTCTCATACTGATAATACACTCAATGTTTCCACTACTTTCACACTGCTTCCACTGTTTTCACACTGCTGCTACTGTTTTCATATTGTTCTCATATTGTTTTTCACACCATACATTTAACCTCTTTGTTATAAGCAAAACCGGTGAGATTGAAAACCTCACTGCTTCGTTGGGGAAAAGTGATTTGATTGTGTTGTGTAGGTTCCACGTTGCTGCTGAACCGGTAATGCGCCCTGCCATCTCAGATGCATCAACCCTTAGAAGTGCTTCTTCCTCCTACTGGTCGATTCAACCTTAATTTCTTTTCTGAGGGAAAACTTGTTGGCACTCTTCACACCTTGCACTTGTGGTCTCCCAATGAGCATGTGTCTACACTCCATCAAGCTTTTCTCGCGATGTTATCGGGGAACAAAGTTTTCAAGAGCATGCAGCCTCCTGTCAAGGCACCATCAAGTTTTCTGGCGCCGTTGTCACGGAAGAAGAGAATTTCTGCAAGGGGAGTATCTCACTTCCAATCTCTTTACTTTGTTTTTGTTTTGCTTAGTTTATTTTATTTTGTCTTGATTGCTTCTCTTTATCAGAATCACAAAAAAATTAGTTCTTATTCTAGCTGTAGTTTTTATCCTGTTTTTAGTCTTGTTAAAATGAATACTCCTGAGAACACTAAGTTGTGTGACTTCACTAGCACCAACAACAATGATATCATTAGCACACCTATTGCTCCACATTCTCCTACTGCTGATTTTATGATATAAAGCCTGCCCTATTAAACCTTGTTATGAGAGATCAATTTTCTGGTGTTAGTACTGATGATGTTGCTGCCCATCTTAATAATTTTGTTGAACTTTGTGAGATGCAAAAATATAACAATGTAGATGGAGATATTATTAAACTGAAATTTTTTCCTTTCTCTTTGAGAGGAAGAGCGAAAGAATGGTTGCTATCTTTGCCTAGAAATAGTATTGATTCTTGGACTAAGTGTAAAGATGCTTTCATTGGAAATATTATCCTCCTGCTAAGATTATATCTTTAAGAAGTAGCATTATGAATTTTAAGCAACTTGATAATGAGCATGTTGCTAAAGCTTGGGAAGGAATGAAATCTTTAGTAAAGAATTGCCGCACTCATGGACTGACTACTTGGATGATCATCCAAACCTTTTATGCAGGTCTGAATTTTTCTTCAAGAAACCTTCTGGATTCAGGTGCTGGAGGAACCTTTATGTCCATTACCTTGGGGTCAGCAACAAAGCTTCTTGATGATATGATGGTAAATTATTTTGACTGGCACACTGAGAGAGCTACAACTGGTAAGAAGGTAAATTCTGTTGAAGAAACCTCCTTTTTGAGTGATAGACTTGATGTTATTATATCTATGCTTGTGAATGACGCGCTCCTATTACTCCAAATAATGTTCCTTTATCCTCTTTGGTTGCTCAAGAAGAGCATGTTGATGTGAACTTCATTAAAAATAATAATTTCAACACCAATGCTTATAGGAATAATTTTGGTAGCAACAATTATAGGCCTTATCCTCCCAATAATAGTAATGCTTATGGAAATTCTTATGGTAATTCCTACAAAAATAATAGAAGTGTACCATCTGATCTTGAAAATATGCTCAAGAACTTTATTAGTACACAAACTGCTTTTAATAAATCTATTGAGGAAAAGTTTGGCAAAATTGATGTTATTGCTTCTAAAGTTGGTTGATGTTGATTTTCTGAAACTAAAGGTTATGCCTCATGATGTTAAAGAAAGCAAAACTTTGAATGCCATCCAAATTCTAATTGATGATAATGTTAGGATGTTAGCTGAATTGCATGCTAGATGGGAAAGAGAAGATGAAATAGCTAGAAAGAATAATATAGCTAATATTTGCACCATTACCACCAATAGTAAAACTGAAGCTTCTCATGCTAGTAAACCTTCTACTATCAATGGTAAAGTAAATGATGTTGGAAATACTCCCACTTCTTCTATTAAAAATGCAAAACTGCCTGAAACTGCTAAAAATGTTCCTCACAAAAGTGATGAAATTTTTAGAAACATGGGAGACAATGGTCCCATTACCTTTGATAAAAATGATCTTTACTTTGATGATTGCAACATAACTGAAGTGATTAAGTTCCTAGAAAGCCTTGCTAGTTGTCCTAATGCTAGTCTATGAATATGGCTTTCACAAAACATATTTCAAATGCTCTTATGCAAATAAGAGAGGATGAATTAAAGATGTGAAGCCTCTATCCCTAGGAAGCTAGATGATGGTTGGGAACCTTTGGAGCACTGTTATTTGGATATCTGTCATATTGATAATGTTAGAAACAAACCTTTGGAGAGAATTGATGATGTTCTTATCATGGTTAATAATAATATTTTCCCTGTTGATTTTGTTTTTATGAATATTGAATGCAATGCTTCTTGTCCAATTGTTTTGGGAAGACCTTTTCTTAGAACTGTTGGTGTTGTTATAGATACGAAAGAGCGGAATATTAAATTTCAGTTCCCACTCAAGAAAGGTATGGAAAACTTTCCTAGAAATAGAATAAAGTTTCCTTTTGATTCTATTATTCAAAAAATTACAATTTGGGTGCTTCTTCACTTGAAAACACTTGATTCTAGTTTTCTGGGCCTAGCTAAAACGCGTTAAAGAAAATCACTTCTTGGGAGATAACCTATGGTTTTATTTTTGCTTTGTTTTTCTCTATTTTCTTTGAGTCAAGGGGTTGTATACTTCTGTAGAAACTCCTTTTATCTTTATTTTCATGTTTTAGTTGTTCCAAGTAAAGCTTCTGACGAAAGTTGAAGTTGGTTTTGGATTTCTGCGCAGGAAACAGATTTCTGCTGTGCACCGTAAAAAATCGTGTAAAATTCAAAAAGATTAGAATGATCTGAAATTGTTTGTTCTTATTCCTCAGCTAATTCCGCAACTTTTTGTTTTTTAATTTTTTCCATCTGAGCAACTTAAGTGCCCCGAAAAAATTCATCTTTACAGACTGTTCTGGTTCTGGCAGATTCTGCCATTTTTCTTGCATTTGCTCTTTTACGATATCAAGTGGATTTCTTTGCTTCACGAAAAATCAGTGGCTGTAGCTAATGTTTAAAAGTATCAATAGCACGTGTGCCCATGCAGAACCCATGAATTATTTGTTGTTGCACTAACCCTCTAATGCGAATTACTCTTTGAGTGTGGTGTGAAGGAAGTTTTCAAGGGTCAAGAGAAGAGGGTGATATAATGTGATCAAGAAGAGTGCAAAGGCAAAGCTTGGGTATTCCCTCGTTGTTCATCCCAGAAAATTATAAGAAGACTCAAGCATCTAAGCTTGGGGATGCCCAAGGCAACCCCTTCTTCATCAACAATTTATCAGGTCACTTGTAGTGAACCTATATTTTTATTCGGTCACATCATATGAAGTTTACTTGGAGCGTCTGTTTGGTTTTATTTTGTTTTCATGTGTTTTCCTTTCTGCAATAATATAGTTGGACCCTAGTATTCTTTGTGTTGGAAAGAGACACGCTCCACTTTTTCGTTTGAATACTTGCTATGCTCGTATTCTTAGTTTTTTTCTAGTTGCTGCAAAATTGCTGTTTAGCTCATGTTTTTCTTGCATCTCTTATTTAGAGCCGTTAGTTTTAGTAATGTTGTGTTAGTACTCTCTTGTTTCATTGCTGCATCTCTTGGAGAGTTTTTGTTTATTATGTAATGCTTGGTGTTGGAAAGCAGTAGTACAGTTTTCGTGCTTATAACGGTGCAAATAGAAGCTTCTATAGACTGTGGCTAGACTTTTTCATGTCATGCTAGATATTATTTTAATTCTCAAGCCTAGTGGTTATTTTTTGTAGCATGGTTTGTCTCAAATAGCTGAGTGTGTTTAATGTGCCTTAAAAAGAATCATGAGTTGTTCTTGTCATTTTGAAGCATCAATTTGTGGTGTTCTCCTTTAAATGTTTTATTTGGTTGACTCAGCGCATGCTTACACCATGTTTATCACTACAAACCTGTCACTTATAGCCTCTATGATAATTTAGTTTTTGAACTTGTAGTACCACTTATGCTTTGATTAATGATGTTTTGTCGCTATGCATGATTATGGCCATTATTGCTCTCTTTATTTTTCGCTCCCAGCCTTTTGCTAGCCTCCACCTGTTCTGACTATGATCTCTACTCGTGCATCCAACTCCCAAAAACGAAAGTTTTCCAAATTTGTCCACCATACCTATCAACATGTGGTATTTAACTATCACTCCAAAGTAAATTGCTCATGTGTTACCTTTAAAACCTTCAAAATCACTCATGTTTTAGCTCATGAGGACGTAAATAGAGAATCTTAATCTCACTTGTTGATTGGACTTTCACACCGTGAACTAGTGGCTTCATCCTCTTATCCAATTGATAGAAGAGCTGGCAGCGGGGTACCTAGTCCCAAAGTAATACAACAAATTCTCTTGACTATTTTCCCCCCTGATTTATCAGTCAAAACATAATTGTGTAAACAAAAGAGAAAGATGGATGACCTTCTACCCAGATGTGTCCTTCTATGGGAGGCGCTCTTGTGAAGTCTAGTTGGCTTGTGATGTACTGTATTTTCTGTTTACTATTTGTTGACATAAGCATACACATCTCTCAAAATTAGACAACCCTCCATGGTATGTGATTGCTGGCAAGCATCCGAGGATTCGGTTAGCCATGGTTTGTGTAAGAAAGGTTGGGAGGAGTGTCAACCATTTTATACCTCTGTTTAATAAAATAAAATCTCTAGCACATGAGTGATCCCTGCTTCCCTCTGCGAATGGGCCTTTCTTTTACTTTTATGTTGAGTCTCCATCTTCTAACTTTATGCACAGTTGAGATAGCATGGTTGCCATTCTGAGTTTAATGTGCATTTATCCTCGAAACATTATTAATTGATTCATTATGTGTTATTGTTTGTTCTCTAATTATTTGTTCTAGTCTTCCTCGTAAACTTTCAAGGTGTCCTGGCATTTATGTTTTGCCCCACTTTTAAGGACAAGTGAATATCACTCTGCTATGTTATCTCTATGCTTGAAACAAACGTATAGCTTTCAAGTGCATTATTATTAATGATCTTTTATTTGTGTTGCTTCTCATGATGCAAGGTTATTTCTATGCTTTATTGTCAGAATTTTATTTATCATCCTTGTGTTAAAGTTCTATGATCTCATCTATGCTTATGCTTTTACAATTTAGATGATCAAGTTCATGTTGGTAGCATGTCACCTCAGAAATTATGTGTTTTTATCATTTACCTACTCGAGGACGAGTAGAAACTAAGATTGGGGATGTTGATACGTCATAAACGTATCTATAATTTCTGATGTTCCATGTTGTTTTCATGCCATATGCTACATGTTTTCCTTACACATTATGTTTTTTTTATCGATTTCCTGGACTAACCTATTGACAAGATGCCACAGAGCTAGTTCCCTATTTTCTCCTGTTTTTAGTTTCAGAAAAGTTGTACTGGAAATATTTTCGAAATTCGAAAATTCGAAGCCCGGAAGTCTTAGAATTCCCGAAGGTTCCACGGAGTCCCAAAGAGACCCGAAGGGGGGAAACACCATAGGGCGTCGTGCCCCCTGGCCGCGCCTGGGGATGGTGTGGGCCCCTCGAGCATCCACCGCCATCGCCCTTTGGCCTATTAATTCCCCCCATACGTTAACCCTAAAAATATACCATTTAATCCCGAGAAACACCCGAGGTTGCCGTCATCGTCAACCCGAGATCGGGAGGGTTCTAGAGCTCACCCCGGCACCCTGCCGGGAGGGGAATTCATCACCGGAGGGGTCTACCAACTATGCCCGCCTCCGGAGTGATTCCTGAGTAGTTCACCCTTGGACTACGGGTCCATAGCAGTAGCTAGACGGTTGTACTCTCCACTTTATGCCTCATATTTAGATCTCTTGAGCTGCCTCACATGATCGAGATCATCTATTAATGCTACATGTTGTGTTTGCTGGGATCCGATGATTATTTAATGCTATGTCTGTTGATTATCAATCTATCATGTTATCTTTGTGTGTATATTATTTATGATCTTGCATGCTCTCCTTTGTTAGTAGATGTTGTGGCCACATAGATGCTAGTGACTCCAAGAGGGAGTATTTATGCTCGATAGTGGGTCCATGCCTCCTTTGCATCTATGCTCGAGTGATAAAAACGTGACAGATGGAGGATGTGTTGTTGCCATTAGGGAGAAAACAACAATGTTTACTTCGTTTACATTGTTTACATTACACACTTTGCTTACTGCGATTATCTGTTGCTTGCAACTTAATACCCTACGTTTGTTCAGATGATATTCGAAGGATGGATTATTAGTCATAGATACAGTTGGAGGACGATCTATGTATTTTGTTGTAATGCCCGAATGAATATCATAGTAATCTTTATGTCATGCATGTTATTTATCTGTCAATTGCCCAGCTATAATTTGTTCACCACGCATGTTAGCTATCTTTTATGGAGAGACACCTCTAGTGATCTGTGGACCCCGGTCCATTTTCTCATACTGATAATACACACACTGTTTCCACTGCTTTCACACTGCTTCCACTGTTTTCACACTACTTCTACTATTTTCATACTATTCTCGTATTGTTTTCCACACCATACATTTAATCTCTTTGTTATGAGCAAAACCGGTGAGATTGAAAACCTCACTGCTTCGTTGGGGCAAAGTGATTTCACTATGTTGTGTAGATTCCACGTTGCTGCTGAACTGGTAGTGCGCCCTGGCATCTCAGTTGCATCAACTTTCAGAAGTGCTTCTTCCTCCTACTGGTCGATGCAACCTTGGTTTCTTTTCTGAGGGAAAACTTGCTGCTGCACTCTTCACGCCTTGCGGTTGGGGTCTCCCAACGAGCGTGTGTGTCTACACTCCATCACCTGGCAACATAATATGCAATGTAATTATTTGCCCTTTATAATGGAATGATATCCACTGTTCCTGCTAGTACACATGCATAGGACTGTTGCTTGCTATCGAATCAAGGCCTAGAATTACTTCATAGGTCCCTAGAGCAACAAATTTGAAACTGGTCTCTAATGCTTGCAGAGTTGATGAAGTTTTTGGAAACCCCAAGAGGAGAGTGTGATGAGAAAGCGGCGAGAATTTCCCTCAGTTAAGAACCAAGGTTAACAATCCAGTAGGAGGAAGAGGATCTCAGGAAGGTTGATGCCACTGACGGTGGTGCTGGCTCTTCACCGGTGTCAGCAACAACGTGGAACCTGCTGACACGTCTCCAACGTATCTATAATTTCTGATGTTCCATGTTGATATTATGCCAATTGCTACATGTTTTCCATATGTTTTATTACGTTTGCTTATGTTTTCTAGGACTAACCTATTAACAAGATGCCACAGAGCTAGTTCCCTGTTTTCTGCTGTTTTTAGTTTTAGAAAAGTTGTTTTGGAAATATTCTCGGAATTGGAAAATTCGAAAGCCAGAAGTCCTAAAAGTTCCGGAAGCGTCCAGAAGTCCCGAAGAGCCCCGGAGGGGGCCCACAGGGTGGCCACACCATGGGGTGGCGCGGGTCCCCCTGGTCACGCCACCTAGGGTTGTGGGCCCCCTGGCCACCTCCCGGCATCGCCCTTTCGCCCATATATACTCCCCGATGCATAAATCCTAGGGGAATCAACCTTTTCCACAAAATACATCTGTAGCTCCGTCGCCGCCACCGACAAGTTTCGGGGGATAGATCTCTGTTCTGGCACCCTGCCGGGACGGGGAAGTGCCCCCGGAAGCCATCTCCATCGACTCCACCGCCATCTCCATCGCCGTTGCTGTCTCCTATGATGAGGAGGGAGTAGTTCTCCCCCGAGGCTAAGGGCTCTACCGGTAGCTATGTGGTTCATCTCTCTCTTCCATGGTGTGATCTTTATGTGATCATGAGCTTTGTAATCTAGTTGAATATGTAGATTGATCTTCATATGTTGTGCTACTCAAGTGGTTTTATTGTCTCCGTAAACACTTTGATCACGGGGCAAAGGTGGCAATGTGTGCTCTTTGTGGTTTAGCATGATATTTATATCTTGTGTTGGAAGGTTAACCTATGAAATTGTGGCATTTATTTACTAATTTATGGCGCTCGTAGTGACATTGGGGTGTCCTAGAGAGGGAATCTAGACTTGAGGAGTGTTGTTAAAGCCCTACGCAATGATTAGTGTTCTTTATTCGACCGGAGAGTGGTTCGGAGTAGCATAGTTAACATATGATATTTATGCATTAAATTATGTGAGCATTGTTGATAGTGCCCTCTAGTGAAAGTAGGGGCCATAGGCCTTATTTCCAAGCATTGAAACACCGTTTTCCGCCTGTTCTGCTACATGTTTGCTTGCTGCCATTTTTATTTCAGACTGCTATTATCACTTATTAGCATCCATATTACTTGTATTTTACTCTCTCTTCGCCGAACTAGTGCACCTATACAACTGACAATTGTATTAGGTGTGTTGGGGACACAAGAGACTTCTTGTATCTTAATTGCAGGGTTGCTTGAGAGGGATATCTTTGACCTCTACCTCCCTGAGTTCGATAAACCTTGGGTAATCCACTTAAGGGAAACTTGCTGCTGTTCTACAAACCTCTGCACTTGGAGGCCCAACACTGTCGACAAGAATAGAAGCGTGCGTAGACATCAATCTATTTTCTGGCACCGTTGCCGGGAGGTAAGGTAAAAGGTACTCACATCCTTTGTGAGTGCTCGAAGTTATTTCTTTTAGATTCTGCAATTAAATATTTTTGTTTCTTGTTTTCACTAGTTAGGCTTAATGGAAAACAACAAAAATATGAGAGAGCTTTATAATCTTTATCTTGAGTTAGGACATGAAGTGTTTGAAGAGAAAATTAAAAAACCTATGGAGCTTTATTTGCATGCTAGTAACAATGTTATTAGTATGAATTATTTGAACACCATGATTGCTAATGCTATGGAAAAGTCTAAGCTTGGGGAAGCTATTTTATATGAAAATTATCTTTTTAGTTCCCCAATCACGGAGGATAAAATTTGCTTTGATGATGAGCCTATGCCTGTTACATATAGTAGTGATCATGATTGGGAAAAACACACTACTTTTGATATTGAAAATGATGATATAGAAAGCTCTAAACTTGTGGATGATGTGTTTCAAAATCCTTTTGCTACTGATGATTATATGCTTGATACATCTCCTCCTAGTAAAAATGATGATATGTTTACAAATGAACACATTTTGGAGGATAACTATTCTATTGCTTATGATGATATTATTCTTCCTATATATGATGATTACAATGATGAATATGATATTTTCAGTCCACCTACTATTGAGGAGAAAAATTATTTTGATGATACTATGCCTCCTATATTTGATCATTATGGTGATGAGAATAATAACGATAGCTATTTTGTTGAATTTTCTCCCACTGCTATTAATAGGAATGACTATGCTTATGTGGAGAGTAATAATTCTTTTATGCATGTGGCTCATGATAAGAATGTTTTATGTGATAGCTATATTGTTAATTTTATTCATGATGCTACTGAAAGTTATTATGAGAGAGGGAAACATGGTTTTATGCATCTCAACAATATTAAGTTCCCCTTTATGTTGAAATTTTTGGTGTTGCACTTATTTTGTCTTCCTATGCTAGTCACTTTGTGCTTCGTTGACTTGTTTTTCTACAAGATTCTTTTTCATAGGGAGTGGGTTAGACTTAAATGTGTTTTATATTTGATTCTTTATGCTCTCTTATTTTGCTTCAACTCTTATTATTATGTGAGCATCTTTTAAAAATCATTGTGCCTAGCTGAAAGGCATTAAAAGAAAAGCGCTACCGGGAGACAACCCGTTTTATTTCTCTGTTTTCGACCTGTTTTCCTTTGTTTTCTTTTGTGTGCTTTGCGCCTGGGTGCTGTATATTTCCTTAGCAACCCTTATGTATCTTTTATTTTGTGTTTTTGTTGAGCCATGTAAAGCCTCTAGTGGAAAGTTGAGGCTATAATTCGGATTTCTGCGCAGAAAACAGATTTGTGATGTCCACTGTTAATTCCGTTAAAAATCACAGAAAATTCAAAATGACCTGAGGTTTTTTTGCTTAATACTGAGTTATATACGCAAATTTTCTTATAAGACCACTTTTTGATTTGAGAAACAGAATATTTTTGAAAAAATCGATCTTTACCTGTTGTTCTGTTTTGACATATTTCTCCCATTTATCGCATTAGCATCTTAATCTCTTTCTTTTGGTGTTCTTTTGAGAAAAAGTGTTTTGAAAGAAGTTGTGACAGTATCTAATGTGTTTTTAAGTGTTATACTTGTGTTTAAACTGAACCATGTGAATTTATTATTTCAAGTGCACTAATGTTGCTAATGAAGATTGTGAGAATTTTGGTGTGAAGGAAGTCTTCAAGGGTCAAGAGAAGAGGATGATATGATGTGATCAAGAAGAGTGAAAAGCCTAAGCTTGGGGATGCCCCGGTGGTACATCCAAGCAAATTCCAAGAAGACTCAAGCATCTAAGCTTGGGGATGCCCAAGGCATCCCCTTCTTCATCAACAAATTATCAGGTCACTTCTAGTGAAACTATATTTTTATTCGGTCACATCTTATGTGATTTACTTGGAGCGTATTTTATTTTTGTTTTCAGTTTGTTTGGTTTTCTTTTCTGTAATAAATGGTTGGTTCTTATCATACTTGTGTGGGAGAGAGACACGCTCCGTTTTCATTGCTTAGAACACTCTAGTTTTCATTCTTATTATTCTGTGAGTGTTCACTTTTTGCTAGTACTGTGTTTAGCCTTTGTTTTCATGCATCTCTTATTCAGAGCTATTAGATTTTGTAGTTAGGTGGTTCTCATATATGTGCTTTGTTGGGAATAGAAATACTTATGGGGTAGTTGGTATAGTGGAAAAATTTGCATGGTCTTGTAGATCACTAAACTGCTTCACTTGAATCAATTCTGTTGTTTTGCGATATTAATTTGCTTAATGGATAAATGGGAAGGACTAGTAAGTATAAAATTTTAATGGTTGGTATAAGAAACTTGAAACTTTGCCACAGTTAAATTACCAGCTGATAGAAACAATGGTATATGATTGCTACGAGTGATACATTTCCGATCGGCCTTTTGTTACGCGCTACGGTCGGGGTAGCTAACAGTGACTTGTCACTTCCACGGACCCTCTTGGAGTGATTTGCAGTTTGCCTTGTAAGATGATTTGCTTGCTGTAATCTTTTAACTCGTGAGTCTATGTTGAGGATCCTGGCACTTCCACCATCCATATTTGCTAGCCTCTTCGGTATTGTGCATTTCCCTTTCTCACATTGAGAGTTGGTGCAAACTCCGCCAGTGCATCCAAATCCTGTGGGAGGACTTTGCTCTCCTACACATAAGCCTATATACTCTTCCTCAAAACAGCCACCATAGCTACCTATCATGGCATTTCCATAGCCATTCCGAGATATATTGCTGCACAACATCCACCTCCATTATGTTACTTCAGGATGAGCTTCTTGGTTATTTATGCATACTGCTACACTGGCAGGAGCATGCAGTTAGAGACATCAGAGATATTTATTTATGAGTTATGAGTACTAAAAGTGTGATGATTCATTGTAATATAGGATGTTTCCCCTACCGGTGAGGATATATAAAATAAAATAAAATGAAAAAGCCCATCAAAAAGGGCCAAAGAGAGAGGGGGCGCATCACTATCCTTTATACCACACTTGTGATTCATGTTTAGCACCAATACTTCAGTTTGGAGAGAGTTTTCATATTATCATTCATTCATAACAATGTGGGGAACTTTACATTATAGAACTTTGCTTGTATATTCCAATGATGAGCCTCCTCAAATGAGCTCTAGGTCTTCATGAGCAAGCAATTTGGATGCACCCCCACTAGTTCCATTGGAGAGCTTTCATACACTTATAGCTATATGTGCATCCGTTGTGTGGCAATCCCTACTCCTTGCATAGCTTTGGTTGTAAGACTTTCTCTTATCTAATGAACACTTTCAGCTTTGTAAGCCTTTCTTCCATTGACCTTCCAAAACCCCCATAATGTTCTCTTTGCCATAACATCCCGGTGCCAGGGACCAACGCAGAACACTTGCTTGTTTTTAGTGCGCAAGTAGTTTAAGATTCAAGCATTGCATCGTGTGGAAAGCTTGACTTGATCCTAACAGGGGTTGTGAAGATCGTTTGACGTGCATGATACTGTTGTTCTTGAAATCTTAAATCATCTCTAATAAACTTTGCACGGTTGATAGTATTTTAGTATTGATTCATTAAAAGTTTTACTTCTTTCTTCTTTGTTTATGCATTACTTGTTGATATCAAATATAGATCACAGCTTTAGTTCATTTGATCCTATTTTACATGCTCTACTTTACATATTATGATCAATATTATGTGGTAGCATATCACCTCAGAAATTATTTTGTTCTGTCGTTTACCTACTCGAGGACGGGTAGGAACTAAGCTTGGGGATGCTTGATACGTCTCCAACGTATCTATAATTTCTGATGGTCCATGTTGATATTATGCCAATTGCTACATTATTTCTGTATGTTTTCCTACGTTTTCTTATGTTTTCCGGGACTAACCTATTAACAAGATGCCACAGAGCCAGTTCCCTGTTTTCTGCTGTTTTTAGTTTCAGAAAAGTTGTTCTGGAAATATTCTCGGAATTGGAAAATTCGAAAGCCAGAAGTCCTAAAAGTCCCGGAAGCATCCAGAAGTCCCGAAGAGCCCCGGAGGGGGGCCACAGGGTGGCCACACCATGGGGTGACGCGGGTGCCCCTGGTCGCACCACCTAGGGGTGTTGCCCCCCTGGCCACCTCCCGGCATTGCCCTTTCGCCCATATATACTCCCCAATGCATAAACCCTAGGGGAATCGACCTTTTCCGCAAAATACATCCATAGCTCCGCTGCCGCCACCGACAAGTTTCGGGGGACATATCTCTGTTCTGGCACCCTGCCGGGACGGGGAAGTGCCCCCGGAAGCCATCTCCATCGACTCCACCGCCATCTCCATCGCTGTTGATGTCTCCTATGATGAGGAGGGAGTAGTTCTCCCCCGGGGCTGAGGTCTCTACCGGTAGCTATGTGGTTCATCTCTCTCTTCCATGGTGTGATCTTTATGTGATCATGAGCTTTGTAATCTAGTTGAATATGTAGATTGATCTTCATTTGTTATGCTACTCAAGTGGTTTTGTTGTCTCCGTAAACACTTTGATCACGGGGAAAGGTGACAGTGTGTTCTCCGTGTGGTTTAGCATGATATTTATATCTTGTGTTGGAAGGTGAACCTATGAAATTGTGGCATTTTTTACTAATTTATGGCGCTCGTAGTGACATTGGGGTGCCCTAGAGAGGGAATATAGACTTGAGGAGTGCTGTTAGAGCCCTACGCAATGATTAGTGTTCGTTATTCGACCGGAGAGTGGTTTGGAGTAGCATAGTGAAGATATGATATTTATGCATTCGATTATGTGAGCATTGTTGAGAGTGTACTCTAGTGAAAGTAGAGGACCTAGGCCTTATTTTCTTGCTGCCATTTTTATTTCAGACTGCTATTATCACTTATTATCATCCATATTACTTGCATTTTACTCTCTCTTCGTCGAACTAGTGCACCTATACAACTGACAATTGTATTAGGTGTGTTGGGGACACAAGAGACTTCTTGTATCTTAATTGCAGGGTTGCTTGAGAGGGATATCTTTGACCTCTACCTCCTTGAGTTCGATAAACCTTGGGTAATCCACTTAAGGGAAAGTTGCTGCTGTTCTACAAACCTCTGCACTTGGAGTCCCAACAATATCTACAAGAATAGAAGCATGCATAGACATTACCTGCACACAACACAACCAAAATACTTTGTCCCAACGGTACAGTGAGGTTGTCAATCTCACCGGTCTTGCTGAAAACAAAGATTAGACGTATAGTGTCGAAAATGATGTATGCTTGCAGTAAGTAAAGAAAGCAGGAAATCGTTTTGGTTTGTTTAACAGTGTGGAAAAATGGACCGGGGTTTATAGGTTCACTAGTGGTGTGTCTCCATAAAAGATTGAATGCTGGGTGAACAAATTACAGTTGGGCAATTGACAAATAGAGGTTGCACCGTAGTGCACATATATGACATGAAGACTACTATGATATTTAGTGCGGGCATTACAACAATATACATAGACCGACATCCATACGCATCTATGACTAATAATCCACCCTTGGGTTATCATCCGAACCCCATTAGGTATTAAGTTGCAAGCAACAGATAACTGCATTAAACAAAGTGTGTAATGTAAGCAATGAATATGCACGAGGGAACTGTCACCGCTGTTTTCTCCCTAATGGCAACATCACATCCTCCCCCTTCACGTTTCTGTCACTCGAGCAAGGAGGTGAGGAGGCATGAACCCACTATCAAGCATAAATACTCCCTCTTGGAGTCACTAGCAACTACTTGGCCAGAGCAACCACTAGCAACGGAAATCATGCAAGATCAAAAATAGCATATGCAAATAAATACTATAATCAACTTAGCATAAGTTCAATATTCATCGGATCCCAACAAACACAGCATATAGAATTACATAAGATCAATCTCGATCATGATAGGCATCTCACGAGATCTAAACATGGAGGCATATGAGGAGAAGACAACCATCTAGCTACAGCTACGAACCTGTAGTCCAAGGATGAACTACTCACGCATCACTCCGGAGGCAGGCATGGTGATGTAGAAGCCTCCGGTCATGATCTCCTCTCCGGCAGGGTGCCGGAAACAGCTTCAGAACCCCCCTGATCTAGGGTTGACGGTGACGGCGGCTGCGGAACTTTTCGGGGATTTTTTATCAGGTGTTTAGGGTTTTCCATCCGTGGGGATTAAATAGGAGAAAGGGCAAATGCGGTGGAGCTCCAGGGCCTCCACAACCATAGCTGGCGAGGCCAGGGGGCCGTACCACCCTATGGTGTGGCCCCCTGGTGCCCGTCTTCGACTCCTCTTCGGTGTTCTGGATGCTTCCGGGGAAAATAGGCACTTCGGGCTTTGTGGGGTCCAATTGCGAGAATGTTTCCAGAACAACTTTCCTGAAACAAAAAATAGCAGAAAACAGGGAACTGGCACTTGGCGTCTTGTTAATAGTTAGTCCCGGAAAACCTATAAAAATTCTATAAGTAAGGGAGAAAACAAGTAGCAGTTGACATAATATGATCATGGAGGATCAGAAATTATAGATACGTTGGAGACGTATCAAGCATCCCCAAGCTTAGTTCCTACTCATCCTCGAGTAGGTAAACGATAAAACAATAATTTCTGAGGTGACATGCTACTAACGTAAACTTGATCGATCTAATGTAAAAGCATATGCATGATGAGATCATAGAACATCAAACACAAAGATGATAAATAAAATTTTAATAACAAAGCATAGCAATTACTTTGCATCACGGAGAGTAACTCAAATAAAGGATCATGAATAATAATGCAAAGAAAGGTAAACGTTTGTTTTAGGTATAGAGAACGCATGGCAAAGTGATATTTCACTAGTCCTTAAGAGTGGGGAAAAACATAAATGCCAGGACACCTTCAAAGTTCATGAGGAAGACTAGAAAAAATAATTTAAGAAAAAATAATATCACATCATGAAGTAATTATTGATGTTTATGGGACAAATGCACATAGAACTCAGAATGACAAAAATGCTCTCTCAACTGTGCATCAAGTTAGAAGAGGACAAACATAAAAAGTAAAAGAAAGGCCCTTCGCGGAGGGAAGTAGAGATCACTCTGTGGAGATTTTATTTTATTAACAGGGTATTAAAGTTTGACACTGAGTGTCTATATTTTGGGAGATGTATGCTAATGTCAACGAATGGTAAACAGAAAATACAGTACGTCACAAGCCAACTGGTTTCCCAAGAGAGGCTCCCATGGTGAAGGCCGCGACTGGTGTAGAAGGTCATCCCTCTTTCTCTTTTGTTTACACAATTATGCTTTGACTGATAAATCAGGGGCAAAAATAGTGAAGAGAATTTGTTTGCATTAATTTGGGGTTGGGCACCCCGCTGCCAGATCTTCTATCATTTGGATAATCGGATGAAGCCACTAGTCCAGGGTGTGAAATCCAATCAAAAAGTGAGATAAAGATTCTCTATTTACGTCCTCATGAGCAAAAACAGGAACATAAAGCAGGAGTAATTTTGAAGGTTTTAAAGGTAACACATGAGCAATTTACTTGGAGTGGCAGTTAAATACCACATGTAGGTAGGTATGGTGGACACAATGCGAAAAACTTTGGTTTAAGGGAGTTTGGATGCACGAGTAGAGCTCATACTCAGTACAGGTGGAGGCTAGTAAAAGACTGGGACCGACAAATCAAGAGAGCATAAGAGCCATAATCATGCATAGTGACATAAGCATCATTAATTAAAACATAAGCATTATCAAAAGTTCAAAAACTAAGTGGTCATGGAGGCTATTAGTGACTGGTTTGTAGTCATAAACATGGTGTGAGCATGCGCCAAGTCAACCAAATAAAACATTCGAAAGAGAATACCATATATTGATGCTTTACTATGACAAGAACAACTCATGAATCTTTCTAGACATTGTAAACACTCTTAGCTATTTCAGTCTAATCATGCTACTCAATAACCACAAGGCTTTAAAACTAAAATAACATTTGGCATGAAAAAGTCCTAGCCACAGTCTATACATGCTTCTACTAGCGCTGTTATAAATTCTACTTCAAGCAGCAGTTTTCTTTCTCCCAACAAGCACCATACAAAATATGCTGTAACAAAAATACTCTTTATGATACAGCAAGAAAACATGAGAGTAATCACATAACACTACTAAAACTAACAGCTCTAATAAGAGATGCATGCAAAACAGGAGCTAAATAAATGCAGCAGCTAGACAGAGATTATGAATACAACGTATTCTCATAAAAAAGCGGAGCGTGTCACTCTCCAATAAAAGAATGCTGGGGTCCAACCAAGCTTATTGAAAAAGTAAAAACAAACTGAAAGCAAAAACAAAAACAAACTGAAAACAAAAATAAAAGACGCTCCAAGTAAAGCACATAAGATGCGACCGAATAAAAATATAGTTTCACTAGTAGTGACCTAATAATTTGTTGATGAAGAAGGAGATGCCTTGGGCATCCCCAAGCTTAGACGCTTGAGTCATCTTGGAATTTCCTGGGTTGTACTACCGGGGCATCCCCAAGCTTAGGCTTTTCGCTCTTCTTGATCACATCATATCATCCTCTTCTCTTGACACTTGAAAACTTCCTTCACACCAAACTTCTCACAATCTTCATTAGCAACGTTAGTGCAATTGAAATAATAAATTCACATGGTTCAGTTTCAACACAATTCTAACACTCAAAAACACATTATCTACTTTAACAACTTCTTTTAAAACTCTTTTTCTCAAAAGAACACCAAAAGAAAGAGATTAAGATGCAAATGCGATAAATGGCAGAAATCTGTCAAAACAGAACAGCAGGTAAAGATCAAAAATTTCAAAACTCTTCGGTTGCTCAAATAAAAAAGTAGTAAACTAAGAAAAGTTGCGTATAGAACTCAGGATTAAGCAAAAAAAAAACTCAGGTCATTTTGTATTTTCTGTGATTTTTTACGGAATTAACAGTGGACAGTAGAAATCTGTTTTCTGCGCAGAAATCCGAAATATAGCCTCAACTTTCCACTAGAGGCTTTACTTGGCTCAACAAAAACACAAAATAAAAGATACAACGGGGTTGCTAAGGAAATAGACAACACCCAGGTGCAAAGCACACCAAATAAAATGAAATAAAATGGGTTGTCTCCCGGTAGCGCTTTTCTTTAACGCCTTTCAACTAGGCATAAAAGGCAAATATGCTCAGATAAGATATATGAATTATGAAAAAGAGAGCATCAATAAGCAAGTATAAAACAAATTTAAGTCTAACCCACTTCCTATGCATAGGGATCTTGTAAAGTAATAAATTAAAGTAGCTCAAACTAGAAATCATGGGTAAGGTAGAACAAGAGCAACTTCAAAACTTTCAACAAAAAGAGAGGTGTATTAGTAACATGAAAATTCCTACAACCATATTTTCCTCTCTCATAATAATTTTCAGTAGCATCATGAACAAACTCAACAACATAATTATCACATACAGCATGTTTGTCATGGTCTAAAAGCAGAAAATTCATATCAAGCTCAAAAATAGTGGGATCAAAATTTAAAATCAGCTCCTCTTTTTTTCCACTTTTAGCAATAGCAAAGCAAGATGATTGATCACTCATAAAAGGTATAGGACACATTATAGAAATCTATTTTCAGTAGCATCATAATTTATAACATCAAGTAACATAGGACCATCATCAAGAGCATTATCCTATAAACTATCTAAGCAAACTTCCTCATTATCATGCATATCAATAATTGGAATAAATAGAGGATTCTCATAGGATTTATCAAAGTAGCATGGATTATCATAAATAATAGTAGCAATATCATTCTCAAAAGTTTCATTCATAGTAGTATCAAGATCACAAGTATAGAAAGTATCAATTTTATCAAATAATGTATGAGTTAAAGAGTTACTATCATTGGGAGGTAGACATGGGTAGCTCCATTCTTCCTCCTCTTGATCATCACTCTCCTCCTCTTTTTCATCCAATGAGTTTCCAGATTCAGAAATTTCTTCTTCAATAGGCTCCTGCAAGGCATCAGTTACTTCCTTAGGTTGAGAGAATTTATTAAGATACTCCATTATGTAGTAATTACAATCCTTGTAATTATCAAAGCAATATTCAAGTATAGCATAAATCTCATATTTATAAGTTATATCATCAATACTTTCAAGTAAATAGGCAATTTCGAATGCACCCTTCCAAGCAATAAATTCTTCAATTTGTTCCACATCATATAATTCATAATTTCCCTTAACATAAGAATATATGGTAACATCATAATTATACTCACATTGAAAAGGGAGGTGTTTATACCTCCTACAGCAGCAAGATTTATCAAAGCAATAGGTAACATGATAAGTAGAGCACAAGTTTTTCGCATAGTCATGCAGTTTATTAATTTGCTCCCATAAGTGTATCCCTTTTTGTGACAAGCGGTGTTCCTTATAATATTTTTGTTGTTCATCCGTGAACCCACCTTGCCTAAAAGAACTAGTTTCAAAGACATCAAACAATGATTTCAAGCATGATAAATAAAAAATAGCAAGAGAATGCTTCACTTGAAAATACTTGAGTTGCTTTCTATGCTATAAAGTAAACTGATTTTTTTGTGTTTTTGCTACAGAGAAGAAAAACAAGATAAAAAAATAAAAACAAGGCAATAAGCAAAATAAAGAGGTTGAGAGGGAGAGACTCCCCTTCCCAGAAGACTTCTTCCTCCCCGGAAAAGGCGCCATAAATTCCTTGATGCTTGTAGAGTTGATGAAGTTGTTGGAAACCCCAAGAGGAGGGTGTGATGAGAAAGCGGCAAGAATTTCCCTTAGTTAAGAACCAAGGTTATCAATCCAGTAGGAGGAAGAGGATCTCAAGAAGGTTGATGCCACTGACGGTGGTGCTGGCGCTTCACCGGTGTCAGGAACGACGTGAAACCTGCACACAACACAACCAAAATACTTTGTCCCAACGGTACAGTGAGGTTGTCAATCACACCGGTCTTGCTGAAAACAAAGATTAGACGTATAGTGTAGAAAATGATGTATGCTTGTAGTAAGTAAAGAAAGAAGGAAATAGTTGTGGTTTGTTTAACAGTGTGAAAAAATGGACCGGGGTTCATAGGTTCACTAGTGGCGTATCTCCATAAAAGATAGCATGCTGGGTGAGAAAATTACACCTGGGCAATTGACAAATAGAGGTTGCACCGTAGTGCACATATATGACATGAAGCCTACTATGATATTTAGTGCGGGCATTACAACAATATACATAGACCGACATCCATATGCATCTATGACTAAGAATCCACCCTTAGGTTATCATCTAAACCCCCTTAGGTATTAAGTTGCAAGCAACAGATAACTGCATTAAACAAAGTGTGTAATGTAAGCAATGATTATGCACACAGGCACTTTCACAGTTGTTTTCTCCCTACTGGCAACAGCACATCCTCCCCCTTCACGTTTCTGTCACTCGATGAAGGTGGTGAGGAGGCATGAACCCACTATCAAGCATAAATACTCCCTCTTGGAGTCACTAGCAACTACTTGGCCAGAGCAACCACTAGCAACGGAAAGCATGCAAGATCACAAATATCATATGCAAATAAAGACTGTAATCAACTTGGCATAAGCTCAATATTCATCGGATCCCAGCAAACACAACATATAGAATTACATAAGATCATTATCGATCGTGATAGGCAGCTCACGAGATCTAAACATGGAGGCATAGGAGGAGAAGAAAACCATATAGCTACAGTTACGAACCCGTAGTCCAAGGATGAACTACTCACGCATCACTCTGGAGGCAGGCATGGTGATGTAGAAGCCTCCGGTGATGATCTCCTCTCCGGCAGGGTGCTGGAAATAGCTTCAGAACCCCCTGATCTAGGGTTGATGGTGACGGCGGCTGCAGAACTTTTCAGGGATTTTTGATCAGGTTTTTAGGGTTTTCCATCCGGGGGGATTAAATAGGTGAAAGGGCAAAGGCGGTGGAGCTCCAGGGGCCTCACACCCATAGCTGGCACGACCAGGGGGCCGCGCCACCCTATGGTGTGGCCCCCTGGTGCTCGTCTTCGACTCCTCTTCGGTGTTCTGGATGCTTCCGGGGAAAATAGGCACTTCGGGCTTTGTGGGGTCCAATGCCGAGAATGTTTCCAGAACAACTTTTCTGAAACCAAAAACATCATAAAACAAGGAACTGGCACTTGGCATCTTGTTAATAGGGTAGTCCCGGAAAACGTATAAAAATGCTATAAATAAGGGAGAAAAGTAGCAATTGACATAATATGATCATGGAGCATCAGAAATTATAGGTACGTTGGAGACGTATCGGTCTCAAACTCATACCCTTCACACAGCCAAGGACAAGCAATAATACCTTTATCACACATAAGAAGAGCACCATCATCAATCTTGACACTGAGATTAGACTTCAGATAATCAACATTGGCAAGCACAAGCTGAAATTTCTCATTGAGAAATGAATGTGTACTGCCAGAATTGATAAGAAATTGCACCTAATGTCCTTGAATAGTAGGTGAAAACTTAAAGGTGAGTGTACTTGGATTTCTTACTGAAGTGACGGATGTCAACACATGTAACGTAGTTGATACAGAGGATGCTTGATCATTGATGTCATCAGTAGGCTGCAACAAAACAAGCACTTCCTGGAGGAAATGCAATTGCACTGTACCCTCGCACTGGTGATCACGACTGAAGCATTCCCCACAAGTAAAGCATAGTCCCCGAGCATGCCGATAGTTACGAAGAGACACCCACTTGTTTTTAGCAGACTATACTCAATTAGTATCTGCAACTGCTTTATCCGTCAGTAAGGGAGGAAACGGTGGTGCAGGTAGTGGTAAGCTCGTCTTGTGGGCGCTGGTAAGGACAGGGGTGGAGGTGCTTGTCGATTATGTAGCCGAGTGTTCAATTCCCCTATTTCTTCGTGCAACAAGAACAAGGAATACGCAGTATCCAAATCGACAGACCATTTAATATCAACTACTGTATGTATATGAGGCTTGAGACCATCTAGGAATCTAGTAGTGTAGTGCAGAGTGTCGATACTAGCTTCATAAGCAGCTAAATTTTCTACCAGTTTAGAAAACCTTTCTACATATTCAACAACAGTAATAGCCTGATGAATGTGGTATAACTGTCTTAACAACGATTGGTGTTGTTTACGGCCGAAACGGATAACGGTCCAATTAGAGAATTCATCCCAAGATATTGTAGGAAATTTGTGTTGGATCAACTGAAGCTAATGTGCTGCAGCCCCCTGAAACTGCATAGTAGCCACAGTAATCCACATCGATCGATGGGTACCGTAAAGGATGAAATAATCTTCACACCTCTGCTGCCATAGTTTGGGACAGACACCATCGAAACTCGGGAAATCTATTTTGGGAGAGATTTATCGTGGCTACGCAAGTCATTAATATGAATTGGGTTTGTAGTTCGGACAAATTGCGCACCTCTTTCCGAAGGAGGCACATAGATACCAGAGTTATCCAACGCTTTCCCCCGGCGAATTTTTTCATCGTCGTGCCTAGAAGGGCCCGCTCTCGCCGTCCCGTGGCATAGGAGGAGTGGACGCCGCCTTGGATCCGGTGACATCACTTGCGGTGGTGCGCTCGATGCCGATCCTGCAGATTGCTGAAATCCGCTCGCAGCTCATTGAGGGTCTCGATATTAAGACGATGCTGCCTGTCGATTGCTTCATTCGCTGATTTGCGCTGCTCCTCCGGGGCTTGATCTGTTGCCTGGCGCTGCTCGGCGATCACCTTCACGGTATCCTTCTGCTACTCCTCGATGAGTTTATGCATCACATCGAACATCTCCTGCTTGGAGAAGCTCTAAACTTCCATGACTCCGTTACGCATGAATTGTAGAGCACATTGGTGGGTGTGTGGAGGAAATAAGAGATCCAGATCTATACTCTCCCTTGTCAGCCCCAACTCTGCACAGGATTTCGATCCAAATTCGACGAAGCAAATATGTACCTGGAGCTTTTCCGGGACCAATTCCGGCAATTTTGAGCGTCGGGGTCGGATCTAATTAAGGCTGTGATACCAAATTGTTAATCCTAGCTACTAGAGGAAGGATCAAATGATACATCGGGCAAGGAACCGAGTTTGTATTCGAGAATTGGAGTAGTCTATAAGATCACAGATATGAATTACAGGAAGTGCGGCCGAAACCATTCCATCCAAGCCGAGTCGCACCCTTCTCTTTCTGTCTATCTTTATACTTCTCTTACATTCCTCGAATGCTAGTCGCGGAGTCGTGCCGGTAACATGCGAATCCAGTTGTTGGGCCTTTGTGGGATTGGGCTAGTATGTGGGCCGCTAGGCGAGTCGCTGACACCTATCTCCACCGGCGGCGATGCCGTCCGGTTGAGAGACATGAGAGGTGCGAGGTATTATGTAAATACTAGATCTAGGTTTGCGAGTCTTGCCTTCTGATGTTGCTTTGCTGTTTGGTTGCTATCCTAAGTGGCAAATGACATGATGCCGTCGGGGAGAAGGCCACAGGAGCAGGCGAGCGGCTTGTCGTGGTAGGTGGTGGTCCTCTGCCTCTCCCTAGTACCCGTAGGCCGGAGATGGAGGAGAAGGGTGAGGGTCCTGCTACACACCTCAGATATGGCGAGTTCTTCGGCAGTCCTGGACTTCTGCCACTACCACCAAGGTTGTGGTGAAGCTAAGGCGACGACCGCATCGACCTTTCTCAGATTTATTGGTCAGGGTATCTTTGTTGCCGCTTTGGAGATCTCCTAGAGAAAATCATCGGCAACATCTTTGTGATGGCGGTTGTCCGTCTCAATGTTGAATTTAATGTCCGTCAGGTCGCCGCTCCGAGATCTGCTTCTCTGCTTGTGCCGGTTCCATCTCATTGTGTCCCACCTGGCCGATATGCCATTGCGTAGGGTCTTGTTTAGCCCTGTCACGACACTCAACACCGGCTTGGCCCCAAGTGGTGTTTTCCCCCGGATCCGGTCTGGGTGGCCGTTGTGTCGACCTTCTCATCGTCGGTGGAGAAGGTCCCAATTGCTTTATATATCTGTTTATTAGGGTCATTTTCATAAAAAGGTAAGAGTCGTGCTTTAGTTTCTATTAATCTGTACACCCACCGATGTAAAGTAATAGTAGTATCTGGATATTTCAGGGTCCTACACTTGTTCAAAAAATTACAGATCAGAGAAAATAACACCCCAATCACACACACATGGATGGACTAAACTATAATTTTTTTTACTGAATTTGTATACCATTGGTAAGAAAACTATGTGCGATGTCCAGAGACCTTCAACAGTCCTACACGGTTAAAAGAAAAGGTACTCTTCTTGATCACTTCATATCATCCTCTTCTCTTGACCCTTGAAAACTTCCTTCACACCAAACTTCTCACAATCTTCATTAGCAACGTTAGTGCAATCGAAATAATAAATTAGAATGGTTCAGTTTCAACACAAGCCTAACACTCATAAACACATTATCTACTTTCACAACTTATTTTGAAACTCTTTTTCTCAAAAGAACACCAAAAGAAAGAGATTAAGATGCAAATGCAATTATTGGCAAAAATCTTTCAAAACAGGACACCAGGTAAAGATGGTTTTTTTTTTGAAAATCTTCTGTTGCTCAAATCAAAAAGTGTTCAACTAAGAAAATTTGCGTATATAGCCCAGGATTACGCACAAAAAACCTCAGGTCATTTGAATTTACTGTGATTTTATACGAATTTAACAGTGGACAGCAGAAATCTGTTTCCTGCGCAGAAATCCGAAATATATATAGTCTCAACTTTCCACTAGAGGCTTTACTTGGCTCAACAAAGACACAAAAGAAAAGATACAACAGGGTTGCTAAGGAAATAGAACACACCCAGGTGCAAAGCACACAGAAAGAAACGACAGAAAACAGGTTGAAAATGGAGAAATAAAACGGGTTGTCTCCCGGTAGCGCGTTTCTTTAACGCCTTTCAGCTAGGCCCGATAATATTCCCAAAGTGCTGCTATTAAACCAAATCAAATTTTGTTTTTGAATTACAGAAAGGTTGCTTAAGTTTCCAACTTATAAATGAAAGGTAATACCCAAAAAGAATCAAAGGAAAATGCAAAGAGGCCACTCTTACAACAAAAGTCAGAATCTGTCCAGAAAAACAGCAGCTGGAAAACGTATTTATTAGGTGCACTTGAACATCTCATAAATTTTCCCAATTTTTGTGCAAGCAGAGGGTTATATGATACATAACCAGCTAAATTTAGTGACTTTTAGAGCTTTCAGTAAAATATGAAAAATCGTACAGTGAGCAGCAAATTCTGAAAACAGAAAAGGCCCTTAAATATGCATCAACTAAAACTAAATGCGCAAAACTTGGTACTTTATTATTTTAGAAACTAAAATAAGAGAGGCTAAACAAGAACTAAACTTCACAGTAACAGAAAAGAAACCCAAAAATAAATGAAAGTAAATTAAAATACATGTTAAGACCATACATATCATGTGAAAAAGGTAATATAGATCATGAACGAGACAACCTTAGTTTTGTTGATGGATAGGGGGATGATTCGGGCATCCCCAAGCTAAGATGATTGTGTCTTTTTGAATATGTTCTTGGGATGCACCTAAACATCCCCAAGCTTGAGCTCTTGCGTCTTTTTGTTCATCTCATATCACCATATTAGTTAGATATTATAAGCTATATCCACATAAAACTTCACAAAACTCATTAGTAAGGTTAGTACTCATTAAATAAAATCCACTCATGTTCAAGTATTAGCAAGTTTCATGATATTTATTAAACATTAGAAACTATATATATACCGAGGATTTTTATAAAATTTCCGTTGTCCGTCGAAAACCTAAGGAAACTAAGAACACTAAGTACAATATTGAATAAACAAAGAAATCTGCGAAAAACTGAACAACCTTGAAAGATGTCACTCAATGAGATAATTACGTAGCTCAAATCAAAAAACATAAAACTAATGAAAGAAAGATCATAATCTCAGGTTTATGCACAAAACATTTTAGATGAAAATAATGTTCTGGTGATTTTAAACAGCTTATACGGTGAAATACAACAAATCTGTTTCTGCGCAGTAAACCAAACTTTTGCACTTTCAAGTAACTAGGGAATAATATTAGCACGCTATTTTTTTTATGTACGGAGGTATATACACAATATTTACAATATATACATGTTTTTCTCTGAAAAGCTTCCATGGAAACATTTGTTTTGGTTTCATAGGCATGAACACAAGTGTTCAAGGTCGACCCCACTTAACCATTACTTATCTTTCCAATCACATTTCTTTTTGAAAATTTTTTTAGATAACAAGTACAACTAATTTTTTTTATAATTCGCATTTCCTATCCAAACTAAGATCTAAAACAACTTACAGTTGAAAGTAAAAACTATTTAAAGACAAAGCAAACAAGTGCACACAAGAATATTCACCCACGCTATTGCTCCCCGGCAACGGCGCCAGAAAAGGTCTTGATATCCCAGAAGTATAGGGGATCGTGTGTAGCCTTTTCGATAAGTAAGAGTGTCAAACCCAACGAGGAGCTAAAGGTAGAATAAATGTTCTCTCAAGAGATATAACTCTACGCACACTAGACGTTTAATTTATCTAGGAAATAATACTAGAGCAATAATACGGGTATAAGAGATAGCTTTGCAATATAATAAATACAAGAAATTAAATGTTAGTGCTGCAGCAATAAAGTATACTAAGTAACCATAAACTAACAGTACCATGAGTGTGGAAAAATGGTGGTAATTATGGTGGATTTGTCCATGATCAAATAGTCAAATACATGGCTGATATTCCTCTTTTACGTGGGAGAGGCAAAGCTAACAAGCTCTCACTATCCAATGATTGCAAATACTTATGATTGGAACTCTAGCAAACATCCGTAACTATTAGAAGATACATCAAGGTAAAAATACCCAACCATAGCATTAAGATCATAATGTCCTCTTTATCCCATATGATTCAATCACTAGATTGGGGCTCATGTTTCTGTCACTCAAGCAGCCCTCCCTCTAGCTTTCTACACATACTAGAAACCCTATGATGTGATCCATGCGCGCATAAACATATGATGACACCATAGGACCGTAACAAATTCAATATATAGCTCAAACCATCCACAGAGATTCAACAATCAATCATATGACAAAAGGGATCTACACAAACATGACATAGATGCAATAGATCATCTGCAAATAATTTATAACGTCAAACATCATGTTTACATAGGGCGGTACAGAGGTGTGTGGGAGAATTAACCATTGTATGCAATGGGAATTGGCGATGCAGATGGAGGTGAAGACGGCGGAGAGGACAGCGCAGGGCGCAGGGCGGCGGCGGCGGTGGCGCAGGGACTCCTTCCCTGCGCTGCCGGCATCATAGGGGAGCACCGCCCCTTAGCCCTCTTCCTTCATGGACTTGGGAGCCCTCCCCATGGAGATGGGATCCATGGGGGAGGCTAAAACATGTCTTTGGTGGCTGGAAATTCGTGGTATGGGGTGTCTCCCACGACCTAGCTTTCCTCACTTTATATAGTCTCACGGATTTCCGTCATCCCATCTAGGGCCGCGGTAAATCGAGCGTATCTCGGCCGTCCGGACTCGGAATCAGACGATTTTTAACACTAGCTAGATAGTACGCCGCAAAATTTCCCACAATTTTGTCTTCTATTAGATTTCCGTTTGACGTTGGCTTTGACCCGTAACGTGGCACTCTTTAAAATGTGTTTTCAGACAGATTTCAAGAAAGTCCCAATTCGGCTCCAACAAGGTTTCTTCTTCTATTTTTGGCAATTCCTACACATCAAAGTGTAAAACAAGAACATTGTGCACTTTTGCAACTATTAGTAGGTTAGTCCAAATAATTCATAAACTTAATATAAAAGTAATTATAAAAAGCATTAAAATAGCATGAAACCATTAAAAATTATAGATACGTTTTGGACGTATCACCTGGCAGCCCCCAAAATTAGGGTTCGTCCATGAAGGGTAAATCTGCCCCCTCCCAGTACTCCACCTTATATGGAAAGTCCCCGAAAATTCTCCGGAACCACTTAACCCTTATAGATAAAATCATCGATTTGTCGAACGATGTCAGAAATATATATTTCTGAGATCCCGGAGCGTCTCATGCCCCTGCATTTGCTCTGTAAAGCATGCAGTCTCAATTTCTCTTTTAGAACAACTTCGGAATAAATTCTGGCAGCAATAGAAACTGTTTCTATTACTCTGTGACATCCAATGCCCTCGTTATAAATTATCTCTGAAATATAAAATATATCTATCAAGAAGAAACATTGTTTGATGATACTCCCAGTTAATCTGGACCTAATGATATACACAAAACAAGGCCAAACTTAAGTGTGTTTCCCCTACAGGTTCGATAGTGTGTGAACATGGAACATAAAACTATTTACTTTTAAATAAACAATAGCGGGGCCGTGGACTCCCGCATACTAGATGAATAAACTGTTGAACCAGTTGGTTATTCTCCCATTACTCACGATACCGAATTTACCCAAGACTCTTGATGCTGGTATTGCCGTGAAATAATCTCTGGTTCGCTTATATCTTTGTCTTGTCTCGTTATCCGGTAAGTTTTCTCTTTCTCGTTACTATATTATGATATCCCACATTATGTATCATCATCATTCATTGTGTGTAGAATTATGGATATCAAGAATATCGAGTGGGCCTAGGTATGTATCTCTCTTTTTACGGAGGAGTAATTCTCATCTCAGAACATCGAGGTGGCATACTACTTAAGAATTACCCGCTAGCTACCTTTTTTCACCCAATTTACGATGTGACCCTTGATAGCACCAAAGTAAAGCCTATAGAATATATTATACCGATGACCTCATGGTCAAAGGATGCTGTTGTAATATAACCGTGATGTGATATGATTCTAAGGACAAAGATATCTTAGTGGAATCTCTTAGCATACTAATCTATTTAGGGAATACTCGGACATATTGTTCCCTTCCAACGATATGCTATTCATTGACAATATCCATGACCAGGAAGACATAGTCATCAAACATGCAATGAATTGGCCGTAAAAGGCAAGACTAGGGTTTATTTCTGTGTTCATGTTACTACACGTGAGCGTGAGTTTTTGTCTGAATCGCATATTCAGGAACCACGTTAGTTATAGCATAATAATATAAATCATAATTATGAAAGAGATGTATAAACATTATTGCCTTTTGGGCATACATCCAACAGGAAGTCGGTTATCGACTCAGGACTCTCCTTTTTTGGGAGCAGGGCAATGTTTGCTATGTTGATGGAATTGAAGTTGTGGACATATAGGTTGGAGAAGGCGCTGATTTTGTGCACGAGGGTAACCTTTTGAATGTACCAAAAAGACATAAATTCTTTAGAGAATTATTCATCAAATTCAAAACAAGTAGCATGAAGACTGGATATAAATTCTCTAACAGAAGGAGAAACAATAGGTATAGTAGGAGTAAAAAGGTGAAGTATCATTAATCTAAGAATTTTCATTTTATTCAACTTAAGCAATATGAGCATAAAGTGACGATCTAAGTGGGACAGAACCACTAAGCATAGTAGAAGGAACATCATATTCATCAGAAATAGTAGCAGAAAATTGAAGCACACATGGTAGCCCCGAGTGGCCTCTAAACCGATGCGCGTGTCGCGATGGGAGGGGGCAGTAACGGAGGAACGTCTGCCCGTGCGTACCTCTGCTCGAGAGCCTAGGCCTACGCATGCAACTCCATTCATCATAGTCGTCGTGCTGAGAGGGACACAACCCCTAGTGACGTGATCATGGGCCACAATAGGCAGAACGAGCGGGGCGGTGTGGGATTGGCTGCCGCCACCGAAGAACATCTTCACGGTGCCCCTCAAGCTTCTCTCCGTTTCACTTAAGCTTCTCTCCGTTTCACCATGGCTGCTTGGTCCATCGGCGGTGGACACGGGTCATCCGGAGAGAGGTTATGCGGGGCAGATGGTGTTGTCCGTGGAGGTTTTAACGAGAGTGGTTCAATGGTTTAGTTATGCATTTATAGGTATGTGTGCCTACGACGAGATGAAATACCCTGCACTTTCACGAGACATGAGACCTCCGAGTTTATAACTCGCTCCGTCACGAATTAATCGTACTGGATTTGTTCAAATATGGATGTATCTAGACGCATTTTAGTATAGTGATATATCCATATTTTGACAAAACCACGACGATTAGTTCAAGATGGAGGGAGTATACTTGGAACTTGACAATAATAATACAACAGTACGCTTCAGTTAGAGCAACGTGAATAGAAGAGTCTCCTGCCGGCTGTATAATAAGGCCCCATCACTTATCGTCAACCTAAAAGCAAAGCCAGGTCTATATAATGAGCAGCCTCTTATGTTGGCTATAAGCTGATTTAAATAAATAACTAAATACCAACGTTGCAGACTAACGAGGTACTTCCTCCGTTCAACAGTAGATGACTTCCACATATCTAGATATAGATGTATCTAGACATATTTTAGTGTCTAGATACATCCATATATAGATAAATGTAAGTCATCTATTATTGAACGGAGGGAGTACATGATTGGTGAAGCCTATATCTGCATACGGAGCGCCCACTCCACTATCTCTCTTGCTTCCTCTCTCTCCTCCACGCGGGATTTTAGCCTGCTGACTGGATCTTATTATATCATACGCTTTCTTCACAATTGCAAGAAAATTTAGTCGAAAAAGGCAAGGTAGATGATATTTTACTCCAAGGCGCATCCTCGCACACGTGTTGGTGTGTGGAGCAGAGCGAGGTGTGCGCGTGGGGCCTGCTTCGCCGTGCACTCCTACACAAAAAAACAAACACGACTCCTTCTCGCTCTTTCGTCTCGCCGCCTCGCCGTGCCTCCTCCTCCTCCGGCGAGATGCTCCTCTCAGAACTTCCAAATCCTCCCCGCCCCTGCATTCGACAGGCCCGTCCCCCTCGCCCTCGCCACCTCCCTCTGCCCCGCACACCACCCACCACGCCCTCGCCCAGAAGCCGCCACCTCCTCCTCTCGCCTTCCGCCGCCTCGGCCTCCCCGTCCGAGGGTACCGCACTTCCTCCGGGGAAACGGTATTCCTCCTCGAGGAAGGCGCTGGGTGATAAATGGCAGCGGAAAGCGGTGCCACCAGGGGCGCGCGAGCCTTCTGCTCCCGATCCTGGAGAGCCACCTCTGCTCCGGTGGACGGGGAGGCGGCAGGCGCGCGCCGCGTGGAGGAAGGTGGCGTCTCTGCTTCCCAGGAAGGCCAGGAGCGTCGTCCTGCTCAACCTGGTCGCCCTCATTTTCGGTACGGACAAATTCGGCTTTGCCACATTCCGATTCTGATCGATACTGCATGTTGCACACCATGTGTTCGACATTATTTCAGAAAGAAATAGCGAGGCAGGGGAACTTGTATTCTTGGATTGGGAGGGTTTGGGTCATTATTCATAAATTAGTTAATTGACAGTCGACCATATTTGATTGAATGAGCATAAAAATGGACATTTCAGGTGTAACTTGTGTGGCTTCAGTGTCCGTGCCACAAAAAGAGAGGGTTATCTGTCAAATGGCATTGTTCACAATATGCATTGTTTTGTGGTAGTTAATCTATTTTTATGGATTATTATGCATCCATCTTTTCCACATAATATAGCACGGCAATTTTCTTTTCTTTTCTTCCCCTAAGGTTGTAGAATCATATATGAATCCGTATTGCCATATCTCTATCGTGCTTACTTGGTAACAGTAGAAGGCCAGCTTACACAATACTTGTAGTACCATTGTGTTCCACATTTATCGCATTCAATAAATCAATCAATATGCTTTTATACTGTGGTGTGGAAAATGAGATTAAGAATTTGGATGAAAGATACGGATAAATTGGCATATCTATGCCCCATTTTGAATGTAACGAATACTATTAATTACTCCACATGTTGGAGTTTTCTCCCAAATAATCAGCTAAATTTAACATTTCATTTTTCTTCTTTTCAGCGAGCAACATTTCTGTTGTTAAAGACGCCCAGACTATGTTGGATCCCGACCTTTTCAATATGTTACGCTTCACTATTGCGGCCGTTCCTTTTGTGCCATTCTTGCTAAAGTCACTGAGAGACATGCAAGTATTCAATAAAGGAGTAGAGCTGGGCATTTGGGTAACATTTGCCTATGTAGCTCAGTCTATCGGGTTGGTTACAGCTGATGCTGGTCGCGCATCTTTCATCTCCGCCCTCACTGTAAGATTTGTTATCGAGCTTAGTCCAGTAAAGTATCCTGTACTATATATGCTGTATGTTCTTTACTCAAAGATGTACAGGTGATTATTGTCCCTTTCTTGGATGGTATTCTTGGAGCAGAAATACCTGCCTATACATGGCTTGGCGCATTTTTATCAATTGTTGGGGTTGGTATCCTGGAGCTAAGTGGTTCTCCCCCTTGTGTAAGTCAACTAATCTACATGAACAGGTCCACAAGTTTCTCTGCATGTTTGGTTTGTCTTATGGTCTGTCATATTGTTTCGTGTCAGGATTAGTGTGTCACTGTGTATAATTTGAGCTTCGGATCATTGATTAATTTTGTTGGAAATAACTGCACAACTTGCACATAACATGTTGGTTGATATTGTCTCTCAATACTGTCATTAGGTTGGTGATCTTCTGACCCTCCTTAGTGCCTTTTGTTTCGCGATTCATATGCTCAGAACCGAGCATATTGTCAGAAATATGAAGAAAGAGAATTTCGTAGCCCTTGTCGGATGCCAGGTTGGTATTCCGAGTAAACATCACCTTGTCTTTCCATTTGTCTCATGAGTTCTTTCCAGTTTCGTATGTAAGTAGTAATAAGAATTGTGTAAAATCAGGTGCTTGTTGTTGCTCTTGTGGCGGCAGCCTCGTTTGTTGTTAAATGCTTCCTCCGGAGCGTGGTACAATGGAATTTGAAGTTACGGACACCAACAGAGTTGTTCAGTGTGATGGCATCATTTCCTTGGCTAGCAATACTGTACACAGGCATACTGTCAACTACCTTTTGTTTATGGGCAGAGGTCAGCATTAGTCTTGATGTGAGGTTTAAATTTTCTAAGCAAATACTTGTTTGAGATCTTTCTGAGACTTGTCTCTATCTTCAGGTTGTTGCTATGCGTGATGTATCAGCTACAGAAACTGCAATAATTTATGGTCTGGAACCGGTCTGGGGTGCCGCTTTTGCATGGGTAATTCATGGCGAGAGATGGGGCATTACAGGACTTATTGGAGCTATCTTCATCATAGGTACTCCCTCCGTCTCAAATTAATTGTCTCAAATATGGACAAAAGTTGATGTATCTAACGCTAAATTATGTACTTGTTAACCAGTCACCATATTCTTAGCGACATTCAGCACTACAAATTTTCAGTTTTGTTTGTTTGTATTTCCCAGCTGGTAGCTTGATGGTTCAGATACTGGGGTCATTTCTTGATGTGTCAACAGAGGACAGTTATGAGATGAACAGTTAATACAGAAATTGCAGCCCGAGAAGATGGCATTTCTTCATCAACATGCGACGACGGAGCTATTTTTTCATGTAATGGCTTCTGCGGCGTAAATTCGCGAAACAGCTAACGTGACAGTGCAACGAGATCTAACTAGAGTTATACCCAGTAGCGCATGAGGAATGGAAGGTCACTAGCTTGACATGATTGGATGTGTCTCAGTAGTGGCCTGACCAAGTCTACAAAATGGCGTGGCGTGGCATGGTACACAGATTGGAACTCTACAAAATCGTGGTATGGATCACTTGACTCAGACAACACTTAGGGTAGCCTGTATTCTTAATCTCGGTACATTGTACACCTGATGTTTCCCATTGTAAATGAATTCTCATGCATGGTAATAAGAATCATTATGTGTCACGCTACTCTGCCCTGGGACATATCTTTATTTCATTTCATCCTATTTTCCGCTCGACGCAAGCTATGTAATTTTTAATGGATTTATTATTACATCAACTTACTTCTAATATGAATATTTATGTTATCTAAACATTCTAAGAACATTTATCTTATTTGAATGGATAGTAAAGTAAGAAAATTTATCTTATTTGAATGGATAGTGAAGTCAGAAAAATTTATTCTTATTTGAACAGTTTTTATATAGGAACATTTGCCTCATTTGATCGGACTTTCGGAAAAATAGGAATATATGTATATTATTTTAACCTTTTTTAATAAGAAGATTTATCTTATTTAATTGGATTTTAAAATAAGATTATTTATCTTATTTGAAAGTTTTTCATAGGAACATTTACGTCATCTTAACCGATTTTCAGTAAAAATATTCATCTATCTGAACGTTTTTCAAATCTAAATATTTATCTCAGACGAAGGATTTTTCAGTAATTTTTTTCTTATTTAAATAGTTTGTATATAAATATTTATGTTATTTGAATGATTTAAAAAATAATATATTTGAACAAGAAAAAAAGCTACTACTCCCTCCGTTCCTAAATGTAAGATGTTTTAGCTTTTTCCATATTCACACGTGTCTACATGTATCTAAACAACCTTTAGTGTATATGTTCAGTCATATTATTATGTATCTAAACAAAATAAGCAATAGCTACAACATCTTATATTTAGGAATAAATGGAATAAAAAATTTCTACAAGATAGACATATTTATACTATATATAAAGAAGAAAAATAAAATGTGAAAAGTAGAAAGAGATTATGAAAAATACAAAAAAATATAAAAAAGAAATAAGAACACAGACATAAATGAAAAGAAAATTAAAAAAATATATGAAAATAAAGCAAGAAAAAATAGGATATCCGTGTGTTTGCGCCAGCCTGACCAGGGCTCGAGATATCGAAATCACTAGAAAAAGGCCTCCCTTCCGGAAGGTCATCACGCATGCGCTGTGCGTGCGACAAGTGTCGCATTCTCCTTCCTCCCAGCTTCCCACGGATGCTCGCATGCGCGCCAAGTGTCAGCACCAGAGAATTTTGGTGGGTTTCCCCTTTCCCACCCGCGTACGGGAGGATCATATTTGAGATCCTCGCGTCGAGATTTTCAAAACTAGATCCCATGTTGATAGTTTTTGAGAATTTTTTTTATATACTTCGGAGATGTACTACTTTATATTTCGGATTTTTACTATTCTATACATCCTACTTTTGTACTTCGGGGTTATACTTGTTTTACTTCCCGCTTTATACTTTGGAGTTATACTGATTTATACTTTGTGGTTTTACCTTTTTTTATACTTCATGATGTTATACTTTTGGGTTGTTCGTTTTGTACTTCCCGGATTTTCGTACTTTTGAGTTGTACTTTTTTTTTTGTACTTTTCGGTTTTATACTTCGTGGTTATACTAGTTTATACTTCGGGGTTATACTATTGCATACTTCAAATCGATAACACAGACTGAAGGGCCGACGTACACCTAGTGAAGGCCGACGTACACACAGGCGGATGTACACCTAGGTACACTGTGCGTATACTTTCCAGAACAGTTTTTTATACTTTCAACAGCATTTTTTTATACTTTCACATGTAACATGTATACTTTTAGAAACACGGATTATACTTTTCAGTAGCAACATTTTTATACTTTTACATACAACATGTATACTTTTAGAAACAACGTTTGTATACTTTTAGTAACTACTTTTTTATACTTTTTAGATACAACGAGGCGAAGCCGAGTGGTAGTACGAGGCAACGCCGAGCCGTAGCACGCACTACGATCAATGCACGCTTCGACCAATGCGCACAACGACCTGTGTACCCCCTTCAAGATCTTTATAAATGGTTATCAATGCGAAGGATGTCACACCCCAGTTTTTGGACTCTTGGACTGTACTCAAGAAGACAAAATTTAGGGCCAACAATTTTTTTTTATAACATGTTGGAACTAACATATGTTTGTGACCTAAAACATTTTTTTTCAACACAAATTTTATTTCTTTAGAACCAATGCAATATGTTTCTGAAGGATATTCCTATTTTTTTTCCCTGATGTTTTTCTTATTATTACTTGGGTAGGTTTTTATTCCAAGACTGTGATCACTCTTGTTTGCCTCTTAAAACAAACTCTTAACATTTTGGATCCAAGAAAACAAGTTTCCAAAATGATCTATGAAAGTTTTCTTTTGACTTTCCTATGGAAAACAACCTCTGAAAAATAATCCAAGTACCTGTTTTCTACCATTGTTTTCACCAAGCTATAAATTGTTATTTGATGGTTTCTTGACTTTTAATTAATCCTTGATATATGTACTACAAACCCATAAGCTCACTTTATTTTTGGAGAAATAAAAACTATCTTTTGCTTGTTGTTTTTGTGGTATAAAATTAAGGCAGAAAAAGGCAGTTTTGAGAAACAGATAAAAACAGAGAGTATACCTTTTTCCACATTGTTTTCATGGTTTTAAATTATTTCAAAATTGTTTTCAAAAGTTGTCTATGAAAGTATATAACATGGTTAACAAATCCATACTTTGAAAACCAATTTTGGGAATCATTTGAACCCTGAAAACAAACTCAACTTTTTGTACTTTTAATCTGTTTTCAACACTTAGAAAATTTCTCAGTCCAAAAGACTGAATTTTCTGAATTTTCCAGTGAACAGTTAAGGATACACTTTTGCACATCAGTTTTCTTGTTGTTTCTTTGCATTTTTTGAAGCATGGCCTGACCTAGCTGGTTGACCATAGTTTCTACTCGACCAATAATGCTTTGGATCCCTTCTAGAAGCTTTGTGGATGAATATAAGAGAGGAGAGAGAAGGGTGACTAGGATAGGTATGGGAAATACAAGCCTTTGACATTTTTGACCTTGCCCACTTGCCCACTTCCTCTCTAAGGCCAGGAGGAACCTTGTCCACTCGTGCTCTTGACCTAGGGCACCCTGTGCTCCCCATTGGAAAAGACTAAAACCTCCAGAGCACCTCAATGCCAATGGTTGGCATCAACCCGAGATACCCTTTATGCCCTCAACCTCACCCCCTCTCCTATAAATGGCCAGAGGCCTCAACCTTGCGCCTTGCACCCCTCATACTCCCTCCTAGCTCCCCCTGGTCATTTGGACCCCTTCCCAGGTCCCTAGAGCAACCCTAGCTCGAGTTCTAGCCCGCCGGTGACCACCATGGTCACGGCAAAGCCCTGCCCGAGCCACTCCACCCCAGCCCCTCTCACCGCCCTAGAACGAATCCCCGTGCTCCCCTGAACCCGCCAGACAACACCCCACCCCCTCTAACCACCGGAGGCGCCGCCGCCGTCCACCCAGCCGCCGCGGTCACACGCAGAACGCCGGCCGCATTCCGCCGTTTGAGGCCACGCCGAGCGCCACCGACGCCTCCCCTCCGTGCCCCTACCCTCCTGCAACCACCCCGAGCCCGCTCCGTCCCTTCCCGAGCCCGCGGTAAGCTTTCCGAGCCCCTTTCACCGCCGGCCAGATCGTGAGAGTGAGAGAGAGAGGAGGTCGGGAGGAGGACGACAGCCCCGCACCGTCGATCTGGCGATCAACGGCCGGGCTTGAACGCCTCTTTCCCGCGCCCGCTCGCGCGCCCGAAGCGCAGCTGGGCCGCGCAGCCCGCTGTTGGGCCGCAGCCGCAGTGGTTTCCAGCCCGTGTGACTGTGTGTTTAATCCTTTTTAAGTTTTACTGAAATATGTACCTTCACTTTGGACTTGGTAAAAATACTAAAACTGTGAAATAAAATCTGGAAAAATTCATGAACCAAAAGAAAGGAAATCTAAACCATGCAAAATTTGCAGATCTACTTTTGGGCCCATATTTTGGGCACAAGAAATGTTTTGCCGCAGACTATCAGTGAGGATGTTTGGACCATAACTTTTAAAATATGTAACCAAATGGAACAAAATAAAATGATATGGATAGGTAATAAAAATATCTATCCAATGCAGTTGACCTCACATCAAGGGGAGTTATAGAATGAAAATGCCATCCAGTTTACTTAAAGACAAGTAAGCTCTTCTATGATTTTTATAAGGAATTTAAAAATGATTTTTGTTGCAAATCCAATTGGATGAGTTTGGTATTGATTATATCTATCTTATCATAGCCTATATTAATTTTTAGAGCTCTAGATTATTTTTGGTGGTCAGATCTAGAAACAACAGCTTTTCTGTTTTTGTTTTGGAATGTGTTTTTGTTTGAAATGAAATGTTTGGTTGATATACTCTTGTTCCCTAGCATGTATACAGTTGTTAGTACTTGTTATTAAGTTGTTTTCTTACAGTACATCTACCTTAGAATGTTGGGAATATGCCCTAGAGGCAATCATGTATGATGTTATTCCCATTGTATTCATAAAGTTATTAAGTTGTCCTTGTATTGAACATCTGATATATGTCATTGAATATGTGATTCGATTGTGGAACTATATATTCATGTTGTTCATACTAGATTGTCCTTGGTCATTTAGGTTGTGCTGGACACACACCCTAGACTAATGTGAGTGTTGGCTGATGACACGGTTCCACTTGTCATGGGCATGGTGATGCCATTCCAACGTTCACGGACTTGGCTAAAGAGTTTAGCAAGTCGGACTGACCCACATTGAGATGCAACGATCAAGTCGTCATTTGCATGTCTCAATCAATGTAATCCTTAGACCTGAGGTTGTCGCACAATCCGAGTTGTGGATCACCGACTTGGTTCTGTCAAACGTTGTTCTGTGACAAGGCAACTATAAAGGCAGAGTTCGGGTCGAATGAGAAGCAAGCTGCGTGATGTGGATAATCAAGATGGGATTTTGCCCCTCCGATTGGAGAGATATTCTCTGGGCCCTCTCGAGTGATATGATTCAGGAAGCATGGCCATGCGCGACTCAGTTAAGTGTTAACTGTGTCTATTGACTAAAGAGTTAGTCAGATGAATCACATATCACGGATCGAGAAGAGAGTTGAGCTATTTAAGGGATGACGATAAATCGCCTATAGCTCGACAAGGTATATCGTGAGGCAAAAAGGACTAAGATGAATATCACATTGAAAGGTATGTCGTCATGACTCAATGGGACTTGGGAGTCGGCACGTTCTGCTAGGAGCCGCTACCGATTGATCGATTGGGAGTAGGACTCCAATCGTGTCCATGTCGCCATGAGCCTGCAGGGTCGCACACTTAAGAGCGGGAGCAAGTATTGGTTGGGTTGGACCCGAACCGGAAATGGACTGAGTTAGTGAGTCGGACTCACAGAGGGAATGGGCCACAAGTGTTGTGCAGCCCATTACCGTACGCTATATAAAGAGGGGCGCAGGTTGCCCAGCGGGCACGTTAGTCCACTCTCCCATGCGTTGGGAACCCTAGCCCCACTCAGTCCAGCCGCCGCACCGGACCTAGCAGTCCGCCGTCGGAGCTCCTCCTCGTACGTGTGGATACCGGCAGAGGTGCTGTACGTTCAGCACTTCGACGTTCGAGGGATTGGATCGGCCGGACCGGATCGTGGGACTGCACTGCCCCGACCAGACGCGCTACATCGATAATCCGCACCTGCGCGTCTAGTGGTAATACTCGTGGCCTTCTACCTCGGCTAGAATCTTGGGAGTACCGCGTAGGAAAAGTTTTCGTTTTTCTCCACGCGACCCAACAGTGGTATCAGAGCGGTAGCTTCTGGTATTAGGCCCGAGATCCGTACATATGTGATATGTAGTTAGCGTTAGATGTGATCTAATTGCTGTTTTGGTGGTCGGTCTATGAGATAGATCGGTTTTGTACAAGGTTGATTGGATCAATCGTACTCGGGGTTAATGGATGATCTGGTTTCCGTGATCATGCTGCTAAGGTCGTGGAACAACTTACCCCTACGGTCGGTTTCCGCCATCGGGGTATACCGTGACACATAAATCCTGTTGCGGTGATCGAAGATCAAAGAGTTTGGTCGAATCGGAATACGGATCAGATTCGGGTAAAATCGTTTTATCCGATGAAGAAATCCATGATCCATGACCGCCGTCGTCCTGTCGTAGCGCCTTAGATGTCGTTGCGAGTTTCACAACGCCGGTAGATATCGTATCTATGCATAACTTGTTTTTGCAGGAAGTTGTGAATGGTATGGCTTATGTGCATGTGATGTGTGTAATCCATACATGATCTGCGTATCATGTTTTTGTCAGCCGGCTGGAGCCTAGGTGCTGTCATATTATTGTATACCGGCCTGCGTGTCGGATTCTCTATGTAAATTTAATTTACTTAGCTAGTGTAGCTTGTTGGAGAACCCGGAAGGCATGCAAGTCGATGTACAAGTCGGCTACATGGAGTAAGATGGCACGTGACAAGAGTTGGCACGAGTCGACTTACAAGCTTCGTGGAGATGGAGATCACCATGAAGAGAGCCATACCATTTCACATTATAATTGCTTTATTTGTGTTATTGTTATGTCTCTATTTACCTCTATTTAGATAGTTGGTAGATTCTTTAATCCCTCAAAGAAGGTCTAGTCGGTCGCCCCGCCAGTGCTGCACCATCACAAGTCGGACATTCTTGGCAGTGGGCTCATGAAATTGAGGTGCTACAATTCTTTCCGGTTAGGTGGGTTCGAGTCGGACTCTTACAAGCAGAAGCACTTGGTATCTAGACGAGTCCATCACAACGGTTGTGGGGCTCGGGGCGAGGTAGGTTGGGAGCCGGGGCATGTGATGTCACCCAACTAACAGGAGTCGTATAGAGATACGATTGGCAAGGTGTTGCCTACCTAGATCACTTGACGGCTAGCGGTGATGCTAAAGCTCACTAGTCGGCTTTTATTTAGGGTCCTGAATCACTTAGCAACCATCGGAGGGATGTTGGTTCTAGTGGGAGCATAAGTATTAAAGCGTTTAATATGCCTGCTCTTTTATGAATACATGTCTTAAGTGTTTTTGCGTATTTTCTGTTGTAGATCTATGGCACCTAGCAACCTTCCTCAGTTGTCCACGTTTGCGTTGAGGTCAATCCTAGAGAAAGATAAGCTTAATGGAATTAATTTCACCAACTGGTATCGTAATCTGAGGATAGTCCTCAAGCATGACAAGAAAGAACATGTTCTAGAAACTCCACTTCCAGATGAGCCTGATGACGATGCGACTGTCGCTGTCATGAATGCCTACCGTAAGGCTAGAGATGAGTCTACGGAGATTAGCTGTCTTATGCTTGCACACATGGAACCGGACTTGCAGCAGCAGTTCGAGAATGTTGAGGCCTACGATATGATCGAAAGCCTCAAAAGTATGTTCCAGGCTCAAGCAAGGACTGAGAGGTATCAAGTCTCTCAAGCTTTGCTTGGCTGTAAGCTGAAAGACGGCGATCCACTGAGTCCGCATGTAATCAAGATGATTGGTTACATACAGTCTTTGGATCGCTTGGGCTTTTCAATTAAAGAAGAGATCGCCACTGATATAATTCTGAACTCTCTTCCTAGTGCGTATGGTCCGTTCATCTCGAACTACCATATGCATGGTATGGATAAGAGTATCACTGAATTACATGGGATGCTCAAAACGGCAGAGGCTGATATCAAGAAAGGCACCAGTCAAGTGTTGATGGTGCAGAATAAGGCTAAGTTCAAGAAGAGTTCTTGGACTAAGAAGAAGAAGGATAAGTCAGGAGGTAGCGCCCATGGCCCTGTCCAGAGTGCTTCCTCAAAGACTAAGCCTTCTCCTACAGCCGGAGCCAATTGCTTCTATTGCAAGCAGGATGGCCACTGGAAGAGGAATTGCACCAAGTATTTGGCTGACAAGGCCAAGAGTGGAGGTATGACTTCCGACTCAGGTACACTTGTGTGCAATGTTATAGACATTTATCTTGCTGATGCACCTAATAGTTCTTGGGTATATGATACCGGATCAGTCATTCACATTTGCAACTCGTTGCAGGGGCTGGTAAGAACTAGGAGCGTGGCAAGAGGAGAGGTTGACATTCGGGTCGGCAACAAGGCGAGAGTCGCTGCGTTGGAAGTCGGCACGATGCAACTTCATTTACCTTCAGGATTTATTTTGGAACTAAATAATTGTTATTATGTTCCAGCGCTTAGTCGAAACATTATTTCCGCCTCATGTTTGATGAGACAAGGTTATGAGTCGAATATTAAGAATAATGGTTGTTCTTTATATTTGAAAGATATGTTTCACGGCTTTGCACCCGTTCAGAACGGGTTATTTATTTTAAATCTTGATAGTGAATCGGTCTATAACATAAATGTTAAAAGGTTGAAACCAAATGATCTGAATATGACTTACTTTTGGCACTGTCGGCTTGGTCATATAAGTTGGAAGCGCATGAAGAAGCTCCATGATGATGGACTTCTAACTTCATTTGACTTAGAGTCATTCGAGACATGCGAATCATGCCTACTAGCAAGATGACCAAGACACCTTTTGCAAAGAGTTGTGAAAGGGCGTCCAACTTGTTGGAACTAATACATAGTGATGTATGTGGTCCAATGAGCACGACAGCCAGAGGTGGTTATGAGTACTTCATTACCTTCACTGATGATTTGAGTAGTATGGATATATCTATTTAATGAAACACAAGTCGGAAGCCTTTGAAAAGTTCAAGGAATTCCAGAATGAGGCACAAAATCAGCTCGGCAAGAAAATAAAGTTTCTACGGTCGGACCGTGGAGGCGAGTACATGAGCCATGAGTTTGATGACCATCTAAAGAGTTGTGGAATAGTTCCTCAACTCACTCCGCCGGGTACACCGCAGAGAAACGGTGTATCGGAACGGAGAAATCGGACCTTGTTGGACATGGTACGATCAATGATGAGTCGGACAGATCTACCTTTATCATTTTGGGGTTATTGTCTAGAAACTGCAGCTTTCACACTAAACAGAGTACCATCAAAGTCAGTGGAGAAGACACCACATGAGATGTGGACTGGTAAAAAGCCAAGTTTGTCTTTTCTAAAGATTTGGGGTTGTGAAGCATTTGTCAAGCGACTTCAGTCGGACAAGCTCACGCCCAAGTCGGATAAGTGTATTTTCGTGGGGTATCCGAGGGAAACCTTGGGGTACTACTTCTACAACCGGGAAGAGGGCAAAATGTTTGTCGCTCGGAATGGTGTCTTCCTTGAGAAAGAGTTTCTCAGTCGGGAAGTCAGTGGGAGCACAGTGCAACTCGAAGAAATTCGAGAGGAACCGGCTAGAGGCGAGTCGGCGAACGCCTTGGAGGCTGAGCCGGTCGTGGTACCTACACCGGTAACAGCACCTGAACCACGGAGATCTGCCAGATTACAGAGTGCTCGAGATGTTTTACTGTTAGACAGTAATGAGCCGGCAACTTATTCGGAAGCGATGATGGGATCTGATTCCGAGTCATGGCTTGGAGCCATGAGATCCGAGTTAAAGTCCATGGATGAAAACCAAGTTTGGAATTTGGTTGATCTGCCTGACGGTGCAAGACCCGTCGAGTGCAAATGGGTCTTTAAGAAGAAAATTGATATGGATGGAAATATTTCCGTCTATAAAGCACGACTTGTCGCGAAGGGGTTCCGACAGGTTCAAGGAGTTGACTATGACGAGACATTCTCGCCTGTAGCGATGCTTAAATCAATTCGGATCATGTTAGCCATAGCAGCCTATTTCGACTATGAGATATGGCAGATGGATGTCAAGACGGCTTTCCTTAATGGAAATTTAACTGAGGACGTGTATATGATACAGCCCGAAGGTTTTGTCGATCCAGCTAATGCTGACAAGGTATGCAAACTTCAGAAATCCATTTATGGGTTGAAGCAAGCATCTCGGAGTTGGAACATTCGCTTTGATGAGGTAGTCAAATCGTTTGACTTCATCAAGAGCGATCATGATTCTTGTTTATACAAGAAGTTTAGTGGGAGCAAAGTAAACTTTCTAATCTTATATGTGGATGACATATTGCTGATTGGAAATGATGTCATGATGTTGCAAGAAACCAAAGAGTCATTGGAAAAGGAGTTTCTCAATGAAGGATTTGGGTGAGGCAACTTACATATTAGGAATCAGGATCTATAGAGATAGATCCAGGCGGCTCATTGGATTGAGTCAGAGTACTTATCTGGACAAGGTTTTGAAGAAATTCAAAATGCAAGAGTCCAAGAAGGGATTCTTGCCGATGTCCCATGGTATAAAACTTAGCAAGACTCAGTGTCCTTCGACGACTGATGAGCGAAGTCGGATGAGTGTGATCCCGTATGCTTCGGCAATCGGATCCATCATGTATGCCATGATTTGTACTAGGCCAGATGTTTCCTATGCTCTAAGTGTTACGAGCAGATACCAGGCTGACCCTGGCGAAGCCCACTGGGCAGCGGTTAAAAACATCCTTAAGTATTTGAGAAATACTAAGGAAATGTTCCTAGTTTATGGAGGTGATGAGGAATTCAGTGTAAAGGGTTACACGGATGCGAGTTATCTCACCGACTCAGATGATTCTCGTTCGCAATCGGGATACGTGTTCGTAATGAACGGAGGAGCTGTGAGCTGGAAGAGTTCCAAGCAAGATACGGTGTCTGCATCTACAACAGAGGCTGAGTATATTGCTGCCTCAGAGGCGGCAAAGGAAGCTGTTTGGATCAGGAACCTCCTGATTGATCTTGTGTGGTTCAGGGCGCGTCCAATCCTTTGGACGTATATTGTGACAACAATGGTGCTATCGCACAAGCCAAGGAACCTAGACAACACCAGAAGAACAAACATATACTCATGCGGTACCACCTCATTCGCCAGTTTGTCGAACAAGGTGATATCAAGTTATGCAAAGTACACACGGATGCAAACATTGCAGATCCGTTGACAAAGGCGCTACCACAGCCTAAGCATGAGGCGCACACGAGAGGCATGGGCATTAGATGCCTAGGCATATGATGCCAGGATGATTGACTCTAGTGCAAGTGGGAGACTGTTGGGAATATGCCCTAGAGGCAATCATGTATGATGTTATTCCCATTGTATTCATAAAGTTATTAAGTTGTCCTTGTATTGAACATCTGATATATGTCATTGAATATGTGATTCGATTGTGGAACTATATATTCATGTTGTTCATACTAGATTGTCCTTGGTCATTTAGGTTGTGCTGGACACACACCCTAGACTAATGTGAGTGTTGGCTGATGACACGGTTCCACTTGTCATGGGCATGGTGATGCCATTCCAACGTTCACGGACTTGGCTAAAGAGTTTAGCAAGTCGGACTGACCCACATTGAGATGCAACGATCAAGTCGTCATTTGCATGTCTCAATCAATGTAATCCTTAGACCTGAGGTTGTCGCACAATCCGAGTTGTGGATCACCGACTTAGGTTCTGTCAAACGTTGTTCTGTGACAAGGCAACTATAAAGGCAGAGTTCGGGTCGAATGAGAAGCAAGCTGCGTGATGTGGATAATCAAGATGGGATTTTGCCCCTCCGATTGGAGAGATATTCTCTGGGCCCTCTCGAGTGATATGATTCAGGAAGCATGGCCATGCGCGACTCAGTTAAGTGTTAACTGTGTCTATTGACTAAAGAGTTAGTCAGATGAATCACATATCACGGATCGAGAAGAGAGTTGAGCTATTTAAGGGATGACGATAAATCGCCTATAGCTCGACAAGGTATATCGTGAGGCAAAAAGGACTAAGATGAATATCACATTGAAAGGTATGTCGTCATGACTCAATGGGACTTGGGAGTCGGCACGTTCTGCTAGGAGCCGCTACCGATTGATCGATTGGGAGTAGGACTCCAATCGTGTCCATGTCGCCATGAGCCTGCAGGGTCGCACACTTAAGAGCGGGAGCAAGTATTGGTTGGGTTGGACCCGAACCGGAAATGGACTGAGTTAGTGAGTCGGACTCACAGAGGGAATGGGCCACAAGTGTTGTGCAGCCCATTACCGTACGCTATATAAAGAGGGGCGCAGGTTGCCCAGCGGGCACGTTAGTCCACTCTCCCATGCGTTGGGAACCCTAGCCCCACTCAGTCCAGCCGCCGCACCGGACCTAGCAGTCCGCCGTCGGAGCTCCTCCTCGTACGTGTGGATACCGGCAGAGGTGCTGTACGTTCAGCACTTCGACGTTCGAGGGATTGGATCGGCCGGACCGGATCGTGGGACTGCACTGCCCCGACCAGACGCGCTACATCGATAATCCGCACCTGCGCGTCTAGTGGTAATACTCGTGGCCTTCTACCTCGGCTAGAATCTTGGGAGTACCGCGTAGGAAAAGTTTTCGTTTTTCTCCACGCGACCCAACATAGAAAGTGTGTGCATGTTTGGAAACTGAAATAAAAATGAAATAGCATTTGTTACCTTCTAGTTTTATTATTTGAAAGTATTGTGAAAGCTAGATCTTTGTGTGGATGCTATATAAAGTTTTGTGCTAGGATTGATATGGATCCAGTACCATTTTGATACTGTCATTTTGAATTTAATACCTCTGTTAGCTTGCATGCCTTTTTTATAGTGAAGCATGTGTAGGTTTTGTTACTCTGATGCACTAGTATTGTTTTCACTAGAATAAATGGCTTTGTATTATTTTATTTTGTTATACCAATTTTTGCCATGAGTAACCAGAGGCTTAGTACCTCTTTTGCCTTGGTATTAGTGGGCCCATAACCCACTGGTCCCATTACATCTTGGTTGCGGATGAGAATCCCCAACCATGCACATGTGGGAAATTAACATGTTTAATTATATGATTGATTGCTATTTTCCACCATGGAACATATAATTGGTTGCTCTCACTTATGCAAGTGAGAAGTTTACTTCTTATCAGAAGATACTAGCATGTTAGATGTCATCCTTTTTGTTAGCATAATATTCCTTAGGAGTATCATGTTAAGAAATGATTCACTATTGGGTGCTAAATTAAATTATTTGCAAATGAAATAAATCCATTGTGATTGATAGATTGTTTGTGAATGATTTTAAATTGAGTGTTTGGATTTTTGAAAAGGTTTAGGAGACTTCTTTTTAAGTGCATAGCTACTGGTTGTGTGAGTTATACCTTGCTTGCTTGCTAGTAATTGGTTAAAGAAAACAGAAATTGCTAGAATTAATTTATGCATGCTTAATAGTTGTTTCATGGAATTATTTTGATGTTTGTGTTTACTAGCATGTGTAAGTCTTGTGTACTGTTATTTAGGTACATTTATGATCATGGCATGCTTGTTTAGATTTAATCATCATGGTAGCCTTGTTTGCCTCTATAGTGTTGAACTAGTGTCACCACTAGAAAATGGTGATTTTAGCTATAGTTTTGTCAACCTTTATTTTATGAGTGTATGAGTTTATTATAGCCTGTTCAGGAAGTTATTACTTATGTTATCATGCCATGAATTGTTTAGTTGCATGTGCTATGGTTGTAGATTAATAAATAGTCTATTCAGTTGGTGTGTGTCGACCTGTTGTTTGAATATTGTCTGAGTGTGTACCTTAGCATGAGTGTCATACTTGTGTTATTTTTTGTGCCAGTGTTGTTGTCGTGCTTAAGAATATCTTATTAAACTAAAACATCCAACTAAAATCATGAACACATTAAGTGATAGTTTCTTGTGGTGAGTAATACCCACTGCCATGGGTATTGTTCTGTCTGTTTGTTTTACCTTAGCAACCTAACCTTTGCGCCCACAAGCTATATTTTTAGCTTCTCATATATCTTGTTATGAGAGTGTACACCACTCCATATGTGGTATGTAAGAGGTGGGATATGGTTTCCTGAACCATATGTTTGTCTGACGATAGTTTTGTACCCTGATAGCTATGTGAGGCAGTTTTCTCGATAACGTTTGTGAGTTTGCGCTATAATACTTTTTCTTGTTGTATGTGTTGTTTAGCTTAGTTGTGTGTCTTTTAGACCTGAGTGTGTGTCTTGTATTCTTTTACGACGCTAGAAAACGAAGAAAAAGAAGAAGTAGTAGTTGTGGAGTTGTGCGTCAAGTTCAAGTTACTTCAAGGCCAGGGACATTAAGAGATTTAAGACAAGACATTCTGATGCTTGCTGTTATAATACAATTATCATTATCTATCATGCATGTTTTACTTCTGAAAAGTTTTACAAAAACTTTGGTTTCCAAAAATTATTTTTGAGTGAACTCTACTACTATTCTATATATTACTACTATGCTAGTAGTTGAAACTTGGTGTTACCAAGCCCATAAGCCACCATATCGTATTTATTACCATCAAATATATTAGTCCCTAAGTGGACACCCTAAAATTATGTTTCTACAAAACAAAGGCTTTATGGAAAAACCCGGAGAAAAGGCGGATCCTTATTCTCCGGAGGAATGTGGAAGTGGTCATTTTTGGGAAAATGGTGTTTTCAAAAATGACAAATAACCTAGTCTTCGCCGGACAACCTTTACCGTACTGCCACCCTACCCCAACATGGGCACGGGACTTAACTGGAAGTTTGTCCTTGTTAGTGTGTGTTCTATCTCAAACGCTATAAGGGACGGACTCCCTCGAACCGAATGTCGCCAAAACTCCCAATGTTGGGACATAAAAAGTGTGGGATTAAGTTACCCTCTGGTCGCATTCAGTTGGGGCATCCTGGCTGGCGGGGATTAGCTCGGTGCCGGGGATGACCGGTAAAACTCGACTGAGAGATAGACACATTCTAGCTTGAACATAGTGGAAGGTTATGATCAGTGATCTGATGTTTCACATATTGTTGTTACAGTCCGTGATTGTTCACGGCAGGTGTACTGGATCTGGTGGATATGTACACGTCTGCAGAGTACAACTTTTTCGAAGAAGCCGCGTCCTCGGATATGGACAGTTGAATGGCCATGTAGCTAGCATTGTGTCAATATTTTCCAAACGGATGTTTTCCAAAAAGGGAGTTGAACTCGGGAAGTTCGGAAAGGAAGAAAACCTTGTACCGTGGAGGTACCGATGATGAAAAGCCAGAAGTTGTTTTACAAGAAGTTTTGCAGAGAAAATCTTTCTTCTCTAAGAAAACATCTGGAAACTGATTCCAAGAAGTTTTGCAAAGAGAAAACTTTCTTTTAACAAAGTTTTCACAAAACCTCTTGAACATGCGACATCGACAAGAGAAAGAAAAACTATACTATTTTCTTCTGAAGTATCTTCTTCAGCAAAGATACAGATTAACATGACTGCAACTGTGGTGTCATCCTATATGAACACCATTGATAGTGAACCCTATTTATAGCCTACCTATTACACCATATAAGCATACTTGCATCTTTGGTAAGTTACATGATGGATGTCTTGCTGAGTACATTCAAATGTACTCATTATGGTTTCACCCCTGGTATCTACTTGCCAGACTTTGAGAAGGAGTCTCGGAAGAAGATCAACAAGGAGGAGTACGGAGCTGATGGCTTTGCGAACTAGGATCATCTCCGGGTCAGCAGCCTGTAGGTTAAGGCGTGACTTGGGCTCTACCGCGTTTTGTGTGTGTTTAGTCTTCCGCTGTGTGTGTTGTCCTGCGTGACAACCGTGTAGTCTTGGTCATGTGACCATGCGTCTTTGTAAGTGTTTGTGTAACCGTGTAATGGAAATTGTATCTGTGTACCAGCTTGATATGTTGTTCACGACTGAATTCCTGGGATCATGAATGTATGCATATCGAGGGCGTCCTTGAACAGTGGTTCGAAGGGCGGGCCCTACAGAGTTGGTATCAGAGCTATGTTGACCTTAGGAGACCTTAGTTAGCATGGTCGTTAGCTAGTACTCTGACAATTAAAATAAACAAACCAGGTCACTAAGATGACTATTTTTCCATAAGGAATCTATACTCCATCCCCTCTGTGTTTCAAAAACTCTATTTACACTCAAGTTAAAAATGAGCATCTTAAAATTTTGCACACTGTTACGTAACTTAACCCACTTTAAAATCTTGTGTAGATGGAAGTTATCTTCACCAAGTCCTTCCGGCCGGGATCGCATGCACCTTGCTACCGCCGTTTTGAGGAGGATTTGATCAAGATGGCTCATCTTATCGGTCGTCCCACACCTGAGTTGAAGGGAGCCCAGATTCACCATGATGGACGAGAGTTGTCCTGGTTGGTGGTCTGCACCATCCGTGCACCTTTGCTAGCACCGTCAACCCCAGAGATCATTTGGGAAGTCGTGGAGAACAGTTGGGAATATGGTATCCTTAGAGTGATGCAGCTCACCATTGCCAAACTCGCAAACTTCTTTCGCAGAAAGTTTGCAGGCACCCCTTATAGATACTTTGGAAGACGCGAAGAAGATGACAGGCCAATAGAAGTCACTGGAGACTTTGTGTTTGCTCGTCACTTCCAGCACTTGGAGGGACAGCTGTACAACACCCAACTCTCCCTTGATAAAGTTAGAGCAGATTATGACCTGCGAGGAAGAGAGATAGATCAACTAGAAGCCAGTCTTGGTGCATCTTCGGCTACCGAGCATCGTCTCAAGAAACTGAAGAAGACCATGAAGTACACTGACTCCTAGCACCGCACACGAGTGAGAGCCCTTCAGCTTCAGCTTGCAGCCAGCAAGACCCGAGTTGAAGAGCTGGAGGAACAGCTACGCGCTTCCTCGAGCACTTAGGATGGCCGCAGGATGTTAGGAGTTGTGTTGTTTCCACCCGAGACTCTTGTTTGTCCTTATTGTGTGAACTCTGTTAGAACTTTGAGTGTGCTTGTTGTGTTGTAAGCCTTATGCTGTAGCCTTGTGAACCCTTAAGATAAGTATGCTTGCTAAGACTCTGTTTCATGCGTATGTCAATCTTGGTTTGAGTTGGCATTTGGTTTTTCGCCGTTCGCTCGTTGTTGTGGTATATATATCGTTCTCATCTCCGTTATGAGCCGGTATGTGTCACCAGTTTTCAAAAGAAAACCAAAACCACCTTTAGTTGCTCTCGCCTCACACCGTTCTTTGTCTTCAGCATGGCCAGCAATCTACCTCCATCATATGAGCCGACAGTGGCTCAACTGTTTGCTCTGCTGAGGGAAGGAAGTGAAGCCGCTCGTGCTGAACACTTTGCCACCCATGTTGCCCTGGAACAGTTGACTCAGCTTGTCATCACCAACGCTGAGAATACTACATTCCTTATGAGAGAATACAAGCAACTGCTTGCTGGAGAGAGCCGCAAAAGGAAGACAATGACGCCAGGAGAAACTAGTTCATGGGTGACTCGCAGCGTTTTGCCTGCGATGCCACAATCTTCAAGGAGGCGTGTGAAGGTCAAGCCTAGAACCACGGGTTGCTTTACCTGTGGACAGGAAGGGCACTTTGCTCGTGATTGTCCCAAGAAGAACCATATTCTAGCTCATCCTAATGAACCCCAAGAACGCCAAGGTCCATCCCATAAGAAATGCAAGAATCTGATGAGTGGACCTCGAAACCAAGATGATGTTGCAGAAGCATCTGCAACTCATGCCATAGCCAATGGTACGTTTTCGAACCAAACCTGTGAACCCCCTTGCTTGCTTGTCGTTGTACCCTGAGGAACCCGACGTAAATGGAACACTATAAGTGTCATGTCGGACTAAATAAAATCTAACGATACTAACCAAAACCTCCATCTAATTTTTGTATAACACCCTACAGAGTAAATTAAATTTTCGCCACGTAAAATTGTTGCCATCTTACAGAGTTGGTAGTACACAGTTTTGGCTTAACTCTATGATCCTGAAGAACTACAAGTCTTTTAGGAACTCCAAAGAGATACATTACTCCGGAAATAACGTTACACCAACAGGTAAAAGTTTCAGAAAAATAAGATACAAGTCTGTTTCCCAGCACATACCACTACACCTACTTTGTTGTAGACCCTAACCTTGCCAAGCTCTCACTGATGGGAGCCTAGTTTGAAGGTGAGCCACTCTCACCTGATGCAGAACCCCGAGTCAGTGGGCGACGGATTCCCTCCAGTCTTCCAGGCCTAGTGCCACCAGCATGAGCCTCCATTGGCGCAACCACCGGCGCCACAGCTCGTCTTTCTTCCACCACAGTCTTGTTCCGGGTACCAGTCCACCAGTCATGGATGTCCCAGAGTGCAAAGATCATGGCCACCAGGATCACGGTGACCGATCCCACCAAGCAACAGCTGAAGAGTAGCACGATGAGGAAGTGCTCCAAGAAATTTGCTCGCTCCAGCAGAGTGACGTACTCCTTGAAGAAGTCATTGATTAACTGGGAAATGAAGCTCATCGTGTGGTGCGATTTAGAGAACCTCGGCTACCCTTTTTATAGCAGCAAGGGCAGAGCCCTCTCCTTCATCAAGCACTACACGGGAAGAGCCGAAGAATCCAGCCGCAGTGCTCACAAATGGCGCGAAAACACCCGCGCACCTCTTCCCCAAGTGGCCAAGACATCAACCTGTCACACTCGCAGCAGTCCTACAGCGAGGTGTCAGCCCACCATGAACTCACAGTGGGCGGGACACCCTGATGCTGAAAGTGTGCGCACCAGATGAGAAGAAAAGGCAACAAGGAGAAGGAGAAACGAGAAGGGCATCGACTGCCAAGTGAGCCCAGTCCCACACGTCAGCAAAACACTCGAGAGAAACCTGGGTGCATCTAGCTTCTGGAGTTTTACAAATCATGGAAAGCCTACTAGCTGTTTGTAGCCTATACCCCTGCCAAACTAGGTTTCTGTGACCACTTATGGGTGGCCAGAATTTTCCTATCTTTTTTAGAAAAGTGAAATTTCTTGTTTTGGAGTACCTTAGAAAAGCAACTTTTCTGGAACAAGTTGGCCTTTATAACCCTCGTTTGATAGCATGGTTTTAAGAAACAATAAGTTCGAGTTTTAGAACATGACACCCAAACCTTTGAAAGGAAAAAAATTACCTGTGAATTTTGGTAAGATAAATCAAAGGGGGGAAGCCCCTGTAAATAATGTTACAAACCACCAACACATGTTTGTAAACAAATCATCTAACATTGTTGTTTTGACCATACCCTCTTCTCGCTTGCCTGCGAATCTCGAGACGAGATTCTTTTAAGGGGGGAAGGTCTGTCACACCCCAGTTTTTGGACTCTTGGACTGTACTCAAGAAGACAAAAATTAGGGCCAACAATTTTTTTTTATAACAACATGATTGTTGGAACTAACATATGTTTGTGACCTAAAACATTTTTTTTCAACACAAGTTTTATTTCTTTATAGAACCAATGCCATATGTTTCTGAAGGATATTCCTATTTTTTCCCTGATGTTTTTCTTATTATTACTTGGGTAGGTTTTTATTCCAAGACTGTGATCACTCTTGTTTGCCTCTTAAAAAAAACTCTTAACATTTTGGATCCAACAAAACAAGTTTCCAAAATGATCTATGAAAGTTTTCTTTTGACTTTCCTATGGAAAACAACCTCTGAAAAATAATTCAAGTACCTGTTTCCTACCATTGTTTTCACCAAGCTATAAATTGTTATTTGATGGTTTCTTGACTTTTAATTAATCCTTGATATATGTACTACAAACCCATAAGCTCACTTTTATTTTTGGAGAAATAAAAACTATCTTTTGCTTGTTGTTTTTGTGGTATAAAATTAAGGCAGAAAAAGGCAGTTTTGAGAAACAGATAAAAACAGAGAGTATACCTTTTTCCACATTGTTTTCATGGTTTTAAATTATTTCAAAATTGTTTTCAAAAGTTGTCTATGAAAGTATATAACATGGTTAACAAATCCATACTTTGAAAACCAATTTTGGGAATCATTTGAACCCTGAAAACAAACTCAACTTTTTGCACTTTTAATCTGTTTTCAACACTTAGAAAATTTCTAAGTCCTAAAGACTGAATTTTCTGAATTTTTCAGTGAACAGTTAAGGATAAACTTTTGCACATTAGTTTTCTTGTTGTTTCTTTGCATTTTTGGAAGCATAGCCTGACCTAGCTGGTTGACCATAGTTTCTACTCGACCAATAATGCTTTGGATCCCTTCTAGAAGCTTTGTGGATGAATATAAGAGAGGAGAGAGAAGGGTGACTAGGATAGGTATGGGCAATACAAGCCTTTGACATTTTTGACCTTGCCCACTTGTCCACTTGCTCTCTAAGGCCAGGAGGAACCTTGTCCACTCGTGCTCTTGACCTAGGGCACCCTGTGCTCCCCATTGGAAAAGACTAAAACCTCTAGAGCACCTCAATGCCAATGGTTGGCATCAACCCGAGATGCCCTTTATGCCCTCAACCTCACGCCCTCTCCTATAAATGGCCAGAGGCCTCAACCTTGCGCCTTGCACCCCTCATACTCCCTCCTAGCTCCCCCGGTCATTTGGACCCCTTCCCAGGTCCCTAGAGCAACCCTAGCTCGAGTTCTAGCCCGCCGGTGACCACCACGGTCACGGCAAAGCCCTTCCCGAGCCACTCCACCCCAGCCCCTCTCACCGCCCTAGAAAGAATCCCCGTGCTCCCCTGAACCCCCCAGACAACACCCCACCCCCTCTAACCACCGGAGGCGCCGCCGCCGTCCACCCCGCCGCCGCGGTCACACGCAGAACGCCGGCCGTGTTCCACCGTTTGAGGCCGCGCCGAGCGCCACCGACGCCTCCCCTCCGTGCCCCTGCCCTCCTGGAACCATCCCGAGCCCGCTCCGTCCCTTCCCGAGCCCGCGGTAAGCTTCCCGAGCCCCTTTCACCGCCGGCCAGATCGTGAGAGAGAGAGAGGAGGTCGGGAGGAGGACGACAGCCCCGCACCGTCGATCTGGTGATCAACGGCCGGGCTTGAACGCCTCTTTCCCGCGCCCGCTCGCGCGCCCGAAGCGCAGCTGGGCCGCGCAGCCCGCTGTTGGGCCGGAGCCGCAGTGGTTTCCAGCCCGTGTGACTGTGTGTTTAATCCTTTTTAAGTTTTACTGAAATACGTACCTTCACTTTGGACTTGGTAAAAATAATAAAACTGTGAAATAAAATCTGGAAAAATTCATGGACCAAAAGAAAGGAAATCTAAACCATGCAAAATTTGCATATCTACTTTTGGACCCATATTTTGGGAACAAGAAATGTTTTGCCTCAGACTGTCAGTGAGGATGTTTTGACCATAACTTTTAAAATATATGACCAAATGGAACAAACTAAAATGCTATGGATAGGTAATGAAAATATATATCCAATGCAGTTGACCTCACATCAAGGGGAGTTATAGAATGAAAATGCCATCCAGTTTACTAAAAGACCAGTAAGCTCTTCTATGATTTTAATAAGGAGTTTAAAAATGATTTTTGGAGAAAATACAATTGGATGAGTTTGGTATTGATTAGATCTATCTTATCCTAGCCTAGATTAATTTTTAGAGCTCTAGATTATTTTTGGTGGTCAGATCTAGAAACATCAGCTTTTCTGTTTTTGTTTTGGAATGTGTTTTTGTTTGAAATGAAATGTTTGGTTGATATAGTCTTGTTCCCGAGCATGTATAAAGTTGTTAGTACTTGTTATTAAGTTGTTTTCTTACAGTACAACTACCTTAGAAAGTGTGTGCATGTTTGGAAACTGAAATAAAAATGAAATAGCATTTGTTACCTTCTAGTTTTATTATTTAAAAGTATTGTGAAAGCTAGATCTTTGTGTGGATGCTTTATAAAGTTTTGTGCCAGGATTGCTATGGATCCAGTACCCTTTTGGTACTGTTATTTTGAAGTTAATACCTCTGTTAGCTTGCATGCCTTTTTTATAGTGAAGCATGTGTAGGTTTTTTTTACTCTGATGCACTAGTATTGTTTTCACTAGAATAAATGGCTTTGTATTATTTTATTTTGTTATACCAATTTTTTCCATGAGTAACCAGAGGCTTAGTACCTCTTTTTCCTTGGTATTAGTGGGCCCATAACCCACTGGTCCCATTACATCTTGGTTGTGGATGAGAATCCCCAACCATGCACCTGTGGGAAATTAACATGTTTAATTATATGATTGATTGCTATTTTCCACCATGGAACATATATTTGGTTGCTCTCACTTATGCAAGTGAGAAGTTTACTTCTTATCAGAAGATACTAGCATGTTATATGTGATCCTTTTTGTTAGCATAATATTCCTTAGGAGTATCATGTTAAGAAATGATTCACTACTGGGTGCTAAATTAAATTATTTGCAAATGAAATAAATCCATTGTGATTGATAGATTGTTTGTGAATGATTTTATATTGAGTGTTTGGATTTTTGAAAAGGTTTAGGTGACTTCTTTTTAAGTGCATAGCTACTGGTTGTGTGAGTTATACCTTGCTTGCTTGCTAGTAATTGGTTAAAGAAAACATAAATTGCTAGAATTAATTTATGCATGCTTAATAGTTGTTTCATGGAATTGTTTTGATGTTTGTGTTTACTAGCATGTGTAAGTCTTGTGTACTGTTATTTAGGTACATTTATGATCATGGAATGCTTGTTTAGATTTAAGCATCATGGTAGCCTTGTTTGCCTCTATAGTGTTGAACTAGTGTCACCACTAGAAAATGGTGATTTTAGCTATAGTTTTGTCAACCTTTATTTTATGAGTGTATGAGTTTATTATAGCCTGTTCAGGAAGTTATTACTTATTTTATCATGCCATGAATTTTTTAGTTTCATGTGCTATGGTTGTAGATTAATAATTATCTCTTACAGCATGCTTGTGTAGAAATTCCCATACTCGTATGCTATTAGTGCAGTCCTGTTTTTATGCATGTTTAATAGGAGTATTATCTTGAGTGAAGATGGTGTTTTAGATTATTTTTATGACTTGATTCTTTGGTTATTAGCTACTGGTTGTTTGCTAAATTCTCATGATTGATGGATTCCATAACTTCAAGTAAACATTAGTGTGGTAAATAAATAGTCTATTCAGTTGGTGTGTGTAGACCTGATGTTTGAATATTGTCTGAGTGTGTACCTTAGCATGAGTTTCATACTTGTGTTATTTGTTGTGCTAGTGTTGTTGTCGTGCTTAAGAGTATCTTATGAAACTAAAACATCCAACTAAAATCATGAACACATTAAGTGATAGTTGCTTGTGGTGAGTAATACCCACTGCCATGGGTATTGTTCTGTCTGTTTGTTTTACCTTAGCAACCTAACCTTTGAACCCACAAGCTATATTTTTAGCTTCTCATATATCTTGTTATGAGAGTGGTACACCACTCCATATGAGGTATGTAAGAGGTGGGATATGGTTTCCTGAACCATATGTTTGTCTGACGATAGTTTTGTACCCTGAGAGCTATGTGAGGCAGTTTTCTCGATAACGTTTGTGAGTTTGCGCTATTATACTTTTGCTTGCTGTATGTGTTGTTTAGCTTAGTTGTGTGTCTTTTAGACCTGAGTGTGTTTCTTGTATTCTTTTACGACGCTAGAAAACGAAGAAGAAGAAGAAGAAGAAGCAGTTGTGGAGTTGTGCGTCAAGTTTAAGTTACTTCAAGGCCAGGGACATTAAGAGATTTAAGGCAAGCCATCCTGATGCTTGCTGTTATAATACACTCATCATTATCTATCATGCATGTTTTACTTCTGAATTTTTTTACAAAAACTTTGGTTTCCAAAAACTATTTTTGAGTGAACTCTACTACTATTCTATATATTACTACTATGCCAGTAGTTGAAACTTGGTGTTACCAAGCCCATAAGCCACCATATGGTATTTATTACCATCAAATATATTAGTCCCTAAGTGGAAACCCTAAAATTATGTTTCTACAAAACAAGGGCTTTATGGAAAAACCCGGAGAAAAGGCGGATCCTTATTCTCCGGAGGAATGTCGAAGTGGTCATTTTTGGGAAAATGGTGTTTTCAGAAATGACACATAACCTAGTCTTCAACGGACAACCTTTACCGTACTGCCACCCTACCCCAACATGGGCACGGGGCTTAACTGGAAGTTTGTCCTTGTTAGTGTGTGTTCTATCTCAAACGCTCTAAGGGACGGACTCCCTCGAACCGAATGTCGCCAAAACTCCCAATGTTGGGACATAAAAAGTGTGGGATTAAGTTACCCACCGGTCGCATTCAGTTGGGGCATCCTGGCTGGCGGGGATTAGCTCGGTGCCGGGGATGACCGGTAAAACTCGACTGAGAGATAGACACATTCTAGCTTGAACATAGTGGAAGGTTATGATCAGTGATCTGATGTTTCACATACTGTTGTTATAGTCCGTGATTGTTCACGGCAGGTGTACTGGATCTGGTGGATATGTACACCTCTGCAGAGTACAACTTTTTCGAAGAAGCTGCGTCCTCGGATATGGACAGTTGAATGGCCATGTAGCTAGCATTGTGTCAATATTTTCCAAACGGACGTTTTTCAAAAAGGGAGTTGAACTCGGGAAGTTCGGAATGGAAGAAAACCTTGTACCGTGGAGGTACCGATGATGAAAAGCCAGAAGTTGTTTTACAAGAAGTTTTGCAGAGAAAATCTTTCTTCTCTAAGAAAACATCTGGAAACTGATTCCAAGAAGTTTTGCAAAGAGAAAACTTTCTTTTAACAAAGTTTTCACAAAACCTCTTGAACATGCGATATCGACAAGAGAAAGAAAAACTATACTATTTTCTTCTGAAGTATCTTCTTCAGCAAAGATACAGATTAACATGATTGCAACTGTGGTGTCATCCTATATGAACACCATTGATAGTGAACCCTATTTATAGCCTACCTATTACACCATATAAGCATACTTGCATCTTTGGTAAGTTACATGATGGATATCTTGCTGAGTACATTCAAATGTACTCATTATTGTTTCGCCCCTGGTATCTACTTGCCAGACTTTGAGAAGGAGTCTCGGAAGAAGATCAACAAGGAGGAGTACGGAGCTGATGGCTTTGCGAACTAGGATCGTCTCCGGGTCAGCAGCCTGTAGGTTAAGGCGTGACTTGGGCTCTACCGCGTTTTGTGTGTGTTTAGTCTTCCGCTGTGTGTGTTGTGTGTTGTCCTGCGTGACAACCGTGTAGTCTTGGTCATGTGACCATGCGTCTTTGTAAGTATTTGTGTAACCGTGTAATGGAAATTGTATCTGTGTACCAGTTTGATATGTTGTTCACGACTGAATTCCTGGGATCGTGAATGTATGCATATCGAGGGCGTCCTTGAACAGTGGTTCGAAGGGCGGGCCCTACAAAGGCGAGCCGTAAAAAAATAGCGAGGCGAAGCCGAACATCGCTGCTACATGGTGTACATGGTGTACACACGCGCGTGCTACCGAAAGTATAAAGTATAAACAACAGGTTGTACAATGTCCGAAAAAAATGTTTCTCGAAACCTATTAACATGAGATCTAATTTTGAAGATCTCGATGTGAGAAGTTCAAATATGAAAACGGTTATAATTCCGAATTATGGTTCAGGAGTTTTTTCGTTTTGAAAAAAACGGATCTAAAAAATAAATGCGTGCCACCCATCTTGCCCTCTAACCCACCAAAATTCTGTGGTGGTGACACTTGTCACGCATGCACGCCATCTTTTTTTTCCTCTCAGAAGGTTAGGAGATGCCGACCTTTCCCTAATCGCACCCCCGCTGCGTTTGGGCTTAGTAAAGAGAATCGGAGTAATTAATATGCTCGATGACCAAGCAATGGAACAGGGAGATCCTGGATCATTTCTTTCTGCCGATGGATGTTGAAGCAGTAACTCAAATACCCATGTCCAAAAAATAAAAACAAAAACTCAAATACCACTCAGTCACTGGGTATGTCAATATGGGAAGACTACTGGGATCTTTTCGGTAAAATCAGCGTATAGGATGATTGCTGAGACTAAACAACGTTGTGTTGAATGGTTAGAGGGCAGATCTGAAACATCTACTCCCTCCATTTCATAATATAAGATGTTTTAAAGGTTTTACATGTTGTCTAGATTCGGACTAAAATGAGTGCATATATAAACTAAAACATGTCTACATACATGTGTACATATGTGAAAATGTCTAAAATATCTTATATTGTGAAACAGAGGGAGTAATTATGAAGGAGATGGAGTTAACTGGAAAAAGATGTGGAAACTCAAAGTCCCCTCGAACCTGCGCATTTTTGCGTGGAGATTAAAAACTAGTCTGGAAAAAGATTGGAGCTAGAGTGGGACTAACTGGGATAAGGGAACTAGACTGGGATAAGGGAAGCCTGACAATAACCGGAACGAGCAGGCAGAAGGTAGCTAAGTGGACCTTTTTTTTTATAAAGGGATTTTGTTACTTAAAACTTTTAAGTACTACAACCGGCCTCTGCATGTAAGATGCACACATCCCAACAAAGTTCAAAAGACTAAAGACACCAAAGACGGTGAAGGGCAGATCCAAAAATTATGTTGCCATCCATGGCTAGACAAAAACTCTCTAGCTACCTTCCCAGCGCCGAAGCTACCTCTAAGAACAGGTCGCGATGCCCCACACGCTGCAGTGGTGATCATGACCGGAGTATAGAAGTGCGTAAATAACCTGCATTAGAGAAACAATTATTACCGTTCAAAAATCTTGTCATTTCTCTATAGCCACAACGAACATACAATGGTATTCGCATCCACCCTAATAAGAGACTTAAAACTATTGTCCACACCATTTAGCCAATTACCGAAAATATTCGGGACGCTACGTGGGGGTATAGGAAAGATTCTATGTGGATGACTGACCATATAGATCTAGTGACCTTACAATGGAAGAATAAGTGTTTTATTGTCTTGTCATGTTGACAAAAGACCCAATTCTTACTTCCATGCCAGTTACGCTTTGCGAGGTTATCCTTTGTAAGAATTACCGTCGACGAAGATACCATACAAACTAAAGTGGAATCTTTATCTTCCAGATTTCCGCATTAGTATTAACTGGAATATCCTATTGGATCAACGCTTTGTAAATAGAATCAACCGAAAATATTCCATTCTTGTTAAGATTCCAACGAAATCTATCAGACCCTGTGTCAAGTGGACAAAATCCAGTTGCATTAACGAAGCATTCCAAGATGTTTGTCTAGGGCCATATAGACTTCTTCTAAACGAAACATTCAATGGGGACGATTTCATCACCTTAGCGAGTGTACAGGGCCGGTCCTGAAATTTTGGGGGCCCTGGGCGAAACTAAAATTGGGGCCCTTAATGTTGGCATCATAACAATAAGATGAATATATTTGTAAATGATATGTTTTGGATAACACTTGAATGTGTCCAAAAGCAGTATTATACATATTACCTTAATTTTTTTTAACAATCCTCGGTTCAAAATCATTTAAGATGGGGTCAATATCGTCCAATAATTTATTCTCGGTACATAATATTGCCAAACCATTTAACATTTCGTGAGTCATTGTTAATCGCAAATAGTTCTTGAGTAATTTCAATTTTCAGAAGCTTCTTTCAACCGATGCCCTATTTGACCCGAAACCGGTCGATCTAGCCATGAGCGGGTTAAAGAGAGCTCTGACATGCCTTGGAGGACCAACCATGCGACGGTCACATACACATTAAATAGGATGCATTAAGAAATGGAGATATTAGGATAACAATGAACTTCTCTGATATGCTAGGTTCAAAATAAGAACTTCACTTATATGCTAAAAATGTCCATATCATACATTATGGCATGCATCTAGCATGTGAATTTTATAATCTTCAATTCAGAAATAAAATCATATACCTCAACATCACATGAACCACCATGAGAGAAAGTTTTTGCAAATTTGTGATATATCCTCTCTGTGATTGTGCCAAGCATCCACTTGCTTAGCTCTTCTCCTTTTAGCGGTACCAGATGGATACCATCTAGACGACATGATCATTGACAGTGCTGAATTTTTTTACATCAACCGTTAAAAATGAATTATACTAACTATGTGTCATGTATACGATGTTAGAGATTACTGAATACATATTAGTAATACTATATACCTCGGATTGGTCAAATATGTGATGGCATGACATATTCTTGTGATCGGGGCCCCGGGAATAAAAATCAATAAGGTGTCGAACTGAAATCAGTATGACAAGAATTTAGGTGCAAATTTAGGGCTCCTTTGATTCATAGGATAGGAAAGGTGTAGGAATAGGAAACTTGTAGGATTGGTATGGTATGGCCAAATGATTCCTATGAGAAGAGCATTTTCTTTTGATTGTGTGAAGGAATTTTTTCATGAGGTTGGACCTCATGTTCTTTTCCTATAGGATTTGTACTATAAGATTACTATGGGAATATTTCCTATAGAATTTGATCCTTTGAATCAAACAAGCAATATAAGAAAAATTCTTATAGGAACTAATCCTACAAACTCCTATGTCATTCCTATGAATCAAAGAGGCCCTTACAGATCACGAGATTAAAACTCACGGATAGAAGGCAGGGGCCTAGCTGCCTGCAGGTACGAATGCAGGGTCGGACTGATGAGCATGACCGTGGCGGCGGCGGCGTGGCTGGGATTGGAACGCATTGACTCTGATAGTCAGATTCACGCGCGATCCCGGGATCAGCGAACATTCAAGCAGATTAAAAGGGGAGCCAAGAGATCGTGAGTCTCACAACTCATGATTGCTGCATGCCTGCTTTTTTTTTTGAAAAGAACGCTCGACTTTATTACTCAATAGACAAAATGTTTACAGGAATACCCATGTCAATAGGTGGGATTGAAAACCAGACATGTCGACCTGCAGATAAGCTAGTTGCTGAACGTGCTAGCCTATGAGCTTCCACATTTGCTTCCCGACGTTCATGGCTGAACACAACTGATATGAATCTCTCCCTGCCCGCCTTGATCTCCTTCATAATCATACAGTGTTGTCCCCTTTCCTCTTCACCGTTGATCTCCTTTACAACATTGAGGCAATCCGATGCAATCTTCAGGCTGCGAGCCTGAAGATCATCCGCAACCGCAAGGGCTTCAGCACATGCGAGAGCTTCTAACGTCTCCGGGTTCGTGATCCCTTCGAAGACAACAGCGGAAGCCCCCAAGAATAGGCCATGCTCGTTTCTGCACACTGCCGCAATTGCCCCTCGGTGATCTTGTTTAGCAACTGCCCCGTCAACATAGATTTTTTCTTCTCCCCCTCCTAGAGGAAGCCATCAAGAGCATGGCCTCGTCATACCCACTGTATTTGAGGGGGCCTGAGTAGTGTTCACCTGAGCCACTTCTGCAATGTACTTGGAGATGAAAAGATGAGTCGATAAAGGTGGCTGGTGAACTCCTTCATGGATGAGCTTACGTCGCGCCCACCATATGGACCATAATGTAACCAGAACTTCAATAAATTTTCCACTGGATAAGGTAGAGCTGAGGGTGAAAAGCCAAAGTCTCGGATCATCCGTCTCATCTCCGAGCAGAGGTAAATTAAGATCTTCTTCTTTAAGAGCCCAAACACTCCGTGCCATTTGGCAATTTAGCAAGGCATGCCTCCATGAATCAACAACAGCGTTACAGACCGGGCATGTGGCTTTAGGTGCCATGCCCCTTGAAGCACGCACCGTCCCTGTTGGCAGAGATGATCTAGCAAGACGCCACGCGAAAATCCGCAGTTTCGATGGCACCTTAACTTTCCACAGGTATTTCCAACCTCGTTCTTCATTTTCAGAGGTAGAGTAGCTCATACGACCCTCGAAATAATCCTCCCGTCTCCGTTTTGTCTCCATAATCATATGATAGCATGACTTTACAGTAAAGATCCCCTCCTATCAAAATGCCAAGCCCAAAAATCAGACCGCCGTAGGAAGCTGATTGGTATTTCTCTGACCGCTTCAATGTCCATTGGGAGGAAGTGAGCCTCGAGCTGCTGGGTATTCCACGACCTCGTCGTCTGGCAAATCAATTCAGCCACCGTAGATGGAGGCATATCCGAGGTACAGACATAGGGCCGAAGCTGAAAATCCCGAGGGATCCAATTTTTAGTCCAAATCCGAGTGCTCTCCCCATCACCAATTCTTTTCATCAAGCCAAGTTTTCGCATATCTCTCCCTTCACACAACGACCGCCAAATTTGGGATGGCCTCGAACCCAGCGATGCACTCAACACATCAGTAGCAGGGAAATACAGAGCCTTCAGAATCCTCGCACTCAAGGTCTCGGGATCAATTAAAATTCTCCACCCCTGTCGTGCCAGAAGCGATAGATAAAAAACTTCAATATCCCTAAAGCCAATCCCACCTCTGTACTTTGGCATAGTCATCGATTCCCACAAAACCCATGCCACCTTTCTTTCTCCCAATTTACTTCCCCACCAAAACTTGCGAATTGATGTGGTTATATGCTCACACAGTCCTTTGGGAAGCTTAAATAAGGCCATCGAGTATGTTGGCAAAGCTTGAATAACCGATTTAATTAAAATCTCCTTACCACCCCCCGAAAGAGTTTTCTCCATCCGCCCCTGGATTCTCTTCCAGACTCGGTCTTTTAAGTATGCAAAAACACCATTTTTTGATCTCCCAACCGAAGTGGGCAAGCCCAGATATTTCTCGTTTAATGATTCTGTTTGGACACCAAGTTGGCCTTTAATAGCTTCCCTTAACACTTCTGGAACTCCTTTCCCAAAAAAGATGGATGATTTGTCATTATTAATTCTCTGACCGGAAGCCAGGCAGTACACTTCCAATATCTCACTCATTTTAGCAGCATCAATGACAGTAGCTCGGCTAAAAAAGATGCAATCATCCGCAAACAGTAGATGATTAACCTTTGGGGCAGAAACAGCCACTTGGATACCTTCCATCTCATCATTATTCATTGCGTGTTTTAACAAACACGATAATCCCTCAGCAGCTAGCAGGAATAAATAAGGGGATATCGGATCCCCTTGGCGAATACCTCGGGTGGGCTTGAACTCCATTGTTTGAGCACCATTAAATAAAACCGAGAAGGTCACCGACCGTACACCCATCATAACAGAATCAACAAAACTATCAGCAAAGCCCAATTTCCTCATAATAGCCTCAAGGTAATTCCACTCGATACGATCATATGCCTTCCGCATATCCAATTTTAGAGCACAAAAATATTTCTTCTTGCTCTTTTTTGATTTCATAAAGTGCAAGCATTCATAAGCAGTGATGACATTGTCAGTGATAAGACGCCCTGGAACAAACGCCGATTGTTCCTCGGAAATAATATCAGGGAGGCAACTCTTCAAACGGTTAGCAAGAACCTTAGATGCAATTTTGTACACCACGTTGCACAGGCTAATAGGTCTGAATTGCAAAAGAAAAGAGGGGTTTTGTACCTTAGGAATTAGTACGATGAACGTCTTATTAATTTCTTCCGCAGAATCACTCCCTTCCAAGATCCGAATAACAATCTTGGTAATCTCCTCACCACAAATATTCCAATGCTTCTAAAAGAAATGAGCTGGAAAACCATCTGGCCCCGGCGCCTTTGTAGGAATCATTTGGAAAAGGGCTGTTTTAATTTCCTCCATATTAAACGGCGCCTGGAGAGAGATATTCATTGCACTAGTCACTCTACAAGGCACATGTGACAGCACCTCCTCGATCCCAATTGTCCCCTCGGCTGCATACAAGTTCTGATAGAAACTTGTTGCCATGCTCTCAAGCTCAACAGCATCATCACATATGGTACCATCATCCCTTACTAAACGATCAATTCTATTCTTCTTCCTCCTATTGCTAGCTTTCAGGTGGAAAAACCGTGTGTTTTTGTCTCCCTCCGCTAGCCATTGAACACGTGATCTCTGCCGCCACATGATTTCTTCACGGTAACATAATGCCGCAATGCGTTCCTCCATCTTTTTCTCCTTATATGAAGGTCCTAATCTGAGTGGGTTTGATCGCAGAGCCTTTAATTTCTTTCGTAAGATCCGTAGCTCGGTTCTTACATCACCAAAGGAGGCCTTCCCCCAATTTACTAAAACATCCGCCGTAGTATGCAGTTTCGCATGCAGCTCCTCCACTGTCTTTGCCGGCGTGGCACCCCATGCCTCCTTCAAGATTTCTTTGAAACCATCATGTCTTTCCCACATCAGTTCGTACCTAAATGGTTTCGGGACTGCGATTCGCTGGTTACTTGCCTCCATCTCGTTTAGTAACAATATTGGTGAGTGATCGGACTTCACCGCATAGAGATGTGTCACCGTGGTGTATGGAAAACGTGCAGTCCAATCCGCCGAGGCCAAAGCACGATCGAGACGCACCCGAACATACTCATTATTCGGTAATTTCCTTTCAAAAGTCCAGTCCAAACCTCTGTACCCAATATCACATAGCTGGCATGAATCAACAGTCTCACGAAACAAATTAATCTGTGCCATGTCTCTCTCGTTAGGTCCCATTTGTTCTTCTCTTCTAAGTACCTCATTGAAGTCTCCAATGCATAACCAGGGGAGATCACAATCAGCTTTGAGGTACCTCATCATCTCCCATGTTTTATATCGCAAACTTCTATTAGCTTCTCCATACCACGCCGTGATTCTCCACGGCTCCTTACCATCCTCATCAACCACCATGTCAATATGATATCGCGAAAAATTCCTCAAACTCAGATTTACCGGATGCTTCCAGTACACACAAAGCCCACCACTTCTCCCCGAGCTTGCAACACCCAAAGAATGTTCATAGCCCAGTGTTCTAGTTAATCCTTCTGCCCTGTATTTGTCTATCTGTGTCTCAACCACACACAATATAGAAGGCGAATGTTCGCGAGCGAGGTCGCGGAGCTCATGAACGGTCGCGGGGTCGCCCAAACCTCGGCCGTTCCATCTTAGGGTACTCATTGGGTCTGGCGGTCCTCCCTCTCGGAGGCCGCCACGGTTCCCAAAACCTTCTCACTCTCTGTCATCTTCCTTTGTTTCCTCTCTCTCGGGGACACATATTCCGGCGGAGCAGGTGGTATATTCTGCCCCTGTGTTGTTGTATCTCCTCCTCCCTGAGTCTCTCTTTCCCCTGGCTTCACACCATCGGGTGCATTACCTCCCATGTCAAGCTTCCTCCGTGTAGCCGTGGTCACCTCCTCCTGCTGACCTAACTCTTGGCCTTTCAGTGGGCTAGCAGCCGTATCATCTAGATCCTCATCTAGTTCAGCATCGTCGGATGATCTCTTCCGAGGCATAGGTGCACCAAAACCTCTTCCTCTTCTACTCCCTCTACCCCGTCCAGCTGAGACAAACTTGCGTGGTTCCTCCACTGGTTGCGCCATCTGGCGTCTTGCCAACATCCACGGGCCATATTGCAATTTACTCTCATCCCATGATCCATCCCCACACTCTTCATGGTCATGACCCATTAATCCACACTGTTTACAGAAAAAGGGGATTTTCTCGTATTTCACAGGAAGCAATTTGCGCCCCTCCGGTAAAACCAGAGATACAACACGAGTCAATGGTTTTGAAACATCAACTCTCACCCGTAATCTCACATAATTACCTTCAAAGAAAGGTTTTGGGTTCATCTGAACTTCTTTCACCTTGCCCACTCTGACATCTAAACCATCCAAGATCTCTGTCTTTCTGAAAAGCTCCGGTATCCCATGTATCTGAGCCCAAACCGTCATCCCGCCAAAAACCACCTTCTCCGGAGAAACAAGACCATCGTAGTCTTCCAACATAAATCCCCATCCACGAAAGGTCCATGGTCCTTGGTGAACCACCTTTTTCTAGTCTCCGAGACAATGCATCTGAAAAATAAACAAATTTTCTCCTGCTTCGCGAAAACCAGGCTCTCTTGATAAATTCCAGATGCTTTTCATCTTTTCAAAAAGCGTCGTTCCACTGAACGATCGGGTCGTGAGGACCTTGCCGATCGTCAACCACCTTGCCTCCTTCTGGTATTGCTTGATCTCTTCCGTGCCTACCACGAAATCGTCCAACTCATCCTCCCTAAGTTGAAGGTTTTGGAAGATCTCATCAATCTCTCCTCCTGGAGCACCCGATTCCGATGACTATGTCGCAGACTTCCCCTCCATTGGAGACCAAAAACCGATCTCTAGTTCTAGGGTTTCCACCTCTGCTCACCCCCCTACTCCGAGGGAACCAAGGCCGGGTAGACGGACCAGCCGTCCCCTTGTTCAGCCCGAGTTCAACCACGAAGAGGGACGGGAGATCCGGGGCAGCCAACAGCAATCTCACGCTGGCGAAGAATCGCCCGCGGAGCACTAAACCCTAACTTCGAGGGTACCTGACGTTGACTTTTTAGGATCCTGCGTGCCTGCTAGGCTGGTAGCGATGTAATCCAGGCCTTGATGGTGATGCGTTTCTGCCTCCTTCCAGTTCCACGAGCGGATGGGCTACATCCCCAATCCCCTATAGCTGACCGGCCCATGGCTATTACTTTTTTCTATTATTCTGATGAATACGAACGTATCTGACTATCTGTACAAACACTCTATACTACGGTGTACCTGGGATGCCCCCCCTGGACTTTGGGGGCCCGGGGTGGCCGCTCACCCTGCCCCTCCCCAGGGCCGGCCCTGCGAGTGTATCGCCTTTGAGTCTCACAATATTGTACAAAACAGGATATTGTTCACGTAGTGGTGACTGACCCAGCCATTTATCCTCCATTGTAATCTTTGAACCATACTTTATTGAGAAAGTCCCGTCTGGAAGAACTTCTTCGTATTCATGAGGCCAGCCAAGAAATATGAATCACCAGATTGCCAAAGAACCTGAGATACTGCTTGTGAGCCCACACACTTTCTCCTAAATAATATTTGCCAAACCCCATCTTCGGTAAGAAGTTTGAAGATCCATATTTACCAAGAAGGGCCTTGTTCTTGATCTCTAGGTCATGAATACCGAGCCCCCTTGGTCTTTTGGGCGGCAAACCACATTCTATTTGGCTAGTCGATACTTTCTTGTCTGACTATCACCTTGCTAAAAGAATCTTCTAAATAATCCAACCATTTTAAGATCCCTTTTGGAAGTTGGAATAAGAAAATCATATAAAGTACCATGTTAGTTAGTACTAGAAACGCTAGAATCATATGTTAGCATAATCTTGCCTTTATCCGTGTGAGTTTAATTAGGCAGGTTTTCTACAATAGGTATGCATGTGTTTGGACGTGAACTAGCATTGCCCAGTTTGAGTCAGGTTAGGACTAGCTGGTAGTGTCCGTAGCATGTACTACCTAGTTAGGTCGGTTTGGAGTTTGTTCGTCTCCTATTAGGATTAGTATGGTCTAGAGTCTGGTTGTACACACGTTGAGGCTGCACCTTTGAAGCAAGTTGTACCGTGAGAGTTGACAAGAGAAATAAAGAAATTAGAGGGCATGATACGTGTCCTTGGCAAAAGGATTTTTCGCGTGCGCATGTCCGGCTAATTTGATGTGATCGATCCGTGGAGAATCCCAACATCATATCTCGTAGTATCCTAACTATGTGGGTCTACCCAGCCACAGTGTTGAAACAACAATATGCTCTTGTTAACATTGACAAAGCAATCTTCACGTAGAGAAGAGGAAACTTGGGCGTTCTGTCCGGGGAGAGCGGAGGCGACTCTGGTGGCGACTCTGGTGGCGTCGCAACTAATGGGACGGCCACGGCCGGCGTAGGGGAGCTTGGCGAGGCCGGCGTTGGAGTTTTGGAGGCGGTGAACACCTTGGCCGCGGGCGCAGGGGTGCTCAGCGCGGATCAGGCCGGCGTTGGAGTTTTGGAGGCGGTGAACACCTTGGCGGCGGGCGCATGGGTGCTCAGCGCGGATCACGCCCTGGGGGAGGTATCGTCGGCGGGCAACCAGGAAAGGAAGTCCAAGATCGGAGGCCGGTTCTGGGCGCTAGTGGAGGAGGATGCTGAAGATTCCGATTCCGAGATCGAAAGTGCATTGGATTCACAGGGGAAGAAATCCCTGTGCTTTGAGAAGATATGTGCGATGCCGGCATCCGATGCGACTAGGACTCTGCGTTCGTCCGGCGACAGGAATGAGAAGAGTCTGTGGAAGCGTGCTGCACAGAGGTACGCGGCTAAACTGCTCATTTCTTCATTCCCCATCGGTAACTCGCTATCGGGTTGCATCTCGCCGGAGATGCAACACATGGCGGATCGAGGCACCTCGCCGGAGGTTTCTTTCATTGGCCTTCGTTTCAAGGTCCCAGCCACTGAACCGACGGTGTTCACGCTGTCGGACGATGACGAGGATTCGTGGACGTTGGTCCAGAGGAGGCACAGGACGTCGCCGGGGGATCGCCAGAGATCCGGTTCTCTAGGATCACGAGCTCGGTGTGAATTTCAAAATCCGAACGTTTTCCATTCGCTGACTGCCATGTCAGGACGTGGGATAGAAGGATGGAACATCATTTAGGGTGGGCCATCTGTGTTCGGGCCATAAGTGCGTGCCTCGGGCCTCGATCCCTATAGGCTACGGCATGAGCAAGTGCCTAGGGTTTGTTCCGAGGTGTCGTTCAGCCGCCGCGTCTGTCCCTGGTTTGCCGATGTCGTATCGTGGCCATGGCAGTGATGCGCCGACTGGGCGCGGTGCGGCGCAGTCCGGTGCTGCTCCGGGACGTGGATGGGCGCAGGGTGGTGCCGGCCAAGACAACGGGCGCGGAGTCTTTCCTGCTGCTGATCAAGGACTGGTGGCGGGCCGGACTCCGGCTAACCAGTTTGAATCCGGGCCAAGTGGTAATGCGGGTCTGGCTGTTGGCGCTAGTGGAGGAAGCAACAATGCGCAGTTCAACTTCAATGCTACCGCTGGTGGCGCAGGTAGCAATGGACAAGGAGGAGGGTACCGAGGTAGAGGTTACAGAGGACGCCAGCGTTTCGACAATGTTGGCCGGGGCTATGGCGGTCGCAGGGGTGGTCATGGTAATGGAGGTTACAGGGCGAATTTTCGGGCTGGTACTGGTCAGCTGAGGTACGCACCTGTTGTTCCGGCTAATAGTGGTGGTGCGGCAGGAGGTGTTGTGGCATCTGGGTCGCAGCAGCAGCATGCGACGATGCCGTCCCAACTAGCCGTGGTGGTTGCACCAGTGGAGCAGAGGCAGCAAACGAGCATTGTACAAGGCACAACAGTTGGTCGGGGTCATGGGGAAAAGCGTGTTTCCGCTGATCAGCTTGCGGCCGTAGTTGAAGGGGCGGTGCAGAAGAAAGCAATTTTTTTTTGATAAGCTCAAGTGTTTCCGCTGTGGTGTGGCGGGACATTTTTTCACGGACTATCCGCAGCCTATCTGTGTGTATTGTGGTGGTGCAGTACATGTCAATGGTCCTTGTCCGCTTATTGCAGCACCTAAGCCCCACCCGATCATGTATGGGTATATTCACGAGGAGCTCATGATCTTTGGCCTTACCTTGTCGCAAAACTACAGGCCTAAGGTGGAAAATCTGAGGTTGGCTTCGATCACCGTGACGAGAGGGGTGCTCTCGATTCCTCAGTTGATCACTCAGTTACAGAGGTTGGTGCCTACGGAGGGCTTCGTATGGGATGTGAGTCAAGTTGGACAAAATATGTTCAAAGCTACATTTCCATCAAAAATAGAGTTAGATAGGCTGAAGGTGTTTGGAGTGTGCCAGATTCCAAACAGAGACTGCGAGATTGTGGTGGATAGTTGGGGGTAGAGGATAGAGCCCCTGGACACTCTCCCGGACTTCTGGATTAGAGTGTCTGGAATTCGTGAGGAATATAAGGGAGATTTCTTGGCTCTTTGGTCAGTTGGCTATTTGTTGGGAGTAACTAGGAAGGTGGATATGGATTATAATCGCGAACATGGTGTTTTGCGAATCCTAGTGGGATGTCTGAATTACACGAAAATTCCACCTATCTTTCTGATGCTGATCAAGGATGAATTTTATGAACTTTCTTTTCATGTTGAGGGTGAAGAGAAGGGCAAGTCTTATGATGATATGGTGGTGGACAAGGTGTCGCGCGATGATTATGAGGACGATGATGACTTGGGGGAGGATTTCCGCGATGCTTTAGCAAAAACCTCGTTGCAGGATAATGGTTCGGCCTCGGGTGGTGTTGTTGCTAGTGGGGACACTCCTATGGCTGATGTAGGAGGTGGTTCTTCTAATGGACCTGTGGATTCTGTTATGCCATCTAGAGGGGTGGTATTTTCGCCGATGCTACGCCGTCAGTTTGGGTGGGATGTTCCACCTTCCGAGTCGGATGCTCGTGACAGAATGAGTTTTGCTGGGTCTTTGGCAGCTGCTTCAACTGCTGCTAGTGCTGGTTCAGCCAAGGGACGTGTGGCTACTGCGGGTACCCCTCCGATGCATGTTGGGACAGTGCAGCATGCATCTGGTTCCCTGCAAGAGGTTCCGTCCAAGACTGCCAAACTGCCGGTGCATGTGTCAGGGATGGGTGTACAGAGCGGTACCGAGATGGAGGCAGTAGGCGCGTGGTCTTCGGATGATGCTTGCGTCATGATGATGCCAGCCATGATGTCAGCGATTGATGGAGCTTGGGCCATCGCCAACTCGGTCAAGGAGGGTGATGGTGCGACTGCGGTGCGGCAAGGGCCCGCTGCGGCTGCCGTGCCATGTACCCCAGTGCTCACGCCTAGGTCAGGTGGACCGGGGCTGTTCGAGCAGGAGGGGGGTATGGTGGTCGTGTCGCCGTTGGGCGACAAGGTGGTTAGCCCATCCATGGCTCCATCAGGAGGACGGGGGCACCAACTTGATGGGAGGGCTTCCCCATTCACTCCATCGGCATTGAGGGCGGAGATCGTCGCATACGGTGGTATTGCGGCTCCTGAGTTTAGAGGTCAGCGCTCCAGTGCGCGACTTCGGGCTAACCCGGATGCTGATGTGCCTGCGCTGGAGAAGGCCGAGCGGCTGGCTGCTCGACGCGATGAGAAATTTGCAGGTACTTCACCGAAAACAAATCTTTCTTTTTCTGCACTTTCTAATAAAACTATTGTTGAAAGGGCTTCTAGCTTAGGTATTTCTTTGGGTAGTTCGCCGTCTAAAGTAGAGGGTGCGGTAACTAAGCTGAAATCTCTTGAATGTGCGCGTCAACTAAATTTTGTTAGCAATAATCTAAGCACTGTGGTAGATTTGGAATCGACCAGCTTAGTAATACGTAAGGCCTCTAATTTGTGTGAGGATTACGAGGATGATAAGGAAGAGGGTCTGGTGGATGTACTTGAGGCATCTAACCAGGGTGTAGTGGTCACACTCCCTCGTAGAGGCAAAAAGACTGTAAACTCTAGTTCTAAAGGAAGGATTGCTAGGATTAAATCGATTAAAACAAATAATAAGCAATGGAAGGGAAGTTTTGGAATATTGATGGTTTTGGGGATCCGGCTAAACATCGGTCGGTCAATGAGGCAGTGAGGGAGTCTGAGCTGGATTTTGTGGCAATTATGGAGACGGGAAGGTCCAATTTTCATAATAGTTTACTTATTCATTTGGCCGGGGGGTTTGACTATTGTTGGTACTGTCTACCGCCTCATGGTCGTTCGGGGGGAATTCTGGTCGGTTTGAATTCTGCTACGATAGCTGTGCGGACAGTTGTAGCGGGAGATTTTTCTGTTAAGTTTCATCTGCCCACAAAGAACGATGGTTTTCTTTGGGCATTGGTAGTTGTCTATGGGGCAGCTCAGGATGATAAAAAACCAGAGTTTCTGTCTGAGTTAGTTCGGATATGCGAGGGAGAGTCATTGCCTATGATTGTAGGAGGGGATTTTAATATTATTAGGAGACAAGAAGAGAAAAGCAATGATAATTTTAACCCTCGGTGGCCGATTATTTCCAATGCAATCATTCAAAGCCTTGATTTAAAAGAATTAGAGATGTCAGGGATACAATATACGTGGACTAGCAGACGGGACATTCCAACGCATGAAAAGTTGGATAGGGTTCTGGCTAGTGTATCGTGGGAACAAAAATATCCTCTTGTTACGGTTCATGCGATGGTACGCACTGAATGACTCAGGAACGTCGTCTCATTCAGGAAATAGGTCGCTATTCTCGTTTGAACTATCCTGGTTGCGTCAAGAGGGGTTTTTTGAGATGGTCAAGGAGCAATGGAACTCTGTTCTGACAGGGGAGCTATTGAGAGGTGGAAGAATAAAATTAGACATCTCCGTAGTTTCTTACGAGGGTGGGCGAGAAATTTAAGCGGCGAATATAAGAGTCTGAGGGAGAAGTTGGTACTTCTTATTCAAGAATTAGACTTGAAGTCCGAAAGTGGTCCTCTTTCAATTGATGAAATGAGGGCTAAGAGAGAGGCTGACTCTTTTCTATCCAATCTAAGAAGTGATGAAGAGTCTAAGTGGGCTCAACGTGCAAAGGTTAGATACGTGCAGGAAGGTGGAAATAATACTAGATATTTCCATCTGATTGCTAATGGTAAGCGACGAAAGAAAAGGATTTTTCAGCTATAACAAGATGAGGGAACGATCATTGGTCAGGAAAATCTTAAAGTGTTTATATTTGTTACAAAACCCTGTTTGGGGCGCCGGTCCCAACTTCGGTCTCGATGGACGAATGGAGAGTGGATGATATTGCTCAAGTATCCGACTCTGAGAATAATATCCTAACCATGCCTTTTTTGGAAGAGGAGGTCCTGGATGCTATTTCTCATATGGAACTAAATAAAGCTCCGGGGCTAGATGGGTTCCCGGCACAATTCTATCAGAATTTTTCGGTTGTTGTTAAAGATGATCTAATGACACTATTTTCACAACTGCATTATGGTGATTTGAATTTGTTCAAATTGAATTTTGGTGTCATTACTTTGCTTCCTAAAACGGAGGATGCTAGTCGCATTGAGCAATATAGACCGATTTGTTTGCTTAACGTCAGCTTCAAGATTTTCACGAAAGTTGGGACTAATAGAGTGACATCCATTGCGCAGAGGGTGATTAGACCATCGCAATCGGCTTTTCTCCCTGGAAGAAACATTCTGGAGGGAGTTGTAGTGCTTCATGAAACGATCCATTAGCTTAAGCGTAAAAAGATGGACGGGGTTTTGCTTAAAATATATTTTGAGAAAGCCTACAATAAAGTTAATTGGGTGTTTCTTCAACAAACTCTACGTATGAAAGGGTTCACACCTTTGTGGTGTGAGTGGGTTGCTAGGTTGGTTCAGGGAGGGAGCGTGGGGATCAAGGTTAATGATGACATAGGTCATTTTTCCCAAACTTTAAAAGGATTGCGTCAGGGTGATCCATTGTCCCCTATTCTCTTTAATCGGGTAGCTGATATGTTAGCAGTCCTAATAGCTAGGGCGAAGAATGACGGTCGGGTAGGTGGATTGGTTCCACATCTGGTTGAAGGGGGCGTGTCGATCCTACAATATGCTGATGATACAATTTTGTTTATGGATCACGATCTAGAAAAGGCCGTAAATATGAAACTTTTGTTGGCTCTCTTTGAACAGCTTTCGGGGCTTAAGATTAATTTCCACAAGAGTGAGATTTTCTGTTTCGGCAAAGCGGTAGAATCTCAGGAAGATTATAGACACATCTTTGGATTTGACGTTGGGTGTCTTCCTTTTAGGTATTTGGGTATACCTATTCACTACAGAAAACTTCTTAATAAGGAATGGAAACCTATCGAGGATCGGTTTGATTCAAAGCTAAGCTCATGGATAGGTAAATTTTTATCCTATGGTGATCGCTTAATACTTATTAATTCGGTTTTATCTAGTCTGCCTATGTTCTTTCTATCTTTCTTTGAGATACCTGTGGGGGTGAGAAGAAGGTTGGATTTTTATAGGTCTCGCTTCTTTTGGCAATGTGATAAACTTAAGAAGAAATATAGACTATCTAAGTGGAATATTGTTTGTTGTCCCAAAGATCAAGGAGGTCTTGGGATTGAAGTTCTTCAAGTGAAAAACAGATGTCTACTTAGCAAATGGCTTTCTAAACTGTTAACAGAACAAGGAGTGTGGCATGAGCTGCTACATAACAAAATTTACAGGGAAAGACTCTGTCTCAAGTTGAGGCTAAACCTACAGATTCACCTTTCTGGAAAGGTGTGATGAGGGTCAAAACAGATTTTTTCCCCTCATGTTACTTGTATGCTTGGTAATGGGAAAATGTCAGGAATTGGGAGGACATTTGGTTAGGACAGACTACGCTTGCAGTGCAGTATCCTTCGCTTTATAGTATCGTGAGACATCAAAATGTTTTGGTTGCCGATGTTCTCAATGAGGAGCATCCCAATATTGCCTTTAGGAGGTCCCTCTTTGGGTATAATTGGGAAGCCTGGTTAAATCTGGTCGAAAGATTAATGGGTGTTGACCTATTAGACCATGATGACTCCTTCCGATGGAACCTAACACATTCGGGTGTGTTTTCGGTAAAATCCTTATATGAAGATATTATGAATGGTAATACTAGGTTCTTACGTAAATATTTGTGGAGATTGAAGCTTCCTTTGAAGATTAAGATCTTTATGTGGTTTTTGTACCGCAGAGAGTTACTTACTAAAGATAATCTTAAAAAAACGACGGTGGTTAGGCTGCTCTAAGTGTGTGTTCTGTGGGGATGAGGAAACCGTGGAGCACTTGTTTGTTTCCTGTAGTTTTGCTAGGAAAATTTGGAGATTGATTCACTTTACGTTTAGTATTTTAGTACCTCTTTCGATAACTATTTATTTGAAAATTGGCTTTAAGGGGTGGACAAAGAAACAAAACCTAGTATACGCGTTGGTGTATGTGCTTTTTATGGGCAATTGTGAATTGTCGTAATGATGTGGTTTTTAACAACTTCAAAACTGATCATTTTTTGCAGGTCGTCCATCGTGCTGTTCATTGGATTCACATGTGGTCCTACCTGCTACCAGAAGGCCAACGAGGATGTTTGGATTCTGGCTGCACCAGGTTGATGGCGGTAGTGCGGGCTATCTTCAACCAGGGTGGCTGGTTGCACGCTAGAAGAATTACCTATGTCTAGGTGCTATTTGTCGTTGATTTTCCGCTGGATGGTTTTTGTAGCCACGCTTCGTTATCGATGATCTTCTTTTTTGCTTTTGTAAGACCCATACTCTGGAGACTATTTATTAATATAAAAGTCGTGTGCATCTACTACATGCAGAGGCTGGGTTACCCGTTTCAAAAAAAATGCACATGACCAGCAAAATGTGGTCATCTAACATTAAGAAGTTTGTGAGACATGACAAAGGGTATAATGATGTGTTTATATTTCTACACGTGCACATAAGTTTTCTTCTGAATCCCATATTCACTGACCACATCAGTTATAACATAAAAACATAATATTTTAATAATAAAACATATGTATATTATTGTCTTTTGTACATACATCCAACACCCCCGCAGCGGAGGGGATGAGAACGTGATGCCTCCTGTGGCGCAGGAGGGCAGCCCGACGGAAGGGGTCAGATCGCGGCAGCTGAGCCATTGCATAGGAGGCTGCTCAGGTGCGACCTACGAGCCAGAGTTAACACTGGAGGAGGCACTAACTCTCTACGAACTGGAACGGCAGCTCGTCCTCCCTTTCGAGGAAGAGCACTATGCTGTGGAGCGGCAGATGAACGACGAGCGGATAAACAATGCCAACATTGGGCGGATGATGCAGGATTACCACCTCGTCGCAATGAACCGTGCCATCCTGAATTCCTTGCAGGATGTCCGCGACGAGGATGGCCAAGAGAGCGATGACTGAGGGCTCTAGCATTAGAAAGGAAAATTTTCCCAACTCTAAGAATATCATAGACCGATATAGAATTACGGCTGAAGTGATTTTTCCGAGCCGGCTTTGATTTTTTTGAGGAGTTCTATGGTACCCTCAAATAAATAATAGCCCTCTATTTCAGTCCATCTAATGGCTCACAAGATTTCATACTAGTAGTGTAAAAAACGTGACAAGTACAAATCATACTAGTCCTAAAATCTGTAGATCACCGCAGACGGGCCCTGGCCCAGGATCCCGGCCCAAGAGCAAATAAGCTGTTGGCCTAAAATGAACCCTAAATCGAGCATACTCCCACGTTCACAAACTGGCCGCCGTACTTGTCACGTTCGTCACGCGGGCAAGCCAGAAGGAGGCGTTCGAGGTCACCGCCCCCCGCCGGAAGCATCGCGGCGGCGCAGCGGGCGCACGTCAGGCAGGCGCAGCGCAAGTCGGATTGCGCACTACTTCCTTCTCCCGGGTTGAGGGCGGGGTCGGCGCCACCGCGATCGCAAGCGCCACCCCCGCCGTCGCGCCGTCGCGGCGAGGAAGTGCAGTTTCATCACGGCGTACTCGAACCCCGTGTACGTCGTGTAGGACGAGGAGTGGGCAGTGCTACGACGAGTGAGTTTGTTGTTCTGCAGCTTAACTACCACATCACAGTCAGATCAATTTGATACCACAGAATTCTCACGTTTTCTTCCCCGTACGTGGAAATGAAATTACGACAGGTTGACGCTGACGCTGTCCGGCGTGCATGTTGGGGCTTAATTAGAGCATGTCTAACAGACCCCTACGTTTTCACACGAAATCGAGCAAATTTTTTGCTCAGATGAACTCGTCCATCTAGCAGACCCCCTATAGCCGGCCTGTATATTTGAATTAAAACTTCCCGGGAGAAAACATTGTTCGATTTCATTTGATCATCACCATTGCTGCTACATTGCTCGAGCTCGAGCTCGTCCATCTAGCTACTGCCTAATCTATGAAGACGCCGCCGGCGGCCTCCATCGCCTTGAAGGCCTCGACGTCGGCGAGGGCCTGCGCCTCCTCCTCCGCTTCCGCGCGCGCCGCTGCCTCGGCGTCCTTCTTGGACAGCTCGACGGCTGCCGCGAACTCGACGTCCTCCTCCTCCGCTGTCGCCGCCACCGCTTGCACCGCCGCGCCTCCTCCTCCGCTTCCGCTTGCGCCGCCGCGGCTCCGCTTGCACTGCTGCAGCAGCTCCCAATCGGTGCGCCACCTCTCGAATTGGGGGCCGCGCATCGGCCTCGGCGGCGGGTCGACCGAGTAGTACCGGCCGCCCTCCGCGAAGTCGACCAACGACGACGGCATGTTCTCGGGGAAGGCGGCGTACTTCTAGGCGGCGCGGCGACCCCCGGCGAAGGAATGTTTGCAGTGGATGAGCCACGCCTCCTCGAGCGTCTCCGGCTCGTGGCGGCGCTTCGATCGGCCGGTGGAGGAGCTCGATCCGTGGGGAGAGCTCATCGCCGGGAGGAGGAGGCTTTAGGGGCGGAGGGTGGAAAAAAGTGGAGGAGAAATGCGGCGGCGTCGGAGGCGGGATTGCTCGCCGGAGCTAGGGCGGCGCGCGGCGGAGCTAGGGTTGAGGGTGGGGGGTTGGACCCCCACCCCGACCCTCACCCACTACTTGTAGGGGGCGGCAGGGGCTATTTCGCAGGCCCCCTAAATTTTCCGTACGGGCCGGGCCGCATACGGGGGCTGCTAGACGGCCATTTTGGCCCGCACCCCGTTTGCCGCCGGAATTATACGGGGTGCCCGCGCTTTAGGGGGCCTGTTAGACATGCTCTTACATCCTGTTACGTGAGGAGACACATCTACAGGTTCGGGACATATCATTATATTATCGCCCATGCTTCCGTGGGATTGCTTCATGTCTGTTTTGCAGACAATGGATGATTAGTAGAACTACTCACCAAATACATTTTCACTAGGGCTTAATGCTTAATGAATGCGGTCATGTTATATCAAGTGATCATGTAGACTCTAATTTTTCTGTTGGCTATGTTAAAATAACAAAGCTGTCGCTTATTTTTTACTACCACTTCTTAAACGAATTCTTTGGTCTTGGTCTATTTTTTCATTGAAAGAATCCTTTGGTATTGGTGTATTTTTTTCTTGAAAGAAACTGTTTTCTTGAGTGATATATATCATGTTTTCTTGAGCACAGATACTGAGATACATCATCTATGTCATGGCATTTTGATGAATATGGGTCCATTTTTTTCTATGACTACTCACTACTAATTAAGATTTTTTTAAGTGGTACTTCAGTGGCTATGTAATCTGAAGACCAAAAATATATATATATTGTCTTCTTCATATCAAAAATTAAATTCTAATTATATGTGTTCTTGCCTTGTCAAGCTATAGTGGCTGGCTCATCCATGAAGTTGCTTCAGCTCGAAGAAGTAAATTATCCTGATAACGAACTCTTGGACAAGCAAAGTGAATTCCAGGGATTATGCCGACGTGTAAGTAGTGCAGTACTTGGATGACCGTGACAAAGAGGTTGGTGTGGGAAGCCGTCGTTGAGGAGCGCCGGGTGTGGGATGCCATCGATGAGCATGATCACTTCCGAAGCACCATTCTCCAGGGAAGTGAAGCCTTTATAGCCGGTCATCTATAGCTATGTCGGACAAACATTTACATCCTGTGGCGGAATCCGCTTGGCAAACATGTGGCGGAACAAAATCCTGAGCCCGTCAAGCAAGCCATTTACATCCTGATCCCAGGCACACAATTCCCTGTAGATCAAGTGTCTTCCAGCTAATAAATATATAAGTTAGCAGACCACCTCAAATATGGCACAAAAAAAAAAAACAGCATGGAGCTAAGGTTATGCATTAGGTTGCACTGAATTATAGAATTACCATGTACATGTACAAGCTAAAATTACATATGTTTCCACTTTGCTCTACAAACTGAGCATACATAATTTCCATGTTTTATGAACATGTGACAGCATTCAGCAGTGAAGAAGGCTTGACAGTGACCTGGCTTCATGGAACAATGCAGCGATATTCATCGAGGTCCTTATGCTCCATGTCTGAAAACTGCTATCATCTAAGTAAGATTCATGTCACTAGTCAAGTAAATTATGTCTTAAAAATAGACCACCTCATCTGCAAGATCATAATTTAAAAAAATTCTCTACTCCTCCAATATTTTCCTCTGTTTTCCATTGTAGACGCACACAGCTTCATAAGATTTCAACATATAATTGCTTTACATTTTTTCAGTTCAACATAATAGTGGGAACCCCAGAAATATTGAAACGTACTGTCATCTTCAAAAATATAGTAAGCGGATCATCTTACATGGGCAGATGGGCTACAAAATGAGTTATCTATTTCACCATATCCATTACTCAACCAACTGCCAATAACTATGTTATTTTCCTTTGGTAACTAAAATAGCTTGTACCAATCACATATTGGTCAGCTTGATACGCATAATTTCTGGGCCGTTCCAGTGGGGAAATTTCATGCTTCACAAACAAGTACACGTAGGATTATTTTCTTTTCTGAACATTGCCGCAACAAGCAAGCAACTGTAACAATACTTCAAAACGCTGGTGATTGTGATGATGCCTTGCACCGCTGTAGCATATAGTACTCCGTACTACTGCAATTTAAAAGCTCATGCCTTACAGACCACACTAACTGACCGTTCCCAAGTCATGTCTTGCTCATTCAGAGATCAGTATCGATCATACCCTTTATAAAACAGCAGATAAATTTTTAAGGGAAGCAAAGTTAACCGAAACAATCAGCAAAGCTTACTTCCCAGACTTAAAGATAGACCTGTTAGTTATAAAAATTAAATCTAATGCACGCCTGAAACCAATACTGCTGAGATAAGTGAATGTTCATCAGTTATCATGATCGCGAAGAACACGTACCTCGTGTCTCAGTTGGAGATTGAGCCACTAGTATGCAGCACGAACTGCGGAACTGGTTAGCCTGCCGGTACGGCAGACGAGTCAAGGCGGAGGAATGAAGCAGTGTCGACGTTCGAGGTGGAGGCGGGGGACGTCGTGCTCGGGCATGCGGAGATGGAGGCGGTGGCGGAGGCCGCGTCCGAGGTGAAGGCGTCGGCAGCGGCGTCGTCTGGACTCTTGAGGCGGCGGCGTCAGGTCGATTTGCTGGAGATGTTTCAACGTTGGCTTGGGTTTCTTTTTCCCTGGTACGTATGCTTTAATGGGCCTGCTGGGCCTAATCTCCGTCGCTTAATCTGAGCCATCAGTTTGATTTCATACTAGTCCTGTTTTATGGGTAGTAAAAGGTACTGTAGAAGTCGCCATTTTTTAGTAAACCGAGTCTAGGTACCGTTTCGGATAATAGAGTTTGTATTAGTTTGGTTTCCTATCCGATCAGAGATCCTATCCTTGCTAAAACCAATCCAATCCACGAAAAGTATCGTATTGTAACACTTGTTAAAGGCTAGTACTGTGAATAATTCGATTGAGTTCGAAAGCACATTCCCTTACTAGAGAGAGTTTGTATTAGTGTTCGCCGACGCTTGCCCTCTCCCTCCTCTCCTCTCCTCTACCTTCCCTGCTCATGACGGGGTGGTGCTCTATATAGTACGTTAGAGTGATTAAAATGTTTGTTTGGGGAGTTCTCTCTTCCTGTAAAGGGCAGGAAAAATATCTAGAGGGTAAAATGGGAATGCATGGTGGGCTTTTCTACCTACTCCCGTGGTCCTACCAGAGGGAGGTTGCTAGCTATATATAGATGCCAGAGGGAGGAATGCATAATGGGAATATCATACTAGCTCTGCCAGTACAAGTTTTTGTAGAAACTGGCGGTAGCCCCGAATTGCCAATACAGCTAGCTCGAGTAGTGTAACGTGATCGACGATGGGTTCTCTGGAGAAAGGAGATGTGGCTGCTTCTCATGATATGGGCCGGCCAGCAAGCATCATGGGAATTGGAACAGCAGTGCCAGGCAATGTGCTGCACCAAAGCTCCTTTGCAGATGACTATTTTGATCTGACAAAGAGTAATCACCTGGTGGATCTAAAGGTCAAGTTCCAGAAGATATGTAAGTTTCAGCAAACTTCTACTCGTGTTGCACAAAAATTCAACTGCATATCTTCATAGTAGCTAGTCCTCTGGTGGTGTTAGATCAATAATCTGCGGTTGAGTACCATATATAGTTTTAAATAACACGCTATAGCTCGGCTACAGCTCGTCATACACGTTGCCCCGAAATGAATCCACATTTACCTTCTTTTAATCTTGGCATTCAGGTGACAAGTCAATGGTGGAGAAGCGACACAGGCACATGTCGAACGACGTCCTTTGTGAAAACCCTGGCATCGCCGCATACAAGTCTGCATCCCTTAACATTCGGCAAGAGCTCACGGATGCCGCTATCCCGGAACTCGGGGCGGAAGCTGCGCGGCGTGCCATCGAGGACTGGGGCGGGAAGTCATCAAGCATCACCCACCTGGTCGTCTGCACGACGGCAAGCGGGTGCATGTGTTACGATAATTGCGCCATGCTAGATCATAGACGACACGGAGGCACGATATTTGTTAACGCAGTTCGGCGCTTAACGCCTACATCTGCGGGGCATGACTACGGGCGCACCTCCCCAAAGATACCGCAACGGCCGCCCTAGGCGCCGGCACAAGCCGCCGGCTCCACCTGCGTGCCTATTGCTATCAAGTCGTCGTGGTTACATTGTGTGGCACCCCTCACATTATATGAGAGGCCAACGGGTACAAGAGTTCGACTCCAATACTACTCGTACCTAACCACACCTAACACAACTCCAAGTCCTAACGTAACCCCTTCGTACAAATATTCGACACAAATACAACAAACTCCACCTTGGCGAATATTCTCCACCACCTTGAGTTCGTCCAAGCGTCAAACTTCCATGTACTCCGGACTTGGGTTGTCTTCTTCGTAGCTTACTGAGAGCTACCCGACGAGTCTGCCGCAGACCCGCCGCCTCCGTGGAACACTGCTGCTACTCCCGCAACTCCAGTCTCCATGACTCCACCTGCAATAGTACTTCCTCGCAACTTATAAAGATGCGAAGATGTCCTCTCTCCCATCATCACGGTCACCTTATCTTTCATGATCCTCATGGTCTTCTTATTCCGATCACAACGGAATATCATACCACCATCATGAAGAACTCCAAGCGAAATTAGATTCCTCCTTAGCCCTGGCACATGCCTGACTCCCCGAAGCACTCGCTCTACACCGTCAAACATCTTGATTTTGATGTCACCTACTCCAGCAACACGGTGGCCCGTGTCATCTCCCGTGTAGGCTGTATCAAGCTCACCAGACTTGTACGAAGAGAACCACTCCCGATTGGGCGTCGCATGAAAAGAGCTAGCTGAATCCAACATCCACGCTTCACCTTTAGTTGACCGTCTATCTGACACCAAGAGAACGTCGCTGTCCGAGTCACCACTTTGAGTTACTACATTAGCACTTGATCCACCACCGAGATCTGGACAGTCCTTCTTGATATGTCCCCACTGCTTGCACTTGTAACATTGCACCTTCTTCTTTTTCCTGTTCTGCCCCGCCTCATGTCCTTTCCGGCTTGACTCACCCTTGACCAGCAAACCAACACCATGAGAGACTTCCTCCGCGTTGTTCTTCTTCCTCATGTCATAGGATAATAACGCCGCGGTGATATCCTCAAGCTGAACGGTCTCCTTGCCGTACGTCAACGTAGTGATCAAATGCTCATAGGACGGTGGCAACGAACAAAGAAGGAGAATCGCTCTATCCTCGTCGTCAATCTTCACACTCAGACGTGCTAGATCCGTGACAACCTGATTAAAGGCATTCATGTGCTCCACAAGATCCGACCCTTCCTGCATCTTCAGCCTATAGAATTTTTGCTTCAAATACACCTTGGTCGTTGCAGTCTTGGACATAAACTGACTCTCCAGCTTCTCCCAAATCTTTTTCGGCGAATTCTCATCCATCACATGATACATGACCTGGTCCGACAGACACAACCGTATGGTCCCGGCTGCTTGCATCTGCAACTCCTCCCAGTCATCATTGTCCATCTTAGCCGGCTTGACATCCCGCAACACCTTCAAACATCCCTGTTGTGCCAACATATCCTTCACCCTTGTCTGCCATAGCGCGAAGTTTCCAGTCCCATCGAACTTTTGCACTTCAAACTTGGTACCCGACGGCGCCATGATCTACAGCTGACTGGCGAAGAATAACCTCCGCTCAACTTCCGATGTCTTGCTTTGCCTTGATCGTCAATGCTCTCCAATGAACTCCCGCTGTATCCGTGATCTTGATTCTGCCGATAGATTTGCACGATCTATCAAGAAAACCTTAACCCGCACTTGTTCGCCCTTCAGAATAGCCGTGGAACTTTTACCATAACAGCTAGGTCCCGCTCCACCTTTTCTTTCTGAACCTGCGAACAATTTTTCCTGTGCGTGCCTCTGGCCTCGGTCACCTGCCTTTTATTGCGGCAGGTATCACCCTTTTCTTTTCCTAGTCTGTCACGGAAACCGAGTCCTGGTAGTGTGCGTAACCGAACTTGGCTCCAATTCCATAAGCCACGAGCCCACACATGCATGCGACCGAATAATTCACGTAGGTACATGCACCTTGGGCTGGGCAGACCATGGATTAGCACTAGTCCACAAAGACGCAATGATTGCCTGCATGTATCAGGAGATTACCACACGACTCCATCCGTCCACCTGGGAAAAATACGCCAATGATTTCCGCTGACCAGACTTTCGCCTTGTTTTTTGATTCTCGCCAACGATCCGTCGCCTGCTTTGCCGTGCGTGCTTGTCACGCTGACCCTGCCGCAACAGTCGCCACCTCGCGCATCATCCGTGCACGAGCCGTGTGCACCATGGCCACCCGCATCGTCGACACAACTCGTCCGCAGTGCCACGACGCCGCCTATGTGCAACACCGAGCGCATCATCCTGATGCTCCCCCGCTCCGATCTATCCGGTCGTCCTCCACGTCTGGTCGCCGATCTGATCTCGAGCCGAAGCGCCGTCTCCACGGCGTCTTCCTCAGCCACTATGCCGGTCCGATCGCCACGTCTAGCCGATCCCTACCGGTTTGCAGCCCATCGGACGGTCCAGGCCTCCCGCCCGAAGTGTCCGACACCACCGACCGCGTCCGCGATCGCCGCCATGCTCCACCTTGCGCCTATCGGATGTTTCCAGGCGCCCGCCGAGCATGAACCTCGTACCTCCAGATGATCTTCCGCATAGCCTCGACCAGGCTCTGATACCACTTGTTACGATAATTGCGCCATGCTAGATCATAGACGACACGGAGGCACGATATTTGTTAACGCAGTTCGGCGCTTAACGCCTACATCTGCGGGGCATGACTACGGGCGCACCTCCCCAAAGATACCGCAACGGCCGCCCTAGGCGCCGGCACAAGCCGCCGGCTCCACCTGCGTGCCTATTGCTATCAAGTCGTCGTGGTTACATTGTGTGGCACCCCTCACATTATATGAGAGGCCAACGGGTACAAGAGTTCGACTCCAATACTACTCGTACCTAACCACACCTAACACAACTCCAAGTCCTAACGTAACCCCTTCGTACAAATATTCGACACAAATACAACAGCATGCCTGGCGCCGACTTCGAGCTGGTGAACCTCCTGGGGCTTCCCCCCTCCATCAAACGTTTCATGATGTACCAGGCCGGCTGTCATGGCGGTGGCATGACCCTGCGCCTAGCTAAGGACCTTGCCGAGAATAATGCTGGCGCGAGGGTGCTGGTGGTGTGCTGCGAAGTGATGGACCTGTGGCTTCGTGGCCCCTCCGAGTCCCACATTGGGAACCTCATCGGGCAGGCCATCTTCGGCGACGCCGCGGGCGCTGTCGTCGTGGGTGCCGGGCCTGTGGGGGAGGAGAGGGCCGTTTTCGAGCTGGTTTTGGCGTCGCAGGACATCATACCGGGGACCCAAGAGATGGTGGTGTCAAAGCTCTACGAGCACGGGATAGTGTACACCCTGCACCGGGACGTGGCGCACCACGTCTCCAGCAACATGGAGATGATCGCCAAGAAGGTGCTGCATCAGGCGGGGCTTGGCAACAAGTGCTTCAACGAGGAGCTGTTTTGGATCATGCACCCCGGCGGCAGGGAGATACTAGACAGGGTGGAGACCAGTCTTGGTCTGGAGAAACCCAAGATGAAGGTGTCGAGGGACACCATGGCGCAGCACGGCAACACGCTGAGCTCCTGCATTATACTCGTCATGGAAGAGATGACGAGGAGGTCGGAGAAGAATGGGATGCCCACGGCAGGGGAAGGGCTGGAATGGGGGCTACTCTTTGGTTTTGGCCCTGGCCTTACTGTGGAGACCGTACTCCTCCGCGCTCCGCGACTCACCGATGCATCCTCTGAATCGTAAGACCCGTACCTTGCAATGTGGTGGATAAACCGGAGACGGACAACGCCTCTCCCTCTCTATGTTAATCGGCCGTTCGTGCTCCCATGTTCTCACTGGGCTCTTGTCCCCTGCAGCTCGGACTGGCACGGTACTATCTGTTTGTAAGAATTTTTAAAAAGTGTTAGACATGTTTTTTTCGTGATTTTATCGGTTTCCACTGAAAGTCCGTTTCCATCAGATACTTTCTATGTCTAGTCAGCCACTTCCCAATGATATGCAGACGGGACATTGTCATGCTTGCAAGTGATAACAAACGAGGTCAAATATTATCTTTATGATATATTTAAGCATTTGGAGTCCTCAAAGCCTGCTGATCCGCAACTTGGATAACGCGGGCATCTTGGTTCTAAGGATTAAGTAGAGCATATTCGACTTACCGATTGCACAATAGTCTCGGCACCATGGTTTTGGTTACCGGTCGGGAAATTCGGTAACCGCCCGGTAACCGGAGATCCCGACCACCCCCAGGAAAAGGTCATACCGGCCAAAAAATCCCAATTTTTTTAAAATTTTAAATTTTAACAAAAACTCTCGGTAAATGATGAAATTGGGAATCAATTTTTTTGAATTTTCAAATTTTGGTCCTCAAATTCGTCCGGTAACCGGTCGGGATTTTCCGGTAACCGCGGTAACCGGAAATCCCGACCCCCCTCGGGAATTTTTTTCTACCGGGAACCAAAACCTTGCTCGGCACTGAATCATACATACGTATATGAGAAGCTTGCACGGATGAACATGTTGAATATACCGGACATGGAAGACTCCTGTCCCCCTCTATGTTAATAGGGCTTAAGCTGTTCATGCTCCAAATTTCTTTTCATCTCCCCTTCGTATGGCCACGCTGCGCCATGTGGTTGTCGGAGCTCGTAAGTGCTTAGCGCTCTGCAGTCCATGTGCTGATGTCCCCTGTTCGGACTTGCACGGTACTACTATATGTTTGTGGCTTGTCTTTGTGTGTGGTTTCGGGTCATGTTCATGAATATGCATCGTTTTAGTGTTCATGGGATGCTATTTAGTTTTCATTCCTCTTTCTCGGCTGGTCTTTTCTGTCTCAACCGAAATTTTCAAGTTGAAAATCAAAATTGTTTAGCAGATCTGAAAAGGAAAAATTCAGCTATGGAAACTAGGAAATGTTTGAGTTTCATCCCTCAAGTTTTATTCATTCCTGAATTTTTCATTTTAGTAGTTCCTAAAAAAAATTGAGTTCTAACTTGTAAATTTTCATGTCTACAGAACGCTAACTTCCCAATGAAATGCATTTTTTGTAAGAATTTTTAGAAGTTTTAAGAATATTTTTTTCATGGTTTACATCTATTTCCACTGAACGTGGGTTTTGATTGGATACTTTCTCGGTCTAGTCACCCTATTGTTCGGCCTCCCAATGATATGCAAACGAGACATGCATGTTTGGACTAATCTAAATTACCCATAATTAGCTAATCGAGGCTGTAATCCTAAGTGTTCAACGTGTCATGTGATGGAAACATGGCATAGAGGCAAAAATAATTTGTAGTATTCTATATTTCCACATCATGATTAAGTATATAGTTATGTGCTATGATTGTCTTAGTTCTCAATAATGAGTATATTTAGGAAAACCCAAATACATGTGTGGAAGAATAAGCACCATTTATATACCCCTAGTCCCGCCTTGAAAACTAGTTCATATATTATTGATAGTCTTGGTTTCTCGACTATGTGGCAAATACAAAGTGTCACATTTGTTGGTGAACAACAAATATGGATAGACCCAGTTGATGTACCGTTGAAACACATTTTCAATATTGTTAGCGCTAGTTTCTCAGTTTTAGTATTATCGTTATTATAAGATCTTTTAACCATAAGACATTTATAGTGCTGGGTACGATATGGACGAGGTCGAGATCTTCAAATGTTACATTGTAACTGTAAATATAATGTTGGTTTTTCACTCTTACCAGATTGTATGCCAATATTCCATATAGCGTAGTTATGGGAGTATTGTTGATGATGGACCCATACACTTTGGGGCCCCTCAGATAATTGTAATCAATTTACGGTCCATACAATTTACTTATCATATCCAATATAAATCGATAGATCTGTCTCTTTAATGTGACGCATGACTGCTCCAAACCTCTTTGCATATGCCCTTGTACCCCAAAATTTTGACCGACTTCGCCCAAATTATGGCTGCTTTGGGGGTTGTCAGACACGTGCCCGACAAAATGGGGTTTATGCTCCAGCACCACACCCCCCCCCCCCCCCCGAACAATAATATGAAAATTAAATTGAACTATCAAAAGCTTAAAATTTCATTCAAATTTGAATATTTTTTCCAAAATTGAAATAAATTCGACTAAACAAATCCCTAGAAGATGTCCGTCATAGGCCTCCGGCTTGTGCTGTTGTGACGACCATGCATCATGCTCCACAACGTCATCGATGGGCGTCGAATTCACCATGGCAGGCGGCAACAATAACTGCTTCGGCTACAATCACTAGAGGAAAACGGGCTATCAGTACAGGTTCCAGAGGTCCTTTAGTACCGGTTGGACAACCGATACTAATTAATCGACACTAAAGGTAGTCCAACCTTTAGTACCGGTTCGTTACGAACCAGTATAGCAGGTGCCTCCACGTGGCCCAGGGGAGCCTGCGGGGCTGTAGACATTTGGTACCGGTTCATAACACGAACCGGTACCAAAGGGTTGGGAGGGGTTTATGGTTTAGGAGGGGTTTAGGGTTTAGGACGCCGTATCGGACGTTTTCATCGTACGAGGATCGCGTCGATGTGCCAGAAACGCGTTTGGGTATATATAAAGTATCTACATGCATCAAGATGATGCCTATATCAACTTGGTACATACATATAACACATGCAATTAATTATACGAGATCGCAAATTAAGTAGTGTTTCATAGTGGTACTCTCCGAGGCATACTATATATTATATGTAGCTAGCTCACTATTACACTGAGACATACACTATGATGCATGGTGGTACTCTCCGAAAGGATGTATAATGTCCTGGATGAAAAATCCCGCCAATTTCCTCGCAAATTGCTTGGAAGCGGCGCTCGAGGGGGAGCCTCTCCCGCTTTCTTGCCAACTGTAAAAGAATGAGAGAGATACAAATCAAAACATACGTAAACTATCAAATCATAATAAATCAACTATGACTGAAACTCAGCAGAACTAATGGTAACAAAATAAATTTGTAAATATAGTTTACATACCTCCTTATTTCTAGTATTATTTATTCTCTCGGTGACAATCTTGTGAATGTTCTCACAAACATAGTAAGCACATTGATTAGTCCCACTTGGTTGTTGATCGCATTTCTGTGCAAGAATATGATTCAATTAAACAATAACCAAGTATGATAACGGTGTGTGGACCTAGGCAGTAGTACTGACTTTCCCTTTCCATGTTAGCTTCACCGGTCATCCACCTTCAGATCTTCCTTGGTCAACGTTTCCCATACGCTGCCCGACAAAAAATTGAATAAAAGAGTTATTAATTTGTTGACATCCGGAAATTAACGAAAAATCCGATAAGAACTAAATAAAATTACCTTCGGAGCATAACAAAACAGTGCCTGTAATCTATACGCGGTTTGGTCATTGAGTTATAGACATCAATAAATCCATCGCACATTTTAATGACGATAAGCATAAAGTGGAAGCTCCGTACGTTTAAATATAGAGTGTCATAGATATAACTCATTAGTTATAGGAAAAATAGAATGTGTTAGAAGACAGTAACACTCACTTGTAGTTATAAGGCCAAAATATTTGTTTTTGTCCCGTTGTCGCTTCAAAAACCTTAGCCAAGTCTCCGGTGTATCCTTTTTATATAGTGGATCCGTTATGGTTAATTCATGCATTGTATCCGAGTCAATGAGCCCAGTGTCCTTGATTTCATTCCTTTTGCATTCGAGCTACATCAATCTGCATAATATAGCGCAAAAAAGATTAAATTGAGGATAATTACAGAAAATGAACGAACTCAGCTAAAGCCTTCTGAAATTACATAAATAAATCACTTACAGACAATAGCAACTCAGCAACGATTTGTCGAGGGCCCGAAGATTCTATAACGCAAAATGATCCTCGAAATCAATGCTCACAGCATAATCTTGGAAGTAGTGCTCCTCCTTAAAAGTCACCATCATAGCCTCATACCCTTCCTTTGCCCTACCCAAGTACCATTTATGCAAATTGCGCATTCTTGTTGGTAGGATGGAGACATTCTCGACCAAAAATTTCCCTTTTTCATATTTATATACTACTTCAGCGAAGGCGTAATCGATATCGGTTGTGTGTTGTTGATAAGTACTTTGAACGACCTTCTCGTCAAACACCTTGAGAGGGGCAACCGGTTGACCGGCTTGTTCTCCGAGTTGGGGAACTTTTTGCCCCCTTTTTCCCTGGACCTGCTGTTTCCTTTTTCCCGCCTCCTGCTGGACCACCGGTTTCCCTTTTCTCGCCTGGACCATCTCGTCATATGACCTTAAAATATAACTCCTATAGTCGGATGGCGGCGATGGTGGAGGGTTATATAGATTCTCAACGGTCCACACTACTTTCATCGGATCTAGCGTCTTCTCAAAGGGTATCTCCGGCACTTTCTTAGCAAAATGGACAGCCACCTCGGAACGAGTGATGGCGGCGTTTTCCTCGTCAGGTCTTTCCCAAGGTAACTTCTCAAGAGGCGGTTGTGCTCTCTCAATTCCGGGTCTCTTCCTAGCTGGAGAACCGTTTCTCTTAACGGGCGCTTCCCCATGCGGAGGATATCGAGATGCTGGACTCGCGGTGGCCCCCCTCAGGTAGGTGTGGCCCTTGCTGCTGATGTGGACTGCCAGCAGGAGTACTCGATGGCCCTTGCTGCTCATGTGGACAGCCAGCAGGAGAGATCAATGGCCCTTGCTGCTCATGTGGATTGTCAGCAGGAGTAGTCGATGGCCCTTACTGTTCATGTGGACTGCTATCATGAGGAGCCGGTGGCCTTGGCACGGGGCCTGAAAAGAAGATGTATTTTTTTGTCCAGAGGGCGAAACCGCGCTTGACATCACCCAGTGTCTTCTCCTCGTCACCTCCAGGATGATCAAGATCCATTGTTTCATAACCAGGCCTAATGTCATCCACCCCGACGAGAGTACAATCAGCTGGAATGGGCTGATGATGGCGCGTTGCTCCATCTTGTTGTGGGTAAACATAACCGACCGCCACCTTAATGGACATGTTCCTCATTGGCACATGAAGCTCACACTCTGTCTTCTCCGTGACATAATCCACGGGGTATGCTCCACATCCTTCAAGATACGAGGAACCCACGCTGCTTTTCGGATGAGATGGGGCGGCATCGGATTGATGATCTTCTATAAAAAGCTGCTGATCAGGTGTCCTCTGCCGATTCTGCTCCAGCTACTGCACCTGTTGTTCCAATGCCGATAACCGGTCAGCGCACTTCTTCTTCGTTCTCGAACGACTTCTATAACTCTTAGCGCACTCCGGCCACACATCCTTCATGGTGAGACCTGGGAGGGTGCGTACTCGTCCAACGTGTTCGGGATTCCCTAGAGCTCGTGTGAACTCTCCATTCTCTCTACCGGGAATGTACACTCACTTCCTAACCTTGTCTATTGCATCTACAAGCTACTTGGTGATTTCTTGAATTTTCTCCTTCCATTTTCCATGTGCAACGATCTCCCCTGTCTTTGGGTCCAACCCTGCCCCGTGCGCGAACAACCAGAACTTGGACCGGTCGGGCCAGTCGTATGTCTGTGGAGTGACCCTGACTGCCAGCAGTTTAGCTTCATATGCTTTCCACAAAGGAATGGCAGTCGTGTAGCATTATCTACATTTGTGGTTGATCGGGACTTATACTCTGACGAGGTCCTATACGCCTTAAATGCGGGCCAGTGGGCTTTTAGCTTCTCATATCTTCCTGTGAATTCTGGACCTTCAGGTCCAAAGTCTGCCCATAATTTTTCTCCCATCTCTGGAATTGTACGACCATCTTCTTAAGAGTCCATTCCTTGAGCTTCTCCCTCCGCGTTCCGTGAAGTTTAACACTAGACTTCCCAAAGTACCTCTTTTGTAGTGTCACTGACATAACTAGCTTCGTCAACCGCCGCCTTCTTCGGCTTATGCCAATCTGCAATGCTGATCGGTACAATGTCCCTAACAACAACTCTGGCTTGATTGACAAATTTCATGACGTTCTCTACGGGTTCCACCAGTTCGCTAGTAGCCTTAAATGTGCTGAGTGCTAATTTAGCCTCGTCTGATAGAGGTTTCATCGGGTCTCGAGGACCTTGCTTTTCAGCAGATTTGCTCGATGATCCAGAAGGCTAAAAGAAAAAAAGTTTCGTTAATAAGTGCAATACAAATAAATCAATGCATCTACTGATGTATCATTGCCATAATATACACCTTCCCGGAGTTCGTTAGGGTCAATTCATCACCGGAGTCGTTCAGAAATTGTGTGGTTAAGTCCTCGCCATCATCATTGCCATTGTCATCGGCTTCTGGTCGGGCACTCTTATATATTAGTTGTTGTGCCAAATCTTCTTCCTCTCCATTTCGGAAGAACAGGGTGACGTCCGGATCCATAGCTCAATGTCACTACAAAAATCACTAAATTGTAATTCTAGTTCTAATCACTAAGTATTGTAAACACTAAGAATAATTCTACTAATATTTCTAAGTACAATAAAAACCACTAGGTATAATTTGCGACGTAATAGCAATCAAATTTAAATTTATATAACAATTAAATTTAAATAGCAATCAATATTTGATATTATCAACTAAATTTAAAAACTAAATATTGTATGTGCTAAATATTGTAAGTGCTAAAAAAATTAATATTTTTAAATACAATAAAAATCATTAAGTATAATTGTACTAAGTATTCTATTCACTTATCAAATTTCTAAGTACTAAAAAAATGCTAAGTACTAAAAAGTCTAACTACTAAAAATTCTAAATACTAAATATTATTCGAAGTACTAAATATTGTGAGTACTAATTATATTATATTGCAAATTGTTTTGTCTAAGTCTAAATATTTGTCTCTAAGTCTAAATTAATATTGTCCAAATTATATTATACTCATTTTTTTCTCTAAGTCTAAATCTAAATCTTAATGTACCCAATTAAATATTTTCTCTAACTCTAGCTAATACCTAAATATTTTCTCTAAGTACCTAATTAAATTATACTATGTCTAGCTAATTATAATTACTAAATCTTAATGTCCAAATATTAACTTCCTCTAAGTACCTCATCTAAATCTTAATGTCCAAATATTTTTCTCTAAGTCTAGCTAATTATAATTACTAAAAAATCTAATTATAATTATAATTCTAAATCTATTTTACATTAGAAAGAAAAAACAAACAAAAAAACACTCACAATAGTAGAGTGCTTCTCTCTGCTGCCTCTCTGTGACGTCACGCGTACGTACGCACACACGCGGGAGGTGGTGGTGGCGCAGGCGGGGGAGGCCGCGGTGGGGCGCGGTGGTGGGGACGGCGCGGGGCGGCGGCGAGATCGAGGGAGAGGCGCGCGGCCGCGGCAACCACGGGCACGGGGAGGGAGAGGGAGAGGCCGCGCACGGCGACGATCGAGCACGGAGGCGGCGGCGCACGGTGGCCGGATGCGATGCAGGGGCGCAAGTTCACGGCCGGCAACACTTCGTCATCGTCGTCGATGGAGCCCGGAGGCGCATCGATTTCTTCTGCCGGACTTGGTGAAATTTTGGGGCAGAAACGCCTAAGTCCCCAGCGCGTTTCAACCCTTTAGTACCGGTTTGTGCTACTAACCGGTACCAAACGGGTATTGGTATCGGTTGGTAGCACAAACCGGTACTAAAGGTTAGTATTAGTACCGGTTGGTGGTAGCAACAGGTACCAAAGGTTCTCCCTGGGCCCACCCTAAATGCGCGGCGGACCTTTAGTACCAGTTGGTTGTACTAACCGGTACTAAAGGTTTATTTCTATTTTTTCTTTTCCTCTCTTTTTCTTTTCATGTTTTATTAAAAAAACTATAACTTTTGAAAGAGACGTCCAAATGATATGAAACTAATTTCTAAAATTTTGTAAAATAAAAAGCGGCAACAAAAAATAATTTTGTGATGTTTTGTAACATTTCCAAATTTTGAAATTTCAAAATGGTTTTAAATAGATAGTACAAACTATAATTAAGTCCAAAATAGGGCTGGAACCGCAATTTGGAGCGCGTTGGGGAGTTTTCGGGCGCGAGCGCGGTGCGACAGCAAATACAGAAGCTCTATAAAAAAAATAAGGTGCTACAAATTCTTTTATTAAAAACAGAAAACTGACGCACTAGCGCAACACAGTTCGTCAGAATACAAATTCTTTTACTAAAAACAGAAAATAGACGAACACAACTCCTCGTCGTCGTCGTCGGGGGACTCGTCGGTGACCTCCTCCTGGTCATCGTCGTTGGCGAAATCATCGGTGACCTTCTCGTCGTCGTCTGAGGTGCATGATATCGTGTCCGAGATAGGCTCGCACCTTGGATCGTCGGAGGCCCATACTTCACCGGCGTGGTCGGCCCGGCGGAGCTCTTGCAGCGCCTTCGTCCTCGCCTCCCGGGCGGCCTCTAACGCGAGGTGGCGTTCGAGGCGGCGCTCCGCCCGCTCAGCCGCGCGGGTCTGCCAGAGCTCCCCATCAGCGCTCTCCTCCACGGATTGTTCCGGTAATAATCGTGGACGACGCGCTCGTCCTGGCGTCGACTAGGACCTGAAACGCGTGCTGGCGGAGGTGGCGGTGTGAAGGGAATATGCCCGAGAGGCAATAATAAAATGGTTATTATGTTATTCCTTGTTTATGATAGATGTTTATTTCTCATGCTAGAATTGTATTAACCGGAAACGTTAATACATGTGTGATTAATAAACAAACCAACGTTCCTAGTGGAGACTCTCTTTTAACTAGCTCGTTGATTAACAAATGATCAAGGTTTCCTGATCATAGACATCGGATGTTGTTAATAACGGGGTCATGTCATTAGGAGAATGACGTGATGAAATTAGACCCTAACTAAGTATAACAATACGATCAAGTCATTTAGTTTTGTTGTTATGTCTTACATGCGGAGTAACATTGTTCCTTAGACCATGAGATCATGTTAATCACTTATACCGAAAGAATACTTTGATGGCATCAAATGTCACACCATAAAAGGGTGACTATAAAGGTGGCATTAGGTATTCGGAAAGTGTTAGTTGAAGCTCATGGATCAAGAGTGGGATTTGTCCATCCAATATGACGGAGAGATATACTCAGGGCCCTCTCGGTGATATCACATCGACACAGCTTGCAAGAACGTGATATGATCACAAGGATGTTATATCACGGGAATGAGAAAAGAGTACTTGTCGGATAACGAGATTGAACAAGGTGTGGTGGATACCGATGGTCGGATCTCGGACAAGTAAAATATCACGAGACAAAGGGAAATCTTTACGACGTTGAATGGTTCACACGATCACGAGAGTCATCGTTGGATATATAGGAGTAATCATGGATCTCCAGATCCCGCTGTTGATTATTGATCGGAGAGGAGTCTCGGTTATGTCTATATTATTCGCGAACCGTAGGGTGACACACTTAAGGTTCGATGAAGCGTTAGAGAGGATACGGAATACAGAAGAATATTTTGGGCAGCTCCGAAATTGTTTCGGGGAAAATTGAAATAGTTCAAGGTGTTTTTCGTTGAATGGTTGTTAATAGAATTAACAAATGAGTCGAGGTGCTGCACGCAAATGTTTGTTAATGGAATTAACAAATATAAATAAAGAAATAAAAATGTTTTATTTATTTATTAAAGAAAAACCTTTGGATTTTCTAACTGGAAAATTAAGTGAGCATGAGTGGGTGTGAGTGGGGCTTCCACTCACATGAAGAGAGGAGGAGTGGGGGCACCCATGGCTGGCCGCACCCCCTCTTGGGCTGCCTTCCCCTCCCCTATAAAAGGAGGGTGAGAGCTCCCTCTTCTCCACACACTTTCCCACTTCCTTTTCTCTCAACCCGCTGCTCCATTCCATGGTCTCCGGCTTGGCGAAGCCCTGACCGTGGGATTCTTCACCACCACCACGTCGTCGTGCTGCTGGAGTTCCGGGGGGATCCTCTACTTCCGCTACCTGCTGGATCGAGGGAACGGAAGTCTTCATCGAGCTGAACGTGTGACCGATTACGGAGGCACCGCCGGATTGCGGTGCACTTCTTCTCGCTCGGGATCGGCGTGAGTACGACTACGCCAACAACGAGATTTTATCTCGTATCACTTTGAGTCTTCAAAGGTATGTTATCTCAAAACTCTCTTTCTCCCCGTTGCATTTCATCTCATAGGTTAGATCTTGGCCATTCAGCTTTATCGCGCGTAGGAAATTTTTTGTTATCAATGCAACGTACCCTTCAGTGGTATCAGAGCCAGGTCTATGCGTAGATGATTTGTACGGGTAGAACACATTGGAGTATCTGGGCGTTGATAATCTGGTTTTTGCCTCTTTGAGTATTTTATGATCTTAGTGGCATAGTAGGATGAACTGCCCTAGACTAAGTTTACGTGTACGCGAGAATTGTCTCACTTGTGATTAAGGGGGTGTCTGTTTCTCCTACTATAGTTAAGATCTAGTCTACAAAGAGTTATTAAAAATATGTTTTATCAATGTTGTGGCTTTTGTACGTAGGTATGAACGGTTCTATCCTCGTAAGCCCAAGCCACGTAAAATATGCAAAAATAAATTCGAGGCGTCTAACTTGTTTTTGCAGGACATGTGATGTGATATGGTAAATGTTACAAACATTATGTATGAGATGATATCTTTTGTAAATTATTGACATACCGGTTGGAGCCATATGGTTGTCTTATTTTTATGGCATGCGTGCTGTATATCATATCCATGTGATATGTTGTAATGGACAATCAATATGGAGGTGCCACGAACCTTGGTTCCACGCCGGTGGAATGATGGATATCATACCATGATGCACAAGATGGAGATCAAGTGAAAGAAGGACCATATCATATCACATTATCCATGCATGTGATGTTTATCCTTTTATGCATCTTATTTTTCTTAGATCGCGACGGTAGCATTATAAGATGATCCCTCTCACTTAATATCAAGATAATAATGTGTTCTTCCTTAAGTATGCACCGTTAAGAAAGTTCGTCGTTTCGAAACACCACGTGATGATCGGGTGTGATAGACTCAATGTTCGCATACAACGGGTGTTTTCAAGGCTAGCATGTACAGACATAGCCTTGAAACACACGCAATACTACGGTTCTACTTGGAGAGCCTAGCATGTACATACATTGCCTCGGAACACGTAACCGAATGGTAAAGCATGAGTCATATGGATGATATGATGAACATGTTGATGTTCGCCTTTGCAACTACACCGTCTCACGTGATGATCGGTTTCAGTATAGTGAATTTGGTTCGTGTAATCACTAAAGACGACTAAGAGGGGTGTTGTTTTTGAGTGGGAGTTCATGGGATAATTTTAGAATTAACTTGAACTTAATTTATCATAAACATAGTCTAAATAGTCTTTGCAAATATGTTGTAGATCATGGCACCACCCACCTTCAATTTCAATATGTTCATGGAGAGAGAAAAACTAGCGAACGCTGGAGGCAACTTTACCAACTGGTCACTTAACCTGAGGATTCTCCTCGCTGCTTGCAAGAAGATCTATGTGCTTGATGCACCGCTAGGTGACCAGACCGCTGATGATGCTTCGGATGAAGATAATAATGTTTATGTGACTCAACAAGAAGACCACAGTATAGTTCATTGCGGCATCCTCTATGGATTAGAGCCAGAGCTGCGAAAACTTTTCGAGAACAACACTGCTTACGCTACAATGGGAGAATTGAAAATGATTTCCGATACCCATGCCGCAGTTGAGAGTTATGAAGCTTCAGTAAAGTTCTTTAGCTGCATGATGGAAGAGAACAACTCCATTAGTGAGCACGTACTCAAGATGTCTACGTACGCTGATAAGCTCATAGCCTTGGGAATATCGATTCCCATTGAGATAGGGATACATCGTGTTCTCCAATCTCTTCCACCTAGTTACAAGAACTCCGTGATGAACTATAATATGCAAAGCATGAAGAGTCTCTTCCTGAGCTTCTCTTGATGCTTAAAACTGCTGAAGTGGAGATCAAGAAAGAACATCAAGTGTCGATGATCAATAAGACCACTAGTTTCAAGAAAGGCATGCCAAGGGTAAACTTCATGAAGGGTGGCAAATCTGTTGCTGCTCCTAAGAAGAAAACCAAGTATGGCCCTAAGCATGAGACTGAGTGTTTTTATTGCAAGGGTACTGGCCACTGGAAGCGCAATTGCCCCAAATATCTAGCAGATAAGAAGGCCGGCAAAGTGAACAAAGGTATATATGATATACTTGTTATTGATGTGTACCTTACTAGTACTCGCAGTAGCACCTGGGTATTTATTTGATACTGTTCGGTTGCTCACATATGTAACTCGGAACAGGAGCTGCAGAATAAGCGACTACTATCAAAGGATGAGGTGACGATGCACGTCGGCAATGGATCAAGAGTTTATGTGATCGCCATCGGGACGCTACCTCTACGTCTACCATCGGGATTAGTTATAAAACTCAATAATTGTTATTTGGTGCCTGCATTAAGCATGAATATCATTTCTGGATCTTGCTAAATGCGGAATGGTTATTCCTTTAAGTCTAAGAACAATGGTTGTTCGATTTAATGAATAATATCTTTTATGGTCATGCACCTGAGAAGAATGGTTTATTTCTTTTGAATCTTGATAGTATTGATACACATATTCATAATGTGAGTGCCAAAATAATTAAGTTAAATGATGATATTGCTACTTACATGTGGCGTTGCCGCTTAGGTCATATTGGTGTTAAATGCATGAAGAAGCTCCATTCTGATTGACTCTTAGAATGACTTGATTATGAATTATTTGAAACATGTGAACCATGCCTTATGGACAAGATGACTAGAACCCTGTTTTCTGGAACCATGGAACGGGCAACAGACTTACTGGAAATCAAACATACTGATGTTGGGAAGCCAGCTCCAAAGGTAGAATGTTTCCTCTTTAGGTAATTTCTCGATTTTCCTCTTTCTCGGATGTTTTTCCTTACCCGGACTTTGTCTTTTTTTGAAAGATTCTAACTCTTCCCGAGTCTGAGCTCGCCTCCGATGCCGAGTTGGACGCGCTGCGTGCCAACTTTGTAGGCGGACGGAAGCGGGAGAAGCCTTCCACCACTCAGGAGGTGATTGACCTTGACGGCGTTGCCGTCGTAAAATCTAGGTAAGAAATCCCAGGTTCTTTCTTTTTCTATGCTTTGTATTGCATGAATTTTGTTTCTCGGATTCTTACTTCTCGGAATTTCTTGCTTTTCCTCTCCAGCCTTGCTCCTACCACTCTGAAGCCAAAAGACGGAAGACACATAAGGCTGTGGTTAGGAGAGGAGCACAGCCGTCTCCCGCTGCAGCACCCGACACTCCTACTGCCGCAGGGGAGGAAAACTCTGCTGCAAGGGAGGGAGAATACCCCTTGTAGTCCAGCCAGCCCATTGCGTCCGAGTCGGACGCGAGGGAAAGGGTGGAGCCGGAAATGGGAGGCCCTTCGCACGTTCCAGAGGAGGATCCTATCCCGACATTTGACAAGGATTTCAAGGTAAAAGAAGAGCCCTTTGACGAACATGGATATATCCATCCGTGGGCGACAAAGTACTTCGCTCCAGCTCCTTTAATCCGTCCCTCGCCGCAAGGCGGGCTTATAGTTAGGAATAATTACGTGTTCTCGCCCCGGCAGGTCATACAAGACGGCCTTTGCCACGTCGGAATTCTCTTTGCCGAACGAAAATCCTGCAAGTCTTACAAGAATGAGCCAGGTAAATATCTCTAGCCCCCAAGCACTTAGCCAATTGTATACTTATTGACTGAATGCTTTCTTCCTGTTCTTGCTTGTTTTTGACTTAAGCGTTATTTCCCTTGTCCATGTTTCAGCAAACTGTCGAGACAATTAACATGGAAGTTTTTAGTAAACTTACCATCAAGAACAAGGAGGTGAAAACTCTCCTTAATATTCTTGAAGAGAAAGAATCGGAGTTGGCCTCCGTTCAGCATGAGCTGAAAGAATAAGCAGGTAAGTTTTTCATTCTTTCACACTGTTGTTTTTGTGAGGAATTTTCTAAGTCATTTTACGAGTTTTAATCTCTTGAATTTCCTTGCTTTTCGCTTCTTTAGCGAAAGCCAAGCAAATAGCTGAAGATGCCGGCAATTCCGAGAACTCCGAAATGAGAACATGGAACTTCACAAGATCAACGTGAAGCTGTCGGTATTGCCGAGTCCAAGGCTTCTAGCCAGGCCGAGAAGGACAAGGGCACCATCCTGGATTTAGAGAATGCTCTAAATCAACGCCTTGAAGAAGGCGTTGAAATAGATAGGATTCTCAGTAAGTTTTTAACACTTTTACCGGAATTTTTTCTTATACCTTTTGTCGATATTTTTTATTTTTCCTCCTCTGTTTTTTCTAACTTTCCTTTGTTGGTTTAAACAGAGGGGAACCCCTTGCTTACCCAGATTGACAGAATTCGGGCTTTCGGGAGAGTCTTCGCCGCGCTGAAGTCCGCGGGGATGTTACTTATCAATAAGTATATTCCCGAGAAAGTAGGAGAACTTTCGGAAGTTAGCAAACTTCCGGAGGCGATCGAGGAGGTGGCAAACCAGAAGGAGTCCTGGTTTCGCTCCGCGGCTCGTGGTGGTACACGCATGACCCTTGGGCTCATGCGTATGTACTACACCACCGCCAAGTCTTGGCGCATGGTGACTGGTATCCCTCAAGGATACACGGACGTGCAGCGAGCCAACATCTTCGACTGCTTCAAAGGCCACGCTACAAAGATAGCGCAGATGGTGAAAATCTCCACCTTCTACCCCGGGGAGGAAATTACGACAACTCCTGAGGATCCTAGCAGCGAAGAGGAGGACTCGGATTCCGAGGAGGCTGCTTGATTCCTGGGTACATAGCAGGAAAAATAGAAGAATTACTATTCTCAATGTAATATCCATTGTAATGCTATCTATCATTTGTATAAACAAGAATTTTCGGGTTTAAATTCCTTTGCCTTCTAAGTTTTCTGGTTTATATGTTTTGACTGTCCTTAGTGTTAAAATGGCTCCATAACACTTAATCTTCATGCCAAGTGACTGGGTTAAACCTATCAGTCAAAACTCGGAAACATGGATTGTACTAAGGCATTTTTACTTACTAATTTCAGTGACCCAACAGACAAAAAATGAGATAATACTTAGGGAAGAGTAAGGATTTTTTTTAAATGTATGAAACTCAGGCACGCAGGAACAATCTGGGTTTCCTTAAGCCTCCTTAGGCTGAGAAGCATTCAGTTTTATAACTCCGAGCACGCAGGCACAATTCGGGTTAACATTGAGTATTTTGAAAGATCATTGGGAAATAGATAAAGATGGATTTATGCTTTGTATGAAAATAGACAGAACAGTAATGCATGAATTCCGACAACTTTATTTCATGATCTCAAAGTGGTTTACATAGAAATTGAACCAAGTGTAGAAGGGACGGAACTTCTGGATGCTCCAGGGTCTCTTTGTCTCTCCTAGTTCGACATCTATCTTTCTATTTCTTTTGCGATTTGGTGTTTTGGGATCATCTTCCGTATCCCGAATATCTACAAGATAGTATGACCCGTTTTTCATAGCCTTTCTAATGACAAACGGTCCCTCCCAAACTGGGGCTAATATGTGCTTCCTTTCCTGCACCAATCTTAGCACTAGGTCGCCTTCTTTGAAAGAACGATGTTTGACTTTCTGACTGTGATATCGTCGCAGTCCCTGCTGATAAATGGCGGATCTTTGTAGCACAAGCTCTCGTTCTTCTTATAAGAGCTCGACGACATCCTGTCGTGCGTTTTCGGCATCCGAGTCTTCGTATGCTAACACTCTTGGGCTATTATGGAGCATGTCCGTAGGAAGCACTGCTTCTGCGCCATAAACCAGGAAAAACGGGGTTTGTCCAGTTGATCTATTCGGCGTTGTTCGAATACTCCAAAGCACGGAAGGCAATTCTTCTACCCATGCTCCAGCTGCTCTATGAAGAGGAGATTCGAGTCTTGGGCGTATTCCCTGCAGGATAGAACTATTCATTCGTTCAACCTGTCCATTGGATTGTGGGTGTGCCACAGATGCTAGATCTAGGCGAATTCCCATTTGTCGGCAATATTTTGCCAATTCTCCAATAGAGAAATTTGTCCCGTTGTCGGTGACTATGCGGAGTGGAACGCCGTATCTCATGACTATGTGAATGATGAAATTCCTGGCAGTCACACCGTCAAGTTTTTTGATGGGTTTTGCCTCCACCCACTTGGTATATTTATCTACTGCAACTAGTAGATGTGTAAGTCCGCCTTTTGCAGTTTTTAATGGTCCCATCATATCTAGCCCCCAGACCGCAAATGGCCATGTTATAGGGATAGTTTTCAGTGCTTGAGTTGGCATATTCATCTGCTTGGCTTAATACTGGCATCCGACACATATGTTTACTATGTGCTCTGCATCTGTCTTGGCTGTGAGCCAGAAAAACCCTGCGCGGAATGCTTTTTTGACTATGCTTTTTGATTGAGCATGATGTCCGCAATCTCCTTCATGGATTTCTTGCAGTATTTCTCGTCCTTCTTCTGGTGAAATACACCGCTGAAAATTTTGATAGTACTGCGTTTATACAGGCAATCATTAATTACCATGTATCCTTTGCATCGACGTTGTATCTATCTTTGCAAAATCACGTATGCTCCATCCCGGAACTTCTAATCGACTAAGAAGCTTAAATATGGAATTGTCCAATCCGGGTTAACAAGCAGAACCTCGATTGACTCGGAAACGAGAGGATAATCAACATCTCCACCTTTAATTGATGGTTCATTCAAATGCTGGACAAACACACCAGATGGTAGGGTTTTCACTCTTTCCGATCCCATGCGGGCTAATGCATCCTCGTTCCAATTTTCTTCCCTTTTGATATTAAGTACTTTAAATCCTATGAAGGAAATGGAAAACTCGTCCACCGTTCTCCGATATTTGGCCATAATGGGGCTTTTGGCATCCCATGTTTGGTTTAGCTGATGTTGTACCAAATCCGAGTCGCCATAACACAGTATGCGTTTGACGCCTATTTTCCTTTGCAATATGCAAGCAATGAAGCAAGGCTTCGTATTCTGCCACATTGTTGGTGGCGTTGAAGTGTATTTGTAATACATACTCCATAATATCACCTTTTGGAGATTTAAGCAGTACACCAGCTCCGGTGCCTTCCTTCATCTTGGATCCGTCAAAATGCATGATCCAATATTCTGACTCCGACATTGGTATGTTTTCCATTGCTTCTGTCCAATCAGCAACAAAATCTGCCAACACCTGGGATTTAATTGCCGTTCTGGGTTGGTACTTAATGTCGAACGCAGCGAGCTCAATGCCCCATTTAGCAACTCGGCCTGTTGCGTCCGCATTGTTTATAATATCCCCTAGTGGTGCTTTTCTTACCACTGTTATGGAATGTCCTTGGAAATAATGGCGGAGTTTTCGAGATGCCAAAAACACGCCATATGCCAGTTTTTGATAATGTGGGTATCTTTGCTTTGACTCGGAGAATACTTCGCTAACATAGTACACTGGATGCTGATCTGGTATACCTTGTTCGTCTTTCCGCCTTCCCACAATTATCACCGCGCTGATAACCCTGTTTGTTGTTGTAAGATACAGTAACATGGGTTCTTCGTCTTTTGGGGATGCCAAAATCGGAGCTTTCATCAACATTTATTTTAGCTGGGTTAATGCTTTGTCTGCCTCTTCTGTCCATTCAAATTTGTCGGATTTTTAAAGAATTTGTACAATGGCAGAGCCTTGTCTCCTAGCCGGCTTATTAACCTGCTGACTGCGGCTGCAGAACCCATCAATATTTGGACAACCTTTAGGCACGTAGGCCTTGTGATATTCAAGATTGCCTTGATCTTTTCCGGGTTTACTTCTATTCCTCTATGAGAAACGATAAAACCCAGAAGCTTTCCTGAGGGAACCCCGAATACGCACTTTAATGGATTCAACTTTATTTTATAAGTGCGCAAATTTTCGAAAGTTTCTCGCAGATCTTCAAGGAGGGTATCCTTTTCCTTGGAAACTATGGCAATGTCATCCACGTAAACATGGACATTTTCCCGATTTTACTATGCAAACATCTTTGCATGCAACGCTGGTAAGTTGCACCGGCGTTCTTCAAGCCAAAAAGCATGGTTATGTAATAGTATGTTCCATACGGGGTTATGAAGGAAGTTTTTATTTGATCCTCCTCCTTCATACGTATGTGATGGTACCCGGAATAAGCATCCAAAAAGCATAAAAGCTCAGAGCTAGCAGTGGCATCTATTATTTGATCGAATCACGGTAACACGAACCTATCTTTTGGACACAATTTGTTCAAGCCTGTGTAATCTATACACATCCTAAGAACAATAATGTCTTTCTTCGGGACTAATACTGGGTTCGCAGACCAATCAGTATGTATGACTTCCCGGATAAAATCAGCTGCTAAAAGCCGGATAATTTCCTTGCCTATAGCCTTTCGTCTTCTTCCATCGAAACGATGGAGACCTTGTTTGACGGGTTTTGAACCTGGAATCACTTTCAGTTGATGCTCAGCAAGTTCCCTGGGTACTCCCGGCATGTCCGCATGACACCATGCAAAAATATCCCAGTTCTTACGGAGGAACTTGATGAGCGCGTCTTCCTATTTATCGGTCATCCCAGTTCCCACTACGACAAATTTTGTCGGATCTTTGGGATCTAGGATAACCTTTCTTGTATTTTCCGAGGCCTTGAAGGTATCTACCGGCTTCGGAATTTTCTTTCCTGATGGCATTTCCATCGGCGAAACTTCCTTAGCTAGCTCTTTCAATCCTCCCTTGTGATGACTTGCTCAGCGCAAAGGGCGGTTCCTTTCTCCAGCTCGTTCGCTAATTTGTAATCTTCAGTTATGGTAATTACTCCTCCTTTGGGCCCTGACAACTTCAGCTCGTTATAGATATAACATGATCTTGCCATGAATTTAGCGAAAACTGGACGTCCGAGTATTGCATGGTATACACTTTCAAACGGCACCACCTCGAATGAGATTTTTTCCTGGCGGAAATGTTATCTACTTCCAAAGGTTACATCTAGGGAAGTTTCTCCTAGGGATTGTGCTTGCCTGACAGGAACAATACCACGAAACCGTATATTGTTGTGTCTGAGCTGAGTCTCGTAAATATGTAGCTGTTTCAATGTACTCAGGTACATGATGTTGATACTAGATCCTCCATCCATCAGCACTCTTTTGAGCCTAGTGTTTTGAACGATAGGGCTTACGACCAAAGCATGTGTGCCGGGTTCTAGGATGTTTCCGGGATGATCTGACTGGTCCCAGGTAATTGGCGTATTTGAATACTTCAAATACTTTGGTGTTGGTGGAACAACCGCGTTGATTTCTCGAAGTGTTCTTTTTGTCTGCTTTGCTGAGGGGGTTGCCAGGAAAGTTAGGTTACATTCTCCTTCAACACTACTAGAGAAAAGCCTATAGGAGGAAATGAGGGCTCGAGGCGCATATTTTTAGAATGCGCCTCCTATATATTATCTGAGGCGCATTTCCAAGATGTGCCTCCTATAATGCATATATAGGAGGCGTATTCCAAAAATATGCGCCTCGCATACTTCATGTAGGGACCACAGCCTCCTGGCCCCAGGTTATGCGAGGCGCATTTGTCCATATGCGCCTCCTATAATGTAAGTATAAGAGGCGCACTTCTATAATATGTGCCTCCTATATTTTGTGTGGGCCCGGGTGGCTTCTGAGGCAGCGAAGGCGAGGCGCATCTCGCAGAATGCGCCTCCTATAGTTGGAGATATATGCAGGTATAGGAGGCGCATTCTGAAATGCGCCTCCTATAACCCAAATATGCGAGGCTTGGTGCTGGAGGCGCATTCCATATGGGCCTCACATAACAAAAAAATGCGCCTCCTATAATCTTTTCTGTAGTAGTGCAACTCTCGGGAATTTTGGCTCGCCTTTTCGCTGTTGTTCCTAGATTTGATCGTCAGTATCCGATTCACTTTCTTCTTTCTCAGCTTCTGGCTTTTTCTTGTTGAACTTCCTCTTAGAATTCTTTCCTTTGTTACCGGATCCTGCAGTGCCCTTCATATGCTTGTTGAGGCGGCACTGCGCTTTTGTATGGGTAGGCTTCCCAAATTACGAGTGGTGGACACAGTTTTCCGACTTTATCTTTTCCCACTCTTCCTTAGAGTAGGAGATTGGTTCTGTGCTTCTTCCTTTCCATTTGCTGCCATTATCCTTTCCAAAGGTGGCGCTTACTTCTTTGGGTTTTGCCTGTGCCTCTGGAGTAGCATTATTTTCAGAACTAGGTGTCTTTTTGGCCTAAACCAAAGCGTCAATATTTCCACCTCTCGCTCTGATATTATGTTTGGCCGCTGCATGCTCATTGCCGGTGGTAAGCATAGATCCGACATCTTTGTGCTCCTTTGATCCAACCATGAATGGTACAAAGCAGGTTGTAATCCATTGATGAAAGCATGCATTGCTTGTACATCACTTACTCCTGAGAAGCTATTTTTCATTGCTATCCATCTTGATATAAAGTCGACATACGACTCGTCTTCAAACTGGATGCAACTATTCAGCTGGTTGATGCTCTTAGGGCGTTTGTACGTATTCCAAAAGTTCTGATCGAATATTCTAGCCATATCATCCCAGCTATCCATGGTTCTTGACGGAAGCCCGTTGATCCAATCTCTGGCTCCATCCAGCAACATTATAGGTCTGTCCCTTTGTTGATCGGAACGGCAGTATAGTAATCTGAGAGCCATGTATCCGGGTTTGTACTTTGGTATACTTTTGGTAAGTTGGACCAACTTTGGCAAAGCCAGAATGTAGGGTTATCTTCGAATCCTGTCAGTGAAACACTTCGGTCCAAAGTATAGATCGTCTCTTTCCGCCTTATCGATGTGAGGGGAATATCTGCTGGCTGAATGGACAGAAGGGGATCTAATCCTTTCTGGCCCACTGTTGCGCGAGTGCGCTCTTCCGGGATTATCCCTATTTCATCCGTTATCGTGTCCTTTGGAATAAGGCGGAGTTCTACTCCTTGGCCTTTCTTTGTTCCTAGGAGGAGTACGGGATCTCTCACGCATGTGAGGATTTTCATATCTTCCGGCTTTTTTCGTCTTTCCGGTTTTAATCCTCCCGTTCTTTGTGATCACAGGGTTTCCACCTTTTGGTGGGTGGCATCCTGTCCTGGACGCTTCATCCCTATTATCCGGGATTTTCTTGTCCTTCTTAGGATCTCCCTTCTTTTCCTTATAATCACCTGAGTCTCCAGGTTCGCCAGGTCCAGGTGCTATAGCGGCGCATGTGGTGGTTTTGCATTGGGCAGAGTCGTCGTGCAACTTCCCTGATCTTGCCTGTCCTTGCTGTTGCTGTTGTAATGCTTTTCCCAGGAAAGCATACACTCCCTAAAGCTTTTCGTCTTTGGAGTACAGATCATCGTTAAGGATGGCGAGCGCGGCTTCCGCGTTTTCAACTGCGGTTTTGTAGATGTGTTCGCCCTTAGCGTTTACACCGTCAACCTGGCTTTGCCAGGAAGAGTTTTGCAACCGTTCTTTTGTTGGCAGCACATCTAGCCTTGCAATTCCGGGTGATCTCGTGGGTTTTCTCTCGGACATATTCCGTCTTTCTAATTCTCCAATTTCCTCCTTGGCTTTTACAGTAGCTTGGGCTTTGAGGAGATTTTCTTGAGATCGGAATAGTTGATGTTGCTGCCGCATAAGGGCTTGCCTTCTGGCTTCCAGCACGTTCGGTGGTTCGTACGGTCCAACAGGGGTTTTGATCAGATCAATCTCGTCCGACATTTGGAGAATATGGATTTCTTTCTTTTTCTTCTCCACAGGTGTGACTCCTCTTCCCCCCTCCTGCTTCCAGGTTTTGGTTAGCAGTATCAGCAAATTTTTTCTTCTTGAGTTTCTTGGCAGTCTTATTTTTCTTCTTGGAAGAGGGAGGCTTTTTTTACAGGTTCTTCTTCTTTCAACTCATTGACATCAGGACAGATGGGACTGGTTTCACCATCCTCTCTTTTCTAATCTGGTGGAGGTGTTCTGGGGTCTTCATCTTCTTCGGCATCCGAGTTTTCAGTCGGTTTTGCCATAAGTACTTCATGGAATCTCTCCTGCATAGATTTGACCTTTCTTTCGAAAGCGTCTTCATCTTTGTCTTCTGAATCTATGTCTTCATTGTTGGGGCGCGTAGAGATAAACGAAAAACTTTTCCTACGCGGTACTCCCAAGATCTAGCCGAGGTAGAAGGCCACGAGTATTACCACTAGACGCGCAGGTGCGGATTATCGATGTAGCGCGTCTGGTCGGGGCAGTGCAGTCCCACGATCCGGTCCGGCCGATCCAATCCCTCGAACGTCGAAGTGCTGAACGTACAGCACCTCTGCCGGTATCCACACGTACGAGGAGGAGCTCCGACGGCGGACTGCTAGGTCCGGTGCGGCGGCTGGACTGAGTGGGCTAGGGTTCCCAACGCATGGGAGAGTGGACTAACCTTGCCCGCTGGGCAACCTGCGCCCCTCTTTATATAGCGTACGGTAATGGGCTGCACAACACTTGTGGCCCATTCCCTCTGTGAGTCCGACTCACTAACTCAGTCCATTTCCGGTTCGGGTCCAACCCAACCAATACTTGCTCCCGCTCTTAAGTGTGTGACCCTGCAGGCTCATGGCGACATGGACACGATTGGAGTCCTACTCCCAATCGATCAATCGGTAGCGGCTCCTAGCAGAACGTGCCGACTCCCAAGTCCCATTGAGTCATGACGACATACCTTTCAATGTGATATTCATCTTAGTCCTTTTTGCCTCACGATATACCTTGTCGAACTATAGGCGATTCATCGTCATCCCTTTAATAGTTCAACTCTCTTCTCGATCCGTGATATGTGATTCATCTGACTAACTCTTAGTCAACCGACACAGTTAACACTTAACTGAGTCGCGCATGGCCATGCTTCCTGAATCATATCACTCGAGAGGGCCCAGAGAATATCTCTCCATTCGGAGGGGCAAAATCCCATCTTGATTATCCACATCACGCAGCTTGCTTCTCATTCGACCCGAACTCTGCCTTTATAGTTGCCTTGTCACAGAACAACGTTTGACAGAACCTAAGTCGGTGATCCACAACTCGGATTGTGCGACAACCTCAGGTCTAAGGATTTACATTGATTGAGACATGCAAATGACGACTTGATCGTTGCATCTCAATGTGGGTCAGTCCGACTTGCTAAAACTCTTTAGCCAAGTCCATGAACGTTGGAATGGCATCACCATGCCCATGACAAGTGGAACCGTGTCATCAGCCAACACTCATTAGTCTAGGGTGTGTGTCCAGCACAACCTAAATGACCAAGGACAATCTAGTATGAACAACATGAATATATAGTTCCACAATCGAATCACATATTCAATGACATATATCAGATGTTCAATACAAGGACAACTTAATAACTTTATGAATACAATGGGAATAACATCATACATGATTGCCTCTAGGGCATATTCCCAACAGTCTCCCACTTGCACTAGAGTCAATCATCCTGGCATCATATGCCTAGGCATCTAATGCCCATGCCTCTCGTGTGCGCCTCATGCTTAGGCTGTGGTAGCGCCTTTGTCAACGGATCTGCAATGTTTGCATCCGTGTGTACTTTGCATAACTTGATATCACCTTGTTCGACAAACTGGCGAATGAGGTGGTACCGCATGAGTATATGTTTGTTCTTCTGGTGTTGTCTAGGTTCCTTGGCCTGTGCGATAGCACCATTGTTGTCACAATATACGTCCAAAGGATTGGACGCGCCCTGAACCACACCAAGATCAATCAGGAGGTTCCTGATCCAAACAGCTTCCTTTGCCGCCTCTGAGGCAGCAATATACTCAGCCTCTGTTGTAGATGCAGACACCGTATCTTGCTTGGAACTCTTCCAGCTCACAGCTCCTCCGTTCATTACGAACACGTATCCCGATTGCGAACGAGAATCATCCGAGTCGGTGAGATAACTCGCATCCGTGTAACCCTTTACACTGAATTCCTCATCACCTCCATAAACTAGGAACATTTCCTTAGTATTTCTCAAATACTTAAGGATGTTTTTAACCGCTGCCCAGTGGGCTTCGCCAGGGTCAGCCTGGTATCTGCTCGTAACACTTAGAGCATAGGAAACATCTGGCCTAGTACAAATCATGGCATACATGATGGATCCGATTGCCGAAGCATACGGGATCACACTCATCCGACTTCGCTCATCAGTCGTCGAAGGACACTGAGTCTTGCTAAGTTTTATGCCATGGGACATCGGCAAGAATCCCTTCTTGGACTCTTGCATTTGAATTTCTTCAAAACCTTGTCCAGATAAGTACTCTGACTCAATCCAATGAGTCGCCTGGATCTATCTATAGATCCTGATTCCTAATATGTAAGTTGCCTCACCCAAATCCTTCATTGAGAAACTCCTTTCCAATGACTCTTTGGTTTCTTGCAACATCATGACATCATTTCCAATCAGCAATATGTCATCCACATATAAGATTAGAAAGTTTACTTTGCTCCCACTAAACTTCTTGTATAAACAAGAATCATGATCGCTCTTGATGAAGCCAAACGATTTGACTACCTCATCAAAGCGAATGTTCCAACTCCGAGATGCTTGCTTCAACCCATAAATGGATTTCTGAAGTTTGCATACCTTGTCAGCATTAGTGGATCGACAAAACCTTCGGGCTGTATCATATACACGTCCTCAGTTAAATTTCCATTCAGGAAAGCCGTCTTGACATCCATCTGCCATATCATAGTCGAAATAGGCTATGGCTAACATGATCCGAATTGATTTAAGCATCGCTACGGGCGAGAAAGTCTCGTCGTAGTCAACTCCTTGAACTTGTCGGAACCCCTTCGCGACAAGTCGTGCTTTATAGACGGAAATATTTCCATCCATATCAATTTTCTTCTTAAAGACCCATTTGCACTCGACGGGTCTTGCACCGTCAGGCAGATCAACCAAATTCCAAACTTGGTTTTCATCCATGGACTTTAACTCGGATCTCATGGCTCCAAGCCATGACTCGGAATCAGATCCCACCATCGCTTCCGAATAAGTTGCCGGCTCATTACTGTCTAACAGTAAACATCTCGAGCACTCTGTAATCTGGCAGATCTCCGTGGTTCAGGTGCTGTTACCGGTGTAGGTACCACGACCGGCTCAGCCTCCAAGGCGTTCGCCGACTCGCCCCTAGCCGGTTCCTCTCGAATTTCTTCGAGTTGCACTGTGCTCCCACTGACTTCCCGACTGAGAAACTCTTTCTCAAGGAAGACACCATTCCGAGCGACAAACACTTTGCCCTCTTCCCGGTTGTAGAAGTAGTACCCCAAGTTTCCCTCGGATACCCCACGAAAATACACTTATCCGACTTGGGCGTGAGCTTGTCCGACTGAAGTCGCTTGACAAATGCTTCACAACCCCAAATCTTTAGAAAAGACAAACTTGGCTTTTTACCAGTCCACATCTCATGTGGTCTTCTCTACTGACTTTGATGGTACTCTGTTTAGTGTGAAAGCTGCAGTTTCTAGACAATAACCCAAAATGATAAAGGTAGATCTGTCCGACTCATCATTGATCGTACCATGTCCAACAAGGTCCGATTTCTCCGTTCCGATACACCGTTTCTCTGCGTGTACCCGGCGGAGTGAGTTGAGGAACTATTCCACAACTCTTTAGATGGTCATCAACTCATGGCTCATGTACTCGCCTCCACGGTCCGACCGTAGAAACTTTATTTCTTGCCGAGCTGATTTTGTACCTCATTCTGGAATTCCTTGAACTTTTCAAAGGCTTCCGACTTGTGTTTCATTAAATAGATATATCCATACCTACTCAAATCATCAGTGAAGGTAATGAAGTACTCATAACCACCTCTGGCTGTCGTGCTCATTGGTCCACATACATCACTATGTATTAGTTCCAACAAGTCGGACGCCCTTTCACAACTCCTTGCAAAAGGTGTCTTGGTCATCTTGCCTAGTAGGCATGATTCGCATGTCTCGAATGACTCTAAGTCAAACGAAGTTAGAAGTCCATCATCATGGAGCTTCTTCATGCGCTTCCAACTTATATGACCAAGCCGACAGTGCCAAAAGTAAGTCATATTCAGATCATTTGGTTTCAACCTTTTAACATTTATGTTATAGACCGATTCACTATCAAGATTTAAAATAAATAACCCGTTCTGAACGGGTGCAAAGCCGTGAAACATATCTTTCAAATATAAAGAACAACCATTATTCTTAATATTCGACTCATAACCTTGTCTCATCAAACATGAGGCGGAAATAATGTTTCGACTAAGCGCTGGAACATAATAACAATTATTTAGTTCCAAAATAAATCCTGAAGGTAAATGAAGTTGCATCGTGCCGACTTCCAACGCAGCGACTCTCGCCTTGTTGCCGACCCGAATGTCAACCTCTCCTCTTGCCACGCTCCTAGTTCTTACCAGCCCCTGCAACGAGTTGCAAATGTGAATGACTGATCCGGTATCATACCCAAGAACTATTAGGCGCATCAGCAAGATAAATGTCTATAACATTGCACACAAGTGTACCTGAGTCGGAAGTCATACCTCCACTCTTGGCCTTGTCAGCCAAATACTTGGTGCAATTCCTCTTCCAGTGGCCATCCTGCTTGCAATAGAAGCAATTGGCTCCGGCTGTAGGAGAAGGCTTAGTCTTTGAGGAAGCGCTCTGGACAGGGCCATGGGCGTTGCCTCCTGACTTATCCTTCTTCTTCTTAGTCCAAGAACTCTTCTTGAACTTAGCCTTATTCTGCACCATCAACACTTGACTGGTGCCTTTCTTGATATCAGCCTCTGCCGTTTTGAGCATCCCATGTAATTCAGTGATACTCTTATCCATACCATGCATATGGTAGTTCGAAATGAACGGACCATACGCACTAGGAAGAGAGTTCAGAATTTATATCAGTGGCGATCTCTTCTTTAATTGAGAAGCCCAAGCGATCCAAAGACTGTATGTAACCAATCATCTTGATTACATGCGGACTCAGTGGATCGCCGTCTTTCAGCTTACAGCCAAGCAAAGCTTGAGAGACTTGATACCTCTCAGTCCTTGCTTGAGCCTGGAACATACTTTTGAGGCTTTCGATCATATCGTAGGCCTCAACATTCTCGAACTGCTGCTGCAAGTCCGGTTCCATGTGTGCAAGCATAAGACAGCTAATCTCCGTAGACTCATCTCTAGCCTTACGGTAGGCATTCATGACAGCGACAGTCGCATCGTCATCAGGCTCATCTGGAAGTGGAGTTTCTAGAACATGTTCTTTCTTGTCATGCTTGAGGACTATCCTCAGATTACGATACCAGTTGGTGAAATTAATTCCATTTAGCTTATCTTTCTCTAAGATTGACCTCAACGCAAACGCGGACAACTGAGGAAGGTTGCTAGGTGCCATTGATCTACAACAGAAAATACGCAAAGACACTTAAGACATGTATTCATAAAAGAGCAGGCATATTAAACGTTTTAATACTTATGCTCCCACTAGAACCAACATCCCTCGATGGTTGCTAAGTGATTCAGGACCCTAAATAAGCAAGCCGACTAGTGAGCTTTAGCATCACCGCTAGCCGTCAAGTGATCTAGGTAGGCAACACCTTGCCAATCGTATCTCTATACGACTCCTGTTGGTTGGGTGACATCACATGTCCCGGCTCCCAACCTACCTCGCCCCGAGCCCCACAACCGTTGTGATGGACTCGTCTAGATTACCAAGTGCTTCTGCTTGTAAGAGTCCGACTCGAACCCACCTAACCGGAAAGAATTGGTAGCACCTCAATTTTATGACCCACTACCAAGAATGTCCGACTTGTGATGGTGCAACACTGGCGGGGCGACCGACTAGACCTTCTTTGAGGGATTAAAGAATCTACCATCTATCTAAATAGAGGTAAATAGAGACATAACAATAACACAAATAAAGAAATTTATAATGTGAAATGGTATGGCTCTCTTCATGGTGATCTCCATCTCCACGAAGCTTGTAAGTCGACTCGTGCCAACTCTTGTCACGTGCCATCTTACTCCATGTAGCCGACTAGTACATCGACTTGCATGCCTTCCGGGTTCTCCAACAAGCTACACTAGCTAGTAAATCAAAATTTACATAGAGAATCCGACACGCAGGCCGGTATACAATAAAATGACAGCACCTAGGCTCCAGCCGGCTGACAAAAACATGATACGCAGATCATGTATGGATTACACACATCACATGCACATAAGCCATACCATTCACAACTTCCTGCAAAAACAAGTTATGCATAGATACGATATCTACCGGCGTTGTGAAACTCGCAACGACATCTAAGGCGCTACGACAGGACGACGGCGGTCCAAATTCCTTCATCGGATAAAACGCAGATCTTCGATCATGGATTTCTTCATCGGATAAAACGATTTTACCCGAATCTGATCCAAATTCCGATTCGACCAAACTCTTTGATCTTCGATCACCGCAACTGGATTTATGTGTCACGGTATACCCCGATGGCGGAAACCGACCGGTAGGGGTAAGTTGTTCCACGACCTTAGCAGTATGATCACGGAAACCAGATCATCCATTAACCCCGAGTACGATTGATCCAATCAACCTTGTACAAAACCGATCTATCTCATAGACCGACCACCAAAACAGCAATTAGATCACATCTAACGCTAACTACATATCACATATGTACGGATCTCGGGCCTAATACCAGAAGCTACCGCTCTGATACCACTGTTGGGGCGCGTAGAGATAAACGAAAAACTTTTCCTACGCGGTACTCCCAAGATCTAGCCGAGGTAGAAGGCCACGAGTATTACCACTAGACGCGCAGGTGCGGATTATCGATGTAGCGCGTCTGGTCGGGGCAGTGCAGTCCCACGATCCGGTCCGGCCGATCCAATCCCTCGAACGTCGAAGTGCTGAACGTACAGCACCTCTGCCGGTATCCACACGTACGAGGAGGAGCTCCGACGGCGGACTGCTAGGTCCGGTGCGGCGGCTGGACTGAGTGGGCTAGGGTTCCCAACGCATGGGAGAGTGGACTAACCTTGCCCGCTGGGCAACCTGCGCCCCTCTTTATATAGCGTACGGTAATGGGCTGCACAACACTTGTGGCCCATTCCCTCTGTGAGTCCGACTCACTAACTCAGTCCATTTCCGGTTCGGGTCCAACCCAACCAATACTTGCTCCCGCTCTTAAGTGTGTGACCCTGCAGGCTCATGGCGACATGGACACGATTGGAGTCCTACTCCCAATCGATCAATCGGTAGCGGCTCCTAGCAGAACGTGCCGACTCCCAAGTCCCATTGAGTCATGACGACATACCTTTCAATGTGATATTCATCTTAGTCCTTTTTGCCTCACGATATACCTTGTCGAACTATAGGCGATTCATCGTCATCCCTTTAATAGTTCAACTCTCTTCTCGATCCGTGATATGTGATTCATCTGACTAACTCTTAGTCAACCGACACAGTTAACACTTAACTGAGTCGCGCATGCCATGCTTCCTGAATCATATCACTCGAGAGGGCCCAGAGAATATCTCTCCATTCGGAGGGGCAAAATCCCATCTTGATTATCCACATCACGCAGCTTGCTTCTCATTCGACCCGAACTCTGCCTTTATAGTTGCCTTGTCACAGAACAACGTTTGACAGAACCTAAGTCGGTGATCCACAACTCGGATTGTGCGACAACCTCAGGTCTAAGGATTACATTGATTGAGACATGCAAATGACGACTTGATCGTTGCATCTCAATGTGGGTCAGTCCGACTTGCTAAAACTCTTTAGCCAAGTCCATGAACGTTGGAATGGCATCACCATGCCCATGACAAGTGGAACCGTGTCATCAGCCAACACTCACATTAGTCTAGGGTGTGTGTCCAGCACAACCTAAATGACCAAGGACAATCTAGTATGAACAACATGAATATATAGTTCCACAATCGAATCACATATTCAATGACATATATCAGATGTTCAATACAAGGACAACTTAATAACTTTATGAATACAATGGGAATAACATCATACATGATTGCCTCTAGGGCATATTCCCAACAGTCATATCCAGTTTCCGATTCCAATCTTGCCTCTATGGCGCTAGTACGGAATCGGCTTCCGAGTTCGTCGTTTCACTGACGGGTATCAAATCTTCCACTTGTTCCGTGGGATTGTTGTTTTCTGCTTCTTCCACGAGATTTCTTACTTCCGTGTTTTCAGCGACCTTGGACTGCACCATTCCAATAAAGTGAGATCTGATTGCAGGCATCTCTGAATAGGCAGCAAATTCAGGTCTTTGGCGATCTGAGTAGAACCCGGTATCGTAGTTTTCTTCAACTGGGTATAGGGCGGGTGGGATAAATTTGCTTCCACCACAGAATCCCATTGCTTCTGCAGTTAATCCGATAAAGATGTTTGCAGATCCAATCGGTAAAACACAGGCACTTACCAGATGATTCTATGCTGGCATGTACGATCCGTTGTCGAGGAAGCGCCGGACGTCGTCGTCGAATTCTAGGCTTCCGACAGTTATGGTACTACCGATTCCACCGAGTATCGCCGATCGAGACATAACGCCTGACGCTGCTGGCCCCACGTTGGGAGCCAACTGTCGAGACATCGTGGTAAGGATCATAGACGGGGGTGCCATGAGCCTACGAGTAGAGACGTGGGGGGACGTGGTAGTACGACAATCGAGAACACCAAGTTTACCCAGGTTCGATACAGCGCAACTAGGCGACGTTCCTACTCCTGCAATCTTACTAAATCAGGGTTGAAGCCTGAAGTATACAAAGTACAATGTGAGAAGGGTTTTGCTAACTCGGCGAGGATCAGCTTCTCGGTGAGTTGGCGTCTAGCTAGTTGTCTGTATCTTTCGTCTCTCTCGTCCGGCTTTATATAGATAGCTGGGTTAGGGCTTCCAAATAAGAAACCTAGAAGACTACGGAAAGCATCTAACTTGGAAAGTAAGGAATCCGTCTTCTCCTCCAAGCCGCACCACTTTGGGCCGTGGTCCGGGTTCTTCTAGAATCCGGCTTCCTGCGCATCAGCTTGCTGGGCTGCCTAATGGGTTGTAGTCCATTAAAACAGGCCACCATGGTAATCCGGCTCTTTAGGACAATGCCGGATATACCCCTAATTAGTATATATCCGACAGACCCGGACAAACATTACATGTCCACAGATATGAGACCTATTACGTGACTGTCTTGCGGGTGCCAGTCCTTCTCACTATAGTGAATATCCGATCTACAATAAGTTGTTAATATTCTGTTGATCGCCTTAGAAAAGAGACTAAATATTTTCTAAGTATCTTACTCACTTCGTACATTCCTAATCCTTCTCATATCCTCTCATCTATTATTCACCTTAAAAAATATCTTCTCTTGACGCTTGACGACCATACCATGATGATCAAGAAATATTGCCACCACATAAAGACCTACACTAAAGATTATTGAAGAACTTGAAGAAATACTTAAAATTCACAATAATCAAGAACACCACAAGACAATGAGAGAAGAATTTGAAGAAACTCAAGAAGATATAGATGATACCAACAATCTAGTTACTTTGTTTGAACAATGTTAACGTGTTACTATATTGATCACAAAAATTGAGTGTGGTATGACAATACTAGGTTGTTTGCTATACCTTGTTGTTTGGTGTGGTGTATGATTGATAGATTTTATAAGATGGGTTTCCTTATTCTGTTGTGTTGAGGTAGGAACCTTATTTTAGATCTTTCTAATTTCCAACTCATCTTCCCTAAAATCCCAAAACAGATGCCTAGCCAGAATGCCAACAGACCTGAGAAGTCAATAGAAATACAGATGCTACTAGAAGCTCAGACCTAGCTAATACAACTGATGTCCCAGAGTCAAGCCAGCAACCCCAATATTGAGTTAACACCAGGAATGCAACAAGTGTTGGATACTTAGTCTCAGATAGTGCAGATGATGTCCCAAAACATGGCCAATACTGAAAACAATTAGCCCTTGATAGCTAGAGATAACTGGTAGGCAGAAGAAGAATTGTTGTCAACACCCAGAGCCTGCAAAGTTTACGGAGAGATAGCACACTATTCAAAATATTGTCCTGATGAGTGGCCCCATGGTGATGCAAACATTTTTTCGTCTTTCTGGTTTTGATCCTCCCGTTCTTTGTGATCTGGGGGTTTCCACCTTTTGGTGGGTGGCATCCTGTCCTGGACGCTTCATCCCTATTATCCGGGATTTTCTTGGCCTTCGTAGGATCTCCATTCTTTTCCTTAGAATCACCTGAGTCTCCAGGTTCGCCAGGTCTAGGTGCTCCAGCGGCGCATGTGGCGGTTTTGCATAGGGCAGAGTAGTCGTGCAACTTCCCTGATCTTGCTTGTCCTCGCTGTTGCAGTTCTAATGCTTTTCCCAGGAGAGGATACACTCCCTAAAGCTTTTCGGCTTTGGAGTAAGATGATCGTTAAGGATGGCGAACGCGGCTTCTGCGTTTTCAGCTGCGGTTTTGTAGATGCGTTCGCCCTTAGCGTTTACGCCGTCAACCTGTCTTTGCCAGGAAGGGTTTTGCAACCTTTATTTTGCTGGAGCACATCCGGCCTTGCAATTCCGGGTGATCTCATGGGTTTTATCTCGGACATATTCCGTCTTTCTAATTCTCCAATTTCCTCCTTCTTTGCTTTTACAATAGCTTAGGCTTTGAGGATATTATCTTGAGATCGGAATAGTTGTTGTTGCTGCCGCATAAGGGCTTGCCTTCTGGCTTCCAGCACTTTCGGTGGTTCGTACGGTCCAACCGGGGTTTTAATCAGATCAATCTCTTCCCATTCCGACATTTGGGGAAAATGGATTTCTTTCTTTTTCTTCTCCACAGGTGTGACTCCGCTTCCCCCTCCTGCTTCCAGGTTTTGGTTAGGACTATCTGCAAATTTTTTTCTTCTGGAGTTTGTACTGGAGTTTCTTCGCAGTCTTCTTTTTCTTCTTGGAAGAGGTAGGCTTTTTTACATGTTCTTCTTCTTTCAACTCCTTGACATCAGGACGGATGGGACTGGTTTCACCATCCTCTCTTTCCTCATCTGGTGGAGGTGTTCTGGGGTCTTCATCTTCTTCGGCATCCTAGTTTTCAGTCGGTTTTGCCATAAGTACTTCATGGAAGCTCCCCTGCAAAGATTTGACCTTTCTTTCGAAAGTGTCTTCATCTTTGTCTTCTGAATCTATGTCTTCAGATCCAGTTTCCGATTCCAATCTTGCCTCTATGGTAGCTAGTACGGAATCGGCTTCCGAGTTCGTCGTTTCACTGACGGGTATCAGATCTTCCACTTGTTCTGTGGGATTGTTGTTTTCTGCTTCTTCCACGGGATTTCTTACTTTCGTGTTTTCAGCGACCTCGGACTGCACCATACCAATAAAGTGAGATATGATTGCAGGCATCTCCGAAGAGGCAGCAAATTCAGGGCTTTGGCAATCTGAGCAGAACCCGGTATCGTAGTTTTCTTCAACTGGATATAGGGCGGGTGGGATAAATTTGCTTCCACCATAGAATCCCATTGCTTCTGCAGTTAATCAGATAAAGATGTTTGCAGATCCAATCGGTAAAACACAGGCACTTACCAGATGATTGTATGCTGGCATGTACGATCCGTTGTCGAGGAAGTGCCGGACGTCGTCGTCGAATTCTAGGCTTCCGACAGTTATGGTACTACCGATTGCACCGAGTATCGCCGATCGAGACATAACGCCTGACGCTGTTGGCCCCACGGTGGGCGCCAACTGTCGAGACATCGTGGTAAGGATCATAGACGGGGGTGCCATGAGCCTACGAGTAGAGATGTGGGGGGACGTGGTAGTACGACAATCAAGAACACCAAGTTTACCAAGGTTCGATACAACGCAACTAGGCGACGTTCCTACTCCTGCAATCTCACTAAATCAGGGTTGAAGCCTGAAGTATACAAAGTACAATGTGAGAAGGATTTTGCTAACTCGGCGAGGATCAACTTCTCGGCGAGTTGGCTTCTAGCTAGTTGTCTGTATCTTTCGTCTCTCTCGTCCAGATTTATGTAGATAGCCGGGTTAGGGCATCCAAAAAAGAAACCTAGAAGACTACGGAAAGCATCTAACTTGGAAAGTAAGGAATCCGTCTTCTCCTCCAAGCCGCACCACTTTGGGCCGTGGTCCGGGTTCTTCTAGAATCCGGCTTCCTGCGCATCAACTTACTGGGCCGCCTAATGGGTTGTAGTCCATTACCAACAGGCCACCCTGGTAATCCGGCTCTTTAGGAAAATGCCTCCTAATCAGTATATATCCGACAGACCCGGACAAACATTACATGTCCACAAATATGAGACCTATTACCTGATTGACTTGCGGGTGTCAGTCCTTCTCACTATAGTGAATATCCAATCTACAATAAGTTGTTAATATTCCGTTGATCGCCTTAGAAAAGAGACTTAATATTTTCTAAGTTTCTTACTCACTTCGTACATTCCTAATCCTTCTCATATCCTCTCATCTATTATTCACCTTAAAAAATATCTTCTCTTGACTCTTGACGACCATACCATGAAGTTCAAGAAATATTGCCACCACATAAAGACCTACACTAAAGATTATTGAAGAACTTGAAGAAATACTTAAAATTCACAATAATCAAGAACACCTCAAGACACTGAGAGAAGAATTTGAAGAAACTCAAGAAGATATAGATGATACCAACAATCTAGTTACTTTGTTTGAACAATGTCAACGTGTTAGTATATTGATCACAAAAATTGAGTGTGGTATGACAATACTAGGTTGTTTGCTATACCTTGTTGTTTAGTGTGGTGTATGATTGATAGATTTTATAAGATGGGTTTCCTTGTTCTGTTGTGTTGAGGTAGGAAACTTATTTTAGATCTTTCTAATTTCTAACTCATCTTCCCTAAAATCCCAAAACAGATGCCTAGCCAGAATGCCAACAACCCTGAGAAGTCAATAGCAATGCAGATGCTACTAGAAGCTCAGACCTAGCTAATACAACTGATGACCCAGAGTCAAGCCAGCAACCCCAATATGGAGTTAACACCAGGAATGCAACAAGTGTTGGATACTCAGTCTCAGATAGTGCAGATGATGTCCCAAGACATGGCCAATACTGAAAACAATCAGCCCTTGATAGCTAGAGATTACTCGTAGACAGAAGAAGAATTGTTGTCAACACTCAAAGCCTGCAAAGTTTATGGAGAGATAGCACACTATTCAAAAGATTGTCCTGATGAGTGGCCCCATGGTGATGCAAACAACTCAACTGAAGCGTACTTCACTCAAGTTACTTGCTTTTTGTGTGAAGGAGCACCACATGTTCTAGCTCAGTGTCCACTTTACCCCATGGTACAACAAGTCGGACAACTAGTCAAAATAGGAATGCTTAGTGCAAGCCAAGAGAACTGAAGAGAACTATAAGTGAAAGGAAATCGCAAGCTGGATAGTATTCAGACAGACAGTGTCAAGATGGATACTGAAGCCAAGACTACCCCACATGTACATTCATCCAAATACACCACCAAGTGTTGTTATTCTTGTGAAGAAGAAGGCCATTTATCTGGAAATTATGCCAACAAGCAGCCCAGACATTCAGCCAATGTACTAGACATCAGTTTGAAGATATGATGGCCAAGACCATACCAATGGAACGGAAAATGGACATGTCTATGGTATTTTGCCATTGCTGTAGAGAGACAGGACACTTCATAGATGATTTCCTCAAAAAGAAGGACCTCAGCCATATACAATGTTATAAGTGCAAAAACACGGGGCATTATTCAAGAAAATGCCTAGAAAGGAGGAACATGTCACCAAACCCCAAAGTATGAACTATATGAGAATCATGAAGTTATAAGGAGGCCAATACTTCAAGAAGACATGATGGGCATCGAGAAGTATCAGTCCAAGAATGAGTCTTTTGAGAAGTTTCATTTTATAAATGAAATGTTCCCTATAGAATGCTTCCTTGTGTAATAAAATACAATGAATGTTTGAGAGATGTGTTTCCATTTTAATAAAATGAGATGATGTTGTGAAATCCTTCCAACTTGGTCTTTTGTTTCACCCAAAGAGTGAAACCTCAGTGTCAACAGTAGTTCAACAGAACTATGTTGGTCTACTGTCGGATATATACTGAATAGGGGTATAGAAGATGGTAGACAAAAGAGCCGGACTACCAGGGTGGCCTACATGGTAATGGGCTTAGGTCCATTAGGCGGCCCAGTAGTCCGACGCGCAGAAGCCGGATTCTAGAAGAACCCGGATCACGGCCCACGTGATCTGGCTTGGAGGAGAAGACGGATTCCTTACTTTCCAAGTTACAAGTTAACGTAGTCTTCTAGGTTTCTTGTTCTGTAAGCCTAATCGGCTATTATATAAACGGACGGGAGATAGATTACATAGGTTCTTTTAGTTCAAGGTTCTGACACAAGCTAAGGCTCTACGCAACTCGCCGGGAAGTTCATCCTCGTCGAGTAGCTAGATCTATTCTCTCACATTGTAACCTTGTTATTCGGGCTTTAGTCCCCAATTAGTGAGAAGTGCAGGAGTAGGTACGCCGTACTGTCGCGACGTACCGAACCTGGGTAAAATCCCGTGTTCTGTGTTACTACGCTATCCCGTTACCCACGTCTCTACCGTAGTCTCATGGCACCCCAGTCTATGAAACTACTACGATGTCTCGACAGTTGGCGCCCACCGTGGGGCAAACGACGTCAGGCGTGAAAATTCCGATCTGGGATACTCGGCGAAATTGGAAGATCGATCACTGTCAGAAGCCTGGAATTCGACGACGACGTCGGGTGCTCCTCGACAACGGATCATACATACCGGCGCAAAACCACCTGGTAAGTGCCTGCGTTTTACCGATTGGATCTGCTAACATCTTTATCGGATTAACCCGCGGAAGCAATGGGGTTTGCGGTGAAAGCAATTATTTCCCACCCGCCCTATACCAGTCGAAGACGACTATGATGCCGGATTTTGCTCAGATCGCCGACAAAACAGTGATACGCACTTTATCGGCATGGTGCAATCCGAGATCGCCGAAAACACGGATGACGGAAATCCCGTGCAAGAGGCAGACAACAATACACCCGTCACAGAGACGGAAGAACCAATACCGTCACAGAGACGGAAGATCCGACATCCGTCAACCAGACGATGAATCGGAAACAGAGTCCGTGCTTGCGCCATAGAGGCGAGATTGGAGTCGGAAACCGGATCAGATAACTTCGACTCCGAGGACGAAGACGATGATGACTTCGTAAGAAAAGTTAAGTCCTTTCAAGAAGGGTTCCATGAAGTGCTAATGGCAAAACCAGCTGATACAACGGGTGCCGATAGCCAGGAAAGCCCTAAAAACCCCTCCGCCAGTGGAAAGAGGAGGAAGACGGAGAAACTTCTCCGATATTCCCTAATGTCAAGGAGATGACAGAGGATGAACCTGTCAAAAAACCTCCGTCTCCCAAGAAAAAGCACCGTGCTTCTAAAAACTCCAGTACAAACTCCGGAAGAAAAAGTCAGCTGATCTCGCTGATGAAAACCTGGAAGTTGGAGATATTAGTGGCACAAAGCCCGCGGAAAAGAAATCTAAGGAAATCACTGCTCCGCCAATGACAACTGGAAGAGCAAGAACTATTACAAACTCCAGTGGGACCCAATGAACCCCCTGAGATGCTGGAAGCCAGGAGACAAGCTTTTCCAACGGCAACAGCAACATCTGCTTAGATCTCGGCAACATCTCCAACAAACCCATAATGACATCAAAATCATGAAGGAAGAAATTGAGGAGTACGAGAGAAAGCATAGATCTGCTTAAAACCTACTAGGTTACCCGGAATTGCAAAAACCGGAAGAACTGCCGCCGAAAGAAGGTTCTATAACCCATCTTGGCAAAAAGCAGTTAAACGGCAAAGATGCCAAGGGCGAACCAATATACAAAACCGCAGCTGAAAACGCGGAAGCAGCGTTCGCCATCCTGAACAATGATCTGTACTCCAACGGGGAAAAACTCCAAGGGTGTATGCTTTCCTACGAAAAGGATTACAGCAGCAACAGCGAGGACAAGAGCGATCAGGGAGGCTGCATGATAATTCCGCCCTCTGCAAAACTGTTACTTGCGCTGCTGGAGCACCTGGACCGGAAGAACCCGGAGATTCGGATAAAAAGAGGATCCGAGCCCCCGACAACCGGGACGCAGCGTCTAGAACCGGACCTCATCTCCGAAAGATGGATATAAACCACACGATCGGGAAGACAAACACCGGAATGACGGCAAAATAATGCCACCTCCGAGAAACCCAGCTGAAAAAAGCTGGAAGATACGATACACCTCACAGACGTGAAAGATCTCGGACACCGCCTAAAGATAAGGAAAGGTACAGGAGCAGGACTCCACCTAATCCCAGAGGGCGTGACAACGGAAGAGATAGAGATAACCTCGGAAAAACGCGTTCGCGCAACAATGAAAGAAAGGAGCAGATCCCCTTCTGTCCATTCAGCCGGGAGATATTCTGCACACATTGATAGAGCAGAAAAGGATGATCTATACTTTGGTCCTAAGTGTTTTACTGACAGGATCCGAAGGATAACCCTGCATTCTGGCTTCGCCAAAGTTGGTCCAACCTACCAAAAGTATACCGGCAGTACAAACCCGGATACCTGGCTTTCAGATTATTACACAGCCGTCCAAATCAACAACGGGACAGACCTGGAAGCTGTCAAGTTTCTTCCCCTAATGTTGCTAGACGGAGCCAGAGATTGGATCAATGGTTTACCATCAAGAACTGTCGACAGTTGGGATGATATGGCGAGAGTATTTACTCAGCATTTTCGGGGAACATACAAACGCCCAAATAGCATCAACCAGCTGAACCGTTGCACCCAATTTGAAGACGAACCATACGTGGATTTCATCTCCAGATGGACTGCAATGAAGAATAGTTGCTTGGAGTAACTGACGTACAAGCAATGCATGCTTCGTCAATGGCCTAAAACCCGGACTTGTACCGTTCATGGTTGGTTCTAAAAAGCACAAAGATCTCGGATCTATGCTTACAACCGCTAATGAGCACGCTGCAGCCGAGACGATATCAGAGCAAGAGGAGGCAATATTGAGTCACTGATACTGGCCAAGAAAACACCTCGTTCTGATAAAAAAGGAACTCCGGAGTCAACAACAAAGCCCAAGGAGGTCAACATAGCCTTTGGAGGAGAAAAGGGGAACAAGTGGAAAGCCGCAGTCCGGATCCAATCAATTACACTCCCGAAGAATGGGAGAGAATTAAGTCGGAACCCTGCGTCCACCACTCTCAGTTTGGAAACCAACCCACACAAACGCGCAATGCCGGCTAAACAAGCATATGAAAGGCAATGCAGGATCCGGAAATAAAGGGAAGGGTTCCAAGAGGAAACCTGCCAAACAAAAGCCAGAAGCTGAAAAAGAAGACAGTGAATCGGACACTGATGACAAAATCCAGGAACAACAGCGAAAAGGCGAACCTAAATTTCCGAGAGTTGACGGAGAAGCATGTTAACTTTCTTAGCAACCCCGTCAGCAAAGGTGGCCAAAAGGACACTTCGAGAAATAAACGCGGTTGTTCCTGCAACCCCAAAATTCTTGAAGTACTCCAACACACCGATAATCTGGGATCAGTCAGATCATCCCGGAAATATCCCGGAACCCGGCACACAAGCTCTTGTTGTAAGCCCTATTGTTCAAAACACTAGGCTAAGAAGAGTGCTGATGGACGGAGGATCCAGCATCAACATAATGTACCTGGATACACTGAAGCACTTGAAGATATCCGAGTCCCAGCTCAATTACAGCAATACGCTTCCATGGCATTGTTCCTGCAGGCAAGCACGATCCCTAGGAGAAATTTCCCTAGATGTCACATTCGGAGATAAAGATCACTTCCGGCAGGAAAAAGTATCCTTCGAAGTTGTGCCGTTCGAGAGCGTGTATCACGCAATACTCGGACGTCCGGCTTTCGCCAAATTTATGGCAAGATCTTGCTATATCTACAACAAGCGGAAGATGCCAGGACCCAAAGGAGGAGTAATCACCATTGCCAGTGATTTCAAGCTGGCAAACGAGTTGGAGAAGCAAAACGCCCTTTGCGCTCAAAGAGTTATAGCTCAGGAAGAACTGAAGGAGTTAGCCAAGGAGGTATCGCCGAAAGAGATGCCGGCAGGAAAAGAAACTCGGAAGCCAACAGATAGCTTCAAGGCGTCCGAGAATACAAGACAGGTAATCCTAGATCCCAAAGATCCGACAAAATTCGTCGTTGTTGGGACTGGGATGACCGACAAATAGGAAGGCGAGCTCATCAAGTTCCTCCGTGAGAACTGGGATATTTTTGCCTGGTAGCTGACATGCCAGGCGTACCCAGGGAACTTGCTGAGCACCAACTCAAGGTTATTCCCGGATCAAAACCCGTCAAACAAGGTCTTCGTCGATTTGACGGAAGAAGACGGAAGGCTATTGGCAAGGAAATTATCCGGCTTTTAGCAGCGGATTTCATCAAGGAGGTAATCCATACTGACTGGTCCGCAAATCCGGTATTAGTACCGAAGAAAGACACAACTGCCCTCAGAATGTGTATAGATTACACAGGATTGAACAAGTTATGTCCGAAAGATAGGTTTGCGCTGCCGCGAATCGATCAAATAATAGATGCCACTGCAGGCTCCGAGCTTTTATGCTTTTTGGATGCATACTCCGGGTACCATCAAATACGCATGAAAAAGGAAGATCAAATCAAGACTTCTTTTATAACCCGTACGGGACGTATACTATATAACCATGCCTTTTGGCCTGAAGAACGCAGGTGCAACCTACCAGCGTTGCATGCATCGTTGTTTGCATAGTCAAATTGGCAGAAACGTCCATGTTTACGTGGACGATATTGCTGTCGTAACCAAGGAAAAAGAAACACTCCTTGAGGATTTGCGAGAAACCTTCGAAAATTTGCGCACTTACAAGATGAAGTTGAATCCATCTAAGTGCGTATTCGGGGTTCCCTCAGGAAAACTTCTGGGTTTCATCGATTCTCATAGAGGAATAGAAGTTAACCCGGAAAAGATTAAGGCAATATCGAACATCTCAGAACTTACGTGTGAAAAAGATGTCCCAGAATTGCCGGGTTCCGCCACAGCCATAAAAAGATTTCTTAGTTGGCTGGGGGCTAAAACCCTACCACTCTTCAAGCTGCTGAAAAGTTTCGACAAGGTCAAGTGGATTGCGGAAGCCTGGGAACACCTAGCAAGTTATGTCCCCTTCTGTACTTAGTTCAAATCTATGTAAACATCTTTTGAGATCATGAAATAAAGTTGTCGGAATGTTGTCATCCATATTTCTTATAAGTGCAAAGTGTTTCCGCCTCATCTATTTCCCAATGATCTTACAAATTTCTCAACGTTAACCCGAATTGTGCTTGCGTACTCGGCGTTACATAACTGAATGATTTTTCAGCCTTTTAACGGCTAAAGGAAACTTGAATTGCCTGCGTGCCCAAGTTTCACTTAAAACTTTCCTTGTTTCTCTAAGTCTTATCTGATTGTGCGTATGCTGGGTTACTGGAACTAGTTAGTAAAAATGCCTTTAGCATGTTTCATGTTTTCGAGTTTCAAAACTGATTGGTTCGTCCCCAGTTACTCGGCAACGATTCATAATGCTATTTGAGCCATTTCAAACACTAAGGACAGTTAAAGCATATACACCAGAGAACTTAGAAGATAAAGGAATGGTAAAATCCAAACAACTTGCAAAGTAATTTCATAGTTTAAATGCAAAAGGCGGAATTCTCATTAATATAAAAGAAGCATTACATTTTGGATTACAAATGAAAGAACAGTAATGCTCCTATTGTCTACTTTTCTATCCAGGTTCCAGGTAACCTTTCAAGAATCCGACTCCTCCTCGCTGCTTTCTTCGTCGGGGATTGGAGGAGCTTCCTCTTCTGGATAGTTGACGGCGACATTTACCATGGCGGCAATCTGGGTGGCGTGGCCCTTAACTTCACCAAAGATGGTGGATCGTTGCGCATCCGTGTATCCCTGAGGGACACCGGTGGCCACACGCCAGGATTTGGCACTAGGATAGTGCATGCGCATAAGGCCTAAGGCCATGCGCGCACCACCCGTGCAGCGGAGCGGAGAAGAGACTCCTTAGACTCCGCCACCTCCATGATGATACCCGGAAGTTTTTCAACCTCCGAGCATTCCCCAGATTTATCGGGAAGAAACTTGTCTACTAGCTGCGTTGCAGCAGCCTTCATCAAATTCCATGTCCCCGAAAGCTCGGATGCCTGCAGCCCGAGTGCCATCTGGGGTGTCTCCTGTTTGATCCAATAAAACATACAAAAGGGTTAAGCAGACAAACAGAGAATGCAAAACATGGAAAGATGAGGAAAAGGGTAAGAAATTTACCGATGAGCTTGTCGATCTCGGAAACTTCCTCCAGGCGAAGGTTCAGAGCTTCGGTCAAAATCCTGAATGGTGGATTTGTCTTTCTCCGCCTGTTCGGAAGCCTTGGAATTAGCCATTCCAAGAGCCAGGTTGCTGGCTTCCAGGTCTTGTTGAGCTTTCACAAGATTCTTGTGAAGCTCAATGTTCTCATTGCGGAGAATTTCGGCGTTGCCAGAATCTTCCGCTGCTTGCTTAGCCTCAGCTAAGGCAGCTGAAAAGCAAGGGAAAATACGAGTTGATCAATTTCCTCGGGAAAAAACTTAGACAAAGTCTTAAATCGGAAATTTCAAAACGAAAAAGCTTACCTTTCGTTTCCGTCAAAGCGAGCTGAGATGATTCCAGCTCCGCCTCCTTCTCCTCAAGAATAGAAAGAAGACTTCGAACTTCTTTATTCTTGATGGTGAGCTTCCTGAAAACTTCCAGGTTTATGGCCTCGGAGGTTTGCTGAAACACAGCAAGGAAAAGTATGGTTAACAAATAACATCAAAGCAAAAAAGCATGCATTTTGTTTAATGCTTGGGGGCTAGAGTTACATACCTGGCTCATGCGCTGCAAACCTGCTAAGTTTTCTTGGAATTCTTTCGCGTATTCCGCGAAGTGATTTCCGGCTGCGTCCAAGCCGTCATTGATAGCCTTAAAATCCTTGTCAAAGGTGGGGATTTCCTCGTCGAAAGTACGAGAAGATTTCCCCACCTCTGGAGCCGCCCTTTCCCTCGTGTCCGACTCGGACACAACGGGCTGGCTGGGCTCTGGGGGCTTGGTGGTGGTGGCTGCAGTAGGCTCTTCCGCCATTGTCTGCGGCGTGTCCGGGGCGACGGCGGGAGATGGTTGGCTGCCTCGGTTGGAAGAAGCTCTGAGTTTCTTCAACTTTCTCGGCTTCAGGTTGGAGGGGGGTAGGCTAAAAAACCAAAAACCCGGAAAAGGTTAAAACACCGAAGATGGACGAAAAAGATCCCATAGAAGAAAAAACCCAGAAGAAAATAACCTGGAAGTGGCGACGGGGATTCCGTCAAGATCGATAATCTCATCCGAAGAAATTATCTTCTTGCGCTTGCGCCCACCTGTAGCGGCGGTGCGCAGCGCATCCAGCTCGGCCTCGGAGGCTAGCTCCAAGTCTGGAAGATCCACAAGCTGTCGGAAAAACCAATCAGAGTCAAAAGGTAGATTGTCCAGGAAGTGAGGTTATACCCAAATGACGGAAAATTTACCTTAGGAGCTGGGTTGTCGGCCGTGTACATTGGCCGACTCTCCGTGTATTGGTCGCGCGATGCGACCAACTGATTGATGCGCCGCCTAAGTTCCTTTGCGGGCCAATCCTTGTCGGTTGTCCGCATTGGATCCTTGGCTCCCGTGTATTCACACAGGAGACGGCCTCCGTGGTTTGCTAATGGCTGAATCCGCCTATCCAGCCAGCAAAAGACCGTGTCCATACCGGTCAAAGGAGGTTTGGAGGAAGTGAGCTTGGCGATGCGCCTCTTGATCCTTAGCAGATCTGGAGGCAGAACTTGGACGGCCTCTGTTACCCAGTTATCCTGGGGAACGGCGGCGGAGTTCACAAAAGGTGGAACCCCGACGGCCTTTTTAGGAAAAGGCACGTCGGGATGATAGAAAAAAGAACCCGTCCAAATTTGACGGATTCTGAAGTTTTGATTTTGGGGAACCAATCCTCTCGGAATCTCCGAAGAGTAAAGGAAATGGTCCGCAATTTGGGAGTGCCCTCCGAAGAGTTACGCTTGACCCCAAAGCAATACAGACAAAAATCTAACCTAGGCTCTATTCCTAGGTAACCTTCGAACAAGGCCTGGAAGCCGGCCATGTACAGAATGGAATTAGGAGGAAGGTTGTGAGGTTGGATGATGTAATGTGACAGAACCTGGAGGAAGAAAGAGGAAGGTGGGATCCCCATACCTCGCAGAAGGTGGGATGCAAGAAGCACCCTTTCGCCCTCTTGTGGCAAGGGTTCGGTCTCCTCTTCCGGGAGCCGCCACTTCTTTTTAAGAACCAAGCCCTCCTTCTCCAAGTTTGGAAGGAGAGCCGGGGGAATACTGCAGGCACTCCAGTTGCCTGCAGTTTCCTCTTCCTCATCCGCTCCGGCAGCGGCGGCGGCGGCCTTCGCGGCGGCAAGTTTCTCGCCAAGGAGCTCAATTTTCTCCTCCGCCGTTTCAGGTGCGAACGGCGGGGTTGTCATGGTGCTTGTGTCGCACCCAAGGTTTCTAGAGGATACTCAACGCACGAACTGGAAGTCAGGTGCTTGGATTATGGGGCCTACTTGCTCCCACGTCCCAGCTTCCTGGTAGGCCTGCGCTTATGCGCGACAACACAAGCCCTGCTCCCATCGTCGAAGAAAACTATCCGCCAGGAACCAGAGGCACTACTGTCGACGTACTTCATATCAAGCACGCACGGTACGTCAACAGTTTGGTACGAACGGTAGCACAGAATGTCTCTAAGACACAAAAGAATGAAATAAGTTGCAAATGGCCTTCACTAAGGCAGAGATAGCAAATACAATCATCCAGAGGACACATGTCCCAACATAACATTCATTACATCAGCGGAAGCAATCAAGGGGTCTGAGTACAGACAATCCAAAGGCTTAAGAAGCCGGAGAAAATAAAGAAGACGAAGCCCATCCACGTAGGTCCTGGATCCTGCCCGAGGTCCAGCTATCTACTCGTCTGCGGTCTCGTCAAACTCCACGTAGTAGCCATCCTGGGAAGCATCGTAGTCGTAGTCGAAGTCGTACTCTGCGTAAACCACAGCCCCAACGGGGTCAGTACATTTGATGTACTGGCAAGCAAGACTCACACTTCATCAAAGAGTTACCCGTCAACACAAGCATTGATGCTTGGGATCAACGGAAAGAAAGGGGTGATATAAAAGCTGCAGCGGGCTGCTCTAACCAACTACAGAGGATAACTACTTGTTCCGGCTAATAGACAAGATAAGATCGAGGAATTGTAACCAACTGAAAGATAACTTCAAACAAACCCATCCTGGATCTCGCCCCTTATCCGAAGAAGCAATCCAAGGATAACTCACACAGTTGTAATAAGGTGGGTCAAGTTATTGTGTGAATAACCTATTACTAGTCAAGTTATTACTTGTTGGGTGTAACATGATTGATCATTAGTTGAAGTTGTCCTGAGTACTTGTTAGCCAGTACTTTCACCAAGTCGTCACATAACCGCGGACAACACGGCTTCTCGAGAAGATTCATCCCTGCAGGGTGTGCTCCAGTACCCGTACACACTCAAGCCACCAACTAAAACTCAGGTTGACTTGACACGACTCGAACCATCTCTACAGCCTGTCCTAGGAGCCACGGAGCTATAAGGTCCCAGCCACGCAGCCGAATACTCAGCGCAGGTGTGCAAAACTCCCGCAGGACACAACACCCCGGCACTACAGGCCTCGCCCTATATGTATGTGTCATCATCATAAGTAACCATGGGAGCGACCCATTCATGCGTATGCGCAAATGGAACACCCGAACTAAGTGTGGCTCTTCGGACAAACTGCGGATCAGGTCAAGCCGAGGGGGTTCCATACCACCACCCGGATGCGGTGAGCACGCTCATCATGGATCAGTAGACAAGACCCTTTTCCTATTAGGGTCGACACTAGCGGGCCTCAAAACCTCTTAGGGCCTCCCGCCGGTGCCTTATCATCAAGTTATTATTAATAGCAGCATTAACAGGATTGATTGATTAACATTCGAGCCCCCGATACGATAAAGATAGAGTACGATAGTAAAAGAGGTAACCGACAACGCGCTCGAGCAAAAGCAACCCTAAGCATGCTAGATAAGAACAGGCTCAAACAAAGGCTGTAGGTATGGAGGTGAGGCAATATCATGGCTCAAGGTATCATGTGATGGGTTCGGAGAACAAGCATCGATTCCTAGGGCTAGCAGAAATAGACAAAAGGATAGTATCGACAACAAGTGTGGAAAGGAACTCGATGATTCATGTGAGTAATAACTTGCCTGGAAGCTCAGCAGCCTGGTACTGGGCTAGGTCCTGGGTAGTGGTGTCGTAAGTCTCGTCGGTACCAACGTCGTCGTCTAAGCGAGAAGAAGCAAACACACAATCGAAAGGACGAACAATCAATACATGGCATAGGTGCACAAACATGGGATGATGCATGTCATGTTAATAGATGCATCAAAGTAAACTAGTTGATATGATACACAAGTTTAAATGGAGTCCATATGCAAAGATTGCATATGGCAACCCATGCCTTAGAGTTGAATTAATTGTTCTAACACTAAGCATCATGTGTAAGTGAGTTAGTATGATGCATGCATGATGATGATAACAAGATAACAACAAATAACAATGTTAGATGCAAAGGAAAAGGAATAGAACAAGTTTGGAAATCATTGATTAGGTTTGGAAACTTTTGGTTACTTAAACATGGCACACAAGTAAAGGTTGTTATCATCAAGTTAAAGTGTGCAAAACAATTTACAAATTTTATATTTGAAAAGAACATCAAATTTTAGTTGGATTACATGTTTCACAATTTGAAATTGGACTTAGGATTATTTAATTATGAATTAAACAATATTAAACAATTTTTAATTGAATTAAACAAGATTTAAAATGTTTAGGCAATTTTAATTATTCAAACCAGAAAACAAATTTTATATTTGAATAGGATATTCAAAATGGTATGAAAAACATATTTTATTTGCATGATTTGGATTAATAATGAATTAGTTATGGATTTTATAAATTAACATTGGAATTATTTAAATTTGACTTTTAATTGCATTTGAAGTTTCCAAAACAGTACACAAATTGGATATTTGGAAAGTTTAGGAAATTTGGATCAGAATTCATATAGAAATTGCATTAATTGGAAATACGGAATAAAAGTTATGTGGGTTTTTAGTTTAGGGATTATTCTGAAAATTAAATGGACTGATATTGAAAATAAGAAGGGCAGAAAAAAAATAAAGGCACCGAGCAGTGTCCAGCCCCAGCCACTGACAGTGGGGTCAGCGTCACTGTGGCGCTTAGGTGGCAGGCTGGGGGGTGACATGGCCTCCAGGGTCCATGACGGGTGGGCCCCAGTGCGGGTCGCGCGGAGGAAAAATTTGGGGAGGCAAATGCCTCCCCTGGGATTCGAACCCGTGTGCTAGGCCTTGGGCGCACGGTTCGTTGGCCAATCGGGCTGGTTTCAGTTTCTTGTTAGATACAGGTGCAGGTGTGTGCTTAATGTTTGTTTTCCGTCAGAAAAGATTTTTAACTGAACTTTGTTCAGGTCGCACTCGCTGCAGGTTCAGAGGACATCGAGCGAGGCGGACAGAGAGCGGCCGGCGAGCGCTGCCGTGCGCTGCCCGCCGCGGACCGCGGCCGTGCGCGGCTGCCGGCGTGCGCCGCTGCGGTGGCCGGCGCGGGAGTGCTGCGGGCTGCCGCGTGTGGCCAGTGTGCGAGCGGGAAAAGGAGAGGAAGGCGGGGCGTCTCACCTGCTGCGAGATGGAGGAGCGGTCGGTGGCGAACGGTGGCGGAGACGAGGTTGGCGGCGGTGGTCCGTTGATCGTCGGGGAAGAAGGAGGCCACGGGGAGGAAGAGGGCGCCGCGCCGGTTCCGTTCCCGGCCCTAGCGCGGCCGGGCGGGCACCGTGGCGGCGGCGCCTCGCCGGAGAAGGAGGCGGTGAGGAGCTCTCGGTGGTGGAGAAGCAGGGAGAGGGAGAGCGCGGGAGGAGAGCGGCGCGAGGGAGGAGAAGGGCTTAGGGCACGGGGGAGCCCTAGGGCTAGGGTTATAGGGGAGGTGGAGGCTCGGATCGCCGTTCTCTCCTCTGTATGTGTACGTGGCCACCATGGATGGCCCTCCGTACCGTACGGAGGTAGGAGAAGGTCGATCCGTGAGGGGGTATGGGCCTGGGGGCACTTGGGCTGGCCCAATTGGGCTGGGTGCCTCTTTGCCCCTCTCTCTCTCTCTCTATTTTTTCTGTTTATTACTTTTTTTTTGCAGATTTGGATAAAGGAGATAAAACAAGTGGTTTTAGGGTTTAGCAAAACTTTTGGGACAAATTTTTTACTGCTTTATTTTTGTAACAACCTTGAAAATGAACTTTTGTTTTCCAAGTATTTAATTGATGTTATTGTTTGGCAATTAAGTGATTTTGAGCAATTTTTGTATCAGAAAGAAATAATGGAATGTTAAGCCAAAATAATTAAGTTTTTTATTCCAATTTTTGGTGGAACAAATATTTGTTTGTTTGTAGTTTTTATTTGACACAAAGTAACATAACAAGTATGACAATTAATTGAATGTTTTGTTTTGGAATTCAACTAGAAATCAAATGGAAACAATTCAATTCAAATGCAACAAAAGCAATTATGATGACATGATGCAAAGCAATAATAAAACAAGAAACAAAACATTCTAGGGGGTAGATTTTCATACTTGGGATGTTACAAAACGCCCCCCTTGAAGGAATCGCGCCCCGAGATTCCTACTGAGAAGTGAAAAGGTCCGGGTACTTCTTGCGAAGATCCTCTTCGGTCTCCCATGTTGCCTCTTTATCGGAATGATGCGACCATTGCACTTTCAAGAACTTGGTGCTCTTGTTGCGAGTCTTACGAACGGTCTCATCAAGAATACAGACAGGGTGCTCCTCATAGGAGAGATCATCTTGCAGTTCAATGTCATCATGATCAACTGCACGATCAGGGTCCTTGAAGCACTTCTTGAGCTGTGACACGTGGAACACATCGTGCACTTTGGATAGTTTTTCTGGAAGCTCGAGACGATAGGCATTTTCTGCACGTCTTGACAGGATGTTGAAAGGACCAATGTATCTTGGTGCCAACTTTCCTTTCACACCAAAACGATGAGTGCCTCTGAAGGGAGTTACACGGAGATATGCTTTGTCACCAGGAGCATAGATCATGTCCCTGTGCTTGCTGTCATAGTAACTCTTCTGACGAGACTGAGCAATCTTGAGATTGTCACGAATGATGCGAACTTTCTCTTCGGCCTCTTTCACAATGTCAGGACCTAAGAGTGAACGTTCACCAGCTCCAGACCAATTGATTGGACTCCTGCATCTGCGGCCATACAATGCCTCAAATGGTGCCATGCCTAGGCTTGCCTGGTAGCTGTTGTTGTAGGAGAATTCAGCATATGGAAGACAATCCTCCCATTTCATGCCAAATGAGAGACCACATGCTCTAAGCATATCCTCGAGAATCTGATTGACTCTTTCGACTTGCCCTTGAGACTGAGGGTGGTAAGCTGTGCTGAACAGAAGTTTGGTTCCCAATGCATCTTGGAAACTCTTCCAGAAATGAGAAGTGAATATGCTTCCACGGTCTGAGCTTATTTCCAATGGAACACCATGAAGAGGAACAATCTTTGTTGTGTAGAGTTCTGCTAACTGGCTAGCTGAGATAGTCTCTTTGACAGCAAAGAAGTGAGCAACCTTAGTGAGACGATCAATGACAACGAAGATTGCATCGTTGCCCTTCTTGGACTTTGGAAAGCCAGTAACGAAGTCCATTTCAATCATGTCCCACTTCCACTCAGGGATTTTGAGAGGTTGGAGAAGACCGGCTGTTTTCTGATGGACTGCCTTGACACGTTGACAAACGTCGCATTCAGAAACGTATCGAGCAATTTCACGTTTCATGCCAGGCCACCAATACATAGTCTTAAGATCCTGGTACATCTTTGTACTTCCAGGGTGGATAGAGAGAGGAGTTTCATGAGCCTCCTTGAGAATGATATCTTTGAGACTTTGAATCTGAGGAACTGCAATGCGTCCTTCAAAGAACACAGCTCCTTTGTCATCAATAGAGAAGGGCTTGAACTTATCACTGCCCTCTTTGATTTGCTCTACCATCTTCTTGATTTCAGCATCGCGAAACTGTTCAGAACGAATCTTGTCCTCGAGAGTTGGACTGGCTGTCAAGCTAGCAAGATAACCTTGAGGAACAAGACCAAGGTTCAGCTTCTGGAATTCTTCATGAAGTAGAGGTTGGCTTTCCATGATCATGAGATTATTGCAATAGGATTTGCGACTGAGGGCATCGGCCATAACATTAGCCTTGCCTGGAGTGTAAGAAATGGTGAGATCGAAGTCTTTGATCTTCTCAATCCATCTCCTTTGCCTGAGGTTCAGATCTGGCTGAGTGAAGATGTATTTCAGACTCTTATGATCGGAAAAGATTTCAGTTTTGTTACCCAACAAGTATTGTCTCCATTTCTTGAGGGCAAACACCACTGCTGCAAGTTCAAGATCATGAGTGGGATAGTTTTGCTCATGTGGGTTCAACTGACGTGAAGCATAGGCTACAACTTGACGTTCTTGCATAAGAACTGCACCTAGGCCTTGGAGAGAAGCATCACAGAATATCTGGAAAGGTTTGGTGGTATCTGGACCAACTAGAACTGGAGTAGAAGTGAGTTTAGTTTTGAGGAGATTGAAACTTTCATCACACTGTGGAGACCAAACGAACTTCTTGTCCTTCTTGGTGAGATCAGTGAGAGGTTTTGCGATTTTGGAGAAGTTTTCGACGAAACGACGGCAATAGCTAGCCAAGCCAAGGAAACTTCTGACTTGCTTCACCGTCTTAGGGGGTTTCCAATCAACAATTGCCTTAACCTTGTCTGGGTCAATGGCTATGCCCTTGGCAGAGATGATGTGACCAAGATAGGCCACTTCTGGAATCCAGAACTCACATTTGGAGTACTTGGCATAGAGTCGATGCTCGCGGAGTTTCATGAGAGTGAGACGAAGGTGTTCTTCATGCTCTTCCTCGGATTTTGAGTAGACAAGGATATCATCTAGATATACCACAACAAACTTGTCGAGGTATTCATGGAAGACAGAATTCATGAGTCGAGAGAAGGTCGCCGGTGCATTGGTTAGACCAAAGGACATTACGGTGTATTCATACAGACCGTAGCGGGTGGTGAAGGCTGTCTTTGGAATATCTTCCTTTCTGATCTTTATTTGATGGTAACCCATCCTCAAGTCCAACTTTGAGAATATTGAGGCTCCAGCAAGTTGATCAAAGAGATCATCGATACGAGGAATTTGTCGCACCCAAGGTTTCTAGAGGATACTCAACGCACGAACTGGAAGTCAGGTGCTTGGATTATGGGGCCTACTTGCTCCCACGTCCCAGCTTCCTGGTAGGCCTGCGCTTATGCGCGACAACACAAGCCCTGCTCCCATCGTCGAAGAAAACTATCCGCCAGGAACCAGAGGCACTACTGTCGACGTACTTCATATCAAGCACGCACGGTACGTCAACAGTTTGGTACGAACGGTAGCACAGAATGTCTCTAAGACACAAAAGAATGAAATAAGTTGCAAATGGCCTTCACTAAGGCAGAGATAGCAAATACAATCATCCAGAGGACACATGTCCCAACATAACATTCATTACATCAGCGGAAGCAATCAAAGGGGTCTGAGTACAGACAAATCCAAAGGCTTAAGAAGCCGGAGAAAATAAAGAAGACGAAGCCCATCCACGTAGGTCCTGGATCCTGCCCGAGGTCCAGCTATCTACTCGTCTGCGGTCTCGTCAAACTCCACGTAGTAGCCATCCTGGGAAGCATCGTAGTCGTAGTCGAAGTCGTACTCTGCGTAAACCACAGCCCCAACGGGGTCAGTACATTTGATGTACTGGCAAGCAAGACTCACACTTCATCAAAGAGTTACCCGTCAACACAAGCATTGATGCTTGGGATCAACGGAAAGAAAGGGGTGATATAAAAGCTGCAGCGGGCTGCTCTAACCAACTACAGAGGATAACTACTTGTTCCGGCTAATAGACAAGATAAGATCGAGGAATTGTAACCAACTGAAAGATAACTTCAAACAAACCCATCCTGGATCTCGCCCCTTATCCGAAGAAGCAATCCAAGGATAACTCACCCAGTTGTAATAAGGTGGGTCAAGTTATTGTGTGAATAACCTATTACTAGTCAAGTTATTACTTGTTGGGTGTAACATGATTGATCATTAGTTGAAGTTGTCCTGAGTACTTGTTAGCCAGTACTTTCACCAAGTCGTCACATAACCGCGGACAACACGGCTTCTCGAGAAGATTCATCCCTGCAGGGTGTGCTCCAGTACCCGTACACACTCAAGCCACCAACTAAAACTCAGGTTGACTTGACACGACTCGAACCATCTCTACAGCCTGTCCTAGGAGCCACGGAGCTATAAGGTCCCAGCCACGCAGCCGAATACTCAGCGCAGGTGTGCAAAACTCCCGCAGGACACAACACCCCGGCACTACAGGCCTCGCCCTATATGTATGTGTCATCATCATAAGTAACCATGGGAGCGACCCATTCATGCGTATGCGCAAATGGAACACCCGAACTAAGTGTGGCTCTTCGGACAAACTGCGGATCAGGTCAAGCCGAGGGGGGTTCCATACCACCACCCGGATGCGGTGAGCACGCTCATCATGGATCAGTAGACAAGACCCTTTTCCTATTAGGGTCGACACTAGCGGGCCTCAAAACCTCTTAGGGCCTCCCGCCGGTGCCTTATCATCAAGTTATTATTAATAGCAGCATTAACAGGATTGATTGATTAACATTCGAGCCCCCGATACGATAAAGATAGAGTACGATAGTAAAAGAGGTAACCGACAACGCGCTCGAGCAAAAGCAACCCTAAGCATGCTAGATAAGAACAGGCTCAAACAAAGGCTGTAGGTATGGAGGTGAGGCAATATCATGGCTCAAGGTATCATGTGATGGGTTCGGAGAACAAGCATCGATTCCTAGGGCTAGCAGAAATAGACAAAAGGATAGTATCGACAACAAGTGTGGAAAGGAACTCGATGATTCATGTGAGTGATAACTTGCCTGGAAGCTCAGCAGCCTGGTACTGGGCTAGGTCCTGGGTAGTGGTGTCGTAAGTCTCGTCGGTACCAACGTCGTCGTCTAAGCGAGAAGAAGCAAACACACAATCGAAAGGACGAACAATCAATACATGGCATAGGTGCACAAACATGGGATGATGCATGTCATGTTAATAGATGCATCAAAGTAAACTAGTTGATATGATACACAAGTTTAAATGGAGTCCATATGCAAAGATTGCATATGGCAAACCCATGCCTTAGAGTTGAATTAATTGTTCTAACACTAAGCATCATGTGTAAGTGAGTTAGTATGATGCATGCATGATGGTGATAACAAGATAACAACAAATAACAATAAATGCAAAGGAAAAGGAATAGAACAAGTTTGGAAATCATTGATTAGGTTTGGAAACTTTTGGTTACTTAAACATGGCACACAAGTAAAGGTTGTTATCATCAAGTTAAAGTGTGCAAAAAAATTTACAAATTTTATATTTGAAAAGAACATCAAATTTTAGTTGGATTACATGTTTCACAATTTGAAATTGGACTTAGGATTATTTAATTATGAATTAAACAATATTAAACAATTTTTAATTGAATTAAACAAGATTTAAAATGTTTAGGCAATTTTAATTATTCAAACCAGAAAACAAATTTTATATTTGAATAGGATATTCAAAATGGTATGAAAAACATATTTTATTTGCATGATTTGGATTAATAATGAATTAGTTATGGATTTTATAAATTAACATTGGAATTATTTAAATTTGACTTTTAATTGCATTTGAAGTTTCCAAAACAGTACACAAATTGGATATTTGGAAAGTTTAGGAAATTTGGATCAGAATTCATATAGAACTTGCATTAATTGGAAATACGGAATAAAAGTTATGTGGGTTTTTAGTTTAGGGATTATTCTGAAAATTAAATGGACTGATATTGAAAATAAGAAGGGCAGAAAAAAAATAAAGGCACCGAGCAGTGTCCAGCCCCAGCCACTGACAGTGGGGTCAGCGTCACTGTGGCGCTTAGGTGGCAGGCTGGGGGGTGACATGGCCTCCAGGGTCCATGACGGGTGGGCCCCAGTGCGGGTCGCGGAGGAAAAATTTGGGGAGGCAAATGCCTCCCCTGGGATTCGAACCCGTGTGCTAGGCCTTGGGCGCACGGTTCGTTGGCCAATCGGGCTGGTTTCAGTTTCTTGTTAGATACAGGTGCAGGTGTGTGCTTAATGTTTGTTTTCCGTCAGACAAGATTTTTAACTGAACTTTGTTCAGGTCGCACTCGCTGCAGGTTCAGAGGACATCGAGCGAGGCGGACAGAGAGCGGCCGGCGAGCGCTGCCGTGCGCTGCCCGCCGCGGACCGCGGCCGTGCGCGGATGCCGGCGTGCGCCGCTGCGGTGGCCGGCGCGGGAGTGCTGCGGGCTGCCGCGTGTGGCCAGTGTGCGAGCGGGAAAAGGAGAGGAAGGCGGGGCGACTCACCTGCTGCGAGATGGAGGAGCGGTCGGTGGCGAACGGTGGCGGAGACGAGGTTGGCGGCGGTGGTCCGTTGATCGTCGGGGAAGAAGGAGGCCACGGGGAGGAAGAGGGCGCCGCGCCGGTTCCGTTCCCGGCCCTAGCGCGGCCGGGCGGGCACCGTGGCGGCGGCGCCTCGCCGGAGAAGGAGGCGGTGAGGAGCTCTCGGTGGTGGAGAAGCAGGGAGAGGGAGAGCGCGGGAGGAGAGCGGCGCGAGGGAGGAGAAGGGCTTAGGGCACGGGGGAGCCCTAGGGCTAGGGTTATAGGGGAGGTGGAGGCTCGGATCGCCGTTCTCTCCTCTGTATGTGTACGTGGCCACCATGGATGGCCCTCCGTACCGTACGGAGGTAGGAGAAGGTCGATCCGTGAGGGGGTATGGGCCTGGGGGCACTTGGGCTGGCCCAATTGGGCTGGGTGCCTCTTTGCCCCTCTCTCTCTCTCTTTTTTTTCTGTTTATTACTTTTTTTTTTGCAGATTTGGATAAAGGAGATAAAACAAGTGGTTTTAGGGTTTAGCAAAACTTTTGGGACAAATTTTTTACTGCTTTATTTTTGTAACAACCTTGAAAATGAACTTTTGTTTTCCAAGTATTTAATTGATGTTATTGTTTGGCAATTAAGTGATTTTGAGCAATTTTGGTATCAGAAAGAAATAATGGAATGTTAAGCCAAAATAATTAAGTTTTTTATTCCAATTTTTGGTGGAACAAATATTTGTTTGTTTGTAGTTTTTATTTGACACAAAGTAACATAACAAGTATGACAATTAATTGAATGTTTTGTTTTGGAATTCAACTAGAAATCAAATGGAAACAATTCAATTCAAATGCAACAAAAGCAATTATGATGACATGATGCAAAGCAATAATAAAACAAGAAACAAAACATTCTAGGGGGTAGATTTTCATACTTGGGATGTTACAGCTTGGGCCCGCGATGTCCGCGGCGGCGGAAGCGTTTCCTCCGCCCGCCGCGGATGCAGTGGCCTTTTCCGGCTCGCCGCCGGCATGCTTGGGCGACCCTAGCTGTGGATCTAGGTCGCCCAAAAGCTCGTCGATGGAGGCGCGAGCCGGTGAGGACGACGGAGAGGCCATCTTCTTTGGTGGCGAATGAGCGCTCCGGCGTGCGAAAAGTTCGTCGGGGCAGGGTCTTGCTCTCGAGCTCACGGTTGCGTCAATGGCGTGGGCAGTGATGGAGTGAGGAAAGATTTCCGATGACGACGAGGACGGCTATTTATAGCCTGAAAACCTCTAGATACGCGCCAACGGCTCTTTTGACCGTTGGATGTTCGACGCGTGTCGCTCGCCGGAAAATCCGGGAAACGGAACGACAGAGGAATGATGGCTATCTCCTCGTTTCTCGTGAGAATCTGTCAGAGATACGTTGCAGGGTTTCCCGCGTGAAACCAAGCGGCGCTTGCGTCAGCATGATTAAGGCGCTGATGTCATAAGTTCCTTTTCCGCGAAGGATCGCGAGAAGAAAAGCCGGATTTTCATAGTTCCGAGTTTTATGTTACCATCTCCTTCAAAAGGAAAGAAGAAAGAATCAAGACTGCTGAATCAAGTTTTCCCAGACAAAATGTATTTGACGAAAGGCGGAGTTTCAGAGTTTTGATCCTTCCTGGGGGCTACTGTCGGATATATACTGAATAGGGGTATAGAAGATGGTAGACAAAAGAGCCGGACTACCAGGGTGGCCTACATGGTAATGGGCTTAGGTCCATTAGGCGGCCCAGTAGTCCGACGCGCAGAAGCCGGATTCTAGAAGAACCCGGATCACGGCCCACGTGATCTGGCTTGGAGGAGAAGACGGATTCCTTACTTTCCAAGTTACAAGTTAAACGTAGTCTTCTAGGTTTCTTGTTCTGTAAGCCCTAATCCGGCTATTATATAAAGCCGGACGGGAGATAGATTACATAGGTTCTTTTAGTTCCAAGGTTCTAGACACAAGCTAAGGCTCTACGCAACTCGCCGGGAAGTTCATCCTCGTCGAGTAGCTAGATCTATTCTCTCACATTGTAACCTTGTTATACGGGCTTTAGTCCCAATTAGTGAGAAGTGCAGGAGTAGGTACGCCGTACTGTCGCGACGTACCGAACCTGGGTAAAATCCCGTGTTCTGTGTTACTACGCTATCCCGTTACCCCACGTCTCTACCGTAGTCTCATGGCACCCCAGTCTATGAAAACTACTACGATGTCTCGACATCTACAACTCTACCGCGAAGGAAAGTTCTACTCAAGCCAATCTGGAATCAAGCACTCAAAGCTAATGGAATTAGACTACCCACAAAATTTTTCTTTTAAGGGTGGTAGTCCACCCAGTAACCCACACCTAATCTTTTTTTGCAGCCTTCCCAAATACCGGGACGAGATTTCTTTTAAGGGTGGTAGTGTGTAACATCCCTGATTACTGGAAAGTGCAAAAATCACTAAAAATGAAAACTTTTTCTTATGTTGTTAAAACGATTCACCAAAAAACAACTCAAATAAAAACACAAAAGAAATAATATTGTTATTTCCAATGTTATTGGAATTCAAAAATCTTACATAAAGTATTTTCAAAATGAATATCCCTTACATAAAGTAAATTATTTTACCTTTAGCAAATCTTATTACATAAAATGTTTACAATTCAAATATTACTTTGAAAATATTTTGTGGGACCAAAAATGAAAGATTTATAACCCTTAATAATGTTCTAAGCCTCAAAAATATTTTATGAGTGGTTATTCCAAGTTCTAAACATTAAGGGGTGAACATAAAATGCTTTACTTTGAAGATAATATAAAAGGGGACGTTGAAAAAAATATTATGAGTTGTGGTATTTTGGTTAATTTTATTTATCCACAATTTCGTTTATTTTACTTTCCTTTAAAAATGACATACATGGGCATTTTAAAACCTTGCCAAATTTCCAAATAAATTATTTTATTTTGTTGGCAAGAATAGTGCCAAAATACTCTATTTTGAATAAGATTTTCAGAATATATTTTTATGAAATTTTCTCATAATGTTTGAATTGGTTTTGAAATGATTTAAAAGCCATTCAAATAAAAATAGAAAAAATGAGAACAAAAACAAATTTGTTTTGAACGGGCCAGAGCAGCCCAGCCCGCTAACCTAGCTACCGTGCGCACTTCACAGCAAGCCAACAACCCAACGGCCAGACTACCAACCCCAAAGAAACCCGAGCCCAATCCCCACTCGCTTCTCTCACCGACAGGTGGACCCCACATGTCATCCCCGACATGCAGTTGTTCCCCCCCTCCACCGTTCTCCTCGCCTCGACCATTTCTTCCCCGACTAATTACGGGCGATAAAAGCACCGAATCAAAATACCAAGCCCTCCCCTTAAAATTCCTCGTTGCTCTCATGTTTTCCCCTCTCCTCCCTATTATTTTAGTGTCCCCAGGATGATGACATTGTTTGTGGGAGAAGCCCACTGCAGCGGACGTCTTTTCCGATTCCAGCTACTCCAGTGAGTCTCCGTCGCCCTATTTTTGCCCCTACCCTTTCCCTCTCTCTCGTGCTTGTCTTGATGCCTTCGGTTTGGATTTTTTCGCAGCAATTCGACGGGAGGAACGACGACCCGAAGTTGGCCAGAGATTCTTCACCTCTGTTTGCATGCCACTATCCACAGAGGTCGCGTCCTAGCTCGCCGTGACCACTATAGACCTCGACATTCTGTGTTGAGCATCGTGGTGTCTTCCCCGAGCCCGGATACCCTCTGTAGTGTTGCCGCCTTCCACCTCCCATGAGCACAGCGCCGCCGCACTCCATTTTCCGGCCGCCCGCCGGCAAGGGGAGCCTCTATTGTCCCCGTCCGTTGGAACTATTTGATCGACCGAGATTAGATCTTGGCGAAGCGGTACGCCACTGTCAGATCTTGATCTGACGGTCTAGATTTGATTAGTTGCCACGTCATTTGCCCAGTCAGCCAACCTGATAAAATCACAGTGCGACATGTGTTTTAGCAATTTTCTGTAATTTTCTCCGAGTAAAAATAGTTGGCAGTTTGGCAGAAAAGACCCTACAACTTAGAACATTCATATATTTTTAACCACTTATCCAAATTTAGCAAACTTGGACTTTTTCAAAAGCCCTAAACATGTAGAATCTTTTAGCACTATCCAAATTTAAATTTGAAAAACATAAATTGGTTCAATTTCAAATATTCTTGTTTGATGAATTTTTACATAATTTAAATTCTACATATCCAAAAATTGAAAATAGAATATATTCAGAAACCTTAAGATGTGTACTAACAATACCCACTTCCCAAAATCATGCTTCAATTATTTTATGATTATTTTGGATTTTAGATGGCCATTTGAGCATTTTGACCTAATTTAAATTCTATAAATAATTTGCAAATAGTTTCTTAAGAAAAATTGCTTCATTTGGTATCTTTGGACCATAAACATCAGATTACCTAAACCTTTTAGGAACCTTGGATCATTTCCATGTAAATTTTTCCAAAAATCCATCATAGTGAACCACCTAGTTGATCATGTCATGTAAATTGTTTTCATCTTTTTACCACTGTTGTTGTGGCCATTTTGGAATTCAAGACCAATTCCTTAGTATGTGTGAACAATATACTAATCCAACTAGTTAGCCTTAAACCCTAGTACCCCTATCAACCATGTACCTCTCAAAATTTCTTATCTTCTATAGAAGATTATGTCCCTAAAGTACTAGAGGGAACTTTACATGAAATTCTTCAACTCAACAAGGAGCACTACATGGAAGATCATTAAAGAACTTAGAGAAGGACATAGACTTCATCGCCATCAGAAGAATCTCAAACAAGCAAAGGAAGAACAAGAAGAATACTCACCGAAAGATGAAGAAGAAGGAGAAGAATCCAAGTGAAGTGGCCACTATAGTTGCTACATCATTTCTCCCCCCCCCATCACTCCTTGTTCTCCTATAAGAAACTACCAAATATTTTCTCAAGACTAGACCCTAGGTGTCCATAACATGCTAAACAAGTTAGTGAGCCTAGACTTATGCCCCCAAAACATGAAGCTCTACAAGAAGCCATGGAGTCACTACACTAAGGAGGAAGCCACAAGAGAGCCTGAAGATGATCTTAAAGAAGACCAACAACATGAAGCCTTGAAGCAACCGTACCATCTATCAAGTTGATGGGTATCAAGTTAGTTTGTCGAACCATAGACCCAAATGGAAAAATTATTCCATCCTTAGTGAACTCTTGGAACTTCCTGGATAAATATGTTATCAATAAAGTTTGATCACTACAAACTCAAACCTTAAACTTGTCCTAGCCAACTTGGTTAAACCCATTTTTCTATGTTATTTGCTTTGTATGCTTTCTTCACTTGTATGTTTGATTGTATGGATGCTTGTTTATTTTTATTGTGTTTTCAATGTATAGATTGTACGGAGAGCAACGATCTTTTGTGAAGAGCGTGAATTCTTCACCAACTTCAGCAAGGCAAGTAACACACCATCAACTACTTATTATTTTCTATATTGATTATTAGAGTTTTTCAGTAGTATGCATGATAGGAAATTTTACTAAGTTATATTATGCTATGCTATTATCCTAGTAGTGTGTAGCCGATGACCCACAAGTGTAGGGGATCGCAACAGTCTTCGAGGGAAGTAAAACCCAAATTTATTGATTCGACACAAGGGGAGCCAAAGAATATTTCTAAGCCTTAACAGTCTTCAGTTCGGTTGCACCTGAAATTAGACTTGCTCACAACAGTTTATCAGTGATAACAATTTTATAGCAGTAGCAGTAGTAAAATAGTAACATTGGTAGCAATTGCGGGAAACAATGGATTAACGTAATGTAGGCATAGGGATGGATGAACGGGCGTTGCATGGATAAGATAGTTCATATAATAATCAAAACATGGGCATTGTAGATAGATAATAATAAGGCATCCAAGTTCTGGGAAAACCATAGGCATGTGTTCCAATTTAGTTATACATGCTCGCAATGAGAAACTTGCACACAATCTTTTGTCCTACCAGCCCGTTTGCAGCGGGGCCTCAAGGGAAACTACCGGTAATTGATGTCTACGCACGCTTCTATTCTTGTAGACAGTGTTGGGTCTCCAAGTGAAGAGGTTTGTAGAACAGCAGCAAGTTTCCCTTAAGTGGATTACCCAAGGTTTATCGAACTCAGCGAGGTAGAGGTCAAAGATATCCCTCTCAAGCAACCCTACAATTAAGATACAAGAAGTCTCTTGTGTCCCCAACACGCCCAATATAGTTGTCAGGTATATAGGTGCACTAGTTCGGCGAAGAGAGAGTAAAATGCAAGTAATATGGATGATAATAAGTGATAATAGCAATCTGAAATAAAAATGGCAGCAAGCAAACATGTAGCAGAACATGCGGCAAACGGTGTCTCAGTTCTTGGAAATAAGGCCTAGGGCTCCTACTTTCACTAGAGGACACTCTCAACAATGATAATATAAATGAATAACTAGATATCTTCTCTCACTATGCTACTCTTAACCACTCTCCGGTCGAATAACAACACCAATCCATGCGTAGGGCTTTAACAACACTCCTCAGAGTAAGCACTTTCCCAACCAAGTAACCCCCATGCTATCACCATGGGACCCAGATGGTTCCACGCAAACACCACAATTTCATAGGGTTATCCAACACAAAATATAAATATAATGCTAAACCACACGGTGCACACACTGTCACCTTTACACCGTGATCAAAGCGTTTAAGGAGATCTCATAACAAATAATGAACACTAATCATTGCGTAGTGCTACAAAAAGAATTCCTTAAAGTAAGCATTCCCATGTCTAGTTAACCCCACGCTATCAGTATGAGCGCCCCAGAAGGTACTAGAAAAACACCACAATTCATAGAGGAGAGACACACGATGTGCACACTGTCACCTTCACACCGTGATCAAAGTGACTCCAAAGTTCATATTAATAAAGCACTTGAGTAGCAAAAGATGAAGAGTAACATCTACGAATTAAACTAGATTACAAAGCTTACGATCCCATATAGATTACACCATGGGAGAGAGAGATCAACCACATAGCTACCGGTAGAGCCCTCAGCCTCGAGGGAGAACTACTCCCTCCTCATCATAGGAGACAACAACAACAATGGAGATGGCGGTAGAGTCGATGGAGATGACTTCCGGGGGGGGGGGGGCACTTCCCCATCCCGGCAGGGTGCCAGAACAGAGATCTGTCCCCTGAAACTTGTCGGTGGTGGCGCCGGAGCTACGGATGTATTTTGTGGAAAAGGTCGATTCTTTTAGGGTTTATGCATCGGGACGTATATATAGGCAAAAGGACGATGCCGGGGGTGGCCAGGGTGCCCACACCACCTGGTGGCGCGGCCAGGGGTGGTGGCGCCACCCTATGGTGTGGCCACCCTGTTGCCCCCTCCGGGGCTCTTCGGGACTTCTGGATGCTTCCGGGACTTCTAAGACTTCTGGCTTTTGAATCGTCCAATTCCGAGAATATTTGCAGAACAACTTTTCTGAAACTAAAAACATCAGAAAACAGGAACTGGCTCTGTTGCTTCTGGTCAATAGGTTAGTCCTAGGAAATCGATAAAAATGACATAAAGTGTAAGGAAAACATGTGGGAAACAACTTGAAAAATTAGAAATTAAGGATACGTTTATGATATATCAGTAATTAAGGTGCTCCTTTTAATAAAGCACCGGTGCAAAGCATTAACACTCCGTGAACTGATATTCGAAAACGTATATCTTTTTCCGAACACTTTTCTTATTGTTTTCCTCTAAACTTGTGAGTTTTGGATACCACTAACCGGCCTAACGCTGTTTTCAGTAGAATAACCTTGGTGTCTCGTTTTTGTGCAGAAAAAACAACTTTCGGGAAATTCCCAGGAAAGACCCCATTGATCTTATATCACCAGAGGACCCCGGAGCCAGAAGGACACATGGAGGGAGGGCCAGGAGGGCCCCAGACCACCCCTGGGCGTGCCCCCTAGGCCGCACCGCTAGGTGGTGTGGGGGCACCTGCACCCCCTCGGGCTCCCCTTTATACTACATATGCCCCGTAAATCTAGAACGTGAGGGGTTCGTCATATTCCAGAGAAACACAACAGAGTGCCGCCTCCACCTCGAAACTCAATTCGGGGATCAGAAGTTCCTGTTCTGGCGCCCTGCCGGGACGGAGATTCGAAGGAGATCATAGCCACCGACACCGCCACCTCTTCTCCATCAACCATCCATGTTTCCCCCGTCCATATGTGAGTAAACACCGATGTAGGCTGAGAGGGATGAAATTGATTGGATGAGATTGATCATGTAATAATGCCAGAATGTTAGGGTATCGTGCCTAGTATCTCTCGTTAGTGTTTTCTACCGTTGTTGCAACTTGTTATGGTTAATGCTTGTCACTAGGGCCCGAGTGCCATGATCTCAGATCTGGACATATTATTGTTTCATGAGTATAATTTTGTTTCTTGATCATATCTGCAAGTTGTTTACACATGTTATTATCCGGAACCCGAGGCGCCAAAGTGACAGAAATTGGGACAACCGGAGGGGATGGTTTTAACGTGAGGATCACGTGTATTCACGGAGTGTTAATGCTTTGCTCCGGTGTTTTATTAAAAGGAGCACCTTAATTACCAGTAGTTTCCCTTGAGGCCCCGCTGCAACGGGCTGGTAGCACAAAGGATGTGCAAGTTTCTCATTGCGAGCACGTGACTATGTTGGAACACATGCCTATGGTTTTCCTAGAAGATGGATGCTTTATTATTATTATCTGCAATTTCCATGTTTAGATTATTACATGACCTATGTTATCCATGTAACGCCCGTTCATCCATTCCCTCAATTCCTACGGTACTCCCATCCTACTGTTTTCCGCGATTGCTACTGCTGTCATTATTTTATTCCTACTGTTATTTTACTACTACTGCTGCTATAAAACTGTTACCATTGATAAATTGTTGCGAGCAAGTACTTTCAGATGCAGCTGAATTGACAACTCAGTTTTTAAGGAATATAAATATTCTTTGGCTTCCCTTGTGTCGAATCAATAAATTTGGGTTTTACTTCCCTCGAAGACTGTTACGATCCCCTATACTTGTGGGTCATCAAGACTATTTTCTGGCGGCGTTGCCGGTTAGCATAGCTTTACTTATCTGCTCACTTGAACATGATATTGTTCGCTGCAAGCCTTCATCATGGGCAAGACTCGTGATGGAAAAGTTCCTATATTACTATCCACTACAAGAAGAGGTACAACTCTGAACACCTCTATTGCTCTTGATTCACCGTTTGTTATGAGTAAGCTTCCTACACCACCACATGCTAAACGTACTGTTACTTCTGTTGAGTCTGAAAATGCTTCTGATACTTTTGATGATGCTTCTACTATGCTTGATGATACTGGTTCTCCATGTCCTTTGCTAGATGCTATAATTGCTAAATCCAAACAAATTGAAAGTGCTGAAATTTTTGTTGAAAATATTGGTACACCTGTTAATTCACCTGAGTCTATTGATGATCTTGATGAAACCTATATTGAACTTAATGATGACTTTATTAAGGAAGCTCAAGCTACTACTGCTGCAAGTGCTCTGAAGTGTCTTCTTGCAAGACATGCTGTGAAATATAAATCTACTCTTGATGCTAAGTTTGCCACATCTCCCATACACATTAGAGACAAGGATTATGATTTCTCTCTAGATTTATCTTACATATCTATTGTTGAGAAGAAACCTTTTTGTGGACTTACATATTTCTCTCTAGATTATGATTTATCTCTAGATTTATCTTACATATTTCTCTCTAGATCAGGTCAGCCGAATTCGTCATCATTATTGGGAGGAAATTAGGATTTGTTCAGGAATAGTCCGGATGCCCGGATTACTCCGGATCAATCCGACACCTAACAGAGAGGATTGCGTTCATGTCGGATTCATTCCTGATTAATCCGGAACTCAGAATATTCCGGCTGAATCCGACCTCGGTTTGACTGCCCCAAAGAAATTGCGTTCTATGGGAAACGCAAGTGTAGCTTTGGTGGGTGCGTGTTAGGTACTTATAGGGGAGTATTTGGTGTACGTTGATGATTTCCCCAGTGCTTCCAAAGTGTAACTTATAATAAGAACTAGCTAAGATACGAGGCTTCACTTCTTAGGTCTTTGTCTACGATGTTTTATCTTTCACAAGAAGTCTGTCACTATCTTGTGCTTGCCATAAAATAAATCTAGCACACAGTGAGATATCAATTATGTAGATAACAAACACCCAAAATTGATTAGGCACATAATTGTCCATTCACTAGGGACTGCTTCTCATTCGACAGTACTTGCGGCAACACCTGACAAAGCCCAATATAAAAAAAGTGGTCATTATTTCAAGAGTATTCTCATTGACACACCCTATCATTTTTGGCAGACCGAGACATGCACATTTGGACTAGACAATGCCACATGCATTTGCATGGCCATAAAGCTAGTCACATTGGAGAGTAAGTTAGACTAGTAATATGCACATGTTAATAGTCTAAGTTACTAGCTCCATAGTGCAAAGTAACTTAAAGGCAGTAACATAGATGACCTTGTTTTTAGCATTATATTCAAAAAGTCGTTTCACCATAAGATGGCATTTTTATGGCTTGTAAAAAGTTCAAAAATTTGGTGCTAGAATTCAGGGGAGGTATTTTTTGTATTTTTTATATAGTACGCATAAAATATTGATTTTTCGTGAACAATTTTATGCACACATATTATGTTAAGATGTATGCGCAAATAATTATTTTCGGTCTTCTTTTTACATTTCAAAATGTGTTTTTAAATACCGGGTGCATATGCACACGAGACAGAATAGATTTCTTCTATCTATCTATCTATCTATCTAATATTATTATTGTATATTAAAAGCAATATGCAAGTTCATAAATAGGGAGACCATGTTGAGCCACTAAAATAATATTATGTGTCCGAGCATGCTGATAATTAAATGTAATGGTCAAAATTTGAGCGTCTATTGATTCGGACATGAAAAATGTGTCACATTTTCCCGTACGTAGATGTTCCTATATTTGATGCAAAATCACAACTAAAAAAAAATGCAAATTCCCAAGTATAATCATGAAATTTATAACTACAAAAAAAAATTACATTTCTAGGTTTTTCATATTTTGATAAAATCCAAGTAACTTGTGATTTTTCATGAAATAATATGAATAGTTATTGTAGGTAAGTATTCTTAATTCAAAAATATTACGTTGTTGGTTTGCTCAAACTTACTATAGCATATGGCGTAGATTTGTATAGTGAGAGAGAGTGTTTGTTTGTGTGTTACCCAGAAGAATTTTAAAAGGATAAATTGTGAAAGGAGGTCCACGTAAATTTTTAAAATAAGTTTTATGGTGAGAAAAAACTAGTTGCACCCGTCCATTGTCTTTCGTGCCAACAGAAATCAATGCGTATCGGCCCTCTAGGGACGCTGGCTGTGTAGAAACGACAAAATTTTAATGATAAAATTTCTTCTCTTATGCAGATTATCTACAACACTACAGCTTTGCAACGTGTTGAGCACCGATACCTCTTTACAGAGGTGTGTATAAGGCTGGAAGATAAGGCGAGGCACTTGTTTTTATCTCAACATGGATGTCTGCATAAATTTTGTCTCGGCCCTCCATCTCATTTACCGTTTTTACAATTTCTCATCATGATGTGTAATTCAATTTTTATTTTATTTTGCGTACTATTGGATCAGTATTGGCTGTGTGCATCTTAGCTATACAGAGGCCGGATGTAATGCTTAAAACTCTTCGAGTAATAGAAACTCCCTTTATCAGAAAAAAATCTATGCGTCTGGTCCATCTCGCTAAATGGATTTGTTCTTATATATCGGTCCACATCTATCTTCTCCACAGCGATACAGTTTCATGTCAATTTTCATGGCGCAAGAATGATTTCTCGTGGTAGCTATAGATCGCGTCGCGCGTGGGGACAATGCATTGTGCATACGATAAAGAGATTCGCTAACTAAAATAGCACACACATTCTTATTACAAAAGTTATAACGGAAATTAATTTTGGATTCCGGGTTCATATTATTACGAGATTTAGGAAACATATTTTAAATATTATAAAATTTCAAAACAAATATTCACGCATAGATCTTAACATACTATCTATGCGTCATGTATAATAAACACAACATGTATAATAAACACAACATGTACAACATACTATCTTAACATACTACCTATGTTTTCACGAAAAACCGATATTTTTTGCGTCATGTATAATAAACACAACAAAATTCTCGTAAGCAGACTTATTTTCTCAAATTTTGCTGTTTTTACAAGACATCAAAATTTCCATTTTTGATGAAACGACTTTGTGAACACATAGGATGTTATCATCTATATGCCAAATGTTTTTGCATTTTTTATATTTTAAAATATGTTTAAAATGCATTTTAAATATAGGCAGCAAATATCGGGGCCTCAATTACCTGCTTAGCATTTTTTTTGTATTTTGAGTCCATACTTACACACTACGGGTGAAATATCGGGGGTGAAAATAGTTAATCTCGAGTCCAACTAGCAGGCCTCAATTATGTTAAATCTAGCATCACACACGGGCTAATAAGTTAGCTAATCTTATATAGCACCATCTAATACTAAGCAGGTGATTCGTTTGTTTTCTTTTTCTTTTGCCTGGTCTAGGGTCATGGACGCATGCATTTGCATGGCCATAATTCAATCTGCTTGCGGGAGATACAAATAGAGTAAATTAGCTAATTACCATCACACATCGGTTTCTAATGTGTACAAGTTAATAAATAAGACAATATATGTTACTATATGTATTGTGGAGATAATAACATAGACTTGTAACATGTGCATATTACTAGTCTAAGTTACTCCCCATTGTGAATAGTAAGGTGTTTCGATGGAGCAGCCTGTCCGATTACAACCACTTTCCCTTTTATCCTATCCTATCTTGAGTTATAGTATGGGGTTTCCATGGAGCAATCCGAAGACATGCCCCAGTCTTTACCCTGTCCGATCTGCCTATTTTGAGTTATAGTATGGCGTTTCGATGGGACGGATCATATTACAGCTGGATCTAAGAATGATGTCCATACTTACACACTACAGGAAAAGTTTTATACGCCTACGGCCAAATATCGGGGCCGTCATCGTAGACCCGGCATGCTAGCCCGTAATGAAAAAATAATAATTTTGGGCTACGCCGACGGCAACCCCGTTGGCCTTTTTTTTGGCTACACCGACAGAAACCGTCGGCGTATCCTAGTTTTTTTTTACTTACACACCATTTTGAGCATAACTTTTGCATTCTAACTCGAATTTCGACGTTCTTTAGCTCGTTTCGAAAAGGAGAAACAGATATACATCATCATGAATATTATTCAATCTACATTCTTCAAAAAATTCCATGAGCAAGAACAAAACAAACAAGAAAGGTTAACGGTTACCGGGTGTAGACCTATAAGCTGGGGTTTTCTCCAGCGGGACTAGAGATTGAATATTGAGAAACTCTTGGTGTATCTATGATGAAATAGTTAGTTGTATAACTGAAAAGAAAATTCAAAATCATGAGCAAACTACGAGGCACCTTTAGTTCAAATTTGACCTTTTTCCAACTGAATCGGCAGAAACTTCTATGTTTCAAAAGAGGTGGATGAAAACCTTTTCATAGGAAAAAAAATTGGTTATTTGTGCATATAACATGGTCTAGTATTTTCAAAAAATGCATCTCGCAAATTTTGCAACATATTTGTGGTAGGTCCTTCACAAAAACCCCATTTTTTTACCCTCCATAAATGGAAATGGTTTTTTATTCATTGAAAAGGAAAACTTACTCATCAACATTGTCCGTGCTTTCAAGATGCATGTTTGTATGGAATATGGGCCGATTTAAACAAAATATGCCATGGATTTGGCCATAACACACGTCATTTGGTTCGAAACCCTAGAATGTTCGCAAGAGGTAGCTTATTTTTGTGAACACATTTTCAACACAACTGTCGTATTCTAAGTTTATTATTTTTTGTGGATATTAGGACATATATAATGACACGACGCGAAGGTCTTGCATCATTTTGGGTTGTTTTGAATTTTCTGGACTTTTCTAAGCCGGTTTCAGGAAAAAGTCAAGACGGCGGGCATTATCGTTCGTTCCTACAGGTTGAATATTGAGAAAATCCTGGTGTATCTATGATATAATAGGCAGTTGTGTACCTAAAAATGATTTTTTTTACAAAAATCATGAGAAAACTATGATGCACCTGTAGTTCAAATTTGACTAGTTTCCAGCTGAATCGACAGAAAATTTTGTTTTTCAAAAGAGGTGGATGGAAACTTTTTCATAGGAAAAAATTTTATTATTTGTGCATATAACATGGTATAGTATTTTCAAAAATGCATATCCCAAATTTTGTAAGATATTTGTGGTAGTTCCTTCACAAAAAAACCCCATTTTTTACACTCAGAAAAATGGAAAATTGTTTTTTTATTCAGCAAAAAAGGAAAACTTCCTCCGTCAACATTATCCGTGCTTCCAAGATCCATGCTTGTGTGGAATATGGGCACATTTAAACAATCTATGCCATGGATTTGACCATAACACCCGTCATTTGGCCTGAAACCCTAGAATGTTCGGAGGAGATAGCTTATTTTTGTGAACACATTTTCAACACAACTGTCATATTCCAAGTTTTTTTTGGATACGAGGACATATATAATGACACCACGCGAAGGTCATGCATCATTTTGGGTTGTTTTGAAATTTCTGGAATTTTGTAAGCTGGTTTCATGAAAAAGTCAAGACGACGGGCATGACCGTTCGTAGCTAGGGGTGGAATATTGAGAAACTCTTGGTGTATCTATAATGAAATAGGTAGTTGTGTACCTAAAAATGATTTTTCTCAAAAATCATGAGCAAACTATGAGGTACCTGTAGTTCAGATTTGACCAGTTTCCAACTGAATTGGTAGAAACCTGTGTTTTTTAAATGAGGTGGATGGAAACCTTTCCATAGGAAAAAATTGGTTATTTGTGCATATAACATGGTCTAGTATTTTCAAAAAATGCATATCCCAAGTTTTGCAACATACTTGTGGTAGGTGCTTCACAAAAAACCCATTTTTTACACTCGGAAAATGGAACATCGTTTTTTATTTAATAAACAAGAAAACTTCCTCCATCAACATCGTCCGTACTTCCAAGATGCATGTTTGTGTTGAATATGGGCACATTTAAACAAACTATGTCATTGATTTGACCATAACACTCGTCATTAGGCCCGAAAGTCTCGAATGTCTTGAGGATATAGCTTATTTTTGTGAACTCATTTTCAATACGATTGTCGTATTCCAAGTTTATTATTTTTGGAGAATACTAGGGCATATATAACGCACCACACGAAGGTCTTGCATAATTTTGGGTTGTTTTGAATTTTCTGGAATTTTCTAAGTCGGTTTCAGGAAAAAGTCAAGACAGCGGGCATGACCGTTAGTTGGGTGACCATAGAGCAAAAGGCCGACGGGACATACGCCGACGGCCCCCGTCGGTCTATGCATACGCCGACGGGAATCATGTTTTCCCCGACGGTAGTTGGGCCGTGAGCGTTTTGGGACGTTCCTGTGGTGACATGGTGTCGGCAAGACTTTTATCAGAGTGACCTTAAAATGGGCAGATCTGCTGGCTGCCCGCAGTTAGTCATGTGGCTTCCAAATGGGCGGTCCTGTACAATCTGTATGCCAACCAATCAGTTAGATAGATCTCAGCCCGTTCTTGGTCCTGCCTGAGCATACAAATGGCTAAGACTACCGGGTCCAGAGTGCGAAATGGCTTTTGATTATTGTATACCCGTCCCGTCGTGCTGTGGCTGAAAATCAGTGCTTCTGCACGCCTTGCTCTAGCTACTGCGATACGTTTTCTCGTGTAGTTTTCCTCGTATAGTCACCGGAGACATCTGTGGATTTTGTTTTGTTTTGTGATTTCATAAAACTCAAAAGTACATTATTTCAAAATCTAGGAGCACTGACTCTCCGGTGCTGCAAATCCCCTCTTTTATATCACTATAGTACTATTTCCCTCTTATATATATGTTCCCACAAATTACTTATTACTTTAGACTCTTTATTTAAAAAATTTAGCCCAAATCTAAGGCAGAAGTCACTAGCTTTTTGTGAGAATATAAAAATGTTACATTTGTGCAATAACAAAAAATCAATTGTTCTTGCAAAGTGAACATTATATCAATGTCCGTCTAGATTTACTATCTCATCTTCTTAATGAATAGTCAAATTCGAAGATTGTATAAACGCATTTAAAAATTCGACTAAACTTAACACTAGGCGGCATCGACTCATCGTTGGAGACACGATGATTCCGAAGTCTACGACTCCGGCTTGTGCTGTTGCGGCATCCATGTCTTCAGCTCCGTAATGTCGTCGATAGGTTCCGGCTTCACCATGGCAGGTGGTAGTTGCAGCTTCGTCTTGCCGGCCCGTGCCTACGTGAGGATCGTACCGCTTGAACATCCACTCCGCATCGAGGTGGAGGCTGTGGTCCCGATCGGCACCGCTGGATCCGCTGGCTTCGTCGTTGTGCATATCAGAGGTAAGGTGGGGGGAGCGGACGTTGGAGTGGAGGCACACCAACATCATGGACGGTAGCCGGTAGGTGGATGCATGGGCAGGCTGCACGGTGGGGCATGGGAAAAGGATGAAGCTATCTGTGATAAGGAGTTGTGGCAGTAGCTATAGACAGGGTAGGATAGAGACTGTGCCCTATCAACTGCGAGCAGACATCCTGCATAAACGACTAGTTGTTGGCAGGCGGAACACCAGGGTACAAGGACTCGTAGATCATGCATGGTAACCGTTACACATGCAAATATTACATTGTTCACTATATAGCAGTCGACAACGATACAGGGAGACACTGCTGAATCTTTCATAAATCTAATAATGCTATGCATACTTGCAGGGTGTCGACAAGTCTTTTGTCAGAGTGCCCTCCAAATGGGTAGACCCTGTACAATTCGTATGCCAACCAATCAATTAGATCTGAGCCTGCTCTCACTCCTGCCTGAGCACACAAATCCAAAGAGCCCAAGTAGCCCCAAGTTTGGAGGGTGGCTCAGGGGTGCCAAAATAAACTCTTTTGGAGGTGAGTATGAAATGAACAGGCATGGATCTGATTCTTGTCGGTACATTATACGTCGTATAAATTTCTTTGGGGTTAGACTATATTTATCTGAGAGCTATGCAAAGTCGTTCTCATCGACGCTTGGTCCTGCATATTAGATAAGCTCGACTTGATCTTTTGAAATGTAGTGTACGCTTTTGAGAAAATATGACATCTTTATCCAGTCATGGTGATGGCATTACCGTTTTACTTGTCATGGTCACAGTGGCGGCTCTACGAATTTGTCACTGTATATTTATGCGTATTCATTTTGCTAAAATCATAGCTGTTTTTTGGAAAAAAATTGCTAAAATCACCACTGTTTTGTTAAAATCATGGATATTCAAATGAAGACGTAGATATACCCCTAGTGCCGCCCCTGCATGTGATCAATCTGGCTGCGTGACAGTGTGAGAAGTGAATCAGGAATGAGGTGGTGATCAGTTAAAATTATTAGAATTTGGCCAACTTCATGAAAACAAGTATCAATATTTATAACACCAAATTAATGTCACTACATGCATGTTGAAAAGCAGTTCATAATAAGCTAATTTATTGTCTTTAACATTGCTATATTTTTTATAAACTTGGCAAAACCTAATTTTTTTTTTATCTTGGGACAAAATCTAAAACTACGTTATTTGTGGACGTGGATTACATTGATTATTAAAGTGTATACAAATTTCAGTAGATTGCAGATCACAGTAGTAAGTCCTCTTCTTTTTACAATAATATTTAGTTATCAGGATGTCATCCACCTTTAATATCTTTTACGGCCTAATAATGGTGAAGCGATCTTAATAATATGATGCCAATCTTTACAAGTCATTTTTGAGCAATGCTAAGCATCTGTAAATGTAAGCAAACCAATAAATTGCTTCCAAATGGAGCTGAGCCCGTTCATGGTCCACAACGCTAAATGGGTGGGGGCTAGGGGACAACCGGTAGATCTAACAATGCTATGCATACTTGCAGTTGCAGGGTGTGGGCACCATGTGGCCTCAAACTGGACAGACCTGTAGATCTGGAGGCACAGCTGAATCTTCTGTATATCTCTTGGCTGAATATGCTTCTGCACGAAACAGGTTACAGTACAAGGCCACGATAGAAGTACACATGCTCGGTTCCGACATACCACGCTTGCCTTGCTCGGCTGCTATGATAATATGGGCAAATGCATATAGCAACAGTTATTGACACAAGTGATACTGCTGTAAAACCTAAGCCTAGAGAGATTGGTTTGGTTGGAGTTGTACGTGCTAGACCGCACGACCTCCTGTATATATATTGATCAATGATGAGTACAATTATACACGGTTAGGTTAGAGTCCTATACAAATACAAGTTGTCTAACACCCTCCCTCAATCTTAGCGGTGTCAAGTAGTCTAAGATTGCGTCTACAAACTTCAAACAATGGCAAAGGCAGAGGCTTGGTGAAGATGTCAGCAAGTTGATCTCTGGAGGAGACGAACTTAATATGTAGAAGCCTCTGTGCAACTCGTTCTCTGACGAAGTGGTAGTCAACTTCAATGTGCTTCGTGCGAGCATGGAACACGGGGTTAGAAGACAGATAAATAGCACCAATATTATCACACCATAGAAAAGGTGGACAATCCTGTGAGACTCCAAGCTCACGAAGCAACGACTGTACCCAGATCAGCTCAGCAGTGGCATTCGCAAGATCCTTAAACTCTGACTCTGTACTAGACCGAGACACCGTGGCTTGTTTTCGAGCACTCCAGGCGATCAAATTAGAACCATAGAAGATGGCATATCCCCCCGTAGATCGCCGATCATCAGAATTACCAGCCCAATCTGCATCAGAAAACGCAGAGAGAAGGCCAGAGGGAGCACGCTGAAGATGAACACCCTGTGAGATGGTTGTATGAACGTAGCGGAGAATACTTTTAACAGCAGACCAATGCGGATGACGAGGAGTCTGCATATACTGGCAAACTTTGTTGACAACGAAAGATAGATCAGGCCGAGTGACAAGCAAATACTGAAGACCACCTACCATGCTACGGTACAGGATAGCATCATCAGGAGACAGTGGATCACCAACAGTAGCAGTGAGGCGATCGGTGGTGGTCATAGGCGTGGACATCCCTTTGCACTTGAGCATTCCAGCACCGCGCAGAAGATCCAGTGCATATTTCTTCTGAGTGAGAACAAGACCGGAAGACATAGTAGCAACCTCAAGCCCCAAGAAATAGTGCAAAGGACCAAGATCCTTGACAGCGAACTCAGAACGCAGCCCCGCCACAAGATGATCTGTAGCACTGGAGGAAGAGCTGACCACAATGATGTCGTCGACATATATCAAGAGATACATAGTGATGTCTGGCCAACGAAGCATGAAGAGAGAAGTATCCGCTGTAGAAGGAACAAAGCCATGAGCCCGTAGGGCACTCCCAAGACGTGCATGCCAAGCACGCGGGGCCTGTTTGAGACCATAGAGGGCCTTAACAAGCCGACATAGATGTTGAGGCTGAGCTGGATCAACAAAACCTGGAGGCTGACGCATGTAGACTTCCTCCTCAAGAACACCATGGAGGAATGCCTTCTGAACATCAAGATAACAAAGCTGTCAGCCATGAGTGACAGCTAGAGACAGCAGCAACCGAATAGTAGTGGGCTTGACAACCGGACTGAAAGTATCCTCGTAGTCAAGTCCATATCGTTGCTTGAACCCTTTGGCCACCAAACGCGCCTTTTAGAGCTCAACCGAACCGTCAGACCGACGCTTCACTTTAAACACCCATTTGCAATCAATGATGTTGATGCCTAGACGGGGTGGAACAAGTGACCAAGTCTCATTGTGGAGAAGAGCTTGATATTCAGCCTCCATAGCTTCACGCTAGTGAGGAACTCGAAGGGCAACATGATGGTTGACAGGCTCCAGAGAGGTGTCAGAAACACCATGAACAGTGCACACAGCAAGCCATGCCACGCAGCCATCAGTCCAGATCTTGGGACGCGAATTCCCAGTTTGACTGCGCGTCGTGGGCCGAACATGCGCTACAGCCGACTACGCGGGCGACAAGGAACTAGAGGACGCCGGGGCAGGAGATGTCCCAGCAGGCGACGTGGGCGATGCGGATTCCGCCGTGCTGAGCGAGGCAGAGCCTGGGGAAGACGTAGGCGCGGGAGAGTCCAGCGGACCATGGGCCGTTGTAGGCGACTCGGCTAGGCCAGGTGACGACGGCTGGCGAGACGCAGCCCGTGCATGGTCCTGCATGGGGCTGCCGATCGACGTCGAAGGGAGATCAACGTGATCCGAGACAGAATTGCTCAGCAGCTCGAGCCATGCGCCGCGCCCAGTTCCTGCACCATGATTAGGAAGAAGAACAGGAGAATACGCAATATCTGCAAATTGGTCAGTAGAGGTGGTGGTGGAATCGACATGTGTGGTGGAGAAAGTGGATGCCAAGTTTGTAAAGGGGAACACATTCTCGTCAAACACGACATCTCTAGAAATATACTCGATTAGTAGGAACATGCAAGCACTTGTACCCCTTATGAAGAGAACTGTAACCAAGAAAAACACACTTTTTGGAGCGAAACTCTAGCTTTCGGTTGTTGTAAGGGCGAAGATGTGGCTAGCAGGCACAACCAAAAACTTTGAGAAATGAATAATCAGGAGTTTCATGGAGTAATTTCTCTAGAGGGGTGCTCATCTCAAGAACACGTGTAGGCACTCTATTAATAAGAAAACACGCTGTGGTGAACGCATCACTCCAAAAGTGGAAGGGTACAGAGGCATGTGCAAGTAGAGTAAGACCAGTTTCTACTATATGATGGTGTTTGCGTTCAGCAGCCCCATTTTGCTGGTGAGTATGGGGACACGCAACACGATGAGTAATACCAAGTTGCTGGAAGAATGTGTTGAGGTTGCGGTATTTCCCCCCCCCCCCCAATCTGTTTGGACATGTAAAATCTTATGTTGCAGTAAACGTTCCACATGTGTTTGAAATTGCACAAAGACATTAAAAACATCATACTTGAGTTTGAGCAAATAGAGCCATGTGAAACGACTAAAAGCATCAATAAAACTCACATAATAGCTATGACCACTAACAGAAGTTTGGGCAGGGCCCCAGACTTCGGAATAAAGCAGCTCTAAAGGAGCTTTTATTACATGTGTAGATGATGAAAAAGGTAATTGGTGGCTTTTGCCTTGCTAACAAGCATCGCACACATGAACATCTTTATTACTAGACTCAAGGGGAAGAGCATGCTTATGAATAACATGATGGACGACTGGAGCAGCTGGGTGGCCTAAACGACAGTGCCATTTGGAGGATGACACTCTAACACCGGTGTAGAATTGTTTATTTGAAGAAGTAGCAACAGGATAAAGACCAGCATGCGCCCGACCTCTAAGAATGGTTTCCCTCGTAACGCGGTCCTTCACAAGACAATCGAAAGGATGAATTTCGACAATAACATTATTATCTAATGCAAGCTTGTGAGCAGAAAGGAGATTACGCGTGACTTGAGGAACATATAGGACATTTTTAAGATGAAGTGGCTTATTGGAAGGAGTAGCAAGGGTGGATTGACCAATATGAGATATGCGCATACCTGAACCATTAGCGGTGTGCACATGGTCTTTCCCTTGATACGGTTCCTTGACGTGGAGTTTGTCGATGTCGCCAGTTAGGTGGTCGGTAGCGCCTAAGTCCACGTACCAGGCAGGGTCAATCTGGTACGTCGTAGGAGGAGCATGGCCATGGTTAGCACCATGACTCACCATGGAGACCTCGCGCTCATGTTGGCGGCATCATTGCCACCGCCGAGAAAGTCCTTGTCGAAACGTTTCCAGCACCGCGCAGATACGTGGCCAACTGCGTTGCACAATTGGCAGATAGGACGATTCACTACTAGGAAAATGGGCATCAGTGGCGCACCATTTTGGGAATCAGTGGCGCACCATGGTGCGCCACTACTATTGCGCCACTGATTCCCTGAGAATCAGTGGCGCACCACTTGGTGCGCCACTGATTCTCCAGGGAATCAGTGGCGCACCAATGGCATGCGCCACTGATTCCTCAATGGTGCGCCACTGATTCTCTGGGAAATCAGTGGCGCATGAGTTTGGTGCGCCACTGATTCTCCAGAGTATGCATGCATTTTAGGGAATCTGTGGCTCACCAGACTGATGCGCCACTGATGTTCTGTGCCACTGATTCCTTTTTGATGCGCCACTGATTCTCCAGAGTATGCATGCACTTTAGGGAATCAGTGGCTCACCAGACTGATACGCCACTGATGCTCTGTGCCACTGATTCCTTTTGGATGCGCCACTGATTCCTTTGGGGATACGCCACTGATTCTTTGCGTTTACCAGTTTTGTTTGCACACGTATTTATACGGGTATCTATACATGTATTTATACAGGTTATACAATTCAGATAGCAGATTGCAAAGTAGTATGAATAGACAAAGATGATCATAGTCACAATCTAGTTCATCATCTCACTCATAGCTAAAACCCGAAATAGTGACAAGTTAGGAAATAGTGACAAGTTCATCAACACATAATCTAGCTAGCTAGTAGCAAGTCGTCCATCACAAGTTCATCGATCTCATCAGATTACACAATAAGTAGGTGATAGTCACCTATACTACCAACAAAAGAAATAGATCAGAAGCACGGTCACGGCGGCAAGCAAGACAGCAAAGGTCTTCATCCGGTTCATGTTCCTCTGATCACGTTCCTCTAGCTTGTGCTTCATCCACCGAGCCTCCGAGCCTCCGCCTCCGCCATAGTATTGTAGCTTTTGTAAGAGTTGCCACTGAACTTCGTCACTTGCTTGTGACACTGCTCCCAATGGGCATAGACCGCTGGAACCCTACCCCTAAATACCACGTAAACCTTCGGCATTAGTCAACGACGGGATATAAGAGATCACATGTGCACAATAATAAATTATACAAAGGTACCGTAAAACTAGTCATAACAGATAACAAGCATTCAGTTCAAAAAAAAAACAGATAACAAGCATTCGATTGTTGGATGGTGAGCTATCATAACAAATCATCAATAAGAAGGTAGTCAGGTAAGTATATACCGCAACAAGATGTTTTGGTTGTATAGCAACAGAGCAAAAATCACAACATGTGATTCCACAAAGCTGAACAAAGTCACAACAGAGGGGAAGCCCACGGTTAAGAAGACATAAACATTGCCCATTTCAAGAGCAAGAAGAAAAAGATATACTGACAAACAAATTTACAATGCCTATCTTCCATCAAAATTTCTGTATGTTTGACAAACACTGTATTTTTTCCTTAACTAGTCCAACACTAATAGGAGAATCAACAACAGAAGAACAGCCTCGCGCGCACAATCAACATTCCCTCTCCGCCCGCGAGGAGCAAAAGCACTACTACTAACAAGTAACGCTCGCATACATGGATGGCATCGCTGATAGGCTCGCGGGTCTGCGTGTAGCCGGGCGGAAGGGGCCGCCCTCGCCAAAGGTGACATCCCCGACAGTCTCGTGAAGCATAGCATAGGCAGCTGGCCAGGAATTTGGTTAGTAGGCTTTACCATATCACCGTCATGTTACTGCATTTCTGCTCAGAACTCTGCAATTCATTTCAGCAGTTCACCTTGCTTTGTCCAAATTCAGACAACGACAATTAAGGACAAGGTGGAAGCACTATAGGTTACATGCTCATGAAGGAACTATGATTATCATCAAGGAATTTCACTGGAATTTGAGAGGATTTGCATCCTCCAAAAATTGTTGATAATCAACCCAACAAGCAACATAGTATCATATACAAAAGTCATCTACTGATGACAAGGAAGGGCTTCTTGCAGAGGGAGGTTAATAACAAAAAACTGTAAATTCAGTTTAAAATATCTAAGCAAATATTGAAGAAAACTGTAAATTTTTAAATCTTTCCTGGCATGCTGATGCTTAGAGAATACCTTAAAATTACTTGTAAAATAGATTAGGGATCCATGTATTATGGACAGTTATGTGTTTAGTTAGATCTTGCATTTATATGGTCTTTATCTCTAGTAACAGGGGTGGAGCTAGCCTGTGAGCATGCCTGGTGCCGAACAGACTATTGTTGGGATGAGAACCATATAGCTCTCATTTTCCTTGTAAAAGAAATCAAAGAATATCACTTGGGCTTTCTAGTAACTTCTATATTCTCGAATGCATGAATATCTATTGGTGCCTGAATTTATTAACTAACCTGCAAAAGCATGATCTATGGATGCCTGATTCATGTATTGCACTCGGAACTTTTTAGCGTATTATCAAGTAATATGGTCTTATATGAATGGAGAATATGACCTTGTAAATCCGTGGTATCCGCCTTTTAGCTTTACAACAGCCTGTTCCCATCCTGTGACAGTGCTGCAATTTGACAAGATGTATGGTGCATGTGCAGCTTAACTGCTTAAGTAATCGAGCCTTATGCCCTTATTGGTTTTTATGACCTGTATTTGATGTTTTAAAATGTTGGCCTTGGCAACAGACTTATGTAGTACCATACCAGTGATGTGCCTCATTTCCTTCAAGAGATGTTAGTCTATCTATGGGTTTTGTTATATACTCTATACTTGCTTGATAGGATGAAAACTCATGCCTTGTTATGATTAAATTAATGCAGGGAGGAACTGATGCGGAATGGACCCCATGTAGCTAGCCAAACCAGTTCACCGACTGGAGCGCATGCTGCACCTGTTCCAGCATGAATTTTTCAGACTCGATAATTGACTGAAATTTGTCTTCCAGGGACAACGTCTCGACAGTCGGATCAACAAGGCGGAGGTTCTCTTCCCAGGCATCAGATACTTTCTGGATATATATGATATTGATGCAAGAAAATAAGACACGTAATCATTTTGGAAAAGATTGCTAGATATTGATAAATTTATATAGGTCATCTACCTTCTGTTGTGCTTCACATGCTAGATGTGTGAATTTTGACTCAAATTCTATACAGATAGTATGCATCATTTATTTTACACATTCTGCATCTATTTTCTTTCTCGGTTGTGTACTGGAATAATTTTTCTTAAGTAGCAAAAATTCTTATGTATGCATTGAACTATGCTGAAATGAGATGCTTAAATATTACAAATCAAGTTGGTTTGCAAATTTACTAATATGCTCAATTCCCCGAACAGAGGCGCGGTATCATATTTGTATTCCTCTGCGTCCTTTTTATATGATATATAAACCTATGTGCACCACAATATATATTATTGTAGGTCGGTTTATATAAATCATATGAATCAATGCTGAAGCAGTTCATTTTTACTATGCAATTGATAATTACATACATGAATCTCCCGTCTTAAGTTACATATTAGCTCTTATATCCAATGTTAGATATGACCTCAAGGATATATCTGCTCAAAGTATGTACATTTTCCTTTTGTTGATATATGCAAATCCGTTTATTGGGTGTTGGCAGCAGGAGCAGAACTGGTTTGTGGTTTCGGCAGGCTACCCAATTTGGTGAAGCGCTGTCATCTCGTCAGCCTCACTGGACCTTGAATGATATGCATACAAATAAAAGAAGCAAGGCTAGAAATTGTGTATGCATCCTCGGTTCCTGAATATATATGGCTATTCGTTATTATCAGTCTAGGAGCAAAATCGAAGGAGGGTGCTCGGCAATATAAAAAAGCATGCACCCAACTCTTATAACTTCAGGGCTAATGAACACTTTGACCACAAGGAGCAATAGCATGCGTGATACTGACCCTGAACCAAAATCTCAGTCCCAACTTTAATAAGCTTCCGGGGACAGAAAGATAACATCCAACAAAAATGGCATGACAGAAAATATTTGCACAGTGTAACCAGCTTAACCAGATGCTAGAGTGATCGAGCACGTACTACGTAGCGTGAACATAACATAGCAAGATTGGCACTGGGCCTCCCGCAAGATTTGAATGGACGGGCGAGCGAATCATGACAGTAGGTGTTAATTTGCCATAGCACAAATTTACACCACAGTGGCAAAGAAAAATGATGACTACTCCTTGAGACTACACAGGCAGAATTGATGATCAAATGTGCAAAAGAAGCATGACTACTCCTTGAGACTACACAGGCAGAATTGATGATCAAATGTGCAAAAGACAACAATGCTAGGTATTATCATGTAGGTTATCATGTAGGTTATCAGCAACGCTAGGGATCGATGCTGGAATATCCTTCCTCCGTTTCTGGTAACCTAGGTCCAGTCGAGAGCGATCCATATACTACAGCCATTGTCAATGTAGATAGCCTAGCTTGCGCCTGTGGCCGCACTGCTAGACATGATAAGCTAAGGGCAGCTGTCACGGCGCTTTGCTCCATTTCATTCCACACCTAGTAGCAAGAACATCAGATAATAATATGTGTTCAACTTTTCCAAAAATGATTTGAGGTTTTATGTACATACGGAAACCAGTACGAGTTCAGCATATTGTATTGGAGAATTCGAAAAAACTAGCTCCACAATGCTAGGGCTCCACAAAAAACTAAGCTTCACGGCTGCACATGCTCCACACACACACACACACGCCGTAGAGAGCAGAGCGGCATCTACGGAACGGACAGTAAACAACTCCGAAACTCCAAGACCTCCAAGATCTTGGACAGAGACACTGTTGGACGAAACCGAAGAAGCAAAAGATCTCGCGATTTTTTTTTGAGTCGAAAATAGCAACGATAACAAGAGGAATCGACGAACATGGCGTCGTCGCACAACGAAATGGTCACGAGACGCTCACGCACCGCGCTCTGCTAGACTAGGTAGCCCACGAACCGAAGATCTCCCGAGTTTTGAACCAGAAAACAAACACGGCGTCGTGGCACAAGCGGGCCAGATCGGCGGCGAGGGGAATCGGCGGGAGGGGATTTTCGCTAGGGGGAGGGAGGGGTGGAGGGAGGGAGTGACTCACCAGGTACTTGGCGGCCGGGGCGGTGGAGCTCGTCCGGTGGCGGCGGCGGCCGGCGGTGGCTCTATCTCCGACGAGAGGGCGATGGAGTCTTGGTCGCGAGATCGAACGAGAGAAAGGGAATGGGGAAAGAGAAGGAATGCGATCGATAGATCCCTCCCAGGAGGAATCCGTGGCGCATCAGACATGTGCGCCACGCATTCCTAAAACGAATGATAAATAGGGTCAACACCACTCATGGACACTAATGAGTGGCTACCGCAGTGGTCGATGGTCTGTTCTGCTGCTCCATCCGCCCTGGTTCGAATCCCCCAAAAAACAAACTTTTTTATTAAATTTATTTTGTGTTGGAAACAAATCACTACCATGTGTTAATTAATTATTAAGTTCAAAAACAAAGTTCAAAAAATATTTTAATTAATTTAGAACAAGATGTTAATTAATTTAGAACAATATTTTTATTAAGATTATTTTACTTAGCAAAAAAATCAATAATAATCGCACACAATTAATTCCATCAACTTAGCAAATAAATGTGTGAATTTATTATCCGTAGCAAAATAATTATGGCAATTACATCATCCTTAATCTGTTCATCGAGTACATCGTGATTCTCATAGCTCTATGGAGAATACATGGGTGGCATGAATCAGTGGCGCACCACTACACGGTGCGCCACTGATGCTCCATAGAATCAGTGGCGCATGGATGTTGGTGCGCCACTGATGCTTCCGGGCATACATGGCATCTCCTAGTGGTGCGCCACTGATTCTTTTAGGTACACATGGGAGCTGGGCATCAGTGGCGCACGGCTGCGCGGTGCGCCACTGATGCCTGTACATGTATCCTCCGAGCCACATCAGTGGCGCACAGCTACATGGTGCGCCACTGATGCTATGTCATCTATGCCCATTTTCCTAGTAGTGATTCCCGTCCTGGGTGTTCCAACAGCGGCCTCCACTGCCACCAGAACCGCCCGGTGCACTCGGAGTAGGGTTGTTGGAGTGCGGGAGCTGCGAGGGCGACGTCGGCTTGGGGGAGAAGGGCGGCTTGGAGTAGCCGCCAGTGTTGATGTAGGCCGGTTTGGGAGAAGTATCACGCCCGGCACATCCCCGGAACGCGGCGTTGACAGAGGAGTTGGGGAAGCCAGCAGCAGCCTTGGCACGCCGGGCCTCCACCCACTGCTCGGTGAAGAGAAGCCGGGAGTGCAGATCACGGGCCGAGATGGGAGTATCACGCCCATTGACGTTTTCAGCAAGGTTATCGTAGTCCTCGTCCAGCCCCTTGAGCACATACGCAGAGAATTCCTCTGGACGAAGAGGCTGGCCTAGGGCCATAAGCTGGTCCGAGAGGTTCTTGATCTTGTTGAAATATGCAGAGGCGGAGGAGTTGGGCTTATTAACCTCGCCCAACTGCGTACGAATTTGCACAGATTGTGCAGTAGATTGCTGAGAGAAACTTTCTTCCAGTGTGACCCATGCCTCCTCCGCGGCCGCGGCGAACATGATGAGGCCGCCCACCTGCGGCATCAGAGAAGAGAAGATCCCAGAGAGGATCGCTTGGTCCTGCATCACCCACGAGCGATGCTCGGGGTTTATGACAGAGGCGGTGTGGCCGCCCTCGAGCTACTGCAGCAGGCGCTCCGGTGGACACAGGTATGATCCGTCGACGTAGCCCATGAGGTACCTGGAACGAAGCAGCGGAAGGATCGTGGCGCGCCAGAGGAGGTAGTTATCTCCCCCGTTCAGCTTGATGGTCATCAGATTGCTGAAGTTGAACGGCTCTGTGCCGTGAGTTGAAGGCGACGAGGAGGTAGCGTAGCGGCCATTGGAGAAGACGCTTCCGGTCTTGAGCGTGGGAAAGTTCCCGAGGGTCGACGCCATCAGCTGTGATGCCGTGGACGCGGGCATCATTGATGAAGAGAGCACGCTGGAAGTCGCGTTGGTGAGGACGCCGTTGGTGGCATCCGTGGTGGCGCTGAGAGTAGCGCCCTGGGAAGCAGCGGAAGACATCATGAAGCAGCGGCGGCGCTAGACAGCGCGGCGGCGGATCGGAGAGGCGGCGGCGGCAAACCCTAGATAGATCGCGGCGGCGGCTCTGATACCATGTAAAACCTAAGCCTAGAGAGATTGGTTTGGTTGGAGTTTTACGTGCTAGACCGCACGACCTCCTGTATATATTGTTATTTTATGGTGATCCAAATTCATATGAAGATAAAGGAAAATTCGGCCTCCGCTACGCGGAGGCCCGTCGCTGGAGGCTTAGGGCCGGAGTTACGGGTCACATGGGTTGTTTTACGGTACGAGTTGTTACCGAGTTGGAGTTGGATTCACAGTTACCGACCTAGTTAGGTCAGGACCGCCTTTATATACCTCTTGTAAGCCGCCGCACGGGATAAGCCACATATTGTAAATCCCGGCGCGATTGTAACCTCACCCCGAAATAGTGAAGAATTGCTGGCTGGCGCCCGTGGTTTTTCTCTTCCTTGTCGGAAGGGTTTTCCACGTTAAAATCTTGTGTCCCCGTTGGTTCGATCTTGCTTAATTTCATCGTTGTTTTGCTATTGCGTGTAACATATATATTGATCAATGATGAGTACAATTATACAGGGTTAGGTTAGAGTCCTATACAAATACAACTTGTCTAACAACTGCTAATAATTTAACAACAAAAAAAGGAGCTTCAGGACATGAATATTATATTTCTATGGGACGTTGTGTTTGTGGACAGGCAGCATGGATCGATGCTCAATAGCTGTCATTCGCCTCTTTGGTCATTTATCTCTAAACTAATCATTTTTTTACTGAGTTCACATGTCAGGATGGTTCGGACTTTTACAAATGACCACTGTCATTATATTCCTGTTAACACTCAAATAGTAAATTCACAATGCATGACAAGGAGGAACCAAATCAGATGCATGATACTAGATAAGATACAACCACTATGGTCGCTAATGTTTCTCCCTCATAATCATTAATCACTTTACATTATACCAAAACCCATTCTCCCGCTAAACCATGTATTATTACACAACTGAGAAATTTCTAAAAGCCAAAAAAAATAAACTCGCAATTAAACATTTCGTTAACCACTTTAAATCACCCACTAAAATACATGCATGCTGCATAAGTCTCCCTCTAAAATTAAAACAAACATTAAACTCTCGGCGGACTGATTGGCACAAAATTTTGGTAAAAGTCACACACTAAACCTTGTACTAGCTCCTTGGTAGCATGATATGCTGGTAACATTGAAATCTAATTATATGTGCGCTGTGTTTGCCACCACTCCATCACTCTTGTAGGTGCTGTGAGCTGTCGCTATCTTGGTGGCTTTAGGTTGTTGATGGATGTAATAAATGAAAAACGGCAGTGTGCATCAATTTGATGGGTAGAACATCCATTTCAAGAAAAAAAAACTAGTGGATCAGCAAACAATAAAATCACCAAGGTGTTGCAGGTCCAATCCCGGTCAAACATGTCGACAAGTAGACATGATGTAGATCTCACTGATGAATTTTATTTTCTGTAGTAATTTTGAAGACAGTAAACTTTTGGTGCTCAGTTCAAAGAATGGATTTCTTGGTGTCCCACACGAAACCATTCCTCCACTATTCCTGACTTGCCTCTCCCATGGTGTTCAGTGTTTTCAAACACGAATGGGGAAGTTACAAGCAAGAAAGAAACTCCATGTTGATGCTCTCGTAATTGTTTTAAATTTTGAATAGTACGAGACATTTGTATGTGAAAGCGTGCTAGACTTGTTGAAACTCATAGATACTGTTTATGGGGACTAGTTAGCATTACTTATATACGTTTGGTGATGAATTTATGTACATATGACTATCTTTACATATGGACATGCTCTACTCTAGCGTCGTTGAAGGGGACGACGAGTGGTGATAGAGGGGTAGAGGGGGACTGCCAGGTGCCCCACAGCCCCATGCCAACTTCCCTCTGCGTCGACCACCAGGTGGATTCATGGCGGGGGCCTTCGATGGTTCGTCTAGTCGGGTGATAACGTAAGTGTTAATGATATGAAACAAACTAAAAGATAAAATATGTTTTGTAGTTTGACTGGACGGATCCCGTGTCTTTTACAAAATCAGCCACAGGGCACATGAGATTGCATTGCCTCTCTTTTAAGCTGACAACTAAAAGAGTTCAAATAACCTTCAGTTTTTTGTGTCTGCAATTGGACGGCAAAGGTTCCATAACCTTTTATAGATCGCCAAATATTGTTTTGGAGATGTTTATTGATGTCAAAAGGAATCGTATAATAAAAATACACTTAGGGTCAATTTTAGTTTCCGAAGATTGTGACATAATTATATGTAGTGGGTTTGTTGCATGTACACTATACATAAACCTTATAACCCTTAGAGCATGTCTAACAGGACCCTTAAAATTTCGCCCCCTAAATCGCGTGTAGAGCGCCCTGTACAGGAAATCTAGGAAAATCTGTGCTCAGATTTACAAGTTCGTCTAGCAGTCCCCCTATCTCCGCCCCGTATGTTTGAATTTGAACTACGCGGGAGAAAAGATAAACTCGATTTCATTCATCAGAGGATCACCATTGCTACATGGAATCGAGCTCGAGCTCGTCCTAATCTAATCTAGTCTAGGAAGACGACGGGGCCGGAAGCCTCCATCGCCTTGAACTGCTCGACGTCGGCGACGGCCTTCGCCTCCTCCTCCGCTTCCGCCCGCGCCGCGGCCTCTGCTTCCTTCTTCGAAAGCTCGACCGCCGCCGCGAAGGCGGCCTCCTCCTCCTCCTCTGTCGCCGGTAACTCCTCCTCCTGCGCTGTCGCCGCGCCTCCTCCTCCGCTGCCGCTTGCGCCGTCGCCGCCGCGCTTGCACTGCTGGTGCAGCTCCCACTCCGCGCGCCATTTCGCGAATCGGGGGCCGCTCATCGGCCGCGGCGGCGGGTCGACGGTGTAGTACCTCCCGCCCGGGGCGTAGTCCTTCAGAGTCGCCGGCATGGCCTGCGGCCACGCCGCGTACTTCCTGGCGCCGCGGCGGCTCCCTGCAACGGAATGTTTGCAGTGGAGCCGCCACGCCTCCTCGAGCGTCTCCGGCTCGCGGCGGCGCTTGGAGCGGGCGGTGGAGGAGCCGGAACCGTCGGGGGAGCTCATCGCGGTGGAGGCGCTTGGAATGCGGCGGCGGCGCGCGCGTAATTTCTCGCCGAAGCTGCGGCGGCGCGCGGCGGAGCTAGGGTTGCGGGTGGGGGGTTGGACCCCCACCCCGACCCTCACCCTCTACTTGTAGGGGGCGGCGGGGGCGGTTTGGCAGGCCCCGTAAATTTTTCGTACGGGCCAGGCGGCATACGGGGCCTGCTAGACGGCCGTTTTGGCCCGCACCCCGTATGCCGCCGGAATTTTACGGGGCGCTCGCGTGATACGGGGCCTGTTAGACATGCTCTTAGAAGCTACAACACCCGCACACACACAAACGACCGCTTCCCTGATTATTAGCTATGGAGAAAACTAGTTGTGGCGCACATGAGGAGGAGGAGGAGGCGACATGGTTGCACGCATGGGGACTCATCACCAGTTTCGCCGTCTCACTGACTCTCAAGGCTGCAATCGAAATCGGCCTCCTGGACGCTTTGAGCGACGGGGCCGGCCGATCGCTTACCGCGGACGAACTGTCAACGCATCTCCCGGCGGTGGACAAGGCCGAGGCTGCCGCTTCAGTCGACCGCATCTTGCGGCTCCTTGCCTCCTTCGACATCGTGAGGTGCTCGACAAATGAAGGTCCTGCTGGTAGCCAGCCACTACGGCACTACACCCCGGCGCCAGTATGCCGATGGCTCACCCGCAATACCGGTGGGGCGTCCCTGGCGCCCTACGCCATGTACACGGCCGATCAGGACTACATGAGAACCTGGTAAGCTTCTTGTTCTTCTTCTTTTTCGTCGTATAAAACAAAACATACTAACAATGCACGCGTGCTGCGATATGGATACCAAGGCATCAACTGGGGGCAGCTGCAGCAGGCGGTGGGCCGGCGTCGTTCGAGAGGGCGAATGGGGCACCCATGTTCGAGTACTTTTCCCGGAACCCTCGGCTCAGCGGCTTGTTCGACCAAGCCATGGTGCAGATATCCGCGATGGTGACCAGCAAGCTGCTGGACCGCTACCATGGCTTCGACAACATCACCGTGCTAGTGGACGTTGGAGGCGGAACCGGTTCCACCCTGGAGATGATCACCTCCAGATACAAGCATATCAGGGGCATCAACTACGACCTGCCTCACGTGATCTCTAAGGCACCCACGCTTCCTGGTACACCTAGCTATTTCTTTCATTCACTGCATTACCACAAAAATATACCCAGTTCAAGAAATAAAAGTTCATAAAAACTGTACTACCTCCTTTAACAATAACTTCTACGGAAAACTAAGACCAGCATGAATGCTGTTTGCAAGGACAAATTATGTTATATAATATTTATTTTTATTCGTATGTGCAAAAATACAACGTACCTGGAAACTTTGAAAAAAAGTCTGACAGCACCCCATCATTAGAAGCGAACACACTGTAGAGAATTATGGTATGATTGGGGGCTGGTTGCCTCTCTTCCCATAGGGGAAACGAAGTCAGCCTCTCAATGATGTCAGGCTGCAATTTGCCAAAAAAATGTATTCCAAGAAGATCTGCATAATTCATAAAAATAAACTATAACATGATAAATAAACGGGAAAAATTAACAATCCCGGAATATCATGGTTTTTTTTCTGTTAATAAATGGCCAAAAATAGTCATATTTGACATTCAATGTAGTAATCCCTGCATATGTAGTGTTACAAGTAATAGCAATAGTGCGAACAATGCTATCGAAAACTGCGGAATTCATCAAATAGTAAAAAACATGGGGTGAATGCAATAACCTATGGCCCAAACGTTCAGTTGCAGTGGTGCAACATAGAAGAAATATGTCCGCAATTATTCATGGATGTTTGGGCTAATTTCCAAGTAAACCTAACATCCATTCTTGATACCTTCCTTAATTTACAGCGGTTTCTATCATTAGTACTTTCCCATGTTATTTTCAGTTATTGTTTTCTTGCACTTGTTCTAAAGAGGTTGATACTCCAGAGACATTTAGCTTGTAATGTTATATGAATATGCAGGAGTTGATCATATAGCTGGAAACATGTTTGAGGACGTACCTAGTGGAGATGCATTAATTATGAAGGTATACCGGTTCAACTCTACATAAAGTTTCTAGAACTTCACCAATTCTATTGTACTCCCTACCAAAATGATTATAATATTGTTTTTAATGACAGAATTGAGAATTTTCCAAGAATGTTCTTGACTCTCGTACTAGTAATAAAAAAGTAAAAAATAGTTTACTTTTGGCCACAAGGCTGTCCAAGGGTCATTCCTAGTATATGTGTTGCCGAGAGGGGACAACTAAACTCAATATATTGATGTACAACCATCCATTAAATCTAACTTCTTACACTAAGGCAGTTGATCAAAGTGAGCCTGTATGAAAACTTCATGAAAGATAAAAAACCTTAGACATTTTGTAATAATAATATTAGGAATCTAATTTTGCTTGCATATATGTACAGACGGTGCTGCATCTTCAGGGCGACAATGAATGCATCAAGATCCTCAAGAATTGCTACCAAGCTCTCCCAGAGAATGGAAGACTGATTGCTGTGGAGTTTGTATTGCCGGCAACTCCAGATGCGACCAGGGCGGCACAAAATGTGTTCATTCTGGACGTGATGATGTTGAACAATTTCCGTGAAGGGAAGGAGAGAACTGAGCAGGAGTTCTTGAAGCTGGCCAGGGATGCAGGATTCAGCGGTGCCTTCCGGTCAACCTACATCTTTGGGAACTTCTGGGCTCTCGAGTTCATCAAGTAGTAGTTTGGAGTATCCATTGTAAATGTTTGTCTCTTGTTTTTAGCCACGATCCGCAGCTTGTGGGATGGCACAGAATTAGGGATCGTGGCCAGTTCTTATTGAACTGGACCATGATTGAATAATAAATGAATAAAAGGAGAAAAGACACATTGTTATGTGTCACAACTCCCTATATATGACACTGTTCGTGCTCTGTTTCTTCGTCTTCCCCGAGTTGTTGTTGCGTTCTTCAGGGAAAACCAGAGAAAAGTTCATCCGAGAAACCTTACATCCACGACGACCGATAAGTTGAACAATATGCATGAGGGAGGGCTAGGATCGAGATTATAACCAAAATGTCCATGTTCATGATGTCGAAAAAATAATTAGCCGTAAGGTTCAGATTCATCAGGCTAGGTGTTTAGATTCAGGTTCGTCAAGCTTAGCCGTTTCCAGTTAAAGTTGTTCAAGCTTGTCAGTTATCATATTGAGGTGGACGATGACGCCGTCTGTGCGGTTTCATCCCTGGATGTAGAATCACAGTGGAGTTGGGCCAAGACGGCAATGCTGCTGCCATCGATGCAACAAACACCCATGAGTGTGGCAAGCTATGGGCCACTGGGTTCACGATGATTGCCGCTAGAAAAAAAATGCAGCCTCTTGCTCCATCGACGCCGGCCGGAGGCGCAGCAGCGTGTTGTCAAGGAGGTGCCGCAGGAGGTGATCCCGGCCTACGATGTCCCGTCGCCGCTGCGGAACGACCACGACGGAGTTTACCTGCAAGACCATTGGAATCACCCAGTCCCTTCTCATGGGGTGCATCTGCAACGTCATGGCAGATCGAGCAAGTAGTGGAACTAAAATGATGCTGTTCCATGGTCTACAGATATATAGTATAGTTGGGTTGATTTTTGTTGTTTATTACCTGATGTCCACATAGCTATATAATTCCGAGAGCTGTTATGTGGTACCCCAAAATAAACCACATCCATTTATTTTTGTTGATCCAAAGGCTAAAAACATTTTATACTGGTGCTAAAATTGTGGCTAGTAATTTCTGTACGAGTGGAGAGTTGGCTTATCCTGCAGATGGGCCCTGGTACAACATGGTAGAAGTGCGGTTGCCCAGGTAAAAATTCGTTAATTCTTAGCCTGAGACGATAGATTGGTGCCGGGCCGCGACCAAATTTCTAAACATAGCGCCAGCCAGAACGCAATCCCTATACGTCGCTTATTGCGAGTAGAAGTACCAACTCGCCTGTACATTTTCGAATTTTGTTCAAATAAAAAAATTTCACATTAAAAATTGTTCAATTTTGAGAATTGTTCATACGTAATTTTTTTTTTCATTTTCGGAATCGTTCAAACTTAAAATTTGTTCACCATTTAAGAAAATATTCGTTTTAAGTTATTTGAAGTTTTTGTAATAAGAAAAAAAGAAAAAAGAAGGAGATAATAAAAATTATAAACAAAGAATGTCAAACACGAACCAAATGTAGCCTAGTGGTTGCGCTCAACAACCCTTAGCCAGATTTCACTGGTTTGAACCCCGAGTCCCGAATTTTCAATTTCTTTTTCTAGCATTTTTTCTCTTAAGTAAATGGGTCGGCCCATGAGGCGGCCGCGTGTGGGCGAGTCCTATTAGGACTCGCAATAAGCGGCACATAGGGGATTCCAGCCAGAAATCCCAAATTTAGACAGGAAAGCAGAGTATGCAGTACGTCGTGAGCCACAATCCAGCCATGAATCGTCAAGCCCTGCCTCAACCTGCTCCTATCTATCTCCTATGCCACCCTGATCACCACCCCCGCTGGCGCGCCAAGGTACACGGCCAGCGCAAGCCGTAGACGCAGATATGGCGCGCTCACACTAAGCAGCCCGGTCCTAATCTCTCCATCCGACCACGTCTTCAGGGCCCTCAGCTACAGCTCCATCGCCAACCTCACCAGACGCAGCGGTGCCGCCTACTTCACCTCCATCACGATATGCGACAACGTAAACAACCCCAGGAAAGACTGCACGCCGTGCGCCCGACACACTCAGGCGCGGCCACGACCAAGTCAGAGTGAGCTGTAACGAGGGCGAGCAGGAGGGCGACCCTATGGTGCCCTTTTTCTTGGGCTGAGAGCTGGTTAGTCTTTTTTTCATCCACAGAATTATCACTGATGTGCCTTCTAGGCCAAATCTCTCTTAGACGTTAGATCAAACCATATTAGTCATATCTAATATAATCTAAACTACTTATGAAAGAGCAAACATGGTTGGATACTGTTACACGCAATAGCAAATCAACGATGAAATTAAGCAAAATCAAACCAACGGGGACATGAGATTTTAACGTGGAAAACCCTTCCAACAAGGAAGAGAAAAAACCACGGGCGCCAGCCAGCAATACTTCACTATTTTTAGGTGAGGTTACAATCGCGCCGGGATTTACAATATGTGGCTTATCCCGTGCGGCGGCTTACAAGAGGTATATAAAGGCGATCCTGACCTAACTAGGTCGGTAACGGTGTATCCAACTCCGACTCGGTATCAACTCGTACCGTACCGGAGCCTCCGGCGACGGGCCTCCACGTAGCGGAGGCCGAACTTTCCTTTATCTTCATATAAATTTGGATCGCCATAAAATAACATTCCACCTTGAGACAAATTCCCTCTTGTAGCATAAATAAGAACCTTCACCTGAAACACACAAAGAAAACACCTTCGGCGCCAAATAGCCTCTTGGGCTAAGCAGTGATACTAACTAAGCTTGAGCAAAGCTCAAACTTAGAAATAGGAACTGTCTTTGTCATCATATCAGTAGGATTATCATGAGTACTAATCTTGCATACCTTCAGCTTACCTTGTGCAATAACATCACGCACATAATGGTACTTGACATCAATGTGCTTTGTTCTCTCATGGTAAATTGCACTCTGACTGTCACAGAATAGGTTAATGCAAGTATCATGTCCACAAAGCTCAGCAAACAGACCTTTCAACCAAACTGACTCTCTGCACGCGTAAGCAATAGCCATATACTCAGCCTCAGTAGTAGATTGTGCAACAACACCCTGCAAGGTAGCCTTACAGCTAACGGCACATCCACTAACTGTAAACACATAACCTGTGAGAGATCTCCTCTTATCCAAGTCGGCAGCATAACCTGAATCCACATAGCCTGCGAGTCTCTCACCAGTCTTGCCAAACTTCAAGCAAGCTTTGGATGTGCCGCGAAGGTACCTGAAAATCCACTGAACAGCTTTCCAATGTTTTAACCAGGATTAGCCATGTATCGACTGACCAAACTCATAGCATAAGATAAATCATGCCGAGAACACACCATGGCATACACTAAGGAACCAACAGCACTAGCATAGGGAACTCGTGACATGTACTCAATATCTTTGTCAGCAGTAGGACATTGCAATGCTGACAACTTGAAGTGTGGAGCAATTGGAGTACTAACAGACTTTGCATCATGCATATTAAAATGATGAACGACTTTCTTAATGTAATTCTCCTGACTAAGAAATAGCAATCTAGATTTTCTGTCTCTTGAAATTTCCATACCTACAATTTTCTTAGCAGGACCAAGATCCTTCATCTCAAACTCACTACTCAATTGTTTCTTCAATGTAGTGATTTCATTCATGCTCTTGGCAGCAATTAACATATCATCAACATATAGCAGCAAGTATATAGGTGATTCATCAACAAATTTAATGTACACACAGCTATCATATTCAGACCTCTTAAAGCCATGTGACATCATAAAAGAATCAAACCTTTTATACCATTGTCGAGGAGACTGTTTCAAACCGTGAAGGGACTTCTTTAGTTTGCACACAAAATCCTCTTTACCAGGCACTATGAACCCATCAGGTTGGTCCATTTATATCTCCTCCTCAAGTTCTCCATGCACAAACGCAGTTTTCACATCTAACTGCTCAAGCTCAAGATCATGCATAGCAACAATACTAAAGAAAGTACGGATAGAACTATGCTTGACAACAGGTGAGAACACATCATTATAATACACTCCTGGAATCTGGCTGAAACCTTTTGCTACTAACCTTGCCTTAAACCTTGGAGGCTCACTTGGAGATAAACACTCCTTTCTCTTGAAGATCCACTTACAGCGTACGGTCTTCTTTTGTTTAGGCAAGCGCACGACATCCCACGTGCCATTTTTCTCAAGTGATTGCATTTCCTCGTGCATTGCACCAATCCACTTGTCACGATCAACCGAAGCAATAGCTTCATTGTATGTAGCCGGTTCAGCATCATTCTCCACCTGTTCTGCACAACTTAGAGCAAAATAGACAACATCACATTCCTCAATTAAACGAGTACGAGGCCCTTTATTCCTCTTCTCTCTGCGCTTTGCAATAGACAAATTTTTTTGCTACACAATAGGAGGTGAGGGTGGCACAATATCCTCCCCATCAATTCAGTTTCCTCCTCATCCAGGTGTTCTAGCTCCACCTGCACATGAACTCGTGGTTCGTCCTCATCAGAAGAATCTGGCACAACATCAGTCGACAAACTGTCCTCATACATAACAGATTCATTAAACACAACACTCCTGCTAAAGAAAGTCTTTTTGGTTTCTGGGTTCCACAACTTATATCCTTTTACTCCAGAACCATAACCATGAAATAAGCACTTAACAGCTCTAGGCTCTAACTTTCCATTATCAATATGAGCATAGGCAGTGCAACCAAAAACTTTCAGTTGTGAATAATCAGCTGACTCACCAGACCATACCTCAATAGGAGTTTTCTTGTCAAGAGGGATGGATGGTGACCTGTTGATCAAGTAGCAGGCAGTGTTGGCAGACTCAGCCAAAAAACGCCTATTCATGCGGGCGTTAGACAACATGCAGCGAGCTTTGGAGATGATCGTTCTGTTCATCCGCTCAGCTACACCATTCTGCTGAGGTGTGTATGGGATGGTGTGATGCTAGACAATGCCTTCCTGCACACAATAATCATCGAAAGCATGCGAACAAAATTCGCCACCATTGTCAGTACGAAGCAACTTCACCTTTCTTTCAGTTTGATTTTCAATCATTACTTTCCACTCTTTAAAAGCAGCAAAAGTATCATCCTTAGTTTTCAGGAAATAAGGTCAAACTCTTCTAGAGTAATCATCAATGATAGTAAGCATATAACGAGCACCACCATAAGAGGGCTTACGTGAAGGCCCCCACAAATCAGCATGTACATAATCCAATGTACCTTTAGTGGTATGAACGGAAGCATTGAATTTAACTCTCTTATGCTTACCAAATACGCAGTGTTCACAGAACGGCAACTTACTCATATTGCAGTTCTTCAGAAGTTCTCTCTTCACCAATTCTGCCATACCATGTTCACTCATGTCCAAGTCGCTTATGCCAGATGTTTAGTTGTACTTGGATCATCATTAGTAATAACAGCAGCAGTACCAGACAATGTGCTACCTCTAAGGATATATAACTTGGCAGAATTCATATCACCAATCATAACAATGAGAGAACCTTTTGATACCTTTAGGCGTTTATCACCTCCGGCATATTTGTACCCGTCACAGTCAAGGGTACTCAACGAGATCAAATTTCTCGCGATGGATGGTATGTGTTTCACTCCCGTCAATGTTCGTGTCATCCCACCATGGGTCTTGATCTGAACAGATCCAACGCCAACAATGTGACATTTGTTGTCGTTCCCCACACGCACAAAATCTCCAGTCTGCACAACCTCATAAGAACTAAACCAGTCTTCGTTACAATAAATATGAAACGAACAAGCAGTATCAAGAATCCACTCATCATCACGGGTAACACATGCAGCAAAAACAGCTAGGCATTCACCATCCGAACTATTATCACCAGCAACAACAGCAGCCTTACCAGTACCATTACCATTACCGTCAGATTTATTTTTCGGTTGTATGTGTCGTTCCTTTTCTCCTTGTTCCGTACCGTCCAGCAATCATCAATGGTGTGATTGGTTTTCTTACAGTACCTGCAGAACTTGTCATGTCCTTTGGACTTGGAACGGTCCCTGCTCTTATTTCTGTTGTTGTTGTTGTAGTTTTTATCTCGCTGCTCAGGTCTGCCTCGAACCTGCAATGTATCGCCTTTGGAGGACGATGGGTTAGACTGCACCATAACTTTCATCTTTTCCCTGGTCTGCAGGGTCTCACAAACTTCCGCGAGGGCTAGTTCATCGTGGCTTAACAGTATGGTATCACGCAGGTTTGTAAAAGAGCTAGGCTGCGAACATAACAGCAGAAGAGCTAAGTCTTCATCATCATATTTTACCTCCATCGACACTAGGTCGGACACGATCTCCTTGAAGATCGACAAGTGGCTCATGAAAGAACCACCATCTTGCATCTTCAGCGAGAACAACTTCATCTTAACATGCATCTTGCTGGTTAGATCTTTTGACATGAAAATCGATTCCAGCTTGAGCCACAACGCAGCTACGGATTTCTCCAGCAGCACCTCATGCAAGATATCATTGGATAGATGAAGTTGAATCAACGACAAAGCCTTACGATCTTTGCGTTTCTCCTCGGCAGTCCAATCGTTGGCTTCCTTATTCCCGAACTCATCTAGCGTCTCATCAAGATCCGATGCTTGCGATAGAATCGCACGCATCTTTACCTGCCACAGAGAAAACCTCGTCTTGTAGTCCAGCAACGGTAGATCAAACTTCATCGATGCCATCGCGAATCCCTAATCTAAAACAGGGCTCTGATACCACTTGTTACACGCAATAGCAAATCAACGATGAAATTAAGCAAGATCAAACCAACGGGGACACGAGATTTTAACGTGCAAAGCCCTTCCAACAAGGAAAAGAAAAAACCACGGGCGCCAGCCAGCAACTCTTCCAGCCCCCCGGCCCCTCTTTGATAAGGAAAGTTTTCAAAACGAAAAGAAAATGGAAAACCTTGCCCTTCCGTCCGTCGAAGCAGTCAATATGGTTTACGGGACTTTTTCTTCTTTTTCTGTTGAATCGGTAAACAACAACAACTTTCTTTTCGAAGAAAGCACCGCAGATAATTTCGGGGCCCTGGACCCCCAAACAGCTTTGTACTTCACTATTTTTAGGTGAGGTTACAATCGCGCCGGGATTTACAATATGTGGCTTATCCCGTGCGGCGGCTTACAAGAGTTATATAAAGGCGGTCCTGACCTAACTAGGTCGGTAACGGTGTATCCAACTCCGACTTTGGCCCTAAGCCTCCGGGACGGGCTTCCACGTAGCGGAGGCCAAACTTTTCTTTATCTTCATAATATGAATTTGGATCACCATAAAATAACAGATACATTAAATCTCACATGTCCAATACCAACGGTTCAGATTGTTGCAATGTTGAGTTGAGTTGAGCTGCTACGAAAAAAAAGAAAAAAAAAGCAAGAGTACAACTCCCGACTCATGTACGTTGGCTTCTAGCCTAGGAGTCTAACTCTTGTACGTTTGAGTTGAGCTGTTCAAGCGACAAAAAAACACAGAGTACGACTCTAGGAATCCAACTCCCGTACGTTGAAGCATTTCTCCTGTACGTCGCTTCTAGGAGTCCAGCTCATGTACGTTCGTACGTCCGATGCAGAGGCTGGGGCTTTGCCTCCTTTTCAAAAAAAAAATGTACGTTCGTACGTGGTTCGAATAAATACGATCTGTAACAGCTATACACGGAATAGAATTCTTTTCACGTTGGTAAGGCAAAACCACAATACGGCCGGAGTCCTCCCAAGTCCCAATCACGGTGACCCATATATAAGAGAGAGAAAAGCAAACGAGGCTAGCAGAGAATATGAGTCCCGATGGGATAAAACAGGCACCTTAGCCTGATCGATTTAAACTAATCACTTTATTGCTGTCCAAGTCGTGAATACAAGTATCCATAAATATATGAGCTTAGGGCATTTCCAGCCGTTCGGACCCACATGACGCGAAAATCCCGCTTTTCCCAGCCGTGAAACTCAGGCCACCCCCCAGCCGGCGATTCGGCCATATTTAATAAATAGTTCAACAATTGCACTATAAATTAAAAATAGAGTTTTGCCACATAAATAAATAGTTCAACAATTTAAACAAATAAAACAAATTACACTACGCATTGTCATCGTCCTCAACATTGCCATTCCCCTTTCGAGCCCACAAATGCTGCACATGGTCATTCTGTAGAGCTTGGTGTGTTCCAGCGTGTCGAATCTCCTGCCGTGTGGCGAGGAAGGTTGTCCATGATGCCGGCACTTGGTGATCAACATTTGCAAGAGGACTCTGTCGATAGTATGGTGTGTTTGCCTCACTGTCGGGCACCGGGTCATCCCGATCACTCTCAACGATCATGTTGTGCAAGATCACACAACACTGCATCACCTCCCACATGTTGGATTTCCACCAAGTCATAGCTGGGTACCGGACAATAGCGAATCGAGATTGCAGCGCGCCAAATGCCCGCTCAACATTCTTCCTGCAAGCCTCCTGGCACTTGGAAAACCAAGATTTTGCGCTTCCTAGCACAGGGTTGGAGATGCTCTTCACAAATGTTGCCCACTTCGGGTAAATGCATCTGCAAGATAATACCCCTTTGTATACTAGTGTCCATTGATATCATAGTTCACAGGGGGGGCTTGGCCTTCAACAAGCTTGGCAAAGACATTCGAGCACTGCAAGACATTGATCTCGTTGTGACTTCCAGGCATACCAAAGAATGAATGCCAAATCCATAAATCGTACGAAGCCACGGCCTCGAGAACCACCGAGCACTCTCCTTCCTTTCCCTTGTACAACCCCTGCCAATCAAATGGACAGTTCTTCCATGCCCAATGCATACAGTCGATACTACCAAGCATCCCAGGAAAGCCTCTTGCTTCATTCTCTGCGAGGAGACGAGCAGTGTCTTGCGCATTGGGTGCTCGCAAGTATGTTGGGCCAAAAACTGCAACCACTGCCCGGCAGAACTTGTTCAAGCACTCAAGGGCCGTGGACTCGCTCATGCGCAGGTAGTCATCTTGTGCATCTGCGGGAGCGCCGTATGCAAGCAACCTCATGGCCATCCTGCACTTCTGAATTAGTAGGTGTCGAACTCCCGGATGGCATGCATGATCTTGAGGAAGAGGTTGCGGTTCATCCTGAAACGACGCCGGAACACCTTCTCATCGTTGGTGGGATCCTCGGTGAAGTAGTCGGAGTAGAGGATGCAGTACCCCTCGTACAGCTGCTTCGGCCTGCTCTTGCGGTGACCGGGCCTCGATCCAGCACGCCGCGGCTGGGCGGCCTGGGTCTGCAAGCCGGCCAGACAGCTCAGGATCAGCAGGTGTTCCTCGTCGGTCGATGGCAGCCTGATTTTCCTCGTCGAATAGCTCGGTGAGCATCTCCTCGGCGTCGGAGTCCATGGGCCGGGCAGAACGTCGAACACCTCGCGGGGGCGGACGTGTTTCGCTGGACACAACCTCCCTTGTGGTGGAGGAGCGAGTAAACAGCGCCGGCGGAGCTAGACGGCGGAGGTTCCTTGTGGCTGGGCTAGTTGCTCGTGTGTTGTGGTGGCCGACAGCGTGGCGATGGCAAGTCGAGCGAGAGGAAAAGGCGAGTCGGGATGGGGAAAGTTGGGGAAATGGCGTTGCCTCACCGACAGTGTTGTCCCATGCGCGCTTTTCCTTCCGCCGCACCCCCCCCCCCCACCCCCAAGCCGAACCCAACGGGCTAGGTTTCGCCTGGGTGTGTTGGCGCTAATTTCCGCCGAAACGGCGTTATTTGGGGTTCTAGGGGGCTGGCTGGTAGAAAAACGGCGCTTTTGGAGAAAATCGGCGCTATTTCGCGTCCTGGGGGCACTGGGGGGGGGGGGGACGGCTGGAGATGCCCTTAGTTTCGTTTCAAAAATAACTTAGGTAATTTGATGGCGTATGGTTTTTCCTCATGTTTTAACTCATTTCAAAGTTACAAATAACGGTGTATGATTTTTTAGTAGAGGAATTTTTCAAGGCGCTAAGAAAACTATGACGAAACCAAACCATTTATCATATCATCGAAAATGACGGTCGAGTGGTTCTCCAGAAGAGTTGGCGTGTACACATGTTAAGATCGAAAAACACTTCTCACAAATACGTGGGCGTGGGCGTGGACATCCCAGTCAGCCTATAAGTAGGGATGCTCGTGAGTACCGGCTAGCTGATTACCTCTTTCAGATTAAGCACTTAAATCCACTTATCTCACGAGTTATCACACCATCAGTGCACAAGAAACAACTGGAGTAGTACACAGGAAAAAATAACATAAAACCATCATCCATCACATCCATCGCTGCAACCATGTGGCTCAGTCGCCTTCCATGGGGCTGTCATCATAGTCGCGTCGCCGACGTACGTACGACAAGCTCCCTAAAGCTCCTCCTTTCTTACCTCCACAACAAAAGTATCGTTATTCAAATACAAAATCTAGGACCGATGTAAATTATAGAAGTGGTTTATTCAGCATTACCATATTATTAAGACACCTGGTGTTGCTATTGACTTACGTCAAAAAGGAAATAACCCACATATACTCGATACCCTCATTTTCTACTTGTAAATTTCTTCGTTTAATAATGAAAAAGTGTGTTGCACGCTTCTAAACTGTCACATTTAATTATGTAGACGTGCGATTGCACGTACATGCCAACTAGTTTTGGAAGTAGTAAAAGGTACGGTAGAAGTTGCCAAACGGTTCAGGTTACGAAGAAAAAAGGTACGGTATAGAATATATCCGGTGAGGATCGAGATTGCCTCAGCTAGCGACGCATTCTGCCTTGAAAGTTGAAACGGATCAGACTGTGTGTTTATATCATCTATAGCTAGAGTCCTTCCTCTACACGTTACGCCCGCGCCTATATAACACGGCCGCCAAAGCGGCAAATTTTGATTTTATCGCGTAGCTCGCTTTGCATCTACGTTCTGTGTGTCCTTGGTAGAAAGTAGTTAGGATTACAATGATCAAGCTTATATTTTTAATGTTTTTAGAAAATATGAAAAATTATGAGCCGAAAACGAAAGAGAGACGGAGCCCAGAGGCTCCACACCATAGGATGGCGCGGGCCCACTCCTGGCTGCGCCAGCCCATTGTGTGGGCGCCCCGGAGCCCCTCTCCGACTCGTTTTCAACCTGGACTTTCTTTTCGTTATGAAAATTTTTGCTATATAATCCCCCGGACCCCCCGAGGTCCGTATATCATTTTCTCGTCGTGTTTCTGTTTCGAGTTGTTTCTGCCAGATTACATCTTCAGATCTAGAGCAACAATGGGTTCTCCTGGATCTCCCAAAGACAGTTTCTTTGAGAACTTTGTCAACCCGTACTTGAACGAGTTGAAGATGCATCCCAAGGAATTGCTACTCAAGGACGGGAAGGTGAAGATTGAAGATGTTCGGGCCCTAGAGGAGAAGGCAGTCTGGAAGCTAGGATGGAAGAACTGGAGCAAGAAGTTTTTAGGTACGAGAAGATGGCAGAGCATGAAGTTGAGATCATCGACAGGCTAAAGACAGAACAGATCGCTGAATACAAGAGGGGGAATTTGAAGCTTTGGGAGGAGATTCTCTCACTAACCAAGATCACCAATGATCTGCAAGCACAAATCTATGACATGCAGAACCAGAACTGTGAGTATGAGAACAGCTTTAAACGTATAAGCGCTGCTGTTAGTTTCAGGATGATGGAGACCAGGACGTCATTTGTGGATGGAGAGCCTTTACCTTGGAAGACCGAGGATGAGAAGGATCCACCACCACCGAAGAATTGATTCGAGTCATATCATGAGTAGAGAAGTTATCATATAGGATGGTTTGCAGTATGGAAGTGCCTCTCCCTAGTTGGTTATTGTTGTATCCGTTGGTGTGAGTTGCCGGTTTGAAATATTAAAAGTTTCATAATTTACTTTCTATGCACATTATTTCAGTTTTCGACTTCTGTCATATGATTGAGCTTGCTATTATTATTTGGTATCACTCTAGAGATCATGTAAGGTCCCCCAGAACCACTGTTCAAGGACACCTCCGATATGCATACATTCACGATCCCAGATAACACCAGTTGTGAACAACATATCAAGTTGGTACACAGATACAATATCCATTACACGGTTACACAAAACACTTACAAAAGGCACAAGGTCACATGACCAAGTCCACACAACTGCCACGCAGGGCAAACACACAACACACACAGCGGAAGACTAATCACACAAAACGTGGTAGAGCCTAAGTCACGCCTTAACCTACAGGCTTCTGACTGGGAGACGATCCTAGTTTGCAAGTCCATCAGCGCAGTACTCCTCCTTGTTGATCTCCTCCTGAGATTCCTTCTCGATGTCTGGCAAGTAATTACCAGGGACGAAACCAATATGAGTACATTTGAATGTACTCAGCAAGACATCCATCATGTAGCTTACCAAAATACAAGTATGCTTATATAGTGTAGTAGGTAGGCTATACATAGGGTTCACTATCCATGATATATGAAAGATATATCATAGTTGATTTTTAAAATCTCTGTATCTTTGTTGAAGAAGATACTTCAAAAGAAAATAATATATTTTTCTTTCTCTTGTAGATATCACATGTACAAGAGGTTTTATAAACTCATTTTGTGAAAGAAGGTTTTTATAAAACTTTGTTAAAAGAAAGTTTTCTCTTTGCAAAACTTCTTGGAATCAACTTCCAGATTTTTCATCAGTAAAGAAATATTTTCTTTGCAAAACTTTTTGTAAAACAACTTCTGGCTTTTCATCAACGGTACCTCCACGGTACAAGATTTCCTCCTTTCAATACTTCATTAGTCCAACTTCTTTTGAAAAACTCCTTTTTGAAAACATTGACACAATGCTAGCTACATGGCCATTCAACTTTCCATATCCGAGGACACGGCTACTCCGAAATAGTTGTACTCTGCAGAGGTGTACACATCCACCAGATCCAGTACATGTGTCGTGAAAAACCACGGACTGTAACAACAGTATGTAAACATCAGATAACTGATCCTAACCATCCACTATGTTCAAGCTAGAATATGTCTCTCTCTTCAGTTGATTATAATCTCCCCGGCACCAGGTCCCACCCTGCCTAGACAGGAGACTCAACCGCTGCGACCGGGGAGGGTAACTTAATCCCTCACTTTGTATGCCCCGTATCTTCCACCTAGCAACAATCGGTTCGAGGGCTCGACGACCCTTATAGCAAATTGAGATAGAACACACACTCACTAGTAGGGAATGGCTTATAGCCACCACCATACCGCTGGCGAACTAGAATGGCTGTTGCCCAGCGCTAATAGTGCTGGCGAACAACTATGCCTGTTCGCCAGCACTACCGCTGGCGAACAACCACCCTTGTTCGCCAGCGGTATGCCTGGGCCCCACCTGCGCGCGATTTGAAATGGTAGCGCCGCTGCCTTATTTTACCGCTGGCGAACGGCCTGTATTGTTCGCCAGCGCTACTCCCACAACCGCTGGCGAACAGATGCTTCTGTTCGCCAGCGCTAAGATGTGGGCCCAGCACGCATCTTAGCGCTGGCGAACAGAAGCATCTGTTCGCCAGCGGTAGTCCGCAGATATTGCCACAAAGTGGCACCCCCACCTACCCACTTTCCCCTCCACTCTCTCTTCTTCACCTTGTTCCCTCTTCTCTCTCTAGCTCGAAATTATGCCAATTTCTTCACCCTCCTACCTTATTTTGAACCAACTAAATTTATTTTAGTTGGTATATATATGTTTATCTCCCTCCTAACATCATTTCTACCCCAAATTTTCCCTCCCTAGCCATCTAGATCTAGAATTAACCCCTTTCTCTCCAAAGCTCCAAATTTCTCCGGATATCATCGTGTGGGCATCTATTCATTTGAGGTGTGATGAATGATAATATATATTAAATGAGTTTGTATATAAATTTTGTCCGGATACACGCGATATGCAATATGTGTGAAATTTCACCGGATTCAACAATGGTCGTGTGATGGAGACGATAAATGCATGTGTGCGCAATTTGTTGTGGAATGAAATTGAGTAGCCAACTATCGCCGGAATGTTGATTCATTTCCGTCTCGGCATAGTTTGGCACTCCTCTAACCTCCAATTTGTAGGAAGGTCATGCCGATTTTTTTCCGTGAATATCGCAATATATATATATTATGTTTGGTTCTAATATTAATTATATCGGCGCGCGCTCTCGTGCAGGCGACATATAATGGTGGTCGTTAAGAGTGAACGTGTCGTGAATAGTTACTTGAGACACGCGACAGAAGACATGTTACAAAATGGCCGCAAGGAGATACGATGTCCATGTCGAAAGTGCAAACTAGGGGGCTTGCTCAATCCCTTTACCGGAGACTTGCTCAGTCACCTAAGGTATGGTTTCATGGATGGGTATAACAGTCAGTGGGTAAGTGATGATGAAGATGATGAAGTCCATGGGGCGGCGGCGGTAGGAAATGATGTGCAACAGGACAATAGCAACGATCGAATAGAACTACAGCAGGACCAACTACAGCAGGACCAAGATCAGCCTTATGACCCAGCACATGATCATGGAGAAGATGTTGAACAAGACGTGGAAGAAGATCACGAGGACACAGGGACACCCCTAACGGAAGTTGTGCGTGACCCTCATCTGAAAGAACTGCTCTTGAGAAAGACGACTAACTCGATATCTGCTGCTAGAGAGCAATCGAAGCTGGCGCAACTAGAGATAGACTCGAAGACACCGTTGTATGCAGGCTGCGGTCCGGGAGAGTCCCGCCTGAGAGTGGCCCTCGATGTTCTGCAGATGAAGGCGAGATACAAATGGAGCGACATAAGCGTCGATGCAAGCCTGCAATACTGGCACGATGTCCTTCCAGAGGGCAACACTTGTCCTAAAAGTTGCGACGAGGCCAAGAAAGTCGTGTGCCCCTTTGATTTACCTCACGAAAAATACCATGTGTGCATCAACGATTGCTACATTTATCGGAAAGAGGACGCGAACAAAACCATTTGTCCAGTTTGCAGCGCCGCTCGATACAAGAAAGGGAAGAAGAAAGCTCCTCGGAAAGTTGTGTGGTACTTTCCGCTCATTCCCCGTCTGCAACGGTATTTCGCGGACCGCAAGGAAGCAGAGCTCATGCGCTGGCACGCGAAAAGGAGGAATAAAGTTTTGAAAGATCCAAATCGAAGTGAAAAAGTAATTCTGACACATCCTTCAGATGCAAGTCAATGGAAAGCAATTGACTGTGAATATCCAACGTTCGGGGCGGAGGCAAGGAACATCAGGTTGGGTGTGAGCACCGACGGACTCAATCCGTTTGGCAACCAGAGCAGCACCCATAGCACCTGGCCCATGTTTGTATGGATGTACAACATCCCTCCCTGGTTGTGCATGAAGAGGAAGTATATTCACATGAGTATGCTAATTCAAGGGCCGAAACAACCAGGCAACGACATAAATCTATACCTGAAGCTGCTTAAAGATGAGCTGGAAACGCTATGGGCCGAGGAAGGGGTGAACACATGGGACGCCTTCGGTGAACAATATTTCCCAATGAGAGCTGTCTTACTCTGTACGGTTCACGACCTACTAGGCTACGGATATGTGGCGGGCCAGGTGTGCCACGGACATAACGGTTGCGTGAGGTGCATGGATGACCCCACGTTTATGCAACTTCCGAAAGATCCTGGGTCTTCGAAAACAGTTTTCGTTGGCCATCGAAGGTGGCTACCCAACAAAGACCCGTGGAGAAGGCGAGGAGACCTTTTTAACGGTGAGGATGAGCTCCGTGGACCTCCACGTAAGAGGTGCGGCGAAGAAATCTACAATTTGCTGAATGATTGGAAGGAATGCCCAGAGCCTGGAAAGAAGCAAAAGGCGCCAAAACCGCTTCTGGATGTATGGAAGACGAGGTCGGTGTTTTGGGACTTGCCATACTGGCCCTTTCTCGATACGCCTCACTGCCTTGATCTGATGCATATCACGAAGAATGTGTTTGAAAGTTTGTTTGGCACGCTGCTCAACATGCCGGAGAGGACAAAGACGGGGTGAAAGCAAGAAACGACCTGAAATATTTTGGTATTAGGGTAGATCTTCAGGGGGGACGCCCGGATGATGACGACGGCGATCAATCGTGTGATGAGGAGACGGATGGTCGCAAGGCCAAAAGGGTTAAGAGGAATGACTATTACTGCCCCCCTCCTGCTTCACTCTTAGTCCGGACGAGATCACAAAATTGATGATGTGCCTTCTCGGAGTCAAAGTCCCTAGCGGTTACTCAGGGCTAATAAGCAGATTCCTCGACGCGCAGAAACAAAAGTTTAGCGGGATGAAGTCTCATGACTGTTACGTGATGATGACGCAGATACTTCCGGTTGCGATCCGCGGAATAATGGACAAACACGTCCGGGAAACCCTGTTTGGCCTCTGTAACTTCTTCGACGTTATATCTCGAAAGTCGATCACGGGGAAGCAGATCTCAAGGCTGCAGGAGAGATTGTCGTGATACTATGCGAGCTTGAGATGTACTTTCCACCATCATTCTTTGACATATGTGTTCATCTGTTGGTCCATATCGTGGACGATATCATCCATCTCGGGCCGTTGTTCCTGCACAACATGATGCCGTTTGAAAGGATGAATGGGGTCATCAAAGGATATGTTCGCAACAGAGCTCGTCCGGACGGAAGCATCGTTCAGGGCTTTCTCACCGAAGAGTGCATCTCTTTCTGCACGAATCATATGGACGTGGAGGACCCAGTTGGTCTGCCCAGAAACAAGCACATTGGCAAGCTCGATGGAGTAGGTCACAAAAATGGACGTAGAGAAGTGCATGTGGATCGGGCTTGTCGACGCACCGACTTTAACAGGGCAAACTTAGTAGCTCTCCAACACATTGACATGGTCGATACTTGGGTGGAAAAACACAAGAGCTCGATTATGAAAAAGTACAGTGAACAAGGCAAGCGGAGGACCGAAGGAGAAATAATCAGAGAGCATAACTCCACTTTCTTGCGTTGGTTTAAAGATGTGATCGTCGCTAATCCACCGCCAAGGGATTGTGCGAAAAATAAACTATTGTACGCCTTGGCACATGGCCCAGCTCCCAACCTAGCGACGTTTCAAGCATATGATATCAACGGGTTCACTTTCTACACAGAGGAGAAAGACAAAACTTCCGATTATCAAACTCAGGGGTAACGATGGAATCCTACACCGGTGACAAAAAGTTAAGATACTACGGAAGGATCGAGGAGATATGGGAGCTTAACTACTCTGGAGAGAAGGTGCCTATGTTCCGCGTCAGATGGGCTAGGATGTCGACCGTCAGGAAAGAAGACCAATACTTTACAACCATGGTTATTCCCGAAGCCGGAACCTCATCAAGCGCGAATGTCACAGCGCAAAATGAGCCATGGGTATTGGCTAAGCATGTGTCACAATGCTTCTTCATAACAGACCCCGCAAGGCCTAGCCGTGTTGTCGTGAGGAGAGGGAAAAGAAATATCATCGGAATGGATGGAGTCGTTGATGAGGACGAGTTCGACACGTTCGGCGACCCAAATATTGACGATGATCAAGAAGATGATGATGATAGTCATGCAACATACACAACAAGAAGAAGCAGAACTACGCTACCTAGGCATGGTCTTCCATTCATAAGAAGAAGTCATAATGTGGGGTTAAATTATGCAACTGCGACCAAAAAAGGCAAAAATCAAACACTGATGAGAAACTATGTATATATTTTGTCAGTTGTATATGCATGGATCAACTGGTCTGATGTGCACTTATTACAAATTTAATGTACCTTGTTCTTTATTTCAAATGTGTGGACTTATATTATTTGAAACATAAAGGAAACCAAATAGAAAAATGAAGGAAAATAATGGAAAACAACTAAAACCAAATTAATTTGTAATGTGTTTGAATTATTATAAATGAAATGTATTTGAATAATTTAAACAAATAAAGAAAACAAAATAAAACATTATTTGTAATTTGTTTGAAATTAATTTGTAATGTGTTTGAATTATTATAAATGAAATGTATTTGAATAATTTAAACAAATAAAGAAAACAAAATAAAACATTATTATTTGTAATTTGTTTGAAATTAATTTGTAATGTGTTTGAATTATTATAAATGAAATGTATTTGAATAATTTAAACAAATAAAGAAAACAAAATAAAACATTATTATTTGTAATTTGTTTGAAATTAATTTGTAATGTGTTTGAATTATTATAAATGAAATGTATTTGAATAATTTAAACAAATAAAGAAAACAAAATAAAACATTATTATTTGTAATTTGTTTGAAATTAATTTGTAATGTGTTTGAATTATTATAAATGAAATGTATTTGAATAATTTAAACAAATAAAGAAAACAAAATAAAACATTATTATTTGTAATTTGTTTGAAATTAATTTGTAATGTGTTTGAATTATTATAAATGAAATGTATTTGAATAATTTAAACAAATAAAGAAAACAAAATAAAACATTATTATTTGTAATTTGTTTGAAATTAATTTGTAATGTGTTTGAATTATTATAAATGAAATGTATTTGAATAATTTAAACAAATAAAGAAAACAAAATAAAACATTATTATTTGTAATTTGTTTGAAATTAATTTGTAATGTGTTTGAATTATTATAAATGAAATGTATTTGAATAATTTAAACAAATAAAGAAAACAAAATAAAACATTATTATTTGTAATTTGTTTGAAATTAATTTGTAATGTGTTTGAATTATTATAAATGAAATGTATTTGAATAATTTAAACAAATAAAGAAAACAAAATAAAACATTATTATTTGTAATTTGTTTGAAATTAATTTGTAATGTGTTTGAATTATTATAAATGAAATGTATTTGAATAATTTAAACAAATAAAGAAAACAAAATAAAACATTATTATTTGTAATTTGTTTGAAATTAATTTGTAATGTGTTTGAATTATTATAAATGAAATGTATTTGAATAATTTAAATAAATAAAGAAAACAAAATAAAACATAAGTAAACAAAAATAAATCAATTCAAAGAAATAATCAAAAATAAATCAGTAATGTTTCTCAAAGAAAAACTAATAAAAGATAATACATTAAATAAATTCAAAGAAAAATAAAAAGGTATCGCTGGCGAACAGAGCTGCTGGTTCGCCAGCGCTATGTTACCGCTGGCGAACCAAACCTTGTTCGCCAGCGGTAAGATAGCGCTGGCGAACCAGCAGCTCTGTTCGCCAGCAGTCGTGTCGAACAGTTACTTACGCGTGGGCCCCCACCTTCTCCCTACAGAGAGCACGCACAGGCACAACACTTAGCCGTTTCCGCGAACCCGACGATCGACGACGTGCGCGACGCCCACTGCCGGCCAACTGCGATCACCGCCGCCGTTCCACGCGCCGCCAGTCACCGGCGAGCATCCCCGGCCGTTCCACGCGCCTCCACTTCCTCTCCCACCCCCACTGCCCCACCCTCCACCCCCACTGCCACTCCACCCCCACAGCTGCCCGCCACCGTCCTCTCCGGCCACCCCTCCCTCTCTCCGGCTTCCCCTCCCTCTCTCGGCTTCCCCTCCCTCTCTCCGGCTTCCCCTACCCTCCTCGGCCTCACTGCTGCGCCGAGGGGACTAGGAACTGCTTGCTCCTCCCCTACTCGACCCTGCCTGCAAGGTGTTCGACCGATTGCTCACAGGTAAAATTTTGTCCATTTTTGTCTAGTTTGTGCTCTGAGTGTGTGTGTTGTGTGATTACTGATGAATATGGATACTCAGTAGAACATACAAGTTTATGGCTGCCTGTTTGTTAGCATCTATACAGGCATTGCTGTAGTGTCAGAAACTGCAGAATTTTGATGTGATCTATACTGGTCTGCTCATCTCTGTCTGTTCTGGTTGAAATTTTGATCTGCATGATGTTTTGTGTCAGAACAATTCCATCAGTTCATCTTCCTTGAGTTGAGACTGCAGGTCGTGTAGATAAAATTCAGGTTCAAAGATGATTGATGTTTAAATCATGCCTGCTTAAATCCCAGCTGAATGCCAACTGTAAGATATGCAATAGGTACGCGTTCCCCTAAATCATCTAAAATGGTGAGAATTCATCTATATTAACTACGCAGTATAGATATGCTGAAAAATAGATAATCAGTTTGTCGCCCATTTTCCCATGTAAGATATCTATAAATCATAGCATTTTGACTGGGGATAGTAGATAAGAAAATTTATGTTCTGAAATTATCTAAATGTGAGTTACCATGGTCTTTGCTCTTACTGATAGGAAAAATCATTTCGGCAGAACTGCTGCTTTCTCTGACAGTTAATTCCAACTGTAACGGGGCTAAAAGCATTTCGTTGCAGCTCATCTGCTTACAGATTTTTGTGTTTATCTTATTAAGATCAAAGTACAGTGCCATATTTTTCTTAGATACATTTAGAAAGTCTCTTTATTCTCATGAAAAAAAGTCTGCCTGCGATTAGCTACCTGCTGCTACCTGTTGCTTTGGCCTGAGATACATGTGATGTGGATATAGTTCTGACGAACAGACAAAGGACTGGAATTCTTAGGCGTGCAAATATTGTATTCATGTATCTGGGTTAGCTTTGCATGGTAATTTATAGTACACCTCAATTTATAGTACCCTGAAGCCATCAACAGACAAAGGACCAATGGTTGCACACAGTCAGTGGTCGCTATAGTAATTATTTTACCATCACCACTATGAAGTCGATCCTATTTGCATGATTGCCTGACAGGTTTGAGTTATTTCGTGGTATCTCTGCTGTGTGCAACCCTGTTGTTTGTAGTCATCGAGTCAGACTGTTTGTTTTTTGCTTGTGGGTACCAGTAGTAGACATCGTCATTGATCACTTGGTTTATACATGGATGTTTTATTCATTCACTTGGGTTCAGCCACAACTTGACTTGCATACTGCCAAAGGAATTAAAAAGCAAACAAAATTTGTCACAGCTCGAATACTGCCAATTGCTTCAGCCACAACTTGACTTGCATGTTCATACATTTCCTGTAGCAATCATTAGTTGTAGGAGCCAAGTTTCTTTTCCAGTACTTATATACTGAGGTGTTTCTACCGAATTTGCTATTTTTTTGTTCTGATGAGAACATCATTGCACTTGTTTTTATTCTGATTGCCTAGTTTTGGATTTCTGGCCAATGATGATAAATATTCACCGATGCACCAAATTATCCTTTGATTTTGTTGTTTTTGGCCACCTGATGCTCCTCCTTGCTGAGATATGGCGTGGTGATGATGGATGGTGGTGATGGATGGTGGTGATGGATGGTGGTGATGGATGTGCCCACCTTCGTGTGGATGACGATGATAATATGAGGGGTGGGATCTATTATATGAGGGGTGGGATTTTATGTGCAGGTACCCCACGTGAGTCCAATTTTGCTGGAATGTTGATTAATTTCCGTTCCGGCAAATTTGGGTACTCCATTTGTGATATTTTTAGCAAAGGTCATGCCGAAATTTTCCGTGAATTTTGGCATGATCTTTGCTAAAAATATCACAACTTAGAGTGCCCGAGAAATTTGGACTCATATGGGGTACATCGTCTAAATTGTAGGATTTGTTGAACTTATTTCGGGTTTCTCTCCTTCCTTAGATATGGCTCACAACGACGAGGCGGGTGGTTCTGGTCTCGGACACGGCGGAGACAACGACGATGCGTGGCTTTCCATGCTAAGCGCGGGAGGCGGACCCGTAGATCCGCACCCGGATCTAGAGATGGAGGGCGACGATGCAGACGACGAGATGGACGAAACCGTTCGCCAGGAGCTAGAGCCACACAACGATACATCGGGCGCAGAAGGTGATCAAACCGGTAGTGGCACCGGGGATACCGCCTCCGGTAGCGAGGCGGCGGCTAGGCGCAAAGAGAGGCGACACAACATGCTCGCCACCATGCGGGAAGAGTTCACGGAAGTGGACCCCAGCGGTGCTCCCATCGAGCCGGAGAGTTATGCCAAGGGCTATGGAAACCAGATAGGCTGCATAGCTCGAGACTTCGGCAACGTTAACATGGAGCACATCAAAGCTAAAGAAAACACGGCTCATGCCGCCCTGCTGATTGAGAAGCTGCACACAAGGTATAAATTCCCGGATCCTTACGACAACCAGGACCTGAAGAAGAATCTGGTCAACTCCTTAGCACTGAACAAGTTCGCCAAAGCGTTTACGACTTGGAGATCCAGTTTGCGGCAGATGCTTGCGAAGGGTAAGGATTTTGATGAGATCCATAAGATGTGGCCCTCCATTTCCGAGGAAGACTTGGCCCAATTCAAGATCGACGAACTCAAACCGGAAAGGATTGCGCTGACTAAATGGGGGAAAGAACAGCGAAAAAGAACATTGGCCCTCACAATCTCGGAAGCCGGGGTTACCTTGGGAAGCAGAAAGTATGGGCCAAGGAGGATTCGAAGAGAGAAGGGCCGAACCCGTTTGACAAGATCACCGACCCGCATGTGAGAAATTTTGTCAGGGCCCATTACAGGGAAGATCCCAAAAAGCCCGGCGATCTTGTGTTGAACGAGAAGGTCAAGCTGCTCGAGGATAAGTATATCGAGGAACAAGAAAAAGAACGCCTATCTCAATCTGACGGGGGTCCTCGGCGACGACGAACAAGGACCCGTATGACACCCCTTTCATTAGGGCGCTTAACGCGATGAAGGGAGTGCCCCTTGACAAGAAGCCGAATCGTAGCCATGTGCATGGCCTCGGAAAGGGTCATCGGCATGCGCAATACTACCCCGACACCAGGGAAAAGCGCAAGGAGCGGAACAAGGGCCCGGAGAAGACGGTCGACGAGCTTGTGAACGAGAGGCTCAATGAGCTCCTCCCTACCATCTGTTCGACCGTCGCTCAGTCCTTAGCGCCGTGGATGCTAGGTGGAGGACAAGGGCCGCTCCCGCAGATAAACGTAGCCCAAATTGTGCAGCCAGCGCCGCAGAACGCGGCCCCCGTCGTGGCGCCGCAGAACCCGGCCCCCGTCGTGGCGCCGCAGAACGCGGCCCCCGTCGTGGCGTCTGCTGCGCGGAACGAGCCGACCCCCAACCCTCAGCCGGAAGGTCGCAAAGATCCGTCGCCGCCCCGCCACATCTCATCAACGCCGCCGCCGACACTTAGCGGTCCATCCCCCTTGTCCGAGCTCAATGCCCTCACGGTAATTCAACGTGCACTGCTTAATTATATATTATGACTTGATTCGTGACGGCATCAGTCTCTAACAACGATCGCGCGACGTTTCGCAGGCCGACGAGACGGGATGCACATTGCTCCTTAATGTGAACGGCGAGTTAAAGGACGTCGCCAAAGGAAAAATCATCACACCTCTGAACCGCGTATCCCACGGCGTTCGTATGCCCGAGGACGTGTTCAGAGTGACATTAAGTCGGGTGCTCCCTGGTTGCGGTGCTCTCGATCCTCCGAACCAACCACCCGCAGCCGACAGCGAGTTGAACCTGGAGCAATGCTTGGTTTGGCCATTGACCTGGCCGAAATCACTAATTCGTTTGGAAAGTACTCCTGCCAACACTCCAACACCGGTCCAGGGGTCGGGGCCCGAGCCAACACAAGGATTTCTCACCTGCAAAGTCCGTGCAGCACGACGACGACGAAGATGAGAACCCGAATGACTACCTCGTCGACGATCCTTACGAGGGGGCGCCGGCCTGGATGATCTTGATCAACTTCTCTTGCCAGCGGAGGAGGCGGATAAATATCGATGCACAAAGCGTCTTTTCTCTTCTCAAGAGCCGGCAGTCCCCGAGCAAGAAGTCATCAGCCAGGATGCCCTCAAAGAGGCGGTAGCTGATGTATTTCATAAGACTCAGCCTAACATCAAGTATGCACGGAAAAGAACTAAGAAGGCTCCTGCCGTTGCATCGATGAGCCAACCGGTGGAGGGGACCAAGTCTAAGCCGCAGACATGACGTGTATTGGATAGGATACCCATAACCGACTGGCATCAGATCATGAGTTGGGGAAACCGATGCTTCCGCCGAGGTTGGTCGCCTTGCTGACAGGTGATATGCGTAGCGTCCATGACGGTGTACTATATATGGAGGAGGTGCTTCTCAAAGAGAAAAAATCCAACGCTGCCGGTTTTGGTCGCAAAGGTGCCATCTACGGCGGGATTTGTCACTGAAGGCAACGCAAACAAGATCATCATTAGATTTGACGACATTTTCCGGATGTTCCACATGAAAGCACTCCACTCGTCAATCGTCCGTCTGTTTACGCTCAGCTTGGCGCATCAGCTATCCGTAGAGAATGTCAGAAACATCGGGCTAGCAGACCCCTACTACATGCACGACATGTACTTGAACAACCCCAAGGGTAGGGCAAAAGCGACAAAGTACCTCGAACAGTGTTGCTCACTAACCATATGCACAAGAGGATCACCCTCGTGCCCTACTTTCCTGAGTAAGTTATATTTCCCATCTTTACATAAGTTCGCGCATATACAATTTTTGAGGATTATATATATGGACTCTCCTGTTTTGCGCAGAAACAAATACGGCACCCTCATCATGCTCTACCCGAGAGACGCGCACGCAGTATATCTCGACTCCGGGAGTACGATGAAGGAGAAGAACTACACCCTCATCAAGTCTGTTCTCAATGATGCTATGGATGGCTACATCAGGGGGGAAGGATTCTGCGACAGGAAGAAACAAATTAAAGGAAAATATGTGTTCAGACACAGAACAGAGTTTCCCTGCCCCAAGCAGGCGCCAGGCGGCCAAATGGAGGCATGGTACCTCATCCAACACATGACGGAGATCGTGAAGGACCAACATAGTCTGCAATACATGTCTGCTGTGGACAAATGGTCTCGCAGCATCGTGGAATGGTCTGATGCTGAGTACAGACAAAACTTTGGTCGCATCCAGCGCAAGATCTGCACAATCATCTATAAGGATGTAGTAACTTCAGGATCTACCTTCCACTGGAACGGTACCCCACCATCTAACAATGAGTTGCGATAATATGTGCTAGAGCAGACTGACGAGAGACCATTCAACTCGTTAGAAGGTGCTCTTCCGTTCCCGCCGGAGAAGAAACAGAAGATCACAACATCGAGGAAGAAATGATCGACGGTATGTATTCGATTCGTTACGAATTGCTCCTAATAAGAACTTGTGATTTCCTTTGCCGGTCTAATGCTTTTATCTTGGTCTACAGAGGATGAAGAAGTGGACGGCGCGCTAGCCCTAGCGAAAGATCGCAAGCGGAGGCGGAAGCTAAAGCGGAGGCGGACCGTATATCTAGCTAGTCTTCTTTGCGATTGATCTCTATATCGCGCGTACGTTGCATAGATATGTAGTAGTCATACCTTTGTAATCGTTGAACTAATTAGATGGCTATATTTTGGGTTCGAAATCTTCCGACATATTATTGAGATCAATGTGTTGTATTCGTACTTATGAGAATTGGATATGGATGCATATGTATAGATGTGTTAATATCGTTATCGATGTGTTAAATTCGTTATGGATGGATGCATATGTATCTATGATTTATCGATGTGCTATCAGTGATTTATATGTGTGAAAGTTTATAAATTATAGAATTTGAATGTATTTGGACCTGGGAATATATACAGAATCAGAATATATAAACTGTTATACAAAAAAAAAGAAAAAATACAAACCTGTGAAACTTACCACTGGCGAACACAGTACCTACCGCTGGCGAACAGTACCACTGGCGAACAGGGTGACTACCGCTGGCGAACCAATACCGCTGGCGAACAGAGGAGCTACCGCTGGCGAACATAGCGCTGGCGAACAAGGCCTTGTTCGCCAGCGGTAACCTGCACTACCGCTGGCGAACTCTTGTTCGCCAGCGGTAACCTGCTACCACTGGCGTTGTACCGCTGGCGAACAAGAGTTCGCCAGCGGTAGCTGATATTTGTTCGTCACTGGTAGCCCTTTCCCTACTAGTGACTAACACGAACAAACTTCACGTTAAGCCCTGTGCCCATGTTGGGGTAAAGTGGCAGTACGGTAAAGGTTGTCCGGCGAAGACTAGGTTATGTGTCATTTTTTTAAAACACCATTTTCCCAAAAATGACCACTTCCATATTCCTCCGGTGAATAAGGCTCAGCCTTTTCTCCGGGTTTTCCATAAAAGTCTTTGTTTTGAAAAATCATATTTTTGGGTGTCCACTTAGGGACTAATACGTTTGATGGTAATAAATACCATATGGTGGCTATGGGCTTGGTAACACCAAGTATCAACTACTGGCGTAGTAATAGTATATATATAATAGTAGTAGTATTCACTCAAAAAATAGTTTTTGGTAATCAAAAATTTTGTAAAAAATTCAGAAGTAAAACATGCATGATAGATGATGATAAGTGTATTATAATAGCAAGCATCATGATGGCTTGCCTTAAATTTCTTTGTGTCCCTGGCCTTGAGGTAGCTTGATCTTGACACACAGCTCTACGACTCCTTCTTCTTTTTCTTCGCCTTTCTAACACCGTAAAATAATAAAAGACACACACTCAGAACCAGAAGGACAATCAAGTAATCCAAACAACACATACAGCAAGCAAACTCATACTAATACAATCACTCAAAAGTTATCGTGCGAACTATCTCACAAACTCTCAGGGTGCAAAACTATCGTCAGTAAAACATATGGTTGAAAAACCATATTCCACATCCAATATCATAGGTTGAGTGGGTGTACCACTATCATACCAAGATATTAAGGAAGCTAAAAATATAGCTTGTGGTCAGAAGGGTGAGGCTACTAAGGTTCTCATAAACAATCAATGCAATACCAATCATCAAAGCAACACCCCATGGCAGTGGGTATTAACAACAACACAAGCAATCAATCCAAACAAGTTTACCACTAATCTTAAGCATAGATAACAAGGTACTACTAAACACAATAATATCACTAGTACCCAACTTATGCTAAGGTAAACAATCATACAATTCCAAACAGCAAAGCAAACAAAACACTGATGAATCAGCTAGTTATTTAATAAGCTTATGTCTACACAAAAGCTAAGGAATCACTCAATCATGCAAGTAACCAAACATACTTGTGGCTCAATAAATTGTAAAAAATTAATAAAACACACTTAAAAACATAATAACAACAAGAGACATTACCCCTAGCAAAATAACATAATAACAGAGTCAACTATAAGCATACTAGTATGGAAATTCTACACAAGAATGCCCCTAAGAAATAATTGCATTCTACAACCTATCAACACACAACAACTACAATGTCTATGCTATAATAACAGAAGTTAAAACATCCTAAACATGCTAGGACAATCATGCACTCCTAAAAATAAAAGGACAACAATAAGGGAGCAAACTCAAAATCTAGTGGGACACTAATGCAACACTAGAGGAGCAATCTATACTATAAGAATGCATTTTTCCTAAACCATTAATACATGAATGAAAACACCTACTAATAGTACATATACCTTAAAAATGCTAGTAATCAAATATACTAAAATTAATTCTATGAAAACAACTACTCATACTAGTGAAAACAATATAGTTAAATAACACAATCAATGATGCACATGCTCTCTTATAAACTAATGTGCAAGCTAACAGAGGTGATACCATCACCACATAAGTACCAAAATGGTACTGGACTCCACATAACCATAACAAAAACCTAGGTACTAAACATAGCAAGACTAGCTCACAAAATATATTCCACAAAAATACTAGAAAACAATAAGAGACTATTTCTATTTCTATTTGTTCTCCAATAAAGCACAAACTTCCAACATATTAGTAATGAAAGAAAAAAACTTAATAACAGTGATCAACACATTTAATCATGCTTGGAAACAAGTTTCTAACAAAGAATCATTTATTTACAAACAAACACACAAGATATAAAATAAACAGAAAAGGTGTTGTTTCTAGAAATGCACACCAAAAATAATATAGAGCTCTAAAAATTATGCCAAGCTAGGATTACACAGATCTAATCACACAAAAGCTCATCCAATTGGACCCACATCAAAAAACATTTTAAAACTCTCTCTAAACATCTTAGAAATGGCTACTGGCCTTTTACCAAAATGGATGGCATTTCCAAATGGTATTTCACCTTGATGCAAGGTCAAGTCTCACTGATAGATATATCCAAGGGATACTCAAAACAATTTGGTTTGCAAGATTTGGCCACTTAAAACAAAAGTTATGGCAAAATGGTAAAACAGAGTGCTTTTGCCATTTTTATTAGTTCTCCTAAAATATAGCACAAAACATATTGCTTTAAGTTGTAGGTGGTTAAGAATTAGTAGATCGATCTCTGTGATTTTTGGTTTGGCAAATTTTACTTGTTTACATTTTCATTTCGAGTTAAAGTAAATAGCCAGATACAGATCTGTTGAGAGGGAAAAAAGGTTCAACCTGCACAGGGGTCAACGGGCTCGATTTGGAGGGAGATGGGCCGCGCGGGCGAGGCCGGCCCGCTGGACGAGCGCGCGCGCCGAACAGGTAAGCCGTCGTCCGATTCGAGATCTGCGGCAGAGATTAGAAGGGCTCGAGGTTCAAAGGGAACCACAGGATGCGGATCCGAGGGCCCCGGATCGCCCACGTCGACGCGCGCGAGTGACGATGCGAAAACGCGATGGAGTCCGACCCGGCCGCCGCAAAGGAGACACAGGATCGTCGCCGGGAACTCCGTTCACCTCCTGGAAGCGCCGCGAGCACCAGAAGGCTCCCGGGAGCACCGCAGAGCTCAAGACGTCAACGGTGTTTGACGGGAGGGCCGCCCGGTGAGGATGCGATAGGGAGTCGCGGCCGGTCGCCATGGTCCTAGAGGGACAGGGACCTGCAACGGCCAAACCCAGAAAGGGAGGCATCGTGAGGTTCAGTGGACTCGAGGGATGCCGAGAGAATCAACGGGAGGAGAGGGGATGACCCGATACGGGGGATCGACGAGGAGCTCGGGCGCGGCGACTCCGGCTTGATTCCGGCGATTGGGCGCACAGCGGAGGGGGTTTTGAGGTATTGAGTCGATTAGGTGGTAGATGAGGTGGATTGGCAAGCTATTACGCAAGGAGGAGGCTCTGGATGAACTGCTCGCAGAGCGGGGCGCCTCGGCGTTCATGGCGGTCACCGCGGCATGGGCAAGCAAGCCGGCGAGGATCTCCTCGGGCGAGACCTTTCCAGGAAGGTGTGCGGTGGGGAGTAGGTGCTAAGGCCTGAGGGTCTGGGGCAGAGGAGGTCCAGGGAGGCGAGGGTCTGGGCGCTCTCCCTCAGCTCCCGCAGGTGTTTGATCAAAATAGAGGGTGAAGGAGAGGGTCCAGGGAGGTGGGGAATGGCTCTTTGAGCTCGTGGGGGGTCAGAGATTCTAGAAGGTATGGGCTGGGGACAACTAGGAATGGGGGGGGTATGGGCCTGTCAGCCCATGCCATGCTTGGTGTTCAAGCCATATGGGTGAGGTGGAACGTGTGGGTGGTGCAAACTCGTCCAGAAAGTCAAGGGGGGTGGGGTCCAGGTGACTAGGCAGCCAAGGGATCCAAGGTGGGTGAAAGAGGAGGGAAAAACATCCCCTAAAGATCTCTTTTAAAATTTGAGCAGAAGGTGTTTGTGGTTATTTTTGTCGTGGGATAATCACGGCAGATGTTACCTGGGGTAACTGATCTTGGGGCAAGTCGACACAGGTATTCGGGAGAGGGTTTAGCTCGTGGGAAAACATGGCGAAAAGCAATCTAAGAACCAGAGAGCAACTCGCCGGCTCTCGATATTATTATACTGGATACTCGATAACAGGTATTACAATATGACTTGAATCTCTCTCAGGCGAAGCCTAGGGGTTGGTTTATATAGTACTCATACCCCCTTTGGCTTGCCATACAAAGCGCTCCTTGAGTCCTACTCGAACTCTACATACGTATCCTAGCTTTCCTTATCGTACCCACAATCGGGTTACGATCCTTACAAGCCCTGGGCCTTCCGGAAGCTTCTGCGTCCTTAGCCGGATTTGGTCCATACGCCGTTTGGGCCGGATTACACCTGGGGTTGACATACCGGGTTACTATCCCCTCATCAGTAGTCCCCAGAATAGCTTGGGCTTCCAAGACTTACTCTTCGAAGCGCTGGCTATTCCCTACAGAAATATTAGATGCAAACACATGAGGATTAAGACGCAGCGCGTCTATGAATAGCCGCGACTGGCGCCAAGGAAGCCAGGTGAAAACCCGGCTCTTCTTTTTAGGTTCTTCCTTAATCTCTCAAACTTAATCTCAATTAGGAAACTCCATGACTCCACATCCTTCTTGATAACTACCGCTGATACAGGGAAGGCAATCTTCCCTTCCTTTTTCTCTGGATATATTGGCCTGCGCATAAAATGTGCCTTTCAAATTTCGAAGCCACCAATTACTCCGCATTCCCGGGTCTCGACCGTTAGGCTAAGCCTTTCACCCGGACGGTTATAAATAAAGACCAATGAGCAAATCCAAACTCTTAACGGCTCATTTCCCCATTCCACTTCTTCCCAAGCTCGAGCTCGCAGAGTGCCACCACGGGAGCCCCACGCATCTCGCCGGAGCCCATCCGACTTCGTTGCGCTCCGCCACCGCACGAACCGCTCCAGCTCCCGAATCCGCCGTCAAGCCTCCGATTCGCCGGCCAACGGTCACGAAAGGGCACGAATCTTGGCTATCTGTCTCCGCAAGGCCTTACTCCAATCCTCTTCGGTAAGTTCCTTACATCTCCAGCTTATTCTCGCAGTTTCTTAGTTCTTCCTCAGATTGGATCTGAATCGAGCGGTCCGCGATTTCTCGGGCTGCGCCAGATTAACTCACCGGTTTCCACTATAACCACTCCCATAGATGGATTTATAGCTTGTATTGCTCCCCTAACTCCAGTAATCATAATTTGGTCACAAATTTAGAAATAAGATCCCCAGTTTAGGCTCGGGCCATCTAGAGCTTCCGCCTTTGTTCTCCCTCCTCAGAAAATCTTACTTCTCCGGCTCATTCGCAGATAGTATGCGTATAAGTATTCCCCTAGCTTCTCCAAACATTTGCTTTTGCGGAAAGCTCTTTGGGTTTTGTAGAGTCACTTGACACCCGGACAAACCATACTTGACCGGCGAGGCAATAGCCGGATTATGTTTAAATTGCCGATAGCTGCTTACCTGCTAACTTCCAAGTTTTTGTTTCTTACGTCCTTTTCTTCAATGTTTACCAGGTCAATCCCATGGCGCCCAAGAGGCAGGGGAAACAGCCGGCTAAGGCTAAATCCACAAACGCCATTTCAGCCAACTGGGGGAAGTCCTCCGTCACCAAGACCAAACTGGAGGAATTGGTAGAGCTTGGAATCCTACCTCCACAGGAATCCATCCGCTGGAGAGCACCTGGCAACGAAACCCGGCCTTCTCCAGCCACGGATGAGGTAATATGCTTCGTTGAACACGTGACCCGGGGCTTCAGGCCTCCGGGTCACCCTTCTTCCGTGACGTCTTAGACCACTACAAACTCCCGTATCTTTGATATAGGCCCGAACTCCATTTTAAACATCTCCCATTTTATCGTTCTTTCCGAGTCTTACTTGTGCACTCCGCCAAGTCTGGCTCTTTTTGTCGAACTTTTCCAGTGCAAGCCGTGTCGCGAAAGCGGCGACGGCGCACTTCTTACTTGCGGCGGGTTTCTATCCAACGCCGCAAGAACTCCCTCATGCCCCCATTTCTCTCAATTCTCACGTAAAGCACTGGCAGCTTTCTTACTTCTACTGCCAAGATACCTCTCCACCCGGCGAAAAGAAGTTGCCGGGTTACTCGGAGGGTCAACTTGACATCTCCGAGTCTTTCAACGCCTTCGCCTGTGACTCGGACAGGGAGGCGATTTTGCCTTCGTTAGCTAGGATCTCCATCTTGTCCGCCCGAGGCCTCGTCGGGCTAAACTGGTGAAGGCCTGGGTTAGCTTCCGCATTCAGCCGAACTCCATTCGTGAGAAGCTGATGTGTGAATACTCGGGTCAAACCACGGACCCCATCCGATACTCCCCTAACACCCTTGCTCCTAGCGATATGAACAAGATGATCAAAGGTTTTTTAACGGAGAAGCTCGAGGTGATCCGGGCATAGCCGGATTAGAACCTTTCACCCTCGAGAATCCAGCCCCGCAGTGAGTCTTTCTATCTTTCGATTTTGACTTCCAGCAGCTTACTTTTATTTGCTTCTCTTGGCTCGATATTAATCACTATCCTGGCGTCTTCTCCTCAGGCCGATGATGACTTTTGGAAGGTCGACACCTCTCCTAGTTCCGAAGATATGGAGGAGGAAGATGATGCCGCCAAATCGGATGAAGGTGCATATTCAATCCCTTACGCGTATTAAATCCCACCTTTTCTTCTTCCTTATGCCATAACTCGGATACTTTTCAGAACGAGAAGGCCAAACGAAGAAGAAGAAGACAGCAGGGACAAGTCCGCCAGCGAGGAGGAAGAGCCGGAACCGACCCCCAAAGCCGGAACAAAGAGGAAATCTCAAAGGATAGCCCTCCAGGTTTTTATTTCATCTCCCTACTCCTTGTTTTTTTTTGTTCCCATAACCTTACTCCGGGGCTAACCCCGTTTTCTCCCCTTTGATCATAACTGAAGGAGCCACCCACGACTAGGCGCCGCATAACCCGGAACCATCCGGTAGCGAGACCCTTAACCCGGTCGCTTCGCCCCCGGTTCAACACCCTGGTATTCATCGTAAGCACAATTTCTTTCCGGGTTAACCTTTGCAACGTAACCCCAAACCTTTCCTGCCTTTTTTCAGTCTCTTCCGGGTCTAGCGGCAGCTCCCCCTCGGACTTCCCGGTGAACACCGGGTAAACTTCTTTCCTTGTCATTATGCCAAACTTTTTACCACTTTTTTCACAACCAAAGACTAACTGCATCCTTGCACCTTCTGCAGAGCCACAGTTGTCATTAGCGACGATGAGGGCACGGAAACTGAGGTCCGAGTCGAGAATAGGCGGCTAACGACGCTGGTGACGAGCAAGCGTCGCCGCCGGAGCTGGCTAAGCATGACGCCGGGTATCCATTGCTTCGCACGCAGGCGAGGAAGGAACGGGAGCAGCTTCGAGCGCGGGAGGGGGACCAAACTCCGATATTCGGATAACCCGGGTGCCACCTCCTGTTACAAGAAATGCTCCTTTTTCCACTTTTCAGGTACCCGAGCCATCTAACTCGGATAACGCTGACTTTAACCAGCTGATGAGCGCTCTTCTCTCCATGAAAGCTTCAGAAGGGACTGTTTTAGAACGTATAGCTGCAGCACATCAGGTAACTTTCACTTGATACTCCTTATTATACAACTAGTCCCCAAGTTCCGAGTATAATTTTTGCAATTATTCTCGGTACTTCGCATAATATTTTTTCGGTAATCATTTTCTCGAAGGAAATGCTCTCGTGATATCCGGCTTACAGCTTTGCCCGGTCTTTGCAGGCAGAGATTACTCAGTCAGATGAAGCGTTACTTAAGGCTGAGCAGCTCTTACAGGCTGAAGTAGAGCGTAGGGAGACCCTTGAAGCGGAGGTAAAGACTCTGAAAAAAGATGTCTCCACTTACAAGAAGAAGTACAACGCTGCCCAATCGTCGCTGAATAACTTGTCGGCTCAGATCACGGACACTTACCGCATCTTACTGAGTAAGTTTTTATTTGCCGTTAACTTGCGTATTTCTACCATGCCGTTGTAATAATCAAGATTACTGATATGCCTTTGTGTTGTTCGATTTTAGGTGCCAACCTTGCTACTCCGGAGGAGAATGCCATTACTCAGGCTAAGACTTTGAAGACTGTGCTTCGGACATTTTTTGCCGGCACTAAACTTTTACTTGATGCTATCAAGTGGCCTTCTGAGGTATACCCGGGAGAAGATAATCTTATGCAGGCCTTCTCAACGGTGCCTGGGTGGATTGAGATAATGAAGCGCTCAGCTTGCCGGATTGGAATGACCCGGGCCCTTACACTGGCGAAGGCTTATTTTCCTAAGCTTGACCCGGCCAAGGTAACATCCGGGTTTCCAGAATTCAAAGCTGACGGGTCCAAGTTTGAGCCCAAGGACTTCAAAGATATTCAACGTGCTGTACGCTCCTCAGCCACTACCTTGGCCGACAAAATGGAACTGGACAAGATCATGAGTTCTTATGACGCTGAGGGCAAAGTTATTTTGGTGGATGCACCTCCTCCTTTTGATATGGTGGAAAGATGGTCGACTGACCTGGCCAGGAGGAAAGAAGAGGCCGCAAAGAGAGAAGCAGAGCTAGGCGCAAAGCCGTCCACCTCTACACCGGCCGTGCCTCCGCCTGTCCGTCCAGATGTGAAGAGCCCGAGCAAGACTACTGACAAGGCCAAGGAGCAAGTCCAAGATCTAGACCCGGAAGATCGCTCTCAGGATGCCGAGTAGGATGCTACTAGTGCTTTTCGTTTTCTTAAGACTGATATGATTTTTGTGGTGCTCCTGTGCGCCACTGATGCTGATACTACGCCTGTACGCTTGTTAATTCATGATAACTCTTTGCCTTCCCTGGCTTTTGATAATCTCGATACTTGTGTTACGTATAAGCTTATTCTCGATACTTTGAACTCTTGCTTTCAATTTCCCTTTGAGACTCGGTTAACCGAGTATCGTAGGTTTTGATAGATGGACTTTTCTTTAAGTCCCCAATACTCGGCAACTAAGGTTTACAGACCTTGGTAGTTAAATAGTTTGTTTCTGTTTCGAAGTCCCCAGTCCCCATGACCCAAAGTACGAGCTATGGGGGCGTGGGCTTTCTCAGATGACATACTGCTGTTTACCAAGCTGAAGACCAATAGCTGTTCTCATAAATACTGAAGTCATGCTTAATATTTGTTGAGTTTCCGGCTATGTTAGCCTTTACTCTGCATGGACTTGTGGTTTAGATGACCCTTTGATTACCTTGTACTGTAAGCCGGCTTTCGCGTGGATACCATGTCGTTGCATCTATACGAAAAACAAAATCAAGCACGCTCCATTGGGCTGCATAATTTGATTGTGATCGTACGCGAACAGATCATGCCACTTTAGTGCGAGTCACATCGAGCTTAAGTAAGAATAACCAAGAAATTTGGCTCCTTTGTCCAGTTATAGGATTGCAGCTGTACCCGTTTTTTCGAGTAATCAGCCCCCATAACTCATAGGCATCATGGCCGGGTCTCCGGGTCTTGTGATTACTTATTGAAGCAGATCACCCCGGAGACCTATATTCATGTAATGTATTTCGATGATACTGATGTATTGATAGTAACAATGTTACTTACTTGTAACTGAAGCAAAGACCATGATAAGACTCGAAACCATCTTCTTTTATTGATAAAAATTTCTTTTTTTGATTCAGCAGGCCGCCTCATTAAAACCTTCCAGTCCCCTTAGGTACCCTGGATAGGAAAAGAGTGCGTATGAAACCTGCCGCCCATTACACTGCTTTAGTTATTCTCGAGAGTCGGCCTCGCGTTGATACGGCCGATGCACATTCTCCACTTGCTATGCCCTTTCGTAATGAGTACCGGATTTGCTAGCCAGTCCGGGTATATCTTCCTTGGAACGTGATCAGCTGCGGACGGTGGTACGCCTTCTTCTTTCCTGCTGAGAGTTTTGAAAGTATTGCTCCTGATGAAGCCTACCATCTTAGGGTTTTGTTCTGCCCTAACTTTTGCTTTGTCCCCTCAGGGGTTGGCTTTTTTGACGTTGTCCTCTCTTCTAGGTCTACCTGAGAACGGTAATGTTTGAGCTCTTCCTTCCTGCAGGCTTGCTCGGCCATTGCCGCGTCTCCCTCATCGCACTCAGCTGCTATATCCCGGTTTCCGTGTATTGTAATGGTCTTCTTGGGACCCGGGATTTTCAGTTGTAGGTACACATAACACGGTCTTGCCATGAACTTGGCATAAGCCGGCCTTCCAAACAATGCATGATAAGGACTGCGCAACTTTACTACCTCAAAGGTAAGCCACTCGACTCGATAATTATCCTTTGACTCTCCAAAAGCTACTTCCAGTGCCACCTTTCCTTCAGGGCATGCTGAGTGACCCGGCACTATCCCGTGAAAAACTGTTGTACTCTTTTGTAGCTGCGATTCCTTTAAGCCCATTCGCAGAAAAGTTTCCCAGTACAGGATATTGATACTACTTCCTCCATCCATCAAGACTTTTTTCAGCTCGTAGCCGTTGACCTGTGGTGCCACTACCAAAGCTAAAACTCCGGGTGATCAACTCTATCCGGGTGATCCTTCCTGCTCCATGTTACCTCTTGTTCTGACCACCTCAAATACCTTGGAACAGCGGAAGAGACCGAATTAACTGCTTGTTTCAGTATCTTCTTATCCTTGTTAGAGCCTCCTGTAGTGTGCACATGATATTGACCCAGTTGTTTGGGGTTAGCTTGAAAGCCTCCTGCTCCATTTTGATTGTTACCTTGATTTCCAGCTGGCGGATTGCGGCTGGGGGCGGCCCGTTACCCAGGTTTCCACCTAGACCCGGACCTCCTCCCCGGCCCGCACCTCGCATAGCTCTGTTCACTTCTTCGTTCTTCCACCTTTGTAAGTCGGCACATTGCTCTAGTGAATGATTGGCCGGCTTGCCATTCCTACTATGCTTCGGGCACGCCATCCTAAATATGTCCCAACTGTTGCTTGGTCTTGGAGGTCCTTGGTAGTGTCCCCCATTGTGATTTCCAGTATTGAAATTCCCTTCGGATCTAGGTCTTGAAGACCCGGCCTCCGTATTGGCCACAAACTCGGAATTCCCCTCAAACGGGCGCTTGTTCTGGTTACTTCCATTATTGTTTAGCGCCGATCCATTGCCGGTTTTCCACTGTTACTTGCGCTTGCTTTTGCCTTCTTGTCATCAACTTCCTCCTCTGTGGTGTCCGTTGCAGCGTGTTTGTTGCACGCATCCATTAACTCTCCCATTGTAACCTCCGCTGCATTCCTACTAGATTTCATGCGAGTTAGCTTTTGCACTAAAGGAACATACTTACATGTTTTTGCCATAGCTTGTAGCGCGTCCTTAGGCTGGATATCCGTAGACGAGTGGAGTATCTCCATAAACCCGGCGTACCCAGCTGCGTGCCGATTCTCCTTTCTTCTGAACGCATCTTTCTAAATCATCAATAGTAAATAACTTCTGCATGTCCCATGAAGTGCTTGATGAATGCGGTCTTTAGCTCCTCCCACGATTTGATCGATTTTTCCGGTAGGTTGGTGAACCATAATTTTGCTGCTCCCTCTGACATCATTAAGTACATGAATTTGGCTTGGAGATTCTCGGATGCGTTGCGAATTGACATTGCCATCTCATAGCTGCTCAGCCACGTTTCTGGATCCATTGTTGGCTCATAATTTACTACTTTCCCGGCTCTTTGAACTTCTCCGGGTAAGGTTCTGCTCTGATATCGTCCGAAAGGCACTTTGGTCCCGCAAGGGCGGTTGGGGCCGGTCTTGCCCGGGAAACGCGTGACCCGGCTAGGGGTACCGCGGGGTGCGGCACCACCGGTAACTCGTGCGCTGCAGACCGGCCCCGGCTCTTCTGGCCCTGGAGCTGTCCACTACTGCCTGTGCTGCTGATACTGCCGGTACTGTCTGGACGCGCGGTGGGGGTAGCATCTGCTGCTGCTCTTCCCTTCGTCGTGCCGCGCTTGTTTGGACGTTGCCCTGTTGTTGACTCACGTATGGCGTCCCATGCATCCTACTTCTGTGATCTGGATAATTGACTTGCTGTGCTACCGCGGTGTGCAGCAGATCTATCGCTCGCCGGGTTTCTTCTGCGTGCGGCGAGTCTCTTACAGGAATCTGGTTTAATGCGAGTGTTGCTGCATACACGTTGTCCATGGGGTTGTTGTAGTGACCTGCTGGGGTACGGAATCGCGATGGTGGAGGCGGCATGGTGTTGCCGGCTGTCGCCCCCGCCCGAGGCAAGGGTAATCCGGCTGGCGCGTTTACCAGCTGCACCCCCGTTGCTGGTTGCGGTATGGTCCCTTGGTTCGCCGGTGGGATTGGCTGATCTTGAGGCGTGAACACCAGGGCAGTCGGGTTGATAACCCCTCCTGTTGCCGGTAGCATAGTTCGGTGCCTTTGGTGAATCCTCGTCGTCTCCTCCCGAAGCCGGGTCTCTAGGTCATCCAGTTCCCGCTGCCGCGCTGCCATCCCCTGCTTTTCTGCTTCTACCTGCCTTCTTTGCTGCTCCAATGCACGACGAGCCACGTCCAGATCTCTTACACGCTCTGCTGCGTTTTCTGGGGTGATAACTGTAGCTAGGACTGTGGGATCCAAGATCAAATTATTATCAAACAGAGCTGGGTGACGAGGGTTCGAGGGGCCGCCCCCGGTGTCCGGTTTGCTTGGAACCCAAACATATTTGCGTGTCGCTCCTCCTCCGCTGGGCGACTGGTGACTGATGCCGATTCTCCATCGACCTGGGCCAAGATCGGGCCAGCCGTACCTTGTTGCTGAGCCAGCACCTGCGCCGCCCCGACTGGCGCCGCGGCTGCGTTTCCTTGAGTGGTATTGATTGCGGGGGCCGCATAAACTGCAACCCGGCGCATAATGCTTGGCGTAGATTCGTACCGTTCTTCCTCTTCGCTATTTTCCTTCTCGTATCGGTCCTCCGATAAATCCCGTATAGACTCGGTACCTTCCTCCCTCTCTGTCGGACCCGTTGTTCCGATCGATTCTTCTTTTTCCGATTGAACACGCGTGTCCTCCCCTGACACAGAATCAGATTCAAGATTATCACGGCTCGAATTGGAAGCACATACCATACCGATGAAGACGTTGATGCGGCCGACTGTCACGACGGATCCGGTTTCGAGGTGATCCGACTCTGGCCCCAGCCAGAATCGTCTACCATCTTTCTCCTTGGTTGTTGACGTAGATTTCTCCGACGACGAGGTTCCTCATGTTCTTCCGAGCTTCTCCCGTGATGTAAACACCTTTGGACGCAGGCCCCACGGTGGGCGCCAACTGTCGTGGGATAATCACGGCAGATGTTACCTGGGGTAACTGATCTTGGGGCAAGTCGACACAGGTATTCGGGAGAGGGTTTAGCTCGTGGGAAAACATGGCGAAAAGCAATCTAAGAACCAGAGAGCAACTCGCCGGCTCTCGATATTATTATACTGGATACTCGATAACAGGTATTACAATATGACTTGAATCTCTCTCAGGCGAAGCCTAGGGGTTGGTTTATATAGTACTCATACCCCCTTTGGCTTGCCATACAAAGCGCTCCTTGAGTCCTACTCGAACTCTACATACGTATCCTAGCTTTCCTTATCGTAACCCACAATCCGGGTTACGATCCTTACAAGCCCTGGGCCTTCCGGAAGCTTCTGCGTCCTTAGCCGGATTTGGTCCATACGCCGTTTGGGCCGGATTACACCTGGGGTTGACATACCGGGTTACTATCCCCTCATCAATTTTCTCCAAAATCTTGAACACAACATATGCAAGAAAATATGTCTAGGAGGTAGGGAATGAAAATTGGAGTAAGGTAGTGGTGGTCTCCCACTTTTCTTTAATTGTTTTCTTTGAAAACTTTCAATTTTCCAAAAACTGCTGTTTCAGTTTTTGAATGTTTTCTCCAAAATTTTGAATAGAAGTTATTCTTTAAAACATGTTTAATGGATAGAGTATCAAAAATTGAGTCTAGGGGTGGTGGTCCCCAAATTTTCTGAAAATATTTGTTTCACAAAATTTTGAAAATTCAAAAAGTGTTGAAACTATTTTTGGATGTTTTCTTCAAAAATTTGAAAATGAGAAGCAAATTTTTTTGGATAACTAGGTCACACATGACTCTAGGAATGTTGGGGAGCTTCCCCAAAAAATTTAGAAATACTTTTATTAACAAAAACATTAAAAAAAACCTTTTCTGGCCTTTTGGAAAAAAACATTTAATAAATAGGAAAAAGTTTATAAATCAAGTATTTTTGAGTTGGGGTTGGAGGGTATATAATATAGGTCACAAAGGTGATTTTTATTTAACAACTACTTTGGAAAATATTTGAGATGCCAAGTGTAAAAGGATGATAACATGAGTTTATGTAATGGGCCAAAACCCTGAGAGAGGAATAATCACATGATCATGGGAATCAAAATGGATCACATGAATATGATGTATAAGTCATGAAGATGACAAGGGAAGGTTGATTGAGCTCAAAATATATAGGAGTGATTTTTAGGAAGGCTAACAAAAGGCATCATGATAACAAGGACATGATCCTATTTGTTGGGATGACCTCAAGAGAGCTTTGGAAGAAAACGTGAATGGGTTTATATTCAATCCAAACATTAGGATAGGACTCATAGATAGGTATCATTATATCTATGATGGTACATTGGGCAAAGATCAAGATCTCTCCATTATGGCAGGAGGCCAAACTAGAGAAGTTAAAGAGAACATAAGATGAGATAGAAATAGGGTATACATGCTACTGATGTTAGGGCTTTGTTATTTTGTAGATCTCATTCAATTAAAATAACTCACAACCATCCACAACAGTTATAACACTTTGAGGCAAATAAAAATATAAGGTCACCTCAAGCAAGAGAGTTCTGCAATTTAAATTCATGGGAGTTTTCCTCAAGTGTTAAGAAAGTCAGTGATCAAGCCAAACCATTTCAGGAGGATTTTATAAAAGAGGTTCAGCTCCATTCTTGTTATTTAGGTAACCATTTCATTTTGGTTTTGTTCAAACACAAACACTCAAGGTCAAACAAGGTAGAGAGAGGTGAAACAAGCTTAATAGTTAAGCATTTCAAAAAGTTTTTGTTGGCCCTAATTTTTGACTCTCCAACAACTGCATTTTGTTTTTATTCAAAAATTGGGGTGTGACAGATCATCAAGTTAATCTAGTTGGTTTTGGCAAACTTAGCTTGGGTCAGTAGAAATAATAATTTGAGTTGCTTGTATGAGAAAGAGGAATTTTCCTATTAGCTCATAAACTTAAGATCGTTTGTGCTTTCAATGAAGATTGTATGATTGGTTTCATCATATTTATATTTCTTTGTTTCCTTCAACTCTTATGCTTGCTACCCAGCCTTGCTAGCCAAAAACCCTATACCGAGAGGGAATGCTTCTCGTGCATCCAAACCTTAAACCCAAAACCTTGCCTTTCGTGTCCACCATACCTACCTACATGTGATATTTCACCGCCACTCCAAGTAAATTGCTCATGTGCTACCTTTAAAACTTTCAAATTACTCCTGTTTTGTGTTCCCGTTTTAGCTCATGAGGACGCAAATAGAGAATCTTTATCTCACTTGTTGATTGGACTCACACACCTGGACTAGTGGCTTCATCCGCTTATCCAAATGCTAGAAGATCTGGCAGCGGGGTTCGCAGCCCCAAATAATAATACGAATTCACTTCATTCTTTTTGCCCCTGATTTATCAGTCAAAGCATAATTGTGTAAACAAAAGAGAAAGAAGGATGACCTTCTATTCCAGTTGTGTCCTTCTATGGGAGCCGCTCTTGTGAGTCTAGTTGGCTTGTGACATACTGTATTTTCTGTTTGCCATTCGTTGGCATAAATATACACCTCTCAAAATTTAGACACTCCTACATGGTTTGTGATTGTTGGCAGGCACCCGAGGATTTGGTTAGCCATGTTTTGTGTAATATGGATGGGAGGAGTGTCATGCATTTTATACCTCTGTTTATTAAAATAAAATCTCTAGCGCATGAGTGGTCAATGCTTCCCTCTACGAGGGGCCTATCTTTTATATTTATGCTGAGTCAGTCAACCTATTTCCTTCTGTCTCCAGCAAGCATTTGAGTTTTTGTGATCACATCATCTATATGTTGATTTATTCAATCATGTTTTCCATCCTTCTTTGTTTAGCACATGCTTTATTATCTGAATGAATATTACTTTGAAAGCTATAAATCACTGAAAAAGAGTTGTTACAATTAAACATGTTAAGCCCTACACTATAAACCTTGTTATAAATACTTCACCTAAGATAAGTATAATTTCATTAAATGTTCTCTGTAATGATTGGTGCATAGGTAAATGTGATGCTTCTTGTCCGTATTTTATTTATCGACTCTTCACTCCATAAACCTGTGGTCCTATTTTCTGAGTTCAGTTTCGCTTGGGCACAAGCGAGGTCTAAGCTTGGGGGGAGTTGATACGTCCATTTTGCATCACTATTTTATATCATAATTTTCTATTATTCATCGATATATTTCATGTTATGATGCATCTATTATGTTATTTTATCTTATTTTGCATGTTTTATATTTTTTGGAGAATAAACACCGGGACCAGAAATCTGATGGAAAAAGCACCGTCGAGATACCATATTTTAGAAGATCAGAAGAAGAAGGGGGACATCCGGGGGTTCCTAAAAGTCCCGAGGAGGAACACAACCAGAAGGAGAGCCAGAGGGGGCCACCAGGGGCCCACACTTAGGGGTGGCGCCCCCTGACCGCGCCACCTACGGGTGTGGCCACCCTGGCCCACCTCCGGGGGTCATCTTTGGCCCCGAGGGAACCCTAAGCCTCATTCCATCCTTGAAGAATTATTACGTCGCAGCTGCGGGGCGGAAAACACCCGAGGGAGAAAAGCTCTCTGGTAGGGAGAAATCTGCCAGGGAAATTCCTCTCCGAAGAAGGGAAATCACCGCCATCGTCATTTTTGGGGGATGATAACCCGGTAGGCCATGCCTGGGCGAAAACCCGTCCAGAAGGAAATCACACAAGACCCGGCCCAAGATGGAGGAGTTTCTAGAAGGCCCAAAGGGAAGCATGGATCTTGTAATCCGTGCCTTGGGGGCCACGATTAGGAAATCTAGGGTTACGTGTGTATTCCGGGTAGGATTCCGGGTGTGTTTTGTATAGGAAGCCAGAGAGCCGGGTAATATATAAACCGACTCCTGGGGTAGAGAGACAGAGAGTTTTTCTAGATATTCAAGTGTTCTAGTAATACGGGAGTTGATAGTTGTAACCCCAGATCGGAGTCTCGGCGACATTGCAGCCCGACCTACCAGATCACCAGATAACATGATTTCCCCTGAGCTAAACCCTCTCCCAAACACCAGAGTCGAAATGCCCCAAACTAAGTTACCCCTGGTAACGTCTGCCGTGATTATCCCGCGATAGTTGGCTCCCACCGTGGGGCCTACGTCCAAAGGTGTTTACATCACGGGAGAAGCTCGGGAAAGCATGAAGAACCTCGTAATCGGGGAGATCATCACCAACCCGAAGGAGAGAAGATCGTGGATGACTTTGGCTGGGGGCCAGAGTCGGATCATCTGGAGGCCGGATCTGTCGTCACAATTGGCCGAGTCAATGTCTTGATCGGTATGGTACGTGCATCTGGTTTTGTTTCTGACCAGAATGAATGTGATTCTGTTTCAGAGGACGATACCTGTGTTCAATCGGACGGAGAAGAATCGGTCGGGACAGTAGAGCCGGAGAAGGATCCCACCACGAAGAGGGAACAACCGGAGGAGCCGGTATGGACCCCGCGTGGCCGGGTTATGGGAGAAGATGATACCGAGTCTATCTTGCAGTTGCTTGAAGATCGGTACGAGGAAGATAGTTGCGAAGAGGAAGAATACGAATCGTCACCAGGCATCGCGCGCCGAGTCGCGGTCTACAAAGCCCCTGCAATCAATCTTAACCAGGGCGATGTGTCGGTGGCCACGGCTGGAGCGGCGCGAGCGCTGGCCCAACAACAAACATCGGCTAATGGAAACCCGGTCATAGGCCGGGTCGATGGAGAGCCGGCCTCAGTCACTAGCGGAACAAGGGAAAGTGAGTGGAATAGGAATATGTTTGGGTTCATGGCAAACAGAGCAACGGGAGCAGGAACTTCACGTCCACAAAATCCGGCTCTGTTCAGCAACAATTTGATCTTGGATCCCACCATATTGGCAACAGTGATAACCCTAGAAAACGCAGCGGCGCGTGCCCGAGACCTAGATGTAGCCCGCCGGGCATTGGAGCAACATAGAAGGGAAGTAGAAGCTGAGAGGCAATGGATGGCTGAGCGCCAGCATGAGTTGGAAGAATTGGAGGATCGAATTCAGGCTCAAACAACAAGGATATACAATCAGAGGCATCATACGAGGTTACCGGCGGCAGGTGGAAATCTACAGTCGGCCACGCTGTTTATTACGCCCCAAGATCAGCCAATCCCGGCTGTGAATCAGGGAACCGGGTTTCAAGGAGCGATGCTCGGGGGACAGCCGGCGAACGCACCAGCCGGGTTACCCGCTGGGACCCTTGGGGGCAATACAGCGCCACCACCGTCACGATTTCACACCCCTCCGAGTCACTTCAATAACCCCATGGATAACGTGCACGCCGCAACCCTAACGCTCGACCGTATTCCACTGGGAGAGTCACCTCGAGAAATCGAAACTCGGCAGGCCATAGAGATGCTACGCACTGCAGTGGCTCAGCAGACAAATTACTCGGACCATAGAAGTGGTTTGCATGGGACGCCATATGTCAGCCGGCAACCCGGAAACATGAGGAATATTCATTCAAGCTCGGCACGACGGAGGGCAGAGCAGCAGCAAATGCCGCCTCCTCCTCGTAGGCCAGCGGCTCCTGCAGTTTCGGAAGCACAGGCAATAGTCGACAGTTCCCGCGCAAGGCGCATGGCCGGGTCAGCAGTGCAAGGAGCAGTAGGTGGCGCACCCCCGGCTGCACCAGCCGAGTCTCATGTATCACGCGCAAGGCCGGTATTGACAAACCTGGCCGGTCCTAAATGTCTGTCGGACGCCATCAGAGCAGAACCATACCCGAATAAATTCAAGGAACCGGTTAAAGTTGTAAACTATGAGCCAACCATGGATCCCGAGACCTGGCTGAGCATTTATGATATGGCAATGTCTATTCGCAATGCATCAGAAAAACTCCAAGCCAAGTTCATGTATCTTATGATGTCTGAAGGAGCAGCAAAATTATGATTCAACAATTTGCCGGAGAAGTCCATCAATTCATGGAGTGAGTTGAAGACGGCATTCGTCAAACATTTTCATGGAACATGCCGGAAACTATATACAATAGATGACTTGGATCGATGCATCCAAAGAAAAGGAGAATCGGCTCGCAGCTGGGTGCGCCGAGTAATGGAGATACTCCGCTCATCCACTGATATTCAGCCAAAGGACGTGATACAAGCTATGTCAAAAACATGCAGATACACACCCTTGGTGCAAAAGTTGATGCGCACGAAATCCAGTAGGCATGTTTCAGAAATCACCATGGGGGAATTGATGGATGCGTGCAACAAACACGCTGCCACTGATATGACTGAAGAGGATGTAGAGGAAAAGAAAGGAAAGACAAACACGAGCAGTAATGGGAAACCCGGCAACAACACTACGCCGGGTAATAATGGAGGCGGTAATGGAAGTAATCAGCATAAACGTCCGTACGAGGAAAACTCCGAGTTAGTCGCCAATACCGAGGCCGGGTTCCCAAGGCCCAGGGTAGATGGAAACTTCAATGGAGGAAATTTCAATTGAGGCAATTATCAAGGACCACCACGGACGGCTAACCACATTGATGGAGGGATAATAACCCGGTAGGCCAACTCCAAGGTGTAATTCGGCCCTAAGGACGCTGCACAAGATCAGGCTAAGGATAAAAGAACCTCTAGAAGGCCCAAGTTTGCAGGCCTCGTAACCCGGATTGTGGGTTACGGTAAGGAAAGTTAGGGTTTAATATGCAGTGACCGGGTAGGATTCAAGGTGCGCCTTGGAGGGCAAGTCAAGGGGTTCGGGTGCTTTATAAACCCGCCCCTAGGTCTAGTTAGAGAGATCCAAGAGTTCTAGCAATATCGCTTGATATCGAGCATCTAGTGTAACACGAGAGTTGAGTTAATATATTGAGATCGGAGACTCGGCGACTTGATTGCCGGCTACCAGATCGAGTTCCATCATGTTTTCCTCTGAGCTAAACCCTCTCCCAAACGCCTGTGTCGTCTTGCCCCAAGATCAGTTACCCCCGGTAACGTCTGCCGTGATTATCCCACGACAGTTGGAGCCCACCGTGGGGCCTGCGTCCAAAGGTGTTTACATCACGGGAGAAGCTCGGAAGAGCATGGAGAATCCAGTCATCGGCGAGATCTACATCGACCGCAAAGGAGAGAAGATGGTGGACGATTCCGGCTGGGGACCAGAGTTGGATCACCTCGAATCCGGATCTATCATGACAATCGGCCAGATCAGCGTCTTCATCGGTATGGTACGTACTTCCGGTTCGATCCCTGACGACTTTGGGTTTGATTCTGTGTCAGGGAAGACCAGCTATACCCAATAAGATGGAGAAGAATCAGTTGGGACAACAAACCCGACAGAAGAGCCCACCACGAAGTGGGAACAGCCGGAGGAGCCGGCATGGACCCCGCGTGGCCGGGTCGAGAAGAAGATACCGAGTCTATCCTGCATCTACTGGAGAACCGGTACGAGGAGCACAGCAGCGAAGAGGAAAAGTATGGATCCGCGCCAAGCATTGTGCGCCGGGTTGCGGTTTACACGGCTCCCGCGACCAATCTCAACCAAGAGAGCGTAACCGCGGCCGCAGCCGGGGGAGCACAAGCATTGACCCGGCAGCACGGGCCGGGTAACGGAAACACGGTTTTGGCCCAGGTTGACGGAGAGTCGGCATCGGTTACCAGTCAAGCCCAGAAAACGAGTTACACGCGAACACGTTTGGATTCCTAGCAAACCGGACACCAGGAGCGGGTCCTTCCAATCCACAACATCCGGCCCTATTCGACAACAATCTGATCCTAGATCCGACAGTTCTTGCCACGGTTATCACTCCAGAGAACGCATCGGAACGTGGTAGGGATTTGGACGTAGCCCTTCGTGCATTGGAGCTGCAGAGAAGGCAAGTAGAAGCAGAAAGACAAGGGATGGCCACACGACAACGCGAGCTGGATGCACTGGAAACCCGGCTCCGAGAGGAAACGACTAGAATACATCAAAGGTACCAAACCAGATTGCCAGCATTGGGAGGAGTCATAAACCCGGCCGCGCTATTTATCACGCCTCAGGATCAGCCGATCCCAGCGGCAAATCAAGGAACCGCCCCTCAGCCGACAACCGCAGGAGTACAACCGGTAGACACGCAGGCCGGGTTACCCGTACCACAGACTGGAGTTACTACCGGGAATACTGTACCACCACTACTACCACCACCACCATCACGTTTTCACACACCAGCGGGTCATTACAACAATCCCATGGACAACGTGTACGCGGCGACGCTTGCACTAAATCAAATCCCCGTGAGAGAGTCACCCCACGCAGAGGAGACCCGGCGGGCGATAGATATGCTGCGCACCGCGGTGGCACAACAGGTTAATTACCCGGATCACAGAAGTGGAATGCATGGGACACCATATGTCAGCCAACAGCAAGGTAACGCCGGCAATATCCAGACAAGTTCGGCACGGCGGAGGGAAGAGCAGCAGCAAATGCCGCCTCCTCCACACATTCAGGCAGTACCAGCAGCATCAGCAGCACAGGCCAACGTGGACAGTTCCAGAGCCAGGAGAGCCATGGCCGGGTCTGCGGTACATGGGATGCCAGCAGTACCGCGTCCAGCTGTACCCCCTGCAGGATCACACGTTTCCCGAGTAAGACCAGCTTCGACCATTCTTGGAGGACCTAAGTGTCTTTCATACATCAGGGCTGAGCCTTACCCGGAAAAGTTCAAAGAACCGGGTAAAGTAGTGAATTACGAGCCGACTATGGATCCGGAAACATGGTTGAGCAGTTATGATGGCCATGTCGATTCGCAATGCGTCCGAGAATCTTCAAGCCAAATTCATGTATCTAATGATGTCAGAGGAGCAGCAAAGTTATGGTTCACCAATCTACCGGAAGGATCTATCAAGTCATGGGAAGAATTGAAAACTGCGTTTATCAAGCACTTTCACGGGACGTGCAGAAAGTATTCACTATTGATGACCTAGAGCGATGTGTTCAGAAGAAGGGAGAATCGGCGCGCAGCTGGGTGCGCCGGGTTATGGAAATACTTCATTCATCTACAGATATTCAGCCCAAGGATGCGCTGCAAGCTATGGCAAAGACCTGCAAGTACACACCTTTAGTACAAAAATTAACTCGCATGAAATCTAGTCGGAATGCTTCGGAGGTTACAATGGGAGAACTGATGGATGCATGCAACAAACATGCCGCAACGGACACTACGGAAGAGGAAACTGACGATAAAAAAGCAAAAGCAAACACAAGTAATAACGGAAGAACCGGCAATGGATCAGCGCCGGGTAACAACAGCCAGAACAAGCGCCCGTTTGAAGGAGGCTCCGAGTTTGTCGCCAACACTGAAGCCGGATCTTCAAGACCCAGGGCAGAAGGAAATTTCAATACTGGAAATCACAATGGAGGAAACTATCAAGGGCCACCAAGGCCGAGTAATAATTGGGACATATTCCGAATGGCATGCCCGAAGCACAGCAGGAACGGTAGGCCAGCTAACCAGTCCTTGAGCAGTGCGCCGACCTACAAAGATGGAAGAATGAGGAAGTGAACAGAGCCATGCGAGGTGCAGGTCGGGGAGGAGGACCAGGTCCAGGTGGAAACCCGGGCAACGGCCCACCCCCAGCCGGTAACCCGGCAGCTGGAAATCAAGGTAATAACCAAGGGGGAGCAGGAGGTTTCCAGGCCAACCCCAAGCAATTGGGTCAGTATCACGTGCATACTACAGGAAGTTCCAACAAGGACAAGAAGATACTGAAACAGGCGGTAAACTTGGTGTCCTCGGCTGTCCCGAGATACCTGAGATGGTCAGAACAGGACGTAACATGGAGCAGAAAGGATCACCCGGAAAGAATAGAACACCCGGGAGTCTTAGCATTAGTAGTCGCACCGCAGGTCAATGGGTATGAGCTGAAAAAGTCTTGATGGACGGTGGAAGTAGCATCAATATACTGTATTGGGAAACCTTCCTACGCATGGGTCTCAAGGAGTCTCAGCTACAAAAAAGTTCAACAATTTTTCATGGGATAGTGCCGGGTCATTCAGTGTGCCCCGAGGGAAAAATCGCATTGGAGGTAGCTTTTGGGGAATCAAAGGATAATTATCGATTTGAGTGGCTCACTTTTGAGGTGGTTAAATTGCGCAGTCCTTATCACGCGCTATTCGGAAGGCCGGCTTATGCTAAATTCATGGCTAGGCCGTGTTACGTGTATCTACAGCTAAAAATCCCGGGTCCTAAACAGACCATCACCATACATGGAAGCCGGGACATAGCGGCTGAGTGCGAGGAAGGAGATGCAGCAATGGCTGAACAAGCTTGTAGAAAAGAGGAACTCAAATATTACCGGGCTCAAACAGACTCGAATGACAGAACAGCCCTGAAAAAGCCGAGTACTGAAGGCGAAAGGGCAAAACTCAAGGTAGCACGAGATACCAAGATGGTGGCTTTCGTAAAGGGTGATTCCCTCAAACAATCCACCACAGGAGAAGAAATCGCGCAGCCGTTCACAACCAGCCGCGTCATGGAAACGACTTATCCGGATTGGCTGGCAAACCCGGTACTCATAGTAAAAAAGATCAACAAGTGGAGAATGTGTATCGATTATGACAGTTCCGGACAGATTCCCAAGGAGAACTAAACAATGTAACGGGCAGCAGGTTTCAGACGCACTCTTTTCCTATCCAGGGTACCTAAGGGGACTGGAAGGTTTTTAATGAGGCGGCCTGCTGACCCAAAACTTTCTCGTATCAATAAAGAGATGGTTATCAAGTCTTATTTTATGATCTTTACTTCGGTTACAGGTAAGCATTATTTATTGCTATCAGTACATCAGTATCATCAAGTATGTTGCATATATATAGGTCTTGAGGGCTGATTGCTTGAATAGCACAGTTACAAACTCAAAGACCCGGCATTGATGCCTATGAGTTATAAGGGCCGATTACTCGCAAACGAGTACGGCTGCAATCTTATAACCGGACAAAGGAGCCAAATTTTCTTGACTTTTCTTACTTAAGCTCGATGTGACTCGCACTAAAGTGGCATGATTTGCTCGCTTACGATTACAATCAGCCATGAAGCCCAATGGGACTTGCCTGACCCTGTTTTCGTATAGATGTAACAACATGATATCCACGCGAAAGCCGGCTTATAGTACAAGACTGTCAAAAGGGTCATCTAAACCACAAGTTATGCAGAGTATAAGGCTAATAGCTGGAAACTCAACGTTTATCAAGCATAACTTCAATACTCACGTGAAACGGCTCTAGGGCTTGGGATTAGTAAAAACAATTTGTTCTCTGGAAAAGACCGCACATCCCAGACTCGGATTTCGGGCCTTGGGGACCGGGGATTTTGAAACAGAAACAAGTTGTTACTAAGCCCAACAAACCCTAACATCCGAGTCTTGGGGACTTGGGGACTTAGAGAAAAGTCCGCCTGTCAGAACCCAAGATGCTCGGAAACCGAGACTCACAAAAGGAACCATAAGGAAAGCCGGATATCGAGAATAAACTTAAAAACCAGATAAATATCAACTTCATCCAGAGGCCAGAAGAGGCACGAGGTATATCAAGGAATTAAAGTATGTTACAAATCCTTGTACTAGTATCAAAGGTGCATAGATGCACCGACAAAAGAATATTTGTTTCGAACAAGAGCAGCAAAACGACCAAGGTATCGTGATAGCATTTGTTTACTCGGCTTCTTGAGTAGGATCCACACCCTTGCCCTTGCCCTCCGGGTCTTGGTCCTGGGCTTGCTCCGCAGCTCTCCCGGCATCATCACCCGGGTTCTTCGCATCAGGACGGACAGGCGGGAGGACAGCCGGTGTAGAAGTGGTTGGCTCCGATCCTAACTCGGCCTCCCTCTTCGTGGTTTCTTCCCTCTTCCTGGCCGAATCAGCAGCCCATTTTTCCAAAATGTCAAAGGGTGGGGGTGCTTCCTCCTTCACGATTTTGCCTTCAGCATCGTACGAACTCATTAGCGTACCCAGATCCATACTATCGGCCAAACCGGTTGCCGAGTGACGCACTGAGGATTGTACAGCCTTGAAGTCCTTGGGCCCAAACTTGGAGCCGTCTGCTTTGAATTCTGGAAACCCGGATATCACTTTTGCCGGCTCAAGCTTAGGAAAATATGCCTTTGCCAGCGCAAAGGCCCGGGTCATACCAATCCGGCACGCCGAGCGTTTCCAGAACTCGATCCATGCAGGCACAGTGGAGCAAGCTTGGATAAGATTTTCTTCACCCGGATATACCTCAGTCGGCCACTTCACGGCATCTAGTATATACTTGGTGCCGGCAAAGAAAGTCCGGAGCACAGTCTTTAAGGTTTTAGCCTTTGCAACGGCATCTTCTTCTGGGGTTGCAAGGTTAGCACCTGCAGTTGAAACAAAGAAAGGGCATATCATTAATCCCGAGTATCATGTAACAAAATAGAGGCGTGAAGGCAGTCAACAGCAAGAAACTTACTAAGCAAGATACGATAAGTATCGGTAACTTGCTCCGACAACTTTTTCAGTGCGCTTCGAGAAGTGGTACACCTTTTCTTATATTTGGAAACATTTTTCTTCAAAGTTTCCACTTCATCTTCAAGGGCCTCCCTCCGCTTTACCTCGGCAAGCAGCAGTTGTTCGGTCTTGAGCAAAAGTTCATCAGACCGGGTGGCCTGTGCCTATGAGAAATCAAAGTATGAGAATTAGTCGGATATCATGGCAAGCCGATTATCGCGCAGAATACCGAGCACAATTTCAACAAATTATACTCGGCACTTGGGGACTAGATGGATAAGAAGAGATATTAGGTAACATTAGCTCATGCATGCCACTCTAGCACATCTTTCTCCAAGGCCTTCATAGCATGGAGAGTGCTCATCATCTGGTAAAAAGTTTTATCGCCCAAATTGGAAGACCCGGGACCTTGGGGACTTGGAGGAGGGACTCTCCTCTTGGTGCGAGAGGGTGTCCGGGTCGTTCGAGTATCGGAGTCTGGTGCCCTCTCTCCCGCGCCCAAGTCTGCAGCGTCTTCCTCCTCGAGTACGTGAGAGGCTATGGGATACTCGGCCTCCCGGTTGGCGGGGTTTATTGGTGGCACTTGTTCTTCTCCGCCAGCTGCGGCGTGCATATCATCAGTCCGGTTCTCCGTATCCGGGTCATCGGTCTCCATATCTTCTTGATCGCTAACAGTGACCGCGGCTCTATGGACAATGTAAGCAGGCAGTTAGCGTATAGCTGGAAAAAAGTGATGAAACAGTGATAAAGCATCAGGAAGGGAACTTTACCCGGGATTCACCACGAAGTCCGAGGGGAGCTCACTGCTGGACCCGGATGAAGCTGAAAAACATCAAGTAAGACACGGAATTATCTTGTAAGGAGATGGTTTGGAAAGACTTTGATATTCAAGAAAGGATTAGGTAAATACCGGCGCGTTGAGCCGGAGACGATGAAATGCCCGGGTTAAGAGCACCATCACCTGGAAAGTTCCGAGTCATCCGGCGCTTGGTCGCGAGCGGTTCCTTCAGATATGGCCAGAAGGACAGCTCCCGGGTTAGTTCGTGCATGGTATCAAGTGAGTATGGTTTAGAGGCAAGGAAAAGGCATGGAACCTTGAAGACGACCCCTTGGGGTTTTCTCTTTGTTCCGACCTTGACTGTTGGCTCAGCGTCGTCCTCGTCACTCGCTGACTCCACCTTGCCTTCAGTTTCTTCTTCTTCGTCGTCCTTCTCTTCTTGTTCTGAAAGTTATCAGGATTTACAATCGGAAAATGAAGAACGAACAACAGTGATTTAAAAAAAAAGCTAAGTGAGACTCGGAATGTACCTTCATCCGAGTTAACGGCGTCTTCTTTCTCCTCTGGAGTTTCAGAGCTAGGAGGAGTTTCAATCTTCCAAAAGGGATCATCGGCCTGAAATGAAGATATAAGAATAAGGGTTATTGGCCATATCGAGTGGAAGGTGTGAAGATAAAGATATGAAAGCCGAGTCTTTACTTTGGGGGCCGGGTTCTCACGTGTGAAGGGTTCTAACCCGGCTATATTCCAGATTACTTCCAACTTCTCTGTCAAGAAGCTCTTGATAGTCTTGTTGGTGTCTCCGGCCGCAAAGCTATGGGTGGAGTATCGGAGCGAGTCCGTGGTGTGCCCCGAATATTCGCACATTAACTTAGTGCGGATGGAATTGGGTTGGATCCGGAAATCGACCCAAGTTTTCACCAGGTTAAGCCCAATGAGACCTTGGGCCGAAAGAATAGAGATTTTGGCTAATAAAGGCCGGATTGCCTCCCTGTCCGAGTCAGGGGCAAAGGCGTTGAAGGTCTCGGAGATATCGAGAAGGCCCTCCGAGTAACCCGGCAGTTTCTTTTGGCCGGGTGGGGAGGTGTCTTGGCAATAGAAATATGAGAGTTTCCAGTGTTTGACGTGGGAGTTGAGAGTGAGAGGTGGCATTAGAGAATTCTTGCGGCGCTGGATAGAGACCCCGCCGCAAGCAAGAAGTGCCCCGTCACCGCTTTCGCGGCACGGTTTGCACTGAAAAAGTTCGATAAAAAGAGCCAAACTTGGCGGTGTGCACAAGTATGACTCGGAAAGAACAATGAAGTGGGAAATATTTAACACAGAGTTAGGCCCTATGTCAAATATCCGGAGGCCGTAATGGCTCAGAACATCTCGAAAGAAAGGGTGACCCGGAGGACGGAACCCCCGGGTCACGTGTTCTACAAAGCATATTACCTCATCATTGGTGGGCGTGGGCCGGGTCTCGTCACCCGACACCCTCCAATGGATATCCTTTTGAGAGGGGAGGACTCCTAATTCGGCCAGTTCTTCTAACTTGGCCTTTGTAACCGTGGACCGCGCCCAGTTGGCGGATATGGAGTTGGTGGTCTTGGCCTTGGCCGGTTGTTTCCCCTGCCTCTTGGGAGCCATGAGATTAACCTGCAAAAGCACGAGATAGAAGAGTGCAAGAAATAAGACTCGGAAATCATGAGTCATCCGAATGTTTGCGAGGAATATCAAGAAGACATGGAAGTAAAAGAGTTATCCGGGTATCATTCTATGGAGAAAGGTTACGAGTTATCCGGGTATCAAACATCGTTACGAAAACTATGAGGTGCTTATGTGCTGAGAGGTGTTTGGGGAAGATGGATGGTTACCCATGTATCTACTGCAAACAAAGGGGCCGGAAAAAGAGAATTTTCCGGGTGTCAGTGGCAAGCGCGGAAATTTTGGGCGGCCCGAGCCTAGATTGGAGATTCCATTTCTAGATTTGTGGTGAAATTAGTGATTATGGGCAGTAGGGGAGCAAAGTGAAATCTATATTCAATTCATTGGATGAGTTAGAATGAATTTGGGCGACCTAATTCGGCGTGACCAGAAAAATGGCCGGCGGGTTGACTTAGATCTAATCTGAGGTAAATCGAGAAATTGCAAGCACAAGTTAATGGATATAAGAGACTTACTGGAGGAGATTGAAGTGAAGCCCGACGGAGGCAGATAGTGCAAGCTTGGTGTCCCTTTGTGATTCCCGGCGGGCAGGTCGGGGGTGCGGCGACGGATCTTGGCGGCGGCACGGGGCGAACCGTGGCGGAGCGCAGCCGGCGGCCGATTTGCTCTGGTGATGCGCGTGAGGTCTCCGTGGCGATGCTCTGTGAGCTTGGGCGCGGAGGCGAGGAGGAAAAAGAAAGGGGGAAAATGAGTCGTTGGGGTTGGATTTGCTCCTAAGTGACTATTTATAAGGGTGTGGGCGGCTAAACCTAGCTCAACGGTTGGCAGCCGGAAATTTCGGGTTAAACGACTATTTGCCTGGATTCTGTGGGGTGTGCTTTGAGTGCTAAACGAGATATCCGGACGGAAACAGGAATGAGATCTTCTCCGCAATGTTAGGGTCAATTATCGAGTAAAGTTAGCCGGATCTTTAACATTCTTATCAGGGCATTGACCCGGAAAGACAAGTAAAGACTTGGAGAAAGCCGGGTTACTATATGGCCACCGTGGAGTTAGGCCTAGCTATTTATCAAAGCTAATTAACCCGGCCTCCATTGAACTTGTAAGTTTGATAATTTTGCAGGGAATAGCGTGCACTTCAAAGAGGATCCTATGAAGCCCAAGCTATCCTGGGGACTACTGATGGAGGGATAATAACCCGGTAGGCCAACTCCAAGGTGTAATTCGGCCCTAAGGACGCTGCACAAGATCCGGCTAAGGATAAAAGAACCTCTATAAGGCCCAAGTTTGCAGGCCTCGTAACCCGGATTGTGGGTTACGGTAAGGAAAGTTAGGGTTTAATATGCAGTGACCGGGGTAGGATTCAAGGTGCGCCTTGGAGGGCAAGTCAAGGGGTTCGGGTGCTTTATAAACCCGCCCCTAGGTCTAGTTAGAGAGATCCAAGAGTTCTAGCAATATCGCTTGATATCGAGCATCTAGTGTAACACGAGAGTTGAGTTAATATATTGAGATCGGAGACTCGGCGACTTGATTGCCGGCTACCAGATCGAGTTCCATCATGTTTTCCTCTGAGCTAAACCCTCTCCCAAACGACTGTGTCGTCTTGCCCCAAGATCAGTTAACCCCGGTAACGTCTGCCGTGATTATCCCACGACACACTTAGAAGCCTTAAGGATGCCTTGTCCGCGTCATAGTAGGAATGACAAGCCGGCTAATCACTCGTTGGAGCAATGCGTGGACTTACAGAGATGGAAAACAAGGAGATACAGAAGGCCCTGCGAGGTGCAGGTCGGGGAGGAGGGCCGGGTCTGGGTGGAAACCCGGGCAACGGACCACCCCCCGCCGGCAACGCATGAGGCGGCAATCCGGGTAATAACCAAGGAGGTGCAGGCAGTTTTCAGGCTAACCCTAAGCAGCTAGTGCAATACCACGTCCACACCACCGGAACTTCCAACAAAGAAAGAAAGATACTCAAAAGGGCCGTAAACTCGGTTTCTTCAGGGGTTCCGAGGTATTTGAGATGGTCAGATCAGGAAATAACATGGAGTAGAACAGATCACCCGGAATCGATAGAACATCCGGGTGTTTTGGCCTTGGTGGTAGCCCCACAGGTCAATGGGTATGAGTTGAAAAAGGTCCTGATGGATGGCGGGAGTAGCATCAATATCTTATACTGGGAGACCTTTTTGCGCATGGGGCTCAAGGAGTATCAGCTGCAGAAAAGCTCCACAGTTTTTCATGGAATTGTGCCTGGGCACTCGGCTTGCCCAGAGGGAAAAATAACACTAGAGGTTGCTTTTGGCGAATCGAAGGATAACTACATAGTAGAGTGGCTCACGTTTGAGGTGGTGAAATTGCGCAGTCCCTATCATGCACTGTTCGGAAGGCCGGCTTATGCTAAATTCATGGCGAGACCGTGTTACGTTTACTTACAGCTGAAAATCCCGGGTCCCAAGCAGACCATCACCATATATGGGAATAGGGCCGTGGCGGCCGAGTGTGATGAAGGAGACACCGCAATGGTAGAACAAGCTTGCAGGAAGGAAGAACTCAGGTATTACCGGTCTCAGGTAGACCCGGAAGATCGAACAGCTTTGAAGAAACCAAACTTGGAAGACGAGAGAGCTGAGTTTAAAGCAGCCCAAGATACAAAGATGGTGGCCTTCGTCGAGGGCGATTCTTCCAAACAGTTTGCTATAGGCTCTAACTTGGGTAATAAGGAGGAAGAGGCACTCATAAAGTTTATTCGCGAGAATCAGGACGTGTTTGCCTGGACGCTGAGTGACATGCCAGGTATCCCGACTGAGCTCGCCGAACACAGCTTACATGTTGATCCCAAGTCTCGACCAGTGAAGCAAGGCCTAAGAAAAATGAACGAGGAAAGAAGAAAGGCTATAGGGGCAGAAATAACTCGGCTCCTAGCAGCCGGCTTTATCATGGAGGTTTTTTACCCGGACTGGCTGGCAAACCCGGTTTTAGTGCTGAAAAGGAATAATGAGTGGAGAATGTGCACAGATTATACAAGTCTCAACAAGCATTGCCCAAAGGATCCATTTGCCCTCCCAAGGATAGATCAGATCATAGATGCAGCTGTAGGATGTGACTTATTATGTTTCTTGGATGCTTATTCCGGGTATCACCAAATAAAGATCAAAAAGGAGGATTGGGAGAAAACTTCATTCATAACCCCTTTTGGTGCTTTTTGTTATAAGACCATGACCTTTGGACTGAAAAATTCCGGTGCAACGTATCAGCGGTGTATTCAGAAGTGCTTTGAGGATCAAATTGGATGCAATGTTCATGCCTACGTTGATGATTTGGTGATTAAAACAAGGAAAGCTGAAACTTTCATAGATGACTTAAAGGAGACCTTCAAGAACCTGAGGAGATACCGGATGAAGCTTAACCCGACCAAGTGCGTGTTCGGAGTGCCTGCGGGAAACTTACTCGGCTTCATCGTTTCTTAACGTGGTATTAAAGCTAACCCGGAAAAGATCAAAGCTATCCAGAATCTGAAAAAGCCGGAACAGCTGAAACATGTCCAAAAGCTCACGGGGTGCGTGGCAGCCTTGAGCCTGTTTATATCTCGGCTCGGAGAAAAAGCGATACCCTTATACCGACTCTTGAAGAAAACAGATAAGTTTGTATGGGACCAAGAGGCGGATGAGGCCTTTGAGGCCCTGAAAAAGCAGTTATCGGAGGCACCAATTTTAGCTGCGCCGGGTCCTAAAGATCCCATGCTGTTATATGTTGCAGCCGGGCCCTGGGCAGTCAGCGCAGTGATCGTGGTTGAGCGCAAGGAAGATGGAAAGGATCACCCGGTACAAAGGCCGGTTTACTACATAAGCGAGGTCTTATCAGAGGCAAAGCAGCGGTACCCACATTGGCAAAAGCTAGTTTTTGGGGTATTTATGGCCAGACGGAAATTGAAACCATATTTTCAAGAACACCCCATTACAGTAGTAAGTTCCATACCGATGGCGGATATTATCAGAAATTCAGATGCGACAGGCAGAATAGCCAAGTGGGCCATTGAGATGGGAGGTTATAACATGAAATACGAGCCCCGGTCTGCGATTAAGTCCCAGGCTTTAGTCGATTTTATCAATGACTGGACTCACACAAGCATACCCATAATGATACCAAGTTTCGAGTCTTGGGTGATGCACTTTGATGGTTCCAAGCAATACGAGGGATCAGGAGCTGGGGTGGTACTCACATCACCAAAAGGAGACAAGTTGAGTTATGTGTTGCAAATTCACTTCGATTGCTCCAACAATGTGGCCGAGTATGAGGCCCTATTACATGGACTACGAGTAGCAAAGGAGATGAATATCAGGCGAATAAGGTGTTATGGAGACTCGGATCTTGTGGTACAGCAGGTCTCAGGAACCTGGGACAGAAAGGATGCAACAATGGCAGCATATCGCAGAGAGGTAGACAGGACAACCGGGTCTTTCTCCGGGTATGAAGTGGAGCACGTTGATCGGCGAAAGAATGAGGCAGCGGATGCGCTTGCGAGACTCGGTTCGCGTCGAGAGCCGGTTCCGCCTAATGTTTTCCTGGATGAGTTATGGCGACCCTCTGTCAAAACCGAGTCTGAAGAAGAGCTAGCACATCAAGACCCGGATTTAGAGTTTGTGGCCGCGGTACGCGCTATTCCAGAGTGGACTGAGCCGTTCCTGGCATTCTTATCACGAGGTGAGTTACCATCGCAGGAAGTGCTAGCCCAGCAAATCCTGAGACGGGCCAAGGGTTACTCCATCATTAACGGTGAGCTCTACAAGAGAAGTGCTCCAGGCGTCTTTTTACGTTGTGTAACCCCAGAAGAAGGACGTCAGATATTGAAGGAGATCCATGAAGGCGATTGTGGGCACCATGCCTCCATAAGGTCCCTTGTGGCTAAGGCATATCGACATGGCTTTTTCTGGCTCACGGCGCTAGCAGATGCGGAACGCTTGGTGGCAAGATGTGATGGATGTCAAAGGTACGCTCGTCAAACACATGTGCCAGCCATGGAGCTACGAACAATCCCATTGACTTGGCCTTTTGCGGTTTGGGGTTTGGACATCGTAGGCCCCTTTCACATGTCTCCTTGCAAAAAGACCCATCTTTTGGTGGCTATTGATAAGTTTACCAAGTGGGTCGAAGTTATGCCAGTTACCAATTGTGAAGCAGCTACAGCTGTCAAGTTCTTGAAGAAAATCATCTATCGGTTCGGGTATCCTCATAGCATAATCACCGACAATGGAACCAACATGTCCTTAGGAGAGATGGAGAAATTTTGTGGAAACAATGGTATCTGGCTTGATGTAGCCTCTGTGGCCCACCCGCAAGCCAATGGGCAGGTGGAAAGAGCAAACCAGGAGTTACTTCGAGGATTGAAACCACGACTACGAGTCCCGTGTCTCAGAGCTGCTGGAGCGTGGGTTGAGGAGTTATCCTCCGTGGTTTGGGGAATTAACACCACGCTTAACATATCTACTCAAATGACCCCGTTTTTTATGGTTTATGGTGCAAAAGCAGTTCTTCCGAGTGATATCATCCACGATTCGCCACGAGTGGCGGCCTCCGTGGAAGTTAAAACGAGAAGACCCGGCAAGATGCTGTGGATATGCTAGAGGAGCACAAAGAGCAAGCATTGGAGAGATTCGCCATATACCAGCAGGACTTAAGGCGATACCACAGCCGCTGGGTCAAGACCCGGGTTTTCCAGGAAGGAGACCTAGCGCTACGCCTAGTGCAATCCAAGGAGGGAAAGCACAAGTTATCTCCCCCATGGGAGGGCCCGTTCATCATAAGCCGGAATTTGCACAATGGATCATATTACTTGATAAATGCAAGGGAAGAGTTGGACACCATCAATGACACCAATCATACCACTTCATCTATGCAAGAGCGAGAGAGACCATGGAACGTGGCTCAGCTACGTCCCTACTATACCTAGCTTAGATTTGATTTTCAAGTTATATTGCACGATGTAACAGGCAGCTGGTTTCAGACGCACTCTTTTCCTATCCAGGGTACCTAAGGGGACTGGAGGGTTTTTAATGAGGCGGCATGCTGACCTAACCTTTCTATATGAATAAAGAGATGGTTAAATCATTATGGTTCCTACTTTTCTTGTATTTTTTCTTTTGCATGTTCTTTCTATGTCTAATCATGATTTATATCAGGTAAGTACATTAGAGTTAATCAGTTATAGTTACCGAGTTATGAGAAATATAGTGTTGGGTTTATATCCTCTTTTTCGTTCCTTTCTAAGTTATCTGTAAAACCTAGTATTGCATAGTATACACTTAGGTCTTGGGGGCTGATTGCTTGAATAGCACAGTTGCAAACTCAGACCCGGCCACGATGCCATCAAGGTATGAGGGTTGATTACTTGTAATAAGTACAGTCGCAATCTCATAACCCAGACAATAGAGCCAAACTTTTCTTGGCCTTTCTTGTTTAAGATCGATGTGACTCACAACAAAGTGGCATGATTGCTAGCTTATAAATTCAGTCAGTCATGATGCCCATGGGGACTTGGCTGACCCTGTTTTCATAGAGCTATAAGCAACATTGAGTATCCACGCGAAAGCCGGCTTATAGCAAAGGGGGTCAAAAGGGTCATCTAAACCACAAGTTATGCGGAGTAAAAAGCGAAAATCCGGAAACTCACAGTATATTAAGCATAACTTCAAATAATCTCGTAGTCGGGGATTTAGCCGGACATGGAGTTTTCTTAAGCCACAAATCCCTAGACTCCAAAACCCGAGTCTTGGGGACTTGGGGACTCAAGAAAGCAACAAGTTACCTAGCTAATGAACTCAAATTCTAAAATCCGAGTCTTGGGGACTTGGGGACTTAAGAAGCAAAGTTCACCCAGTCGAAAAATCCTAAGACCCGGAAACCGGGTCTTGGGGACTTGGAAAGAAACTTAGCCTTACCCCAAAACCCAAAAATCGGCAGTTATTGCAACCAAGGTAGAAAATAAAAAATATGTAGACACAAGGTTGAAAAGTGCATACTGAAAGGATGTCCAGGAGGGCCATCAAAGCCATAAAAGTTTAAACGTATTACAAACCAAAGGAGTAGTATCAAAAGTGCACAAGCGCGCTATCAAATGAACAAGTGTAGCAGGCATATTACAAATGCCCATTGGCTGAATAAGTGTTCATGGGTAACAGAAGAGAACATCACTCGGTGTCCATAGCCGAGTCTTGAAGGGTGGTCTTGGCAGTCGGGTCTTCAGCATCCTCCACTACAGCTTTCCCCGCCTCTGTGTCCGGGTCTACCATGGAATCAGTACGAGCGGGAGGAGGGACAACTGGAGTCGTTGATGTTCGCGCAGAGCTGGCCGCGGCTTGCCTCTTGGCAACCTCCTCATGGTACCGAGCTAGCATATCAAAGGGGGCAGGTAAATCAGAGTGTACCGGCTTATCGTCAGCGTCATATGGAGGCGTGAGCTTGTTTACGTCCAGTTTCTCGACAATCAGGCAGGTCGAGTGACGAATCTGAGTATTGATGGCTTTGAGGTCTTTTGCTGAGAACCTCGAACCATCAGTGTTAAACTCAGGAAACCCGTTCACTAGGGTTGCCGGCTCAAGTTTTGGATAATAGGCTTTGGCCAACGCTAATCCACGGATCACCCCAACTCGGCATGTTGAGCGCCTCCAAAGATCGATCCAGGCAGGGATTGTTGAGCACGCCTCAAGCATCTAGGACGCCACCATAAGTCCCGGTCCACTTCACAGCCTCCAGGGTCCACTTGGTCCCCACCGAGAATTGCCGGATAATAGCCTTGAGTGTCTTTAGCTTCTGAAAGTGCATTCTCGATATCTCGCTGTTTTGTGTGTTTGTTAACAACATAAAGAGGCTACTAACCGTATGTGCTATCTTGTCAAAGGAATTGGTCTTAATTCAGCACGTATACGGTGTCAAAGAAATGGTGAAGAAATCGAAGATCAAATGGAATTTTCATGGCCAAAAACAGAGCTTCAAAGGGAAGCCCGGAATATTCCGGGCCAATCCGGGCTCCGGAATACATCCGGAATAATCCGCTCACTATGGGAAAAGGTTCTGTTACTATCCGGATTATTCCGGAAGATTCCGGCAGCCGGAATATTCCGGGGTCATTCCAGCCTCAGCGGGATTTTGTTCTGTTGGCATGTTTGTCCGGAAATATTCCATTCCGGCCACAACGGGATTATGCTCTGTTGGCATTCGGATTGCTCCGGATTATTCCGGGGGTCCAGAATATTCCGGACCATTCCGGGCTGGTCGAAATCTGGCTGAAAAACGGCTAGTTTTGATGGAGGCTATAAATAGATCCTCACTTCTCTCTCCAAGGGTTAGCTCTCCCCAGCATTGAAGACACCATTAATGGAGCTCACCCACTATAAATATCTCCCTCCTCCTCCACCCAACTCGTTGTTTCTTTGAGGATGGAAGGAGGACCACCGGATCTACATCTTCACCAACCGGATTTCCATTTCCCTCTCATTTTCTTGAGAGATCTTTGCTTAGGGTTTCCTCTTGTGGAGAACCTAAGCTTCTTGTTCTAGTGGTGATTCAAGAAGAGTTGGGAGCCCCCAATTAAGTTGTGGGTGTGTGCCCCAAGTGTTTGTAAAGGATTCGATCCCCGCCTCAAAGGGGTTCAATAGTGAGAGGTGAACTAGGCCTTTGTGGCGCAAGTTCATCGGAGAATAGGGTGAGGCCTTTGTGGCGTTGAGTAGGCCTTTGTGGCGAGCGCACACCCCTCCAACGAGACGTACTCCCCTAAAAAGGAGGAACTCGGAAATACATTGTGTCTTCGTGTGCTTCCATCGGTTACCTCGTTCCTCCCTCATTACTTACTTGCACTCGTAGCTTTTATTGTAGTTCTTGTTGTATTAATTGTTGTCCTAGTTGCATTAGTTTCTTGCCTTGTCATATAGGTAAATTCACCATTAGTTGCACAATCTAGAGAATTTACCTTCTTGTCAAGCCTAAACTTTAAGAAAAATTAAAATTGGTCGTAGCACCTATTCACCCCCCCCCCCTCTAGGTGCCCATACTTTACTTTCAATTGGTATCAGCGACTCAGCTCTTCTATCGGGCTTAACCGCCTAAGAGTTTAAGTATGGGAGATGATTTGGTCGACGCTCCGTCCGTTAACAATGTGACCATGGATGATCTCAATGCTTTGAGAAATTCATTGACCTCATCCATAGACACAAAATTTGATGAGTTGCGTCAACTCATGGCACAACTCCTCAAAGGAAAAACCCCGGAGGTTGTCGAATCATCCCTTCCGGAAGAACCGGAGGGTGCCAAGAATGGGGTAGATGGTGATCCACTTAAAACTGCTTCCACCGAACAATCCTCTAAGAAAGGTGCGGGTGGAGAGGAAGGATATCATGCCGTTGAAGGCCGATACTCTCCCGATCCCCCCGTCCCTCATCCTCATATAATCCCTAGAGGAGATCCACCTAAAATTGATGCTTATTCTTTTCGTGAATGGCAATACTACATGGAGACTCACTTGAACTCTTCTTGTATAGATATTTGGAGGATCACTCGTGACGGATACAAGCCATTTTATCCCAAGAATCTCACAAGAAGAGAAGCCGTAGATTGCCAACTCAACTACACCGCCTTGTCCATCCTTCAACAAGCCGTGGGCCCCAACCACATGCCGCATCTTCAACACTTCTCCACCGCCAAAGAAACATGGGATGCACTAGTCATCATGTTTGTTGGGAATGAGAGCATGCAAAGAAATCGATATGATGCCTTGACCAATGAGGCCGAAGGGTTCTTCATGCGTGATGGAGAAGATCATGTTGACATGTATCAAAGACTCAAAACTCTCGCCACCGCCTTCTCTAGTGCGGGTGCCACATATATTGACGATGCCTGGATCAAGAGAAAGTACATGATTGCCGTGATGCCATTTGAGGGCACGGTCTTGAAGAGCATTCAAGGAAGACATGATTTATCCTCAATGACATCAACTCAAGTAATGCAAGAGTTGTGCTCCTACAAAGTGGAAACCAAGAATGCGCTTGACAACCGTGCTAGGGCCATTGGAATGCATCAAGGAGCATCCGTTGCTTTGAAGGCCAAGGCTTTGTCAAGAGAGGTTGAGAATGACAAAGATGGAGATGAGGCATTGCCTCCTTTTTGAAGGAACAAGTCTATGATCACGTTCTAAAGGATCTCATTGCTCTCACCGTGCAAAAGTTTTGGAGAAATCCTCCCAAGGGCAAGAAGTTTGTTGAAGAAAAGACAAAGTCTCGCTATGGAAATGATGGAGCTCAAAAAGTGAGGTCTTGCTTCAATTGTCAAGATAAGCATCACTTCATTGCGGAGTGCCCGTATGAAAATAGAGAGCTCCATAGTGGCAAGCTCATTCGCAAGGACAAGTCCTAGGTTGAGTACAAGAAACCTCACTTCAAGAAGAAGCCGTTCAACAAGAAGTCTCCCACCAAGTTTGTGCTCTTGACTCAAGAGGAGTATGATACCGGGAGTGATGAAGAAGAAGAAACCACAAGTGAAGTGGCCGCTCTAGCTATTGCCACTACTCCATCATCTTCATCCCTCTTCGAATCCCCCAATGATGATCTCCCTCAACGTAATGCCAAGTGCTTCATGGCTAAGGCCACGGAGGTATCTCTTTCCCCCAACTCTAAGACCCCTAGTGAACTAGAACATCTTGCTAGTCTTAGAGAAGAAGAAGAAAGGATCTCCTTGGACCACTTTATGTCTAACATGCAAGGGGAGACCAAGAAGTACGTTGAGTATCTCATGAGGCAATTGGGAGAGGCCCAAGATGCTCTTGAGAAGAAAGGTGAGGTTGAGAGAAGGGATGCGGATGAAATCGCATCTCTCTCTATGACTCTTGAGGAAGAGCATGATGGTAGAGTTTCTCTAGAGGATGAACTTGAATCAATTGAATTAACTCATAATGAACTTGTCTCAAACATCACTAAGGAACGTGATCTTGCTATTGCTAAATATAAAAAGGATAAAAAGGATAAGGTCGAGTTTGGGGTTGGTCATGGTAAACTAACCGAAGAGTTTGAAAAGCTAACCGAGGCTCACAAAGCTTTGGAAAGCCAACACTCATCCCTCAAAGAGTTGCATGAACAACTTCAAACTCAACTTAATCAAATTAACAATGCTAGCACCTCTACTTATTCTTGTGATCATGCAAATATTATTGAGGAAAATGCTAGGTTGAAGAATGAGCTAGCAAGACTCAAGGGTAAAGACCCACAAGTTGTGACATTTGTGACCCCTTCCCCAAAAGTGGTTGCACCTAACTCTAATGCGGTCATTGCTAGACCACAATTGAGTTCACCAAGGCAACAAGTGGGCAAGCAAGGTCTAGGCTATGTAGCCAAGAAGAAGAACAAGAAGAAGAAGAGCAAGAAGAAGACCAACAATGGTGCTTCGAGTGGTGTCGTTATTAGGGATAACACTACTCCTAGCACACCCGCTCAAGCTAACAACATTGCCTCGAGTAGTAGTGTCATGAGGGACAACACTACTCGTAGCACATCCGCGGGAACTAACAATCCACACATTTCTTATATGTTGATTATTATGGTGTTGTGCAAGCTAAATATGTTGGTCCTATTGAGGGTTTCATTGACTATAATATTTGGGTTCCAAAGACCCTTGTTGCTAATATGAAGGGACCCATCTCGGGTCCTAACTCTAGTCAATGATCTCTTGCAGGGTTATGCTTCCGGTGGGACTAAATGGATTCTCGATAGTGGATGCACTAATCATATGACCGGAAGCAAAGAGCTTGTGACGGAGTTGCGACAAAATGACATCCAAGCAACCGTCACTTATGGAGACTCGTCCAAGTCTAAGGTATCCGGGTTCGGCAAGGTTGTGGTGGCTCCCGATATAACTATCGTGAACGTCATGCTTGTCGGATCCCTTGGTTACAATTTACTTTCCGTCCGCTCTCTTGGAAAGATGCATTTTTTCGTCTTTTTCGATGGTGATATTGTGGTCCTTTTGAGGAGCAAGACTCTTGACGTCGCTCACGTGGTACATGTTTAAAATGAGTTGTTCGTGGTGGACTTTTCGAAGTCAACCAACTCTCAAGCAATGTGTCTCTTCGGGAAGGCGGACTTGGGATGGTTGTGGCATCGCCGCCTATCCCATGTCAACATGAGAACTTTGCAAAGTCTTCACAAAGGTGGCCTTATTGTTAGACTAAAAGAAAATGTTTCCTTTGCAAAGGATCGCGTTTGTAGGTCGTGTGTTGAAGGGAAGATGCATGACATCGTGCAAAAGGCCAAGACCATTATCTCATCAAAGAGGATCTTGGAGCTTCTCCATGTTGATCTCTTTGGTGCCGTGCCCGAGGCAAGTCTTGGCGGCAAGAAGTATTGCTTGGTGATTGTCGATGATTATTCAAGATACACTTGGGTTTATTTCTTCAAGTGCAAAAGTGAAACTCAACAAACCATCATCGACTTCTCCAACAAAGTGCAACGTCAACACAATGTGCAAATCATGGCTATTAGGAGTGATAATGGCTCGGAGTTCAAGAACTATACATTGAATGAATTTCTTAGTGAAGAAGGCATTCGTCATCAATACTCCGCCACTTACACTCCTCAACAAAATGGTGTTGCCGAAAGGAAGAATCACACTCTCTTGGATATGGCAAGGACCATGTTGGTGGAGTACTCTTCTCCCCAATTTTTATGGGCCGAGGCCATATCCACCGCATGCCACTCCTCCAACCGCCTCTACATCCGCAAAGGCTTGGACAAGACCCCTTATGAGATCCTAACCGGCAACAAGCCCAACGTCTCCTACTTCCGTGTATTCGGTTGTAAGTTCTTCTATTTGATCAAGGGTTTTAGGTTGTCGAAATTTCAATCCAAAACTATTGAGGGTATCTTTGTTGGTTACGGTGCCGAATCCCACACTTATAGAGTCTATGACAAAGCCTCACGGATTTTCATAGAATCTTGTAGTGTGGTTTTCGAGGAAAATTACGGCTCCCAAGTGGCGCAATTCCATGTTTCTAATATACATGTTGAAATGCCTTAAGAAGCCATAGGAAGGATGGGTGTGGGATTTTACCGCCCCATCGAGGGACACCTTATGGCGACTCGAGAAGGACTATGCTCTACTCAAGTGGAGCCCTCCTCTACAATAGAAGATCAAGCCAAGGAGCCAACTATTACACCTAACCAAGAACATGTTCAAGACCCTCCTCTCATTGATCAAGTGACTCCGCAAGTCGTACCCACTCCTCTCACTAATGCGAGTCAAGATCAAGGCCAAGATCAACCATCTTCTTCATCCTCTCCTCAAGTCGAAGTTAGTGTTGAAGATGTTGTTAATGATGATGATCAAGGCCAAGTTGGTCAAGATGGGGACCCAAATGATCAAGATGATCAAGTGATTCCTCCTCGTAATAATGAGGAGATCGAAGCCCGTCGCATCAAAAGGATAAGAAGAGCTTTGAAGCAAATTGATGCCCAAGACGACAAGGTCTTGGAGGATGTTCAAACTAGAAGATCTACAAGAAGGCAATTGGCTCATTTTTGTGAGCATCAAGCTCATATCTCTATGGTGGAGCCTAAGAAAGTGTATGAAGCTCTTGAGGACTCCAATTGGGTTGAAACTATGCATGATGAGCTCAACAACTTTGAGCGCAACAAAGTTTGGAGATTGGTTGAGAAGCCCAAGGATTGCCACAATGTTATTGGCACTAAGTGGATTTTCAAGAACAAGCAAGATGAGCATGGCATTGTCATTAGGAACAAGGCAAGATTGGTTGCTCAAGGTTACACCCAAGTTGAAGACATCGACTTTGATGAAACCTACGCACCCGTGGCTCGCCTTGAGTCCATCAGTATCCTCCTTGCTTATGCATCCTCTCATAATTTCAAATTACAACAAATGGATGTGAAAAGTGCTTTCTTGAATGGTCCACTAAAAGAGGAGGTATATGTTAAGCAACCTCCGTGGTTCGAGAATCTCAACTTTCCTAACCACGTTTACAAACTTGACAAGGCTCTCTATGGTCTTAAACAAGCACCTCGTGCTTGGTATGAGCACCTTAGGGAGTTGTTAGATGATCGTGGTTTCGAAGTTGGGAAGATTGACCCCACTCTCTTCACCAAGAGAGTAAAGGGAGATATTTTCATATGCCAACTATATGTGGACGATATCATCTTTGGCTCAACTAACCAAGATTTCAATAATGAGTTCTCTAAGCTTATGACTGACAGGTTCGAGATGTCTAAGATGGGTGAGCTTAAATTCTTCCTTGGCTTTGAGATCAAGCAATTGGCTCGTGGGACTTTCATTTCTCAAGCCAAGTACACCCAAGATATGATCAAGAGGTTTAATTTCCAAGATGCTAAGATCAAGACATCTCCTATGCAAGTCAAGTGCCATCTATCTCGTAATCCAAAAGGGAGTAAGGATGTGGATCAAAAGCTTTATTCTTCTATGATTGGTTCTTTGCTCTATCTTTGTGCATCGAGGCCCGATATCGTTTTGAGTGTAGGTGTGTGTGCAAGGTATCAAGCGGCTCCTAAGGATAGCCATTTGGTGGCGGTCCATAGTATCTTTCGTTATTTGGTTCATACCCCAAGATTTGGTTTGTGGTACCCAAAGGGGGCACAATTTTCTCTCAATGGATATACGGATTCCGATTGGGCGGGTGCTCAAGATGATAGGAAGTCTACCTCCGGGGCTTGCCAATTTCTTGGTAGGTTCCTAGTGAGTTGGTCTTCCAAGAAGCAAAATTGCATATCCCTCTCCACCGCCGAAGCCAAGTATGTTGCCGCCGCAAGTGCATGCACTCAATTGTTATGGATGAGGCAAACTCTCAAGGAGTATGGAGTTCATTTGGATAAGGTGCCTCTTTTGTGTGACAATGAAAGTGCCATCAAAATTGCATACAATCCGGTGCAACATACAAGGACCAAACACATTGAGATCCGCCACCACTTCATCTGTGACCATGTGGCAAGAGGAGACATTGCACTATCTTATGTGCCCACCAAGGACAATCTTGCGGATATTTTCACGAAGCCACTTGACGATGCAATATTCTTTTTCTTGAGGAATGAACTAAATGTGATTGATTATAGGAGTTTGACTTGAAGATCTTGCACACACCCCTATAGATGAAACGTGTTCGAGCTTAGGTGTAGGCATGGACATAGGGGGAGTGTTATCCTAAAACATTGGGTTCTCCCTCCCCCCATTATGCCCATAGCAAAAATTTCATTGTTATCTCTCTATTTCTAATGTTGAATTGTGAGCTTCAATGTTGAGTATTGGCAATACCCCCAAGATATATCTTCGCGGTTGCATACCATGAACTCTTACATGTTGGCTTTGGCCACCAACCTCTTCCCACGTGAAGAGTTGGTTCTTAGTTGGATATCTTGTGGTTATTGTGTATTTTCCTTCCGAATACTACTTCTCGTTGCTATTTCGATCTTATTTGTTTTCCCCGAGAAGTAAAACTAGGAAACCTAACCCCTTGTGTTTTGCTCTATTTGTCCTCTCTCATGTTCATCTATGCATATGCCGTACTCCACACATCAACACTTCGTTCCTAGCCTTTCAAAACTCGCCCTCCGGAATTTTTGGAGCTGTTTGCTGCTTCTGCCGGAATTTTCCGGCTATCCGGATTTTTCCGGACCATTCCGGAACTCCGGAATTCTCCGGAATATTATGGCCCCCGGAAATTTCCGGACCATTCCGGATGGGCAGTTTTCCTCTATAAATACCCCCGCACGCACGGGTGGACGGTTTTCTTCCACTTCTTTCTCTCCTCCCGTGCCCTAGCCGCCTATGTTCGTCGATTTCGTCCCCGTTGCCCCTAGGGAGGATTGTTGGATCCCTCCTTTGGACAAGGACTTCCCCATGGATGGTATGTTGTTTGGCATCTCTTATTTCTCGTTTTGATTGGTTGATTTTGGCTCTAGATGCAATCTCAACTAGGGTTTGATCTAGTTCCAAGTTCTATCAATGTGTTCTTCTTGCCAATCACTACCTAGATGCCATGTTATCACTGATCTAGTCTAACCACTCAACAAATCTAGACTTAGATCCAAATCGTAGATCGTGACCATCCCACAACTTCTAGCACGTAGATCTACTTTAGGTTCATCTTTTTGGTATCCCTTGATGTTTGGTTTTGTTGTTGAGTCGAAAATTCAAAGTTTTGGGAAGTTCCTCGAATCAAATCGAGGAGCCCGGAATTTTCCAGAAAATTCCGGCCCAGCCGGAATAATCCGGACCATTCCGGAATTTTCCGGATGCTGCCAGAAATTCGAGTTTTTGCACTAAACCAAACCTTTCGGCGTTCCTTTGACCCGTATGTCATATGCACTTATCTTTGCTACTCCTCTGTCCTCTATTCTCATGTCCTGGAGCTCGTACTGGCCAGAAAAGGAAGCAAACTATTTCGAGGGGTGCTCGTCCTGTTAGGGGTCGCTCTTCCGGTTCTCGTGGGGCATCTCGTGATGATGATAACACTGAGAGGGTTCCTGATATTGATCTGGAAGAGTGCTCTATTCCTCAGTGGAAGTTCATCAAGCGGAAGAACCCGTACCGCTTTCCTGATTCCACCTGTGAGGATCCTCGGTTCTGGACAAATCTGCAGTTCAAGTGTTGGAACGAGTTCTATTCTACCCAGCAGCCTCTTACTTGTGTGCAAGCTCAGGTTAACATGGACGTCTATAATAGGTACAAGAACTCAGAGCTCCGCCATGTGCATGCCTGTCTGGAGAAGCTTGGATTGATTCCTCTGTTTGACAACACAGAGAGTGAGTATTGCCCTCAGTTGATTGCTCAGTTCTATTGCACTCTCCATGCCACGGGTGATGCCCGGCGCTCCATGACTTGGATGTGTGGGGAGGAGAAGATCACCAGTAACTTGTCTGAGTTTGCTGAGGCCTTCGGTTACACTTGGACTGCCACCTATGCTGATCATGGCTACAAGATTCATGAAGCCCCAGAGTATGACGTCTCGAGCCTGGACTTTTGCTATCCTCCCAATGTCAAAGGCAAGACTAAGCCATTCAACTCCAACATGTACCCTTACTACAACTTGCTCTCCAAGATCTTCCGTGCCTCCATTGTGATCAAGGCCGGTGATTTATACGCTATGAGGGCCTTCATGGTGAACCTCATGTTCCTCAATAGGCCTAAGAACCAAAGGAGGATTGATGTGATGGACTTCATCTACCGAGAGATTTGCCTAGGGGTCATGGAGAAGAGGAAGCCCTCCTATGGCCCACTTATTCAGAAGTTCATCAATGCCAAGGTGGGGATTGAGGTCATGGAAAACTATGAGGTGGTCAAGTGCAAGAAGATGGCTGCTCGTTTGATCAATGGTGATGAGATTCCGGATTTTGCTAAGGGAAAGTCCAAGTCCCCCTCGGCCACTCCTTCTGCTTCCTCCACTAGCACTCCTGAGCGTCCCTCTAGTGGAATTGCAAAATTCTTCAAGTCTATCTTCAACATGTGCAAGGACACTAGGGCCATTGCCCATGAGGCTCGGGAGTTGGCCAAGGAGACTAGGCGTATTCAGAACGCCGACCGCAGAGATGCTGCTTTGACGTGCCTGCCGATCCTTCCTATCTTGTTGTTGCTGATCTTGTCCCCATTGAGATGCCCGAGATACATGATGATGACTTCTACTTCGGGGTTCCTCCAGCGGATGTGTTGGGAATATGCCTTAGAGGCAATCATGTATGATGTAATTCCCACTGTATTCACATCTGATATATGTCATTGAATATGTGATTCGATTGTGGAACTATATATTCATGTTGTTCATACTAGATTATCCTTGGTCATTTAGGTTGTGCTGGACACACACCCTAGACTAATGTGAGTGTTGGCTGATGACACGGTTCCACTTGTCATGGGCATGGTGATGCCATTCCAACATTCACGGACTTGGCTAAAGAGTTTAGCAAGTCGGACTGACCCAATTTGAGATGCAACGATCAAGTCGTCATTTGCATGTCTCAATCAATGTAATCCTTAGACCTGAGGTTGTCGCACAATCCGAGTTGTGGATCACCAACTTAGGTTCTGTCAAACGTTGTTCTGTGACAAGGCAACTATAAAGGCAGAGTTCGGGTCGAATGAGAAGCAAGCTGCGTGATGTGGATGATCAAGATGGGATTTTGCCCCTCCGAATGGAGAGATATTCTCTGGGCCCTCTCGAGTGATATGATTCAGGAAGCATGGCTGACGAATATATGGATCCTGGACCCTGCGAATAAGGACACCCCCTCTCTGGCCCAAGGTTGAAGGCCCAAGAAGAGGAGCCCTTGGAATACTCCAGAAGGCCCACGCGAAGCCCACTTGCTCTAACTTGCGGGTTAAGATAGGAAACATGTAACCGACCTAGTTAGAGTTCGAGTCCTCTCCGGGTAGGATTCGAGACCTGGCCACCTATATAAGGCCAGGAGAGCCCCCCAGGAGAGGACCAAGCAACACAACACCATCAAAGCCTTGAGCTCGAGATCTTACTCTCGATTCGAGCACCACCATTGTAACCGATCTTTCCGTCAATACAGATCGACAAGAGGCAGGAGTAAGGGTTTTACCTCTACGAGGGCCCCGAACCTGGGTAAATCTCGCCCCCTGTCTAGCCGACGATTCCACCAGCGCTCATGACTTCTCCTAGTCGAAACCCGATAGGGTCACCTAAGGGATTTGTAGAGTCAGAGATTCGACAATTGGCGCCGACCGTGGGGACGACGGGCGCTGGATCACCGGCATCTTCGGCTTCATCGACAACACACTCTCGTTGGAAACCATCGACTACGGCTCCGAACAATCCTATACGGATCGGATCTGTCGTGGTCACACCTCACTCGCCGGAATCACGCCCGGTATTCGAGGATCTGGAGAAAAGCGTCACCTTGACGTTCGGGAGCCTAAAATTCGTGACTAACCGGGACGGAATCCTCCACTTCTCGGATGAATCGGAAACCGAATATGGAGCTGTCGACTCGCGCCGTCATCTGGAGAAAAGCGGCGAGTCCATCCGCTTCAACGCCAACTACTACCATACCCTCTCGACAGAGGAACCATCAAGAATTCGAAGAAACTCTCGACCTACGCCTAAGACGCACGAGCCTCGACTGGCTCAAGTCTGCATGGAAGGATCGGAACAAGCCTCGGAAACAGAACACAGCGCGACAGAGCGCAACATAATCGGCGTCTCACGGGAATCCTGGAACCGAGCAAAGGAAGCTATGCGAACGAGCAACCACCCACATCCGGGGCCTCACACGAAGACATGGTTGCCTACCACTATCACCTAGTGAGACCAGCCACGACTATCAAGGACGCTCGGATAGATCTGGCCCGCCGAAGAAGAGCGGCGGACGAGTCGAGCCAAAGGCGAGCCGGGCTATCCATAACACCCTCGGTTGGAACCCGACCCGCGAGAAAGGGACACGCATCTACATCCAGGAACAATGAGTCCCTAGCCGGAACCAGCAGATCAGTCACCCCTTCTCTCATGCGAGTCGACGACGATGGCAATGTCTACCCGCAAACTCCTGCTGCCGCGGTTCTAGCCGCAGAAACTTACATGCAGATGAACCAACCGACGGAAAGTGATCCTCGGGCGGAACAATATAAACAAGTACGCAAGGGATTAGGGCTGGCGGCCGCAAGGCTCGCCGCTTATGATCGAAATAAAGCCGTAGAGCAGCTGGAGAAGGAACAGGAGAAGGAGAAAGACAAGGATAGGGAAGCATCCCGTAAACGCAAGAGTTCTTTGCCAAGAAGGGACAGGTCACCATGTCGTGGTCGAGGAAAAGAAGCACGGCGCCGTGATGACAGTCGAAGTAGCAGCGAAGGCAGTCCGAGAGACAAGAGCTCGCGGCAGCATAGCAGCCGCTCGCGAAAGCGAAGCAAGGAGCCAAGGAAGGATACTGACCGCGACCGGCCAGAGTACGACGTGCGATCAGACCTCGCGCAAAAAAGGGTGGATAAGGCGAGGGCTTCGCGATATCGCGAGCGCTCCACGTCTGGCTCTTCGGATGACGAAACCTGCGGTGCTCTCTGCTTTGCCCGCAGTATCCGCGAGGCACCCCTACCCAAAAGATTCAAGCTTAGCACGGAAGTAACGAAATACGACGGCTCACTCGAGCCCTCTCAATGGCTAAGCGATTACCTCACGGCAGTAAAATGCCAACGTGGGAATAAAAACACGGCTATGCAATACCTCAATTTGCATCTCGCCGGCGCGGCTCGCAGTTGGCTGGAGAGACGACCAAAATCTTGCTACGCATCGTGGGATGATTTGCACCGCGATTTCTGCAAAAAATTTCAGTCGACTTACAAGAGGCCAGCCACCATTGAAGAACTGCGAGCATGCAAGAAGAAAAGTGGCGAATCCACCCGCGAGTACATCCAGCGATGGACTACGCTCAGGAATACCGCAGGAACCATTTCAGAAGAAGTAGCGATTGAAGCCTTCGCAAAAGGCGCCCGAAGAACGGCTTTCAGAGAAGAACTGGGCAGAGCCGCACCCAAGACTATTGGGGAGCTGATGAACATAGCCGAAAAGTGGGCTAACGGAGAAGATGCGGTGCGCAATGAGAGGGCATCATCACCTGCACATGATGAAGATCGTCATAGTCGAAGGAAGAGGAGAAAATAATACGATCACGAAGACAGAGAGGAGTTGGTCGCAGCGGAATTCACGCGAGGCCGCGACTCCGGTCGCCGTGGGAATCGCGAGTGGAGACCAAAAGCTGAAGAAAAATCACCTGACGAAGACCTCGATGGATACTGCTCCCTACATCTATTTACAGATAAACGCACGGGCAAAACTAAGGCAACGCACCTTCTTAAGGATTGCCGAAAGTTTATCGATATCTCAGAAGCACTCGCAAGGAAAAGAGCTGCACACGCGCAAAATTACCCACCGCTTCCAGGAGGAGGCCACCAAGGATTCCAGCCGCCACAACCCCCACCTCCACCAGCAAATCCAAACATGGCATTAGCCGCGATACCTGCACCGCCAGCTCAAAACTCTGGGGCCAACGCGTACCCAAATCCAGCAGGGCAAATCGCGATGATCCAGAAGGTATGTCCATCCCGCAGAGCTCAAAAGACTAACACAAGGCAATTGTGCATGGCCGTGCAGACTCCGCCAACAAAAACAGAATACTTGAAGATGGCGGACCAGCCAATAACATTCTCGATGAAGGACCACCCGCCACGAGTCTATCGACCAGGACACGCCGCCCTTGTCATCCAAGCACAAATTGGCAACTACGACTTGGCCCACGTATTCATGGATGGTGGCAGTGGCATCAACATTATCTACGCGGATACACTCCGTCGGATGAACAGGAACTTGGACGGCCTATAGGAATCAGAAACATCCTTCCACGGGATAGTTCCAGGAAAAGCAATCCGTCCACTCGGAACAATTAACCTAAAAGTTGTGCTGGGCACTAAGAGCAACTACAGAAGAGAATTCCTCGACTTCGAAGTTGTCGACTGGCCTTCGCAGTACCACGCCATTCTTGGTCGAACAGCGATCGCCAGATTCATGGCAGTACCGCATTACGCCTACCTGAAGCTCAAATTACCTGGAGAACATGGCGTAATCACCATCGACGGAGATTTTCAGAAATCCAACAAATGCGACATTGAATTTAATGAGATCGCAAAATCTTTTGGGATGCAAGAAGAACTTCAAGAGCTGGCAAAAACCACGGATCACTCCGTAATGCCCCTCACGAAGAAAAACGCGCCTGAACTGGAGTTCAGCGCTAACAGCGACACTCGAAAGCATCAAGTGCACCCGACAGATTCTGCGAAGACAGCGCTGGTTTCCACCACCCTTCCGCAAGCATAAAGCGCGCTCGTCGAACTCCTCCGTGAGTACTGGGAAATTTTTGCCTGGCAGCCATCAGATATGCCAGGAATACACAGGGAGTTTGCCGAGCACTCACTCGAAGTCTTTCCAGATGCCAAACCAATCAAACAAACTACTCGACGATTTTCAGAACCCAAGCAGAAGGCGCTTGGAGAAGAAGTAAACAGATTGCTAGCAGCAAAATTCATCAGGGAGATCAAGATATCCACTTGGTTAGCAAACCCGGTACTGGTCCCCAAAAAGAACACGGACATCCTTCGGGTATGCATCGACTACACGTCGTTAAACAAGCACTGCCCCAAGGACAACTTTCCCCTCCCGCGAATCGACCAGATCGTGGACTCTACGGCAGGCTGCCAACGCCTCTCTTTCCTGGATGCCTATTCGGGATATAATCAGATCCGGATGAAAAGAGAAGACGAAGAAAAGACAGCATTCATCACACCTCACGGTGTCTACTGCTACACGACAATGCCCTTCGGGCTCAAGAACGCAGGCGCAACATACCAGCGCTGCATGCAAAAATGCCTCGCCAAGCTCATTGGCAAGAATGTACAAGTGTACGTTGACGACATAGTCATCAAGACTCGAGTTGAGAGCACCCTCCTCGAGTATATTAGAGAAACATTTGATGCCCTCAACGCATACAGGATCAAACTCAATCCGACAAAATGCGTTTTCGGCGTTCCAGCAGGGAAACTTCTCGGGTACCTGGTATCCGCCAGAGGCATCGAAGCCAACCCAGAAAAAATACAAGCAATCTTGACAATGAAGGAGCCAACTAATCTACGCGGAGTCCAACAGCTTGCAGGGTGACTGGCCGCCCTGAGTAGGTTCATCTCACGATTGGGAGAGCAAGCGTTACCCTTCTATAAGCTGCTGAAGAAGACGGACAAATTCGAGTGGACAATAGAAGCTAAGCAAGCATTCGCGGACTTAAAGCGATCGTTGCAAAGTAGGCGAGTCCTTGCAACACCGCAAGAAAGGGAGCCACTCTACTTATACCTAGCCGCCACAAACCAGGTCATCAGCACAGCAATCGTAGTCGAACGACCTGAGGAGGGCAAAGCGTACGGAGTTCAGCGTCCAATCTATTACATCAGCGAAGTGCTCTCGCCATGCAAACAACGATATCCTCATTACCAGAAGCTCGCATACGGGGTGGTCCTTACAGCCCGAAAGCTCAAGCACTATTTCCAGGAACACGCCATCACAGTAGTTAATGATGCGTCACTCGGGACAATCATGAACAACCCCATGGCATCTGGAAGAATAGCCAAATGGAGCGTCGAGTTGGGCGCCTGGGACATCACTTACGCAGGGCGCAACGCAGTCAAATCTCAGGTGCTCGTGGAGTTCCTAAGCGAATGGACAGAACTACAAACGCCCGGGCCACCTGAGTACACGAGCAATTGGATAATGTATTTTGACGGGTCCAAAAGAAACGAAGGAGCAGGAGCTGGAATTGTCCTCATATCGCCACAGGGAGACAAACTGCAATACGTCATGCGATTGGACTTTCCACCAGATGATCCAGCATCAAATAACGACGCAGAATATGAAGCCCTGTTGCATGGGATGAAGATGGCAGTCGCCTGTGGAGCTACTCGATTAATGATTTACGGCGACTCCAATCTCATTGTGCAGCAGACAATGAAAGAATGTGATGCAATTGCTGAAAACATGGTCGCGTATCGCGACATGTACAATCTACTCGAAGGAAGTTTCAAAGGGTGCGAGTTGAAGCACATTGCAAGATCAAGCAATGAAGAAGCAGATAGGCTGGCAAACATGAGTTCCACAAATACACCCATACCACCAGGAATATATTTCGAACGGATGATCAAGCGATCGGTCAAGGTCAAGAAAGCTACAGGAACACCCGCAGTGTCAGAAACAGAGGTCAGCCCGCAAGTCGCCATTATCGAGCTTACCCATAATATATCACGACAGGTTTTTCTGGTCGAGCCAGTGTGGACACAGAAATATCTCGACTACCTGATCAACAGACAGCTCCCGGCCGATCCACGCGAGGCTCGACAAATAGTGAGACGCAGCAAATTCTTTCGGGTAGTCAACGGAGAATTATACAAGCAAAGCATCTCGGGTATACTTCAGCGCTGCATCGCACCCGAAGACGGCAAAGAATTACTCCAGGACATCCACCAAGGAGACTGCGGACATCATGCTAGCTGGAAAACAATCATGTGAAAAGCTTTCCGAGCACGATTCTACTGGCTAACAGCAGCTACCGATGCAAAGGACCTGGTCGAGCGATGCGATGCTTGCCAGCGATTCGTACCAAGACCACATACACCTGCTACGGAATTGCACATGATACCCATTGCCTGGCCCTTCGCACAATGGGGGCTGGACATGGTTGGACCACTACGCAAGTCCACGCCTGGCGGATATACGCACTTGCTGGTCGCAGTTGACAAGTTCACCAAATGGATCGAGGCCATGCCAGTAACTTCGGCTAGCGCCCAATGCGCCGTCAAATTCCTCGACTCCATTGTATGCAGATTTGGCGTGCCACATGACATCATTACAGACAATGATACAAACTTCACATCAAAGGAAACGCAACAGTTTTGCGAGGAAAAGGGCATCAACTTCAAGTTTGCTTCAGTTGCCCACCCGCAAACAAACGGTCAAGTCGAAAGATCCAACAGCTTAGTTTCGGCTGGCATCAAGAAACGTCTACTCGATCGTCTACACCCCGCCGCAGGACATTGGGCAGAAGATCTACCCTCCGTACTATGGAGCCTCCGCACAACCCCAAACCGATCCACAAAATACACACCATTTTTCATGGTATACGGGGCAGAAGCAGTCCTACCCGAGGATGTTAGATTCAGTGCCCCAGGAGTCGTGGCCTACAGCGAAGAAACCTCCAACAAGGCACTCGCGGAAGATATGGATGCACTCGACGAGATGCGAGTCATCGCGCTCGCAAGATCCGCAGTATATCAGCAATCACTGCGAAACTATCACAGTCGCCGCATACGCCACAGAGCATTCGCGGTTGGAGATCTAGTGCTGCGGCTCAAGCAGAAGGAAGGACACAAGCTCGAGCCACCCTGGGAAGGACCCTTCCTCATACACGAAGTCATCCCAGGCGGAGCCTACAGGCTGAAGAATCCGTTGACTGGAGGAATCTATTCCAATCCTTGGAATATCGCACACCTCCGCAAATTTTATCCCTAGGATTACTTATTATCACAACAATAAGGCTATACTAGCCACTCTTGTAGCCCGAATACATGACTTCTCAGTCATATCTATAAAATACATGGTTTCTCAACCATATTTAATCGAAGATTATCTATTCTTACATGCTAAAATAGTTACAGGTACACACCCCATAAACACACGGGGGCTAAGCCTACAACTAAGCATCACAAGAAAATTCATACACACAAGGTTACACACCTTATAAACAGTTTTTGCAAGCTATACAACATGATAGAATATACACCTTCAACAATCAGTCATGGCGATAAGCATTCTCAGTCGCCAACGCTCTCTCTACTTCTTCAGAGGTCAATCGAATGATTTTCTCCGCTGCAGGATGAACAGCATCATAATGCGGAGAAATATCATCGATTGGTCCATCTGGGAGGCTAGCTACGGAGTTAAAATCTACTTCAGGATGCCGTATTCGGACAAAGGAGAGAGCCACCACCGCGCCGCAAATCATCTGGTCGCGCACGCACTCGCGAATTTCTCCCTCCTGCCCGAAGAGCCCAAGGAGATACCTCCAATCTTCAGGACCCCTCTCAAGCGGGTAGAATGCAGCGTTTATCGCGATCAAGACCTCGTGAAAAGAACTCACGAGAACTTTTATCTGGGAGACACGAAACTTCAAAGTAGCTAACACAAAACCTCGGCTGCGATCAGACCAAAAATTGTTCGCATGAGGCGTTGAGCTGCCAGCTTCTTGAAGAATGTGGTTTTCCACCCATTGTTTTTCCTCCCTATCATCCGGTTTAACAACTGAAGAAAAGAGTACGTGATCAGATAAGGAAGCAAGACAAAGAAGGCTCGGGGGCTGTATTACTTACACAACAGTTCCCTAGCAAGGGAAGCCAGCTCGTCCATCACAAACTGTTCCCGTTCAGTCGCCAGTTTTTGCTTGGACTTCGCCACATCGGCCACCCCACGCAACACTTTCAGTTTGCGCTCGCCATCGGCTACACGATCACGAAGACCTGCCAAAGACCCAACAGCTGCAACAAGTGGATCAGCTCGGGCAGCAAGTCCACCTGAGGATTCTGCGACAAATCCAGTAGCCTGGAAGAGTACAAGGAAAGAAGTAAGACGCCCTATTCGAAGTATCTCTAGTCGCACATTTGACGAATGCTCGGGGGCTACTCCCATCGGGAGAGAATACACAAACTACCAGAAGCAATATCCAGGCAAACATTTCGATTAAAGATAATACGGGAATACATCCCAAGATTCATTACATTCAAAACGGAAAAGGAATACAAAACTACGAAGCTACAGTGGTACTCCCGCTAGCGGCAGTCGCCCCTCCTGTGAGCCGAGCAAATAGCTCAGACAGCTTCCGAGCAAGGATGAGAGAGCCGTACCTTTTTGCCCGTGGTGGGGTCGACTGGAAGAGCCGAGTAGGCTTCCTCCAAACCGGTGACTCCATGCGCCAGCGCGAACTGGATCGCAGTCTTTGCGCCAGACTCCGACTGGGCGACCGCGTAGGCATCCAAGAGACTGCTCTTCGAAAAGATCTTCAGCAAGTCATCTAGCGCAGACGGAGGTGCAGCGTTGGCGAGGAAGCGACCGTGCAGTTGCGTCAACACATGAGTGGCATCACCAATCAAGGAGCAAACTCCTTCGGCGTGCCTCTTGAGTTGAGCAAGAGTGTCGGTTAGCACGTCTACCCGTTGGATCCCAGGGATCTCCAGAGGAACATCCAGAAGACCTGCAAAAGAAAAGAATATCAAGACCTGGCAAGTTCAGCAGGATAAATGATGAAATCGCGAGAGCTTAAATTGCTTACCCGCGATACGCTCAGCAAGGGGACGGAGGAACGTGACAAGGTCAGAATCGGCCTTATTGCCAGCATCCTCTTGATCCTTTAGAGCCTTCCGCGCATCCGCAATTTGCCTTTCAAGATCCTCCGATCGCATGCGGGAGGTCTCCAATTCTTGTCGGATGGCCGCTAGATCAGCCCCCTGAGTGGTTACCCGCTCAGAGAGACTGCCCTTCTCGGATTCCGCGAATTCGAGTCGGGCTGCATAGAAACACTTGTCAGAAATCAAGAATTGAAGAAAGAATAGGAAGAAGAAAAGATGATAAGACTTACTCTTAAGGAGCTCGTTCTCAGACGAGAGTCGACTGCGGTCTGATCGAAGCGACTCACATTCTGACTCGGCAAGAATAACTCGGCGACCAATCGCCGCAAGAGAGTCAACAAGCGACTACAAAAATACAGAGATAGAAGAATTAGAAGATATAAACTGGAGCCTGTACCCGATTAAATTCAATCGACTACAGCCTCGGGGGCTACTCCCATCGGGAGCACGGCCGTGCACCCGATAAAATCAAGAAGAAGAAAAAGACAAGGCTTTGAGCCTATAGCCGACCGCACGCGATCGACTACAGCCTCGGGGGCTACTCCCATCGGGAGCACTGTCGTGCACCCGATAAAAATATTATGACAAATGACAAAGTTTACCTGGCCCGTGGCGTGGGAGAGGGGATCCACGGAGCTATCCGTCACTTCTTTCGAAGTTGAAGTCCTGGCGGCAAAGCTAGGCGCCTCACGTTCCACAGTCGCCGCATGGGAGGCTGCGCTGGGAGAATTCTGGACAGTGCCAGCAGTGGGAGTCTCACCCGCAGCTCCTGCTCTATTCCTCTTTTCGGGAGGAACAGAAGAAGCATACCTGCGAGGACTGATGGTTTGCAAACAGCAACAGATAAACATAAACATAGGTGCAAAGGAAAAAGTTCGACTAAAGGACAAGAAGAAGAACTTACTCATCATCTTCATCTTCATCCAGCAAATCCGCGTTCCAAGCGGGCGCGATTACTGGGAATGAAGGGGAAGGGGCGAGTGAGCGAAGTGGAGTCGCGGAGATAGGAGCCTTCCCAGGCGATTCTTCCAAGGAGTTATCCTTGGAAGTAGCCTCGTTATCATCCACTCGACGACGCTTGTGGTGATGAAGGCCGCCATTCGAGCCCTCCGCATCATCCGAAGAATCATCCTCGGAGCTCGAAGAAGCATCGGCTACACTGGTATCGGCTAAGCCGTCCAGGTGACTCGCCAATAACTCCGAGGCGTCCTCTCCCGCAACTGGCGGGTAGCAGTTCGCCACTGCTAAGCTCTACAAAGAAGGTAGAAGAAGGCAAGAAAAAATTCAGTCGACTAAAACTCAAAACAAAGAAGAAAATAATAGAAGACAGGAAGGGTAAACTAACCGCGGCTGGTGGAGGTTTCGAAGCGTCGAAGGCTTTGACTGTGCAGTCGGGAAACTTCTCCCCCACCTTCAAGCTAGTGATAGCCGCGATTTTCTTCTCGAACTCAACGTTCGAAAGCTCCTCGCGGCTCACTCGGCTAGGGTCCTCAGCGCCTTGGTACTCCCACATGGTGGAAGGCCTTTGCTGCAGCGGTTGGATCCTGCGCTTCAGAAAAATACTCGCCAGGTGCAGCCCATTGAGTACCACTCCAGCAGTTTGATCCCGGAGAGCGGACACCCTTGCGAGTAGGGGCGTGACAACCTGGGTTTCTTCGGCTGACAGCTTGTGCGCCCAGGACTTCCGCCTCTTCAAAACAGCGAACGGGTGGAATTCTACGATCCCACCCGAGCTGTTGTCGATGACGTAAAACCACTTTTTCCGCCAACCTTGGGCGGAGTCGACGAAGTGCATATTGAAGTAGCTTCTCTCCAGTCGCGCTTGGATCCCGAAGCCACCTGTGCGTAGCGGCTCGCCAGACTCGGAGTCCACCCGCGATTTCTCGCGAAAGATGCGATCCTTGAAGAGGGCCTTCCAGAGCGCCCAATGTGGGCGAATGCCAAGGAAGCATTCGCAGAACACGATGAAGCACGATATGTGCTGCACCGCGTTCGGAGGAAGATCGTGAAGCTGTATGCCATAGACATACAGCAACCCGAGAAGGAAAGGATGGAGAGGAAAGGAGAGACCCCGAGACACGTGGTCCGCGAAGACCACGCGCTCGTTCGACTGCGGGTTTGGTACCTCTTCTTTCTTCCCGAGGCGCACCCGCTTCTCAGATTCAGCCGGCAGCAGCCCCTCCCGCTTCTCTTTGATGCTCTTCGCGGTGGTGTTGGGCGAACGCCAGTCGCCAGCTCGAGGCGCAGGTTGCACGGAAACTTCTCCGGTTGCAGAGGTGGCGGCGCCACGTCTTTTGCCTCCAGCCATGGTTGACAGCACGAGCTTGAGCGCGAGGAAGAAGATGGGCGCGAGGAAGGATATGGATTGAAGACGAAGGCTGGGAAGTTTTTACCGCAGCGCTAAGTCCCGTATTTATACACGGAGCGAATCAACCCCAGCCATTCGATGCGCTACGTGGCGCCTATCGCAGCCACCACGTGTGAAGATGAAACGAGGAGACGGTGAAACGCTGTTCCATGCCACGATCTTAACAGAAGATCGTGCGCATTTACTGCATCGTTCGCGTAAAAACTGGGAGCGGCGTCTCGTTTCCCGGTCAAAAAGCTGACTAGGTGGGCCAGCCCATCTGTTACCACTCCGTCACGTCCCATCGGGGGGAGAAAAGTGCGCCATGACGTCATGGCACGCATCATCAAATTCAAGAACCATCGAATGGGAAATTCAAACACGAAAACAGCTTCGTATGAAATTCTTTCGATTAAAAGCAATTCCTTTGCGAACAAATCATGGAGCAAGACCTCTTTAAAAGAGAGAACTACCCTTTACACGAAAACTCTTTCGTACGGGCACAACAGTCCAAACGTGAAAACTCTTTCATATGGGCATGACTCTCCTCAGTACGAAAATTCTTTCGATTGAATCTTAAACAATCACTCGGGTAGGAAGAACCTACTTCCATTTACACATGATATTTTTACATCATAAAGACCTGGATTGTTCAGCCGACTAGGCACATCCGGATGCCATATTCTTCGAATATGAAGGTAAGACCCAAAAAGATCTTTCTTAATGGCCTGGAATCGCACTCGAAAGCTGCGTCCTCCGGTATGATTCCGTGTCAACAACACGAAGAAAAATCCTAGCGGACGCGCCGGGTACCCCCATAGGCTAAGTTCGACTCGATAAGTCCACAACGGCTCAGTCGCAACAATCACCTTATCGGGTTCGAGTCGGAGGTCTCGAATCTGTGTAGGCCAGGAATGTTTTTGCCCTAGTCGCAATTAATTGGCCCTGATCTCTCGGGAGAGCCAAACTACTGTGCCGCATCCTTCTGCGATAAAAGCCGCAAAAACAGGCACCTACGTTGCTTGACACTCGAGCATAAAGTATCGTTGCACAGGGAACACACCCTTTAAAACAGGAAACAGCCAAGCTGGTTATCCATAAGAAAGGCAGACCAAGAAAGTCTTGACCGTCTACTCGACTGGAAAAATCCCACTTGAGCAAACGCTCGGGGGCTACTGACGAATATATGGATCCTGGACCCTACGAATAAGGACACCCCCTCTCTGGCCCAAGGTTGAAGGCCCAAGAAGAGGAGCCCTTGGAATGCTCCAGAAGGCCCACGCTAAGCCCACTTGCTCTAACTTGCGGGTTAAGATAGGAAACATGTAACCGACCTAGTTAGAGTTCGAGTCCTCTCCGGGTAGCTTTCGAGACCTGGCCAAGCAACACAACACCATCAAAACCTTGAGCTCGAGATCTTACTCTCGATTCGAGCATCACCATTGTAACCGATATTTCCGTCAATACAGATCGACAAGAGGCAGGAGTAAAGGTTTTACCTCTACGAGGGCCCCGAACCTGGGTAATCTCGCCCCCTGTCTAACCGACGATTCCACCAGCGCTCATGACTTCTCCTAGTCGAAACCCGATAGGGTCACCTAAGGGATTTGTAGAGTCAGAGATTCGACAATGGCCATGCGTGACTCAATTAAGTGTTAAATGTGTCGGTTGACTAAGAGTTAGTCAGATGAATCACATGTCACAGATCGAGATTAGAGTTGAGCTATTTAAGGGATGACGATAAATCGCCTATAGCTCGACAAGGTATATCGTGAGGCAAAAGGGACTAAGATGAATATCACATTGAAAGGTATGTCGTCATGACTCAATGGTACTTGGGAGTCAGCACGTTCTGCTAGGAGCCGCTACCGATTGATCGATTGGGAGTTGGACTCCAATCGTGTCCAAGTCGCCATGAGCCTGCAGGGTCGCACACTTAAGAGCGGGAGCAAGTATTGGTCGGGTTGGACCCGAACCGGAAATGGACTGGTTTTGTGAGTCGGACTCACAGAGGGAATGGGCCACAAGTGTTGTGAAGCCCATTACCATACGCTATATAAAGAGGGGCGCAGGTTGCCCAGCGGGCACGTTAGTCCACTCTCCCATGCGTTGGGAACCCTAGCTCCACTCAGTCCAGCCGCCGCACCGGACCTAGCAGTCCGCCGTCGGAGCTCCTCCTCGTACGTGTGATACCGGCAGAGGTGATGTACGTTCAGCACTTCGACGCGCGAGGGATTGGATCGGCCGGACCGGATTGGATCGCGGGACTGCACTGCCCCGACGCGCTGCATCGATAATCCGCACCTGCGCGTCTAGTGGTAATACTCGTGGCCTTCTACCTCCGCTAGATCTTGGAAGCATCGCGTAGGAAAAGTTTTTGTTTATCTCTACGCGTTCCAACAGTGGTATCAGAGCGGTAGCTTCTGGTATTAGGCCCGAGATCCATACATATGTGATATGTAGTTAGCGTTAGATGTGATCTAATTGTTGTTTTGATGGTCGTTCTATGAGATAGATCGGTTTTGTACAAGGTTGATTGGATCAATCGTACTCGGGGTTAATGGATGATCAGGTTTCCGTGATCATACTGCTAAGGTCGTGAAACAACATACCCCTACCGGTCGGTTTCCGCCATCGGGGTATACCATGACACATAAATCCAGTTGCGGTGATCGAAGATCAAAGAGTTTGGTCGAATCGGAATACGGATCAGATTTGGGTAAAATCATTTTATCCGATGAAGAAATCCATGATCGGGATGCAGATGAGATCTGCTAAGGACCGATTGCTTCTCCCTGTCGTAGCGCCTTAGATGTCGTTGCGAGTTCACAACGCCGGTAGATATCGTATCTATACATAACTTGTTTTTGCAGGAAGTTGTGAATGGTATGGCTTATGTGCATGTGATGTGTGTAATCTATACATGATCTGCGTATCATGTTTATGTCAGCCGGCTGGAGCCTAGGTGCTGTCATTTTATTGTCTACCGTCCTGCGTGTCGGATTCTCTATGTAAATTTTCATTTACTAGCTAGTGTAGCTTGTTGGAGAACCCGGTGGCATGCAAGTCGATGTACAAGTCGGCTACATGGAGTAAGATGGCACGTGACAAGAGTTGGCACGAGTCGACTTACAAGCTTTATGGAGATGGAGATAACCATGAAGAGAGCCATACCATTTCACATTATAATTGCTTTATTTGTGTTATTGTTATGTCTCTATTTACCTCTATTTAGATAGTTGGTAGATTTTAATCCCTCAAAGAAGGTCTAGTCGGTCGCCCCGCCAGTGCTGCACCATCACAAGTTGGACATTCTTGGTAGTGGGCTCATAAAATTGAGGTGCTACCAATTCTTTCCGGTTAGGTGGGTTTGAGTCGGACTCTTACTGCAGAAGCACTTGGTAATCTAGACGAGTCCATCACAACGGTTGTGGGGCTCGGGGCGAGGTATGTTGGGAGCCGGGGCATGTGATGTCACCCAACTAACAGGAGTCGTATTGGATACGATTGGCAAGGTGTTGCCTACCTAGATCACTTGACGGCTAGCAGTGATGCTAAAGATCACTAGCCGGCTTGCTTATTTAGGGTCTTGGATCACTTAGCAACCATCGGAGGGATGTTGGTTCTAGTGGGAGCATAAGTATTAAAGTTGTTTAATATGCCTGCTCTTTTATGAATACATGTCTTAAGCGTTTTTGCGTATTTTCTGTTGTAGATCAATGACACCTAGCAACCTTCCTCAGTTGTCCGCGTTTGCGTTGAGGTCAATCCTAGAGAAAGATAAGCTTAATGGAACTAATTTCACCAACTGGTATCGTAATCTGAGGATAGTCCTCAAGCATGACAAGAAAGAACATGTTCTAGAAACTCCACTTCTAGAAGAGCCTGATGATGATGCGACTGTCGCTGTCACAAATGCCTACCGTAAGACTAGAGATGAGTCTACGGAAATTAGCTGTCTTATGCTTGCACACATGGAACCGGACTTGCAGCAGCAGTTCGAGAATGTTGAGGCCTACGATATGATCGAAAGACTCAAAAGTATGTTCCAGGCTCAAGCAAAGACTGAGAGGTATCAAGTCTCTCAAGCTTTGCTTGGCTGTAAGCTGAAAGACGGCGATCCACTGAGTCCGCATGTAATCAAGATGATTGGTTACATACAGTCTTTGGATCGGCTGGGCTTCCCAATTAACGAAGAGTTCGCTACTGATATAATTCTGAACTCTATTCCTAGTGCGTATGGTTCGTTCATCTCGAACTACCATATGCATGGTATGGATAAGAGTATCACTGAATTACATGGGATGCTAAAAACGGCAGAGGCTGATATCAAGAAAGGCACCAGTCAAGTGTTGATGGTGCAGAATAAGGCTAAGTTCAAGAAGAGTTCTTGGACTAAGAAGAAGAAGGATAAGTCAGGAGGTAGCACCGATGGCCCTGTCCAGAGTGCTCCCTCAAAGACTAAACCTTCTCCTACAGCCGGAGCCAACTGCTTTTATTGCAAGCAAGATGGCCACTGGAAGAGGAACTGCACCAAGTATTTGGCTGACAGAGCCAAGAGTGGAGGTGTGACTTCCAACTCAGGTACGCTTGTGTGCAATGTTATAGACATTTATCTTGCTGATGCGCCTAATAGTTCTTGGGTATATGATACCGGATCGGTTATTCACATATGCAACTCGTTGCAGGGACTGGTAAGAACTAGGAGCGTGGCAAGAGGAGAGGTTGACATTCGGGTTGGCAACAAGGCGAGAGTCGCTGCTGCGTTGGAAGTCGGCACGATGCAACTTCATTTACCTTCAGGATTTATTTTGGAACTAAATAATTGTTATTATGTTCCAGCGCTTAGTCGAAACATTATTTCCGCCTCATGTTTGATGAGACAAGGTTATGAGTCGAATATTAAGAATAATGGTTGTTCTTTATATTTGAAAGATATGTTTCATGGCTTTGCACCCGTTCAGAACGGGTTATTTATTTTAAATCATGATATTGAATCGGTCTATAACATAAATGTTAAAAGGTTGAAACCAAATGATCTGAATATGACTTACTTTTGGCACTGTCGGCTTGGTCATATAAGTTGGAAGCGCATGAAGAAGCTCCATGATGATGGACTTCTAACTTCGTTTGACTTAGAGTCATTCGAGACATGTGAATCATGCCTACTAGGCAAGATGACCAAGACACCTTTTGCAAGGAGTTGTGAAAGGGCGTCCGACTTGTTGGAACTAATACATAGTGATGTATGTGGACCAATGAGCACGACAGCCAGAGGTGGTTATGAGTACTTCATTACCTTCACTGATGATTTGAGTAGGTATGGATATATCTATTTAATGAAACACAAGTCGGAAGCCTTTGAAAAGTTCAAGGAATTCCAGAATGAGGTACAAAATCAGCTCGGCAAGAAAATAAAGTTTCTACGGTCGGACCGTGGAGGCGAGTACATGAGCCATGAGTTTGATGACCATCTAAAGAGTTGTGGAATAGTTCCTCAACTCACTCCGCCGGGTACACCGTAGAGAAACGGTGTATCGGAACGGAGAAATCGGACCTTGTTGGACATGTGACGATCAATGATGAGTCGGACAGATCTACCTTTATCATTTTGGGGTTATTGTCTAGAAACTGCAGCGTTCACACTAAACAGAGTACCATCGAAGTCAGTAGAGAAGACACCACATGAGATGTGGACTGGTAAAAAGCCAAGTTTGTCTTTTCTTAAGATTTGGGGTTGTGAAGCATTTGTCAAGCGACTTCAGTCGGACAAGCTCACGCCCAAGTCGGATAAGTGTATTTTCGTGGGGTATCCGAGGGAAACCTTGGGGTACTACTTCTACAGCCGCGAAGAGGGCAAAGTGTTTGTCGCTCGGAATGGTGTCTTCCTTGAGAAAGAGTTTCTCAGTCGGGAAGTCAGTGGGAGCACGGTGCAACTCGAAGAAATTCGAGAAGAACCAGCGAGGGGCGAGTCGGCAATGGCCTTGGAGGCTGAGTCGGTCGTGGTACCTACGCCGGTTACAGCACCTGAACCTCGGAGATCTGCCAGATTACAGAGTGCTCGAGATGTTTTACTGTTAGACAGTAATGAGCCGGCAACTTATTCGGAAGCGATGGTGGGATCTGATTTCGAGTCATGGCTTGGAGCCATGAGATCCGAGTTAAAGTCTATGGATGAAAACCAAGTTTGGAATTTGGTTGATCTGCCTGACGGTGCAAGACCCGTCGAGTGCAAATGGGTCTTTAAGAAGAAAATTGATATGGATGGAAATATTTCCGTCTATAAAGCACGACTTGTCGCAAAGGGGTTCCGACAAGTTCAAGGAGTTGACTATGACGAGACCTTCTCGCCCGTAGCGATGCTTAAATCAATTCGGATCATGTTAGCCATAGCAGTCTATTTCGACTATGAGATATGGCAGATGGATGTCAAGGCGGCTTTCCTTAATGGAAATTTAACTGAGGACGTGTATATGATACAGCCCGAAGGTTTTGTCGATCCGGCTAATGCTGACAAGGTATGCAAACTTCAGAAATCCATTTTGGGTTGAAGCAAGCATCTCGGAGTTGGAACATTCGCTTTGATGAGGTAGTCAAATCGTTTGGCTTCATCAAGAGCGATCATGATTCTTGTTTATACAAGAAGTTTAGTGGGAGCAAAGTAAATTTTCTAATCTTATGTGGATGACATATTACTGATTGGAAATGATGTCATGATGTTGCAAGAAACCAAAGAGTCATTGGAAAGGAGTTTCTCAATGAAGGATTTGGGTGAGGCAACTTACATATTAGGAATCAGGATCTATAGAGATAGATCCAGGCGGCTCATTGGATTGAGCAGAGTACTTATCTGGACAAGGTTTTGAAGAAATTCAAAATGGAAGAGTCCAAGAAGGGATTCTTACCGATGTCCCATGGCATAAAACTTAGCAAGACTCAGTGTCCTTCGACAACTGATGAGCGAAGTCGGATGAGTGTGATCCCGTATGCTTCGGCAATCGGATCCATCATGTATGCCATGATTTGTACTAGGCCAGATGTTTCCTATGCTCTAAGTGTTACGAGCAGATACCAGGCTGACCCTGGCAAAGCCCACTGGGCAGCGGTTAAAAACATCCTTAAGTACTTGAGAAATACTAAGGAAATGTTCCTAGTTTATGGAGGTGATGAGGAATTCAGTGTAAAGGGTTACACGGATGCGAGTTATCTCACCGACTCAGATGATTCTCGTTCGCAATCGGGATACGTGTTCGTAATGAACGGAGGAGCTGTGAGCTGGAAGAGTTCCAAGCAAGATACGGTGTCTGCATCTACAACAGAGGCTGAGTATATTGCTGCCTCAGAGGCGGCAAAGGAAGCTGTTTGGATCAGGAACCTCCTGATGGATCTTGGTGTGGTTCAGGGCCCGTCCAATCCTTTGGACGTATATTGTGACAACAATGGTGTTATCGCACAGGCCAAGGAACCTAGACAACACCAGAAGAACAAACATATACTCATGCGGTACCACATCATTCGTCAGTTTGTCGAACAAGGTGATATCAAGTTATGCAAAGTACACACGGATGCAACCATTGCAGATCCGTTGACAAAGGCGCTACCATAGCCAAGCATGAGGCGCACACAGAGGTATGGGCATTAGATGCCTAGGCATATGATGCCAGGATGATTGACTCTAGTGCAAGTGGGAGACTGTTGGGAATATGCCCTAGAGGCAATCATGTATGATGTAATTCCCACTTTATTCATAAAGTTATTAAGTTGTCCTTGTTTTGAATATCTGATATATGTCATTGAATATGTGATTCGATTGTGGAACTATATATTCATGTTGTTCATACTAGATTGTCCTTGGTCATTTAGGTTGTGCTGGACACACACCCTAGACTAATGTGAGTGTTGGCTGATGACACGGTTCCACTTGTCATGGGCATGGTGATGCCATTCCAACGTTCACGGACTTGGCTAAAGAGTTTAGCAAGTCGGACTGACCCACATTGAGATGCAACGATCAAGTCGTCATTTGCATGTCTCAATCAATGTAAATCCTTAGACCTGAGGTTGTCGCACAATCCGAGTTGTGGATCACCGACTTAGGTTCTGTCAAACGTTGTTCTGTGACAAGGCAACTATAAAGCAGAGTTCGGGTCGAATGAGAAGCAAGCTGCGTGATGTGGATGATCAAGATGGGATTTTGCCCCTCCGAATGGAGAGATATTCTCTGGGCCCTCTCGAGTGATATGATTCAGGAAGCATGGCCGTGCGCGACTCAGTTAAGTGTTAACTGTGTCGGTTGACTAAGAGTTAGTCAGATGAATCACATGTCACAGATCGAGAAGAGAGTTGAGCTATTTAAGGGATGACGATAAATCGCCTATAGCTCGACTAGGTATATCGTGAGGCAAAAGGGACTAAGATGAATATCACATTGAAAGGTATGTCGTCATGACTCAATGGTACTTGGGAGTCGGCACGTTCTGCTAGAAGCCGCTACCGATTGATCGATTGGGAGTTGGACTCCAATCGTGTCCAAGTCGTCATGAGCCTGCAGGGTCGCACACTTAAGAGCGGGAGCAAGTATTGGTCGGGTTGGACCCGAAACGGAAATGGACTGGTTTTGTGAGTCGGACTCACAGAGGGAATGGGCCACAAGTGTTGTGAAGCCCATTACCATACGCTATATAAAGAGGGGCGCAGGTTGCCCAGCGGGCACGTTAGTCCACTCTCCCATGCGTTGGGAACCCTAGCTCCACTCAGTCCAGCCGCCGCACCGGACCTAGCAGTCTGCCGTCGGAGCTCCTCCTCGTGCGTGTGGATACCGGCAGAGGTGATGTACGTTCAGCACTTCGACGCGCGAGGGATTGGATCGGCCGGACCGGATTGGATCGTGGGACTGCACTGCCCCGACGCGCTGCATCGATAATCCGCACCTGCGCGTCTAGTGGTAATACTCGTGGCCTTCTACCTCGGCTAGATCTTGGAAGCATCGCGTAGGAAAAGTTTTTGTTTATCTCTACGCGTTCCAACAGGATGTTGATGAGGAGGAGTATTCTGATGATGAAGACGACTTTGATGCTGCTGGACTTGGAGGACGTGATGTTGCAGATGAGGAAGAAGGGAATGATGAGGAAGGCAATGGAGAAGATGACGACATGGAGTGATCTCTTGGGGCGTTAGTGGACTCTTTGTCCCTTTTTGGCGTCTTGATGCCAAAGGGGGAGAAGGAGTCCCCATATTAGGATTCCACGGGCTTTGCAAGGGTTGGGGCACAAGTCTTTTGCCTTTTGATTTCGATCTTATAGGCTTGTGCTCCGGTATGTTTATTTCGTTTCCTTCGTTTTAAAACTTCGTACTATGTGTGTGGAACCTCGTGACGTATTCGTGTCACCCTTCCCGTGGTTATGTTCTACTTATCATGCGTACTATTATTGTCTATCTTTATCTATGCATGTTATGTGAACTTGTTTAGTCGGCTTGGTGTTTAAAACATAGGGGGAGCAAAGCCTATGAAGTGTGTGTCTCACGACACACATCAAGGAAGAACTCCGTCTATTTTTTAGACACCATTTCTTTCGTTCATATTGATCTATCCCCGTGAAATCTTTATGTTGTCATCAAACACCAAAAGGGGGGAGATTGAAAGTGCATTCTCGATATCTCTCTGTTTTGTATGTTTGTTAACAACATAAAGAGGCTACTCACCGTATGTGCTATCTTGTCAAAGGAATTGGTCTTAATTCAGCACGTATACGGTGTCAAAGAAATGGTGAAGAAATCGAAGATCAAATGGATTTTTCATGGCCAAAAACAGAGCTTCAAAGGGAAGCCCGGAATATTCCGGGCCAATCCGGGCTCCGGAATACATCCGGAATATTCCGGTCACTATGGGAAATGGTTCTGTTACAATCCGAATTATTCCGGAAGATTCCGGCAGTCGGAATATTCCGGGGTCATTCCGGCCTCAACGGGATTTTTTTCTGTTGGCATCCGGAATATTCTGGGGGCCATTCCGGCCACAACAGGATTATGCTCTATTGGCATCCGGATTGCTCCGGATTATTCCGGGGGTCCGGAATATTCCGGACCATTCCGGGCTGGTCGAAATCTGGCTGAAAAACGGCTAGTTTTGATGGAGGCTATAAATAGAGCCTCACTTCTCTCTCCAAGGGTTAGCTCTCCCCAGCATTGAAGACACCATTAATGGAGCTCACCCACTAGCAAGATCTCCCTCCTCCTCCACCCAAACTCGTTGTTTCTTTGAGGATTGAAGGAGGACCACCGGATCTACATCTTCACCAACCGGATTTCCATTTCCCTCTCATTTGCTTGAGAGATCTTTGCTTAGGGTTTCCTCTTGTGGAGAACCTAAGCTTCTTGTTCTAGTGGTGATTCAAGAAGAGTTGGGAGCCCCCAATTAAGTTGTGGGTGTGTGCCCCAAGTTTTTGTAAAGGATTCGATCCTTGCCTCAAAGGGGTTCAATAGTGAGAGGTGAACTAGGCCTTTGTGGTGCAAGTTCATCGGAGAATAGGGTGAGGCCTTTGTGGCGTTGAGTCGGCCTTTGTGGCGAGCTCACACCCCTCCAACGAGACGTACTCCCCTAAAAAGGAGGAACTCGGAAATACATCGTGTCTCCGTGTGCTTCCATCGGTTACCTCGTTCCTCCCTCATTACTTACTTGCACTCGTAGCTTTTATTGTAGTTCTTGTTGTATTAATTGTTGTCCTAGTTGCATTAGTTGCTTGCCTTGTCATATAGGTAAATTCACCATTAGTTGCACAATCTAGAGAATTTACCTTCTTGTCAAGCCTAAACTTTAAGAAAAATTAAAATTGGTCGTAGCACCTATTCACCCCCCCCCCCTCTAGGTGCCCATACTTTACTTTCACCTTCTCGATATCATCTCATCCTCATCCTTTTCACCCGGACCTGCAGAGCGAAAAGAGGAGCAAGGTGGTGAAACCCGGGTTAAAAGACCCTACAAAATGAGAAATCCGAGTGATAATCAGGAGATTAGGTGTGCTTTACCAAGGATGGAGCTATAAGTGTCGGCAATAAAGGTCGAAAGTTTCTTCAAAAGTCCTTCAGTGTTATGGAGTTTTTTCTTGTACTTCTTGCACTCCTTAGAAAGTTCTTTGACCTCGAACTCCAGCTCCACACGAAGTTTGGTGTCAACCCTCAAGAGTTCGTTTGTTTTCGCCAAAACTTCATCCTTCCGGGTCACATAAGCCTGAAAATAGACAAGGAAACGTCAGTCGGCAATGGCATGAAGCTGCATGAGAACGGTTATATAGTTACAAGAGTACCGAGTAAACTTATGACAGTTCACCCGGAACTTGGGGACTAGGATGTGTATGCACATGGTATTAGTTAAGCTACCTGATGTTCCGCTACCAAAGCCTCAATGATATCCTTTTCAGCTGCTTTCAGGGAGTAGTACTCCCCCAACACCTTTTCAAAGTCAAGGCCGCTGAGAGCCGGCCTGGAAGAGCTAGGGTTCTTGTTATCCGGTGGCGGGGTTGCCTCTTGTTTCAGCGGGTCGACTCTGGCTTCTTAGGTGTTGAGAGCAGGAGATGCCCTTTGTGACCCAAGAAACTCGATGTCGGGGTCAGCAGAGTGATGCGTGGGCGGAGGAGACTCGGTCATGGGGATAGCCGTGTCTTCCGGATCTTGTTCTTCAATAAATGGGGGCTTGGTAGCACTCTCCGGGTCTTCCATGGCTGGGTCATCAGCAGGGGTTTCCTCTTCGTCATTAAGGGTAACCTTGGCTCTGAGAAAAGGAAAACAAAAAGTTAGCGAACAATAAAGGGAAATGCGGAGATTAAAAGATATTGGCAAATGAGACATGTGAATTACCCGGTATTTATGACAAATTCGGTTGGGAGATCGTTGCTCGACCCGGTTGACGCTGATAAAGAGTTGGAAAGTGAGACCCGGAGTTGTCCGGCTAATGGATGATTTGGAGATGGATATTTTCAAGGAATATAGGTGGAGTAAGTGGAAGGAGTACCGGCTCGGCGAGCGGGCGACATAGGGATCCCGGGATGGAGGGGATCGTCACCCGGAGAAGTCCGGGTTGCTCGTCGCCGTGCTGGGACCGTGTCCTTCAGAGATGATGTAGTGGTTAGATACCTGTTGAGTTTGCACATATTGGCATAGGAGTACGGCTCTAAGGTCATGGAAGAGTATGGCACCTTGAAAATAACTTTCCTAGGTTTCCTCTTCTGGCCAACCTCTATCTCCGGCTCTGCCTCGCTCTCCTCCGATTGAGAGTCATCTTTATCATCCAGCGCTGGTGATGGTGGGGCATTGTCGGAAGGAGAAGATTTTTTGTCTAATAGGCTAACAAAGTATTTATTGAGCTGAGACCCGGAAGTACCTTCATCGCTGTCAGTCGGCTCCTCCTCTTCCTCCTCCGAGTTTTCAGAAGGGGGAGGGGTGACAATTTTCCAGAATGCATTGGTTTCCTGGGTGAGAAACAACAGACAAAATTTAGTACATGTACATAGGAAAGATCATTCGGAAAGAAGGGTAACAGTCGGTTCTTACTGGAGGAGCCGAGTTAGCGCGCGTGAAGGGGCCGAGTCTGGAGATGCTCCTAATGACATCAACTTTTTCGGCCAAGAAGTTCTTCATAGCCTTGTTTACATCTGCTGCCGGGTATGATTTCTCCGAGTATCGGAGAGAATCGGTAAGGTGGCCGGAATACTCGCAGATGAGTTTTGGGCGAACGCTATTTGGCTGGATCCGGCAACTAACCCAGGTTTTTATTAAGTTTAGCCCAATGAGACCCTGGGCTGCTAACACGGCAAGCTTATGTAGGAGGGGCTGGATAGATTGTCTATCGGCATCAGGGGCGAAAGAGTTAAGATTGTCAGAAAGAGATAAAGTTTCGGAGGAGAAACCCGGCAAAGGCTTTTGGCCGGGTGAGGATGTGTCTCGGCAGTAGAAAAAGACTGAGAGTCGGCATCAGAGAGTTTTTACGTCTCTGAATGGAAACTCCCCCACAAACTAGGAGGGGCCCGTCCGTGCTCTCCCGGCAGGGTTTGCATTGAAATAATTCCAAGAACAAAGCGAGGTTTGGGGGAATACAAAGATAGGCTTCGCAAAGGACTATGAAGTGGCAAATGTTTAACATTGAGTTCGGACCAATATCAAAAACCCGGAGCTTGCAGTGGTCCAAAAGATCTCGGAAAAAAGGGTGACCCGGGGGGCCGAAACCCCGGATCACGTGCTCAAGAAAGATAACTACCTCATCCGGACCTGGTGAAGGCCGGGTTTCCTCACCCGGCATCCTCCAATGGATGTCCAACTCTACGGGCAGAACCCCAGACTCGGCCAGCTCGTCGAGTTTTTCCTTGGTAACAGTCGATTTCGCCCAGTTGGCGGAAATCGACTGACCCGACTTTTGCTTCAAAGCCGGGTTTTTTTCCTTGAGCTTGGCGCTAGCTTTGGGTGCCATGGAGAATAGATCTAGATGAAATTAAAGTTCAAGTAAGTATAGACCCAAAAATTCGGGAAACGCATCTAAGTGATGTAGCAGGGAAAGAGAGATATGAGTTAAATGCTTGTGAGGAATACGGAAATCGATCTAGGTAAGATTAACCACGAATGAATATGATACTAAGGGTTCGCGGAAATGCGTCTAATTAGTGAGCCATGGCGGAGAAACGCAGATGAGATTCAAGTTTAACACCACTGCAAGATCGGACGGGATAAAATTCAGATCTAGATCCGCTGGGCTTACCGGAGACGGAGACGGAGCTTGGCTTGCGCGGTGGCGGCGGCCCGGTGACGGTGGGTTCGTGCGGGCTGGAAAGCTTGAGCTGCTCCTTAGGATTCCGATGGCGCGCCTGCCCTCCGGTGCGGAATCCGGCGGGTGAAGTGGCGCGGACGTGGAGGCGCTAGACGGCGGCTAGCGGAGAGCTTGATGGCGCTGGCGCGGCTCCGGTGGTCGAGGTTTGGCCTTGGGCTCGCGGACGCAGAAGACGAGCAGGAGGAGGAAGATGAATAGGAAATGAACCGTTTGGGAGTTTTAGGGTTTGCCCCCCGCCCCCCCCCCCCCCCCCCCGGGCCTATTTATAGGCGCAGGGAAAATCCTAAGGGCTTAACAGTAAGATTGAGTGATTTCCGGAAAGATTTGATCCGACCCAAGAATTTGGGGATAAGAATCAGAGTAATTATTGCGTGATATCCGGATAAGTTTAGTTGGTTGAGTGAGTCGGATTTAAGGTATTGTTACTCGGACTAGCCGATAGAGGTATGGATGTCCGGTCATGTTATGTTTCCTTGGAATCTTAACCCGGGAAATGACGCCTTGGCTCAAATGAAACTGGGTTATTATATGGACCGCCCAAAGAGCAGGCCTGGCTATAGTTAAAGCAATCTAACCCGGTATATTATGAATTTGAATGTTTATTGTTTTGCAGGGAATAGCGTGCGCTTCAAGGTTGATCCCAAGATGCCCAAGCTATTCTGGGGACTACTGTTGGGGGGATGATAACCCGGTAGGCCATGCCTGGGCGAAAACCCGGCAAGAAGGAAATCACACAAGACCCGGCCCAAGATGGAGGAGTTTCTAGAAGGCCCGAAGGGAAGCATGGATCTTGTAATTCGTGCCTTGGGGGACACGATTAGGAAATCTAGGGTTACGTGTGTATTCCGGGTAGGATTCCGGGTGTGCTTTGTATAGGAAGCCAGAGAGCCGAGTAATATATAAACCGACTCCTGGGGTAGAGAGACAGAGAGTTTTTCCAGATATTCAAGTGTTCTAGTAATACGAGAGTTGATAGTTGTAACCCTAGATCGGAGTCTCGACGACATTGCAGCCCGAGCTACCAGATAACATGATTTCCCCTGAGCTGAACCCTCTCCCAAACACCAGAGTCGATTTGCCCCAAACTAAGTTACCCCTGGTAACGTCTGCCGTGATTATCCCGCGACAGTCACCGTCATCGCTCCGGGCATCATCAAGATCGTCATCATCATCGTCATCACCACCAGCACCATCACCCTCATCATCCACCTTCATCCTGTTGTAACAATTAGGGGCCTCTATCATTGTTTTGCATTAAATCTCTCTCCCGGTGTGGATTACTTGTTAGTAGTTGATGCTTGTGAGATTTATCGGTATTTGCACTTTATGACCAGATTGTTATCATCCATTATATCACCTCTGATTATGATCCATATGATGTGTTCTGAGTAGTTCGTGTTGTTCTTGAGGACATGGGACAAGTCAAGTTGTTAGTAGTGAAGTAATGTTGAATAATATTTAATGTTTGATATTTAAGTTTTGGTGTTATTCTTCTAGTGGTGTCATGTGAACATCGACTACATGATACTTCACCATTTATTGGCCTAGGGGAATGCATCGTGTATTTGGCTACTAATTGTGGGGTTGCTGGAGTGATAGAAACCTAAACCCCCGTTAGGAAACCATTACACGAGGGAGCGTAGGATCCTGGAGTTTAGAGTTGTGGTTAGATTTATTTCTTAATTACTTTCTTGTAGTTGCGGATGCTTGCAAGGGGTATAATCACAAGTATGTATTAGTCTTGGATGGGATGGTACATTAGCATAGGTTCACCCACACAACACTTATCAAAACACCGAACATTATTCAGCTGCATGGAACAAAAGCACATGATAGAAACCTCCCGTGTGTCCTCGAGAACGTTTGTTAGTCATAAGTAAACTCACCGGCTTGTCCTTTTCTCAAGAAAGGATTGGGCCACTTGCTGCAATTATTACTACTGCATTTTATTTACTCGCACTTTATTTATCTGCAATATCAAAAACCCCTACAAATCGGTTTTCCAGTATATACAGTTATTCCTGCATCAAAACTGCGTGTCAACACCTTCTGCTCCGCGTTGGGTTCGAAACTCTTATTTATCGAAAGTACTACGATACACCACTTATACTTGTGGGTCATCAGCCCCCTAGTGCCCCTCTTCGACCCCTCTTCGGTCTTCTGGATGCTTCCGGGGAAAATAGGAACTTCGGGATTTGTGGGGTCCAATTCCGAGAATATATATGTCCAGAACAACTTTTCTGAAATAAAAAACAGCAGAAAACAGGGAACTGACACTTGGCATCTTGTTAATAGGTTAGTCCCGGAAAACGTGTAAAATGATATAAAGGAAGGAGAAACATGTAGCAATTGGCATAACATCATCATGGAGCATAAAAAATTATAGATACGTTGGAGACGTATCACCGTGTCAAAGAAACAAGTACGGTGTCACTCGGAGTGGCTTCAGGGAAGTTACTATAAGAGAGAAATTACGCCGGTGTTAGGTAGATTTTACATGATAGGTAACTGAGGACATGAGATGTCCAGGTATGTTATAAATGTGTTTCTAACATCGTTATATAATATCGATGATTTTATCTATAAAGGTCAAGTGGTTCCGGAGGAGTTTCGGGGACTTCCCATATAGGGGGGGTACCAGGAGGGGGCAGATTTCTTACTCATGGCCGAACCCTATTTAGGGGGCTTCCAGGTGGGCCTAGTGGCTTCACAAGTTGGTACTCATTGTCCCAGTATTTTTCCTTATTTTATTGGAGAGAAAAATAGAAAATTAAAAGGAAATAAAAAATAGGAAGGGAGAGGGCGCTAGAGTTGGCCTCCACCCCCAATCCGAGTTGGGCTAGGGGAGGGGTTGCGGCCACCCTCCTCTTAGAACAACTAGGACTCCTCCCTCTCTATGGCAAGTCTCCTATTCCCTCCCACTATATAAAACACCCTAAGGCTGAAAGCAAAAAAACACAATTGGCTCTCAATCCTATCTCTCTAATAGAATTAGAGGGTCTAGTTAGAGCCCTCTAATTTAATTAGAGTCTCTTCTAATTTGTGGTGTCATCTCTCGATTAGACCTAGCTCTAATTCTAGTTTTCTATCAAGTGTTGATAACTTCCAGTTTCATAAATAGCTCTAATCACATTTGATTAGAGATACGCCGGAATGATGTCTCTCTTCGTCGGTGCTGAGTCCTGGACGGCGGACCGGTGAGGGGTTGACACGAGTGTACGTGTGCACACCTTAAGAGGTATTACATGGGTGATCCTTAAAGAGGGAAGACTTACAGACATCCTTACAACTAGGCCTAGTTGTGAGGATCTACGATTGTTCATATTTCTTCTATGGTTACATCGAATCCGCTGCCAGGTGAGTCATGATCTTAATCCTCGCATGTATGGTCATGCCTCTTTACCTACATTGTGATCTTGGCGGACTACGTAGGGAAATTTTTTAAATTCTGCAGCATACGCCAGCAGTTGAACCCGACGAGATCCTCAAGAGATCGAGTTGCTGAGACAGGACGTGGGCCATTCTAAAGGATGATTTGTTGACCGATTCATGGATGGTTGCAACCCTAGATGTCGGCCACGACACACAAAAAAACTCATGAGCCGTATTGGAGGCACATTTTAAAGGACTTCAATGAAATAAATTAAGAACCGGTCGGGCGCATTACATTGGCTTTGCAACAAGTTTCATGTGTGCCACGTTCAAGTCTATTTGAGGAATGAGAGTGGCAAGAATGATGAGTTGGAAATAATTAAAACACGTCCCTTTTTTCTACTTGGCATGCCTATATTACGTGCACCTTTTTGTCTCCTAGACATGCTTATTTGACGACGGACCTTGTGTATGGATGAAGGATGCTCACGTCATGTACGCAGAGTCGAAAATGGATTGCATTAAGCCATTACAACTGATGCATGTTTAACAAAATTTCAAGAACGTCTTGTAGAAGTGTTTGCGGCTTTGTTTAAACGGAAAGGGGGGAGAAGGGGTCGAGGCGGAAGGTAGCAAGATGCCCAGAGGAGCGTCGAAAATATAATTGGGAACGTGAAGGCAAATGCGGGAAAGAAGACGGCATCAACGGGCTCCATCCAATGGGCGATAGCTGTGTATGTGAAGGAGACGGCAACATCGACGGTGAACAAATTGAAGATGCACATCGATATAACAGAAAGGTGGTAGAGATATGTCCAAGAGGCAAATAAATTATGAGTTTATTTTATCATATTTATTTCATTAAGTTTATAATAAGTTAATGCATGTGTGATATGTAAACAACTAGAGTCTGTAGTGAGCCTTTATACTAACTAGTTCATTGGGAAATTGATGATCGAGGGTTTCGAAACCATGTGACATTTATGTCAATTAACAATGAGGTCATTTCATTGAATGAATAAGATGATGGACATACCTAACATTAGTGTTGCAACGTGACCTTGTCACAAAGTTCATCATCGCGATATTCACAAGATATAGTATCATAATTCTCATATCGTGATATTCGCTTAGGCGTTGTCGACTGTTGGTGTTGCTCTCCAACAAGAGTTTCATCGGTCTGGGCTACTGGGCCGCCGGATATGAGGCCCAATGACAATTTCAATTGGTTCCTTGTTTGACGAGCAAATACAAGTAACATTTCTTCTGGGAATTCTTTTCTTCTAGCTGGCCTAGCATTTCCCTTGAGAAGTTGCATGGAAATAGTTAAAACAAATAAAAAAAATCTCGAAGGAAAACTTTAAAAAATTTCTCTTTTAAAATTTGAATAATTTTCAAATTTAAACAGTTTCCAAGTGTGACCAGATTTCAAAATCTGAACGGTTTTTATAACTTGAACAAACTTTAAATATGCAATTTTTTATTTAAACAATTATCAAGTATAACAGATTTCAAAGGTGAACAGATTTTCAATATGAACATAACTAAAATCTAAATGATTAAAAAAAAATTTATTTAAAAATCTAAACGCTTTTTAAATTTGTGGAATGGTAAAATCTAAAAATATTTCAAATGTAAAACCATTTTAAAGTTGAACGATCCCTTAATTTATTTTTTTCTCAAATATCATCAAATTTCAAATATGGTTGTTTTTCAAATTAGAACAGATTTCAAATCTTATTATTTTTTTAAAGTGGAATTTTTGTTTAATTCTAGACCGAACAACATTCCAATTTCTTAAACGTGAGAAGAAATGAATAATCAGAAACGAAAACGAAAAAAGAAATAGAAAAGAAAGAGCAAAACAATGAAAAAAGAAAATCAGAAAAAAGGAAAAGAAACTAATGTGGAGGAGATGGGCCGGCCCATAGGGCATACTGCTCCGAGCAAGTCGGTCTCGCGCACAATGCACCAAAAATCTGGGCCTCCGTTCACTAGGGAGCAGCCAACATGTCAGCTAAATTTTTGGACAACAAGCGAGTCAAAGCGGCAAGGCCATGCCCGATTTTGTTTGTTAGGCCGGAAGTATGCCTAGCGCCAAACCGAAAAGAATTAATCCTTTTTTTATCTAACGAAAGGCCCAGTACTGTTGAAGAGAAGGAGCCGCAAGGCCATGGACACCGGGTTCCCCTATGCCCCCACTCGCTGCGAGCCACTCGCCCGCACGAGCCACATAGCCGGGTGTGCTACCAGGCCGTGTTTGAGGCCCAATCCAGGTATGTTTTTTTTCACTCTATTTTTTGGCTAAAATATGTGAATAATTATTTACTACATGATTTAATTTGAAAATATGAAACTATTAAATAAATTCAAACATAATCGGAACAGTTTTAAAATGAACAAAAAAAATTAAATGAACGAATTTTAAAAATTAACAAGTTTTTAAATTGAATATTTTTTGAGATCGAACAATTTTTTTTAATAATATGTTTTGAAAATGATAAAGAATTTTGAAAATGATTTTTTTGAAATTAAGAATTTATTAAAATGGTGAACATATTTCAAATATGAACAAAATTGAAATCTAAACGCTTTTTTATTTTGAACAATTCTCATTTTTAAACATATTTTAAATGTGAACAAATTTCAAATGTGAACTTTTCTAAAAATGTGAACGATTTTTTATTTTGACCAATTCTTAATTTTAAACAGATTTAAGTGTGAACAGATTTCAAATTTGACTGTATTTTTAAAATTAGAACAAATTGCAAAACGATTCTTTCGAATAAAAGGGAAATAAAACTAAAAACAAGTAACAAAACAGAAGAAAGAAAACAAAAAAGAACGAAATAAAATGGAAATAAAAAACAGAAAATAGAAGAAAAAAATGTGAAAAATGAGACAATAAAAGGCTAAAAAAAGGGAAGCCAATAAAATTTAAAAATCTGGTGGAAATTTTGAACTGAAAATTCTTACTTATAGTGCATACCTGAGGAAGTATTAGGGATGTGGTTCCTTCTATTAAGCCAAATTAACTTGTGTTTCTGGGCACAAACATAACACAAAACAGGGTAGCTCCACAAATCATGGGTTGCGGCAGTTATGTAGATGGAGGGCTGATGCAGAGGATGGGTGTCGTCCTATCTTCCCTCCGTGTGGGCACTTCCTCTGAAGACCATAAGGTAATTGGCATCAATTGCGTGCTACGCGTTGAAGGACAATAAGCAGGCATACTTAGATGTGCAGGAGCAAACACGTTCGATGGTTCCTCAATCTCTTGTGAGAGGAGGCGGGATTGTGCTTGAGGATGACTGGCGGCCAGCAACCAGCATACACGGATGATGCTGCGATCACCGTTGGCGCTGTAGACTCTCCCGTGTTTGATCGAAAGCAGGCCTGGCGTTTTGTCGTTGTACCATTCATACAAAAATATGTACCTTAGTGGGAGCATGTTGCGGTCGTGATGGATTGTGTGGTGCTTTTTATTGCAGCAGGTCTTGACGATGGCCGGTGTTCTGCTGTATGAGGCCATCGTGGGAACGTTGAAGTATGCCCTGCTGTTGTAGTAGGAATTTATGGCTTGCAACATTTTGTATCGTTACTACATTGTCTGGAATTAAACTTCAACGTGGAAGTATCATGGAAATAACATGGAATTAATGATGTGGAATTGACTTGAGGAAATATACTTAAGGAAGCCGGTACAACTATACTGGAACACAGTGTATATGAATATGCTGGAATTATACCCGGGAACAGTATAGAGTGGAAAGCAAGGTTGTTCATATGTTGGCTATAAGAATTGATTAAAACATGTGAATTTGGATTGAGATTCAAATTCGGCACGTGACTCACACATGTGTGCTTTTGGGACTAATTGCAGATTGAGACTCCTAGATGGTTACGAATGATCGTGGTTGGTTTGGTTAAGCTGGAGTTTCTGGAATAATTATATGCGTAATTACGGTTTAGATAAAACTGGAATTAGCACTATATAAAAGGTCTCTAACCCCTAGCCTCAAATTGATCATTGTGAGCGGCACCACGGAAAAGGATCGAGAAATAGGGGTTAGACCGTATTATGCTAAACCTAACAGTTGTAACCTGCCAATCCGTGCGTGTGGCAATGATCGCCTCTTGTGCAGCTTCGTGCTGCAGCATTTGAAATGACTGGGCCACAACAAGCCTCTGTCTGAGGTCCATCATCGCCTCGCAGTTCACATGCTTGTGTGTGCAGAGAAACTTGATGGACGACTTAGACGTGCTCTCCACGGTGGGGTATACACTACAGGAATGGGCTACTGTGCCGACGGCCACATTCTATGCCGACGGCAATTTGTCGGGGCCGTCGGCATAGAACCAATTAGGGAATCCCAAATTGCGAAAAAAAAATTAGCTATGCCGACGGCAATGCCGCCGGCCTATCTTTTTTTTTGAGCTACGCTGACGGCAAAGCCGTCGACATAGACCCTAAGATGGAATCCAAAATTGCGAAAGAAAATTAACCTAATGTTGTCGGCCTTTTTTTTAGCTACGCCGACGGCAAAGCCGTAGGCCTAGCCAAGCTCATTTTTTTTTGACTTAATCACCGTTTTGATCATAACTTTTGCATTCGAATTCGGATTTTGATGTTTGTTAGCTCGTTTCAAAAGGAGAAACATATCTAAATTATCATGCATATTGTTAAAGCTACATTCTTAGAAACAAAATCATGAGAAAGAATGGAACTAATAATAATGGGTTAACGATTGCGTCTGAGAGGGTTCTGGGGCATCTGAATCCAACCAAAATCTAGCTGGACCATGCCAAGTGTGTTTTGGGTTGTATATGTCCAGTATTCTACTATTTATGTTAAGGGTTGCACGTCATCATTTTTTTGAATTTGTTTGATTTTTTTATGCCTATTTCAAAACGAAGTCAAGACGGCGGGCATGTCCGTTCGTAGTTAGGGCTTAAATATTGAAAAACTCTAGGTGTATCTGTGATGAAATAGCTAGTTGTGTACCTAAAAATGTTTTTTTCAAAAAATCATGAGCAAACTAGGAGACACTTGTAGTTCAAATTTGACCCGTTTCCAGCTGAATCGGCAGGAACTTGTGTTTTTCAAATGAGGTGGATGGAAACCTTTTCATAGGAAACAATTTGGTCATTTGTGCATATAACATGGTCTAGTATTTTCAAAACATGCAGCTCCCAAGTTTTGCAACATATTTGTTGTTGGTGCTTCACAAAAAAGCCATTTTTCACACTCGAAAAATGAAAAATGGTTTTTTTATTCAATGAAAATGAAACTTTTCTCCGTGAACATTGTCCGTGCTTCTAGTATGCATGTTTGTGTGGAATATGGGCACATTTAAACAAACTATGCCATGAATTTGTCCGTAACACCCGTCATTTCGCCCGAAACCCTAGAATGTCCGTAGGAGATACCTCATTTATGTGAACATATTTTCAAGACAACTGTCGTATTCCAAGTTTATTATTTTTGGTGGATACCAGTACATATATAATGACACCACGCGAAGGTCTTGCATCATTTTGGGGTTTTATAAATTTTCTGGAATTTTCTAAATCGGTTTCACGAAGAAGTCAAGACGGCGGGCATGGCCGTTCGTAGATAGGCCTCAAATATTTATAAATTCTTGGTGTATCTCTGATGAAATAGGTAGTTGTGTACCTAAAAATGATTTTTTCCAAAAATCATGAGCAAACTACGAGGCACCTGTAGTTCAAATTTTACCCGTTTCCAGCCGAATTGGCAGAAACTTGTGTTTTCCAAAAGAGGTGGATGGAAACCTTTTCAGAGGCAAAAATTTGGTTATTTATGCATATAACATGGTCTTGTATTTTCAAAACATGCAGCTCCCAATTTTTGCAACATATTTGTGGTTGGTGCTTCAAAAAAAAAGCCATTTTTTACACTCGGAAAATGGAAAATGGTTTTTTTATTCAATGAAAAGGAAAACTTTCTCCGTGAACATTGTTTCTGCTTCCAATATGCATGTTTGTGTGGAATATGGGCACATTTAAACAAACTATGCCATGGACTTGGCCATAACACCCGTCATTTGGCCATAACACCCGTCATTTGGCCCGAAACCCTAGAATGTTCGTAGGAGATAGTTCATTTATGTGAAAATATTTTCAACACAACTGTCGTATTCCAAGTTTATTTTTTTTGGATACTAGGACATATATAATGACACCACGCGAAGGTCTTGTATCATTTTTTGTTTTCTAAATTTTCTGGAATTTTCTAAACCCGGTTTCACGAATAAGTCAAGACGACGGGCATGACCATTCGGAGTTAGGGCTTGAATATTGAGAAACTATTGGTGTATCTCTGATGAAATAGGTAGTTGTGTATCTAAAAACGATTTTTTCCAAAAAAAAATCATGAGCAAACAATGAGACGCATGTAGTTCAAATTTGACCTATTTCCAGCTGAATCAACAAAAACTGTCAAAATGGGCACCATGAGTATTCATCGAAAGAGTTCAATTTTTTAAAACTATCGATGTTTCTATGATATGGATGTCATATTTGAATTCCTCTAATTTTTCTAATCGATTTAGACATTTTATTTGTCAAATTTCGATTTACGGATTTAAAGATATGAATTATTCCATATTAAATAATTTATTCAAAAAATAAAGTAATTTCTAACATTATATTGTTATTTATTCAATAAAGATAATTATATAATCATTGTTATTTAATCAAATATCTTTTTAAATTTAAAAAATAGAAAAGTTTAGCATCATTCCCGCAGGTTAATATGATTGATATGATAGTAATATCAGTAAGTTCTAACATCTCATTTCGAATCTAGTTTGGAAGGAACTCAAAGTTTAAGCGTGCTTGGGAGGAATTTCAGGATGGGTGACCGAACAGAAAGTTTGACTAAGTTAAGTATGTTGACTAGATTAATTGTTTAATTAGAGATTAGTGATTAAATATGTGGCTAAGTGCAAAATTCCGGAATAGAATTTAAAAAAAAGTTTTTAAAAAATCCAAAAAATTCAAAAAAAAAAATCGAATGTTTTTCCAATTATTTTGAAAATATTATGCCGACGATTTTGCCGTCGGCGTAGGGAGTGCTATGGCGACGGCTTTACCGTCGGTATAGCCTTACACCGACGGCTTTTAGTGTGTCGACGGTAATTTGGCATATGCCTAGGCGGCCTTACGCCGACGGCCATATGCCGACGGCAGCCGTCGGCATAGCCTGTGCCGACGGCATTTTAGCCTATGCCGACTGCTTGCCGTCGGCTTCTTGACAGATTCCTGTAGTGACGGGATCAACATCACTTCTCCCTCGAACGGAAGCTCAAAGGGGTGTGATGTGGGTATATCCCTGGGACGATCATGTTGATGGTAGTCCCTCTCGTCTTTGGTAAAGATCGATCTGATCTTCATCTTGAATATAGCGGTGATCCTTCGTAAGATCATTATCTTTTGGGCGATGCAAACTAATTGAACGGACTAGAGGTAAAAAACAATTGGCGTTAGATTAAACTTTGGGGATTATATGAGGCAATATAATGGAAGTTTGACCCAGCTTTATGATGGTTCAGTACACATAATTTTTTTTTCCAATTTAGTCAAGTGTTTTTCCAAGGAAATAGATATATTGCTTTAATGGGATTAAAAATAGCAAGAGCTTTGAATTTTTAGTTTGAAAATAAATATGGGAGCACCTAGGTCTCAATCAACCAAGAAATTTCTAGGTCACGGTCGACGAACCCCTCAGCCACTTGACCCCATATTTTCCTTTCACTAGTTAAATGCCCGTGCGTTGCTACGGGTGACACAATTAAACGATTAGAGTGCGTTATAGGGTGCAACAAATATATAGACATTCTACATAAAATGAAGTCATATAATATAAATATACATAATGTGTTTTCCTTGTCGGATTCACTCCTACTGCATAACAATGTGTCGTTGTAATCCCTCTTTGTCCACTTATGATGTCTAGCCTCATTCCACTCTTGATCCACCCTCATGTGCACACCAATCCACTTCTCCAAAATATTGTAGGTTTATGTCGCCTCAGTTGCATAAAAGTAAATCTAATATTGGATCAAGCATGACAGGCTCCCTGAAATTGATGAGTGTGACTTAGAGGGTTATCGAAAAAACAGGTTCTAAGTCAAGCAAGGGGCACACATGTGAACTTATAAATTTGTTGTAGATAGCGACATAGCCTTCTTACTTCAAACTCAGTTTAGAAATATATTACCTCAGTCCTTTACGTGGATTTGATTCAATATCCACGTGTCTCCGCAAGAAGCACACGATGTTACCTTAAAAAAAATTATCTCTCTAACTTTCAAACAAGTTTTTCTTTTTCTTTTTCAAAATAGGATTGCTATAGACTCTGCATCAAACTGATGCACACGGCCACACAAAAGTAATCCAAAGAGATTTCTTACAGAGACAATATATGCATAGCCGTTAAACTAATTGTAAGCAATGGCCTTGCAAGAAAGTATAGGCACATGGAGTCCTGTACCAGCAAGAACGACAATGTAAGCAATGGCCTTGCAAGAAAAATTATAAAGCAATCAGTACTACTACGTGTGTCAACTCTTGCCATCCCTCAAGCGTTGTTCCCTGGTTGCAGTCTCGACGTCCACCATCCTGGTGTGGCGCTTCCCTCTCTTCCACCGATCCTCCGCGTTCGCCGGTTCGCCACTGCCCTGTTGAGGTTGAGCACCGCCAGGTTCCAGTTCCACAAGGTCCACCAGGATGCACTGCCACCACGGCGGTGCCGTCCTCCAGACCTCCACGATACAGGTCTGCAGTCTGTCATCACGGCCACAAAGCGACCGTCCACATGGTGCAGAGCTCGACAAGGGCCGCCCGGTTGGACGGGTACAGCGTGACGCCGACCTGTAGCATGTAGTGTGGTGGTGATAGGTTAATTAACAGTGCTATATTGTAGTATCTCTTTTCATTTTGTACATGAGATGAGTAGTAGTTTTGCTTCATGTGTGATGTGTAATCGTTAGGGATATGATCAACCAGCAGCATTGAACTCGATTAAACCTTGACCGTTATTTCATCAGTTTTTGTCTGGCGACCACGCGCATGGTTCCGTTCTAAAAATAACTTGCAATGCGTATGGTGTTACCGGATGGTCTAATTGATTTACATGAGCAGCGAGGATGCGGATGCGGGCCGGAGGGGCTGGCGATGGGGTCGTCGACCCGGGACTGTGGCATGATGGCGGAGACGTTGATGGCGAGCTTCTGGCCTTCCCCGCAGTGCTTGCCGACGCCGCAGAAGTAGAAGTGCGGGCCGGGCTGGGTGAGCTCGATGATGGTGGGGCCGTTCTGGTACCGGTTGGCGATGTTGCCCATGCTGCAACCGGAACAGCTCCTTGGACGGCACCTCCACGATGTTGTACACGCCGCTCCGGTACAAGAACACTGCATCCATGCATGCACGGCGATGGCCGGCGGCGAAGAAGACGAAATAGGAGAATTTGTTGACGGGTGACTTACTGAGCTTGTCGCCGATGCTCATGTTCCTGGTGCGGGCCCACTCCACGTAGTAGGTCCGGTTGGGGGCGATCCGCCAGACCATGCCGGCACCGACGATGTGATAGATGCGCCCCGACGTGCCGGCCACGAGGGACGCCACCACCGCCCAGAGCAGCAGAGACGAGAGGTGGCCTTTGCTCGTTCCCATTAATTTGACGATCGATCTGCGGGCCTGATCTTGATTTCTCGATGGACGATTCGATTCCTTGTACGTATGCACGTCCTCCTCCCTAGGCCTTCTATGTGTGTGGTGGAAGAGAAGAGATTTTGAGGGCGTCCTTGGTGGCTCTGGTGCCCCTCCAGGCGCCACCGAGGAGGGTGAAGATGGGTTACTTGGCGCCGACGATGGTGCGGTAGGTGTTGGTGCAGAGGTGGCCGGTGACGGTCGCCGTGGCGCCGCGCGGGGCCACGTACTCCTCGGCCCGCTCGGCTGGAGCGAGCGCGTTCAGGATGCCTAGGGGTTAAATGAGCCGCTCCGACATCGAGATGGAGATGTTGAGCTCCACAGCAGCGGCGTCCTTGCTGGAGGTGGACGTGGAGGGGCAGTGAGCTAGAACGCGAGGTAGGCCACCGCGCCTAAGTCCGCGACCGCCAGCGGTGAGTGCACCACCGGATCGTCCTTGGAGGCGCGTCGGAGCTCGGCGACGGCCGTGGCGGATGCATCCCGTGTATAGCTTTACTTCCATTGTTGTTGCATGGACGGATTGGGTCATGGTTGTGCGCGCGCGGGTTGGCTGATGATGTGTTGGAGGCTGGGCGCTCGTGTGGATGATCTGGTTGGCTCGACTCCCACGGTGGAGTTCAAGCCGTGGTGTTTTTATTGCTGATTGATCGAAGGAAGGTTAGGAATTGTAGGATTCTGCCGGAGATTTCGCCCTTTGATTGATCGTGTAATTAGAGAATATTTATGATTCCATAACTAATTAAGCCGGCAATTGCATAACTAATTAAGCCGGCAATTACTGCATGGGGAGTGGGACGACACGGAGTTGGACGAAGGACAGGCAGAGTGCGTCGAAGAGCCAAGAAGGAACGAAATCCTTCTTTTAGATAGGAGAGATAAAAATAGCAAGAGCTTTGAATTTTTAGTTTGAAAATAAATATGGGAGCACCTAGGTCTCAATCAACCAAGAAATTTCTATGTCACGGTCGACGAACCCCTCAGCCACTTGACCCCATATTTTCCTTTCATTGTATATTTTTCTGACAAATACATGTTAGTTGTGCCCTCCCGTAAAGTGGCTCAGTAGCCCATGATTTTCGTTCTTGGGCTTGTGTCGTTGTGACAAACAGGCCTCGGTATACCTTTTAACTGACTTTCTATATCAGACTAAATATGGTAAATGATTTCGTACCATTTTTTCCCACTTTGCTTGTATGTATATGTAGGAGTTTCTACCGGATGCACACACAATTTTTTTTTGCATCTTTAGTGCGGTGAAAAGTGCAATGAATAAAAATAATTACAAAAATATGAAAAATGTGAAATAGAACACTTGGTTGCACTTGCTAATTGCACGTTTCTTTTAAAAGTGCAACTCGTATCGGAAAACCGGTTCAAGCTACACATTTGTTGCATAAATCTGAGTGGAAATGTGCAGGTTGGACCAAGTGACGATTTTTTCGTGACGGGGAGAAGTTACATATTTTCCAATAAGAAAGTGCAACTTAGACCTAGTTGCACAAATCTAAGTGAAAATATGCAATTTGGAGATAGTTGCATAAATCTGAGTGAAAATGTGCAACTTGGACCAAGTTGCGCTTTTCCATGTGGAAATGCGTAAATATGACCATGTTGCACATTTATGAGTGAATCACATAATTACACATTTTCAATTAGAAATATGCAACTGAGACATAATTACACATTTATGAATAAGAAAGTTGTGCTTTTCCCTAAAAATAGATGCAAATAAGACAAAACTACACATTTTCTAGTGAAAATGCGCAACCAGAGCATAATTGTATATTTTCGAGTGGAAATATGTAAGTTTGTGCTAGTTCATAAAACATGAATAATAGAAACAAGGAAAAAGAAAAACCAAAATATATGCTTAGTTGAATATGAAAAAAAGTGGCACTGCTCTTTATCCCTCCGTCCCAAATTAGTTGTCATAGATTTGTCAAAATATAGATGTATCTAGACGTATTTAGTTATAGATACCTAATTTGGGATGGAGGGAGTATATTAATCTTCCGTATGAGATTCATACACACATGCAGTAGCACGTTACTGGTCGTGCTCGGCAGGGCCGGCCCTGAACAGTCCAGGGCCCGGCGCAAGACCAAAAAAAGGGCCCTTATATACACAAAAAATGGGAAGGAGAAGTTAGGGCCTGGCAGATGTGGAGAACCAGGAATCGAGTTCCAGGCTAGAGCTTGGTCGCTCGATACAGTTTTTCAGCGAGAACATTGCGATTGATCAGCTGCTGGGCAAATATTATCACAACTGGGCTTTTCTATATTTAGCTGGGCCCTGGCAAGTGAGGGCCCTGTGCGGCCGCACATGCCGCACTTGCTCAGGGCCGGCCCTGGTGCTCGGTCGAAACGCCAGGCATCAAGTATCCGGTTCGATACCCAGCTCATGCACGTTATCTCGTCGTGTTTTATTTTTTTCCACTTGCTATTAAATTCTTCACGGATCTTAACACGAGATCGCACGGTAGAGCACATTGACTGAGACATAAGCAAAAATCAGGCACCCATGACTTAGGGCATCTCCAGTCGTCCCCCCCCAGAGCCCCCCCAGGACGCAAATTAGCGCCGTTTTTGGCGAAAAGCGCCGTTTTTCCACCAGTCGACCCCCCCAGGACCTGAAAAAGCGCCGTTTCGGCGGAAATTAGCGCCGCCGCCCCCAGGCGGAACCCAGCCTGCTGGGTTCGGCCTGGGGGGGGCGGCGAGAGGAAAAGCGCGCGTGGGCCAGCGCTGTCGGCGAGGGAGAGCTCTTTTTCCACTTTCTCCACCCCCGAACCGTCTTTCCCACTCGCTCGCCCTCGCCGTCGCCGCCCCACCCCCGCAACCACCGGCGCCGCCAGCGTACGCCAGCGAAGAGACAAACCACCGCCGGCTGGTCCACCACGTCGTCGCCGCCGTTCGAGCACGTCTCCGTCGCGGAGGAGGCTGCGCCCCAGTGAGCCGCGTCCACCGCCCGCAAGGTGTTCGACGCTCTGTCCGAGCCATGGACTCCGACGCCGAGGAAATGCTCGCCGAGCTATTCGACGAGGAAGACCAGGCCTCCATCGACGACGAGGATCACCTGGTCGTCCTGAGCTGCCTGGCCGCGTTGCTGGCCCAGGACGCCGCGCCACGCCGCGCTGGATCGAAGCCCGGTCGCCGGAAGAGCAGGCCGAGGCAGCGGTACGAGGGCTACTGCATCCTCTACTCCGACTACTTCGCCGAGGATCCTACCAACGACGAGAAGGTGTTCCGGCGTCGTTTCAGGATGAAACGCACGCTCTTCCTCAAGATCATGCATGCCATCCGGGAGTTCGACACCTACTTCAAGTTGAAGAAGGACTGCACCGGCACGGTAGGGTTTACCTCTATCCAGAAGTGCACGATGGCCATGAGGTTGCTTGCATATGGTGCTCCCGCAGATGCACAAGATGACTACCTGCGCATGAGCGAGTCCACGGCCATTGAGTGCTTGAACAAGTTCTGCCGGGCAGTGGTTGCAGTTTTTGGCCCAATATACCTGCGATCACCCAATGCGCAAGACACTGCTCGTCTCCTCGCTGAGAATGAAGCAAGAGGGTTTCCTGGGATGCTTGGCAGCATCGACTGTATGCACTGGGCATGGAAGAACTGCCCATTTGACTGGCAGGGGATGTACAAGGGAAAGGAAGGAGAGTGCTCTGTGGTTCTCGAGGCCGTGGCTTCGTACGATCTATGGATTTGGCATTCATTCTTTGGTATGCCAGGAAGTCACAACGACATCAATGTCTTGCAGTGCTCGAATGTCTTTGCCGATCTTGTCGAAGGCCATGCCCCCCTGTGAACTATGAGATCAATGGACACCAGTATACAAAGGGGTACTATCTTGCAGATGGCATCTACCCCAAGTGGGCAACATTTGTGAAGAGCATCTCCAACCCTATCCCAGGAAGCGCAAAAGCTTGGTTTTCCAAATGCCAGGAGGCTTGCAGGAAGGATGTTGAGAGGGCATTTGGTGCGCTGCAATCTCGATTCGCTGTTGTCCGGTACCCAGCTATGACTTGGTCGAAGTCCAACATGTGGGAGGTGATGCAGTGTTGTGTGATCTTGCACAACATGATCATTGAGAGTGAGCGGGATGACCCGGTGCCTGACAGTGAGGCAAACACACCATACTACCGGCAGGGCCCTCTTGCAGATGTTGATCACCAGGTGCCGGCATCATGGGCAGACTTCCTCACCAAGCGACAGGAGATTCGACACGCTGCAACACACCATGCTCTGCAGGATGACCTGGTGCAGCATTTGTGGGCGCGAAAGGGGAATGGCAATGTTGAGGAGGATGACTAGTCAATTTTTTTCCTTTTATTTGTTGAATAATTTATTTGTGTGGCAAAACTCTATTTATTTGGTGTGCAATTTTTCTATTGCTCAAATTGGGCCGAGTCGCCGCTGGGGGGGGGGGCGGCCTGGGTTCACGACTGGGAAACGCGCCCCCCCAGTTCCCAGAATAGCGCCGTTTAGCGCCGCGGCGCAAAAAAAAGCGAGGGTTTTCGCGTCCTGGGGGGGCGCAACGGCTGGAGATGCCCTTAGTAAATACGAATAAATATAAAGTGCATTTGGTGCATCAAACGATTATACATTTAGGATCAAGTTTTATTCTGTAGGGACATCAAGGTATAACTTGAAGTAAAAAAAAAAACAGACATCTGGAAAGCCATGGTTTGTGTAGTTCACATGGTTGCCCAAACAAATAGGTAAGTAATGAAGGCATAAAGCTTGTAAGTGACTTAGAAGTTAGAACTGTGTTGTCTATTCTTGAATTAAGTGATTGGTAAATTTTACTTGTTTACAACGATTTCTGTGGATTATAATCAACCGACATATAGTTGCTTATTGAAGCAAAAGAAATGAGCCAAGAATATGCGCAAAACATGCAAGTTCTAATTTTGGGTAAAGAAAGGTAAGTCCTGCTCTGAATTACCATGTTGATCTTGAAGCGGAGCATGCATTGCATGGTAAATACGTGGAGGTAGTAGAGATTCAAAAGTAATTACGTACATGGATGACCTGACCATGTGTTACGGCTAAAACGGTCCTCGTTGGGAACATTTTTTTTTGTGTGTGTTTGGCTGGCTAGCTGGGAAAGCAATGTTGCCATATCGTGGCATGCTTTAATCAAACAGAATAAATAAATCTAATGAAAAGAGCAATGGCTGCCATATAGTGTCCAAATGAGAAATGACCCAAAGAAAGCAAATTCCGGTTCGAACTGGTAGCTCCCAGGGATGCATACAGAATGTTAGAGATCATCGCCGAGGCCGATATTCACCGAAGCAGTCTGTGAGATACATACAGAATGAGGGCCCACAAGTCTGTGAGCATCATTCATCAGGCTGCACTACCAAAAAGAAAAAAAAAAACCAGCTCATCCATTGCTACTAACTATAATTTCTACTTCCTCCATTTGTGCCTTCCTTCTGCTTACATGCCTCGAGGAGCGAACACGGCTTGAACAAGCGGTAGATCTAGTCATAACAACAAAAGAGGCGACACAAAAAGAAGAGAAGATCAGGAAGGGGTCGGCTGTCAGTAGTTGTTGTTGCTGCCGATGTAGTTGTTGCGGTACCGCATCCCGTACTGCTCGTAGAAGGTGTCGCCGTAGTTCACGGCCTTGATCTCCACCATGCGCCGCTTGCTGTCCACCTCCTGGACCGCGCCGAACACGACCTCGTTCGTCGTCTCGCAGCTCTGTTTGTAGAAGGTCTGCGGCCCGGAGGAGTACTGCCTGTGCTGCTGCAGGTGGTACATCTGCTGCTCAGGCTGCCGCCTGCTCTGCTGCTGCTGCTGCATATGGTGGTGATACGCCTGCTGCTCCGGCGGCTGCCTGCTCTCCTGCTGCTGGTGATACGCCTGCTGCTCCAGCAGTTGCCTGTGCTGCTGCTGCTGATACACATGGTGCTCTGGCTGCTGCTGAGGGCCACGTGCATCCCAACCGCTGACATATTGTTGTCCATGCCGGACGTGGTGAACATTTTCAGGCTCGGTTGTCATGAAGGCGTAGTTCTTCCGAGGCATCGGTGCTCTTGTGTCCAGCGGTGGAGGCGTCTCCTCATGCGGGATGGCATAGCTTTCCTGCACTGGCCAAGGGTTGGCTCTTCGCTGCTGCTGGTGATGGTGATGTCTTGTTGGGCGCCTTTTCCTGGAAAATATGTCGGACACAGATGATTTCGCTCCTCCCATGAACTTGCCAATAGAGGTGAAGAATCCCTCTTCAGCATCCTGTTTTCCAGCTTCATCTTCATTTGGGATCAGTGGTTGGCGAAGAGAAGGCTTGAATGGCTGTTGGTATTGTTGGTACGGTTGATATGGAGGGATGCCTGCATTACCGGGTCGCCTTTGAAAATTTTGAGGTTCCTGTACAGTAAAATTTCAGTTGTCACAGTTGTAGCCACAAATTTACTGCATAAAAATAGGGTAGCTCCAAAGAATATATTTGGTGTTCAACTTTACTTTAATCATGATCACAAGACCCTACAGGGATAGCAAAGTAAGTTTCTTTTGCTTTTTGACCACTTGTTTAAATGCCTACATTTTAAGTTACTCTGCATGTGTATGGGATTATTACAAACTCCAAAAGTTACGAACATACCATAATTTTAGTAACCGTGATGATGTGTTAACAAGTTGGGGCCAAAAGGATGCTGTACACCGCTACCTAACCAAAGGCTGACAGAAAAATATTCATGCGATTTTCAGCTGATAACAGCAGTGGCAGCAGGCCTGCAGAGCCTTAATCCAGTATAAGCAATGCCCAAGTTACCAATCCATGCTGCCAGCAAATGCGCATGATGTTTTCTCAGAATAACAAAAACGATATGGAACACCTACCTCTGTTGTTGATAGCATTCCTAAAACCCGGCGCTGAAGCAAAGCGAGCATGTAACCAAAGAAAGCAGCAGCTAAAAGCAAGGCAACACCTGTAAGCATTCAAACTTCAGTAATTAGTTTTTGGTAGTTCTAGTGGAACTTTTCCTCATGAGCAGCGATTTACAATAGTCTGGCTTCAAACAAGATCAACATTCTTTAGTACTATTGGAAAGCTTAGGTGGAATGAATGTACCTAGAGGGAAACCAGCTTCATCCAGATATTCACAGTCATCGGGCTGGAGCGGAATCTCCCGAATCGCTTGATTTCCTCTATCGATGACTAGGAGAGAGCAGCTACTGCTTATGTAGCGGATCTCAAAGTCGGTAGAAAATTTAGCATCGTCACTTGGACCATCCATGTGTCCACCTCTCACTGATTTGCCCCCAACAATGGTTGTGACCCCTGCATACATTTATATTACTCAACCGTGTCACGAAATTCTTCATTACAAGTTACAAATTCACAGCACCATGTATGCTACTCCCTCCGTTCCTGAATGTAAGATGTTTTAGCTCTTTTCCACATTCACACATTTTTACATGTATCTAGACAACTTTTAGTACATATGTTCACTCATATTAGTTTGCATCTAGACACTATGAGCAATAGCTAGAACATCCTATATTTAGGAACGGAGGGAGTAGATGATTCCAGAAGATCCAAAGAAAAAGTCATCTAAAGACAAACTCAATTAGCATAAAAAGCAAAAGTAGGATGCATGGGGACCATACATACATTAACATGTGCACAAACCCTACACAGGAGACATTTTATCTTTACCTGTATCACTGATCTTTCTTATTGCCATGTTCATCGCGTCTGCAACGTAAATGTTACCCCTGCCATCAACTGCGAATCCCTTGGGGTGGTTCATCATCGCCTCTCGGAGCCTCCCGTCGACATGGCCAGACAGTCCTTCGGCCGAACCAGCAACAATCTTTGGCCTGCTATCTGCAGAATGGTTTGATGACATTTGCTCACACCAAAGTTTCGATGACAGATCTTCCTATCATTACTTTTGAGATCTTGCTAATAAATCTGGCAAACAATTCATACTATAGATAGCACAGCACTATCACTTCACATGATGAATTGCAGAACCATAAACTAGGAAAGACGTCGCAATCAAGAAGCATTGGGGTGTGGCCAAATCTAGCATGCGACCATCAACATCAACTGTACTTTTTTGGGGATCAACATCATCTGTACTTAACAACCATATTTAAGACGGGTAAAGAAGCCATATTTAGCAGAATCCCATGATAAGCAAGTAGTACCAAAGACATTTGAGGAAACAGTATGCTCACACCGGGAGAGTGGCAGCTGGACCCTGTAGACATTGCTGTTCATGGAGTCGAGGAGGAGCAGGTCGCCGGTGGGGGTGAGCTCCACCGCGTAGGGCTCGATCCCCAGCTTGCTGCCGTCGAACACCGTCTCCACCGCGTACCCGCCCTCGTACCTCACCATGGACCTCCCCGCGGCCGCCGCCGTCCCCGTCGCTGCAGACACAGAAAACCCCCAACCGGAAACCCTGCCATTCAGGAACCAAAACAGGGGAGAGGAAAGCAGAGACGCTCAGGGTCCACGCCGATTACCCGTCCGGGCGGCCGATTTAGTGGGCCAGAGCCGCTTCACCGCCGCCGTCGCCGCGCTGCTCAGGAGCCCGCCGACGAGCCCTGCCGCCAATCGGTACCAATCAGCCCCAAGAAACCACGCCCAGACCGAGCTCGAACCTCGAACAGGGAAAAAAAAAGAAAGCAAGAACCGAGCAGGCTCACTCACTTGCGGGGTGGTAGGAGAACGCGGCGACGGGGCCGGAGGCGGCGAGCAGGAGGACGGCGGCCAGAAGGAGCGCCGCCGACGGCTTGCGGGCGCCCATCACGTGCTCCTCTCGTGCCGCGGAGCAGAGAAGCAGGGGGACTTTGTAGCAACTGGTGGTCCTCCTAGGGGGGTTGTGGGGAGGAGGAGGCCGCCATTTGAGGACAAGGGAAAGAAGGTTCAGAAGAAGCCAAAGGAGCCGACACCCTCTTTTGGGGCCCGTGGAGCGCTCGCTCTCCGCCGAGAAAAGGCAAGTAAAGAAGAGTTCGAGGGAGAAGGACTCAAGGAGAGAGAGAGAGAGAGAGACAACAGAAGTACTGATTCTGCTGCCGTTGCTACAGCACTTTCTTTGGTTTTATGTGGGATGATTTGGAGCAACTCTATCAGATCCCAAAAAACAAGACCCAAAAATGAGTTTCCAAGCAGCACTTTGGAGTATTCTCCGTTTGGTTTTATGCTGGAGGATTTAGAACGTATCCGCACACTTTCGCACCGCGTCCACTTTCGACCTCTAATTATATATGTATCCAGCCATGTATCTTGAAATCTCACCTAATTGTCTGGTGTTGATGCAGAAGGAGAGAGACAAATGAAATAATATAGACAGAGATAACATGGTCTGCGTCTGTGAGCCATGGAGGTTTATGAGACTGTCCGGGCACATAGGGAGAGTTTAAGGAGACCGGCAAGGTAGTGCTCTTCGGACTGTCTCCCCGAACATATAAGGAGACATATAAGAGCATCTCCACCGGCACGCTACAATTCGAACCCCTTATCTAGCCGTCGTTGACACAAACACCTTCTAGATGATTAGAAACTTTTATTTAAAACATTCATACGATTACATTTGAATTTAAACTACGGCGGGAAACTTAAAACTAGCCTAACACTAACCTAGACGTCCTCCTCCTCCTCCTCCTCGTCGTAAACTACAGAGGGGCCAGCCTCGTCGTCGTTCTCGGCGAAGGGCGATGGGTTCGCCACCGTAGCAAGCCAGCGCCGCCCCGCTCTGCCTTGCATCCGCATCCGGTGCAACTGCGACTGCTCCGAGGGATGGCGGTTGCGCCTCTCGTTCGGCAGGGCAGCCTTGCGCCGTTCGGCCTCGGCCTGGTCCAACCGTCGCACCGCCTCCGCGTCCATCGCCATAGCTTCGCGGGCCCGACGGAAGGCGTCCTCGACGTGGGCGCGGTGGGCGTTGGCCATGTCGCTCCGGGCAGCCTACATCGCCTCTCGATTTGCCCGCGCGGCGTTCAACTCCTCGTGGGTAGCACGCCGGGTGGCCATAATCGACGCCGACTTGCCCTCGTACCGCGCGACGAGGTCCTGCTGCTCATCGGACGCCGTGTTCGCGTTGAGCTGCTGGTAGACCTGGCGCTCCGCCTCTATGAAGGCGCGGACTTGCTCCTCCCTCTAATGGGTCTCCAAGGATGCCCGAACAGCGGCAGCCTAGGCCGCTGCCACCGCGTCCTCGAGGCCAGCGCGGACCCGGCAGAATGCCTTCTCGTTGCGCCATGTGGCGAACGAGTTGTACGCCACGACCTGGTCGGGCCAGACTGGACGTTGCAGTGGCTCCGCCTCCTCCTGCGCCGGCTGCTGCTCGGGCTCCGCCTCCTCTTGCGCCGGCAGCTCAGGCTCCATCGTCTACTCCTCGTAGTGGAACTCGTTGTCGCTGTCGTCGTCACTGTGGCCACGCGTAGCGGCCACGTGTCGGCAGTACAGAGGCGAGTTGCGGCAGGCCTGGAGCCGACGTGGCATCGTCTCGGGTGTTTAGTTGGAGTGCGGCGAGGGCGTGAGTGCGGCGAGGGCAATGGGAGTGAGTGCGGCGCGGGCGATGGGAGTGAGTGCAGCAATGGCGATGGGAGGTGCCTTATATAGGGGACTCTCTGGGCGGGAAACAATGGCATGGGAAGTGGCGGGAGGGCGGAAAGCGGTGGGAGGGCGAGGAAGCGTCGGTGCACGCGCCGGAGCACGCGTCCCGTCGGAGTAAATTGCGGCGACACGTCGCGGCCACCGTCGCCAGACACGTCGCGGCCACAGTCCACAGCGTCCCGTCGGAGTAATTGGATGGCGTGTGGATAGAGAAGCGCCGCCCAGTCGCCTACCGGGTAGTCGCGTCCCGTCGTCGCCATTAACGCGGCCTCACCCGCCTCCTGCACGGCGCCTTAAACTGCCTTCGGGCCGGTGAATGTCGCTGGCGGGCGGGTCCCCCTGTCGGGAGGGGTGAGCGGACGATGTCCGCCCCCCCCCCCAGCCAGGCCCCCAAGTATGGCGGGTGGGATGGGGGGCTGGACACAAAATTGGCGGGTGGACACCTTTGGCGGGTGCCGTTGCAGCGGTTTTTTTGTCCGGACCCCCATTGGGCCGTTGGGGGGGCCATTTGTAGGGTGACGGTGGAGATGCTCTAAGGAGGCTTTGGGATCTCGGCTCCCAACTTGCTCTCTATGTTGAACCCGGACAGCCCGACATGACCCCCTAATAGATTAGACATTCGGGCTACGCGCCACCTCGTATCCATCCCATATGGACGGATCTAGGGTTGCTCGGAGATGGAGAGAAGTAAGCTCCGAAGAAGAAGGTCGGCTCGCTAGAGTCCGTGGGGCCAAACAAGCCGGAGACCATTGCGCGGAGGGAGTGGCATGCCAAAAAACGCGCTAATGAGAAGGGGCAGAAGGAAGGTCCGAGAAAGGAGGCCAATGACAAGATGGTGTTCGTTGCATTCGTACTAGCGCTCATTTTCGCGCCACCATGAAGATCTACATCCTTGATAACACACACTGTCGATCCCAAAAACTCTTCTGCCTTCGCAGTGGTCGAGTATCCCGGATGGCTCCCCGCGGTACGAGGAGGGACACAGTGTGCGACTCGCCACAACTCGAATGGTTGTGGCCAACGTTGGGCATCTCCGTCGCCGGATGTGCCCACCAACTATTCGGCCAAAATGAGCGGGGTTTTTCTGTCCCACATGCATTATCGCATCATTTTTAGGATGTTAGTTTAATTATGAACATGTATATCGTGTATACATGTTCAAGAGACCTGCCAAGAAGATGCACCCTCCATGAAGATTTCAAGAGCCCCTCCAAGAAGATGCACCCGCCATGAAGATTTCATGAGCCCCGCCAAGAAGGCGACGATAAACGATGGCTCAAGCTCTCATCAATCTATTGGATGGGATGACGATCATCCTAGTGAGGGACAGTCAAACATGGACCATGGCAAATAGGAAAACACATGTCATACCGAGGAGGTGGATGAAGGATAGGCTCACATGTGAGGGCAATAAAATATCGACCACATGGACGGGCATCTTGTCCAACAAGGGAGAGATCTTGAAGAAAATGGAGGAGAAAAGGGGGGAGAACTAAGATGAGAGGTAGAAACTCTTGTTGGATGTACAAAGCTATAGAATGGAGTTTGACCCAGAAGGGATCCAAGAGAAGATGAGCACGGAGAGGGAGATGGTGGAGTTGTACAAGCATGAGAAATGGATTAAAAGGGAATTTGAAAAGGCGAAGAGAGAAAGAGAAGGTGGGGCTCATAAGGAGCACAATGGATTTGAGGACCTTGTTGCAAGGTACTAGCATCGTGGATGATGAACGCAAGAAGTGCTTCATCAACAAGAAGGAGATCAACGAATGCAACAAGGGAGTTATTGATTCATTCTTGTATTGTCTATGTATGAATTATTGATTTTTTTACTGGTATTGAATTATTGAATTGTGGCTTACTTTGTTTCACATTGTATTGGTGATTAATTTCTTTTGTGCTATAGGATATACGTGCATGTGTATGAATGAAAATGAGCAGTTGGGTATGAGGGGTTGTAACGCTACTGGAGTTACCACTCCCAGGCTGAATCAAATCAGCAGGCGCGGCTCGGACATGGATCATCGGCCCACAACCCTACCCACAACCACTCAGTCATGACATAACGTCGGGCCCAACTATATTGCAATCTGGCACAATCACAGTCTCTACTACACAAATCATATATATTTTAACGCCTAACAGAGAAAATATACCAAGTACAGTCAGAGGTCACGGACCCAACATTATAACAAGCGGAAGCGGGTCACTAGTAGAAACAGGGGTTTTGATCCGGAGCATTAGTCCCCAATATCTTACCAACCGGGACCAGAGAGGGAGGGGGCAACCGTTCGCGTCGCCTCGAACGCTTTTAGTCCTGCGTCGTAACACGGCCCGGGACAAAAAGTCGTCTGACAACCGTTCACGTCGCCTCACAAACTTTTAGTACCGACCCGAGACTAAAAGTTGCCGTGGCAACCGTTTGCCTGGCCTGAGAGCATTTAGTCTCGGGTCGTAATACGGCTCGGGACTAAATGCCCAAACCGTTTGCCTCCCGCGCTTCGGAAGTTGTTCCACCGTCGGGAGGCTCTTAAAAACAAAGAAAAACGCCTCATTTGCTATAGTACCGCGGCCCTCTCTTCTTTCTCTTGCTCTCCTCTCTTCATCCTTCCACATTCTCAAACATGGGACTACAAATTTTCAATGTGAACACACATGGTCATAAGATCGAAGTCGCATACACGAACGAGAGCAGGAGGTTTCCGGGTTTTCTTGACCTCTTGAAGCAATGGCTTCGCGAGGAGGACGGCGATTTTCTTGGCCTTGACACGGCCGATCAAAAAGAAGTGGCCGTCATCCAAATTGCTCACAAGAGGCGTGTTCTTGCCTTCCAATTGGCAAGGTAATAAGCACAAACTTTCTTCGATCGATCTTCTCCTCTCTTTCTCTTTTCTTATTTATCTTCTTGATCTTATTTTGATTTTATATATAGGATCGGAAATTGCATAGGATAGCAACATGTATGTGTGTATCCATTTGTATTCATATAGAAATATGTATTGGAAATTCCATTTGTATTCATATAGAAATAATGTATTGGCCGAAATTGTATAGGAAAGCAATATATATATATCCATATAACAATGTGTATTGGAAATTCTATTTGTATTCATATAGCAATAATGTATTGGAAATTGCATAGGATAGCAACATGTGCGTGTATATATATCCATGTGTATTCATATAGCATATAATGTGTATTGGAAATTCCATTTGTAATTTGTTCCCATTTGAATACTATATGTATGTACGTGCATTGGAAAGAATAAATTTGGTGCATTAAAATAATACATGAAACAATATACTTTTTTCATAACATTTGATCCATTTGTTGTTGCATAACATTATTTGTTTAACATTTGTTTTTTTTGTAGTAGTGATAAAAATTGTCCAGAACTGATAGATTTCCTTGTCAACAGCGGCATACGTTTTGCCAGTGTTGATATGAGGAATGGCTGGTCGAAGATGAGGAACACCTGGGGTACTGAGATACCATCTCAGTGCCATACTGATATCGAGGACCCGTTCCATCTTAAGTGTGAGAGGACTCTGATGGATGATATGGCAGCCGCATTGATCGATGAAAAGTACAGTAGCATGAAGAAAGATTTCCCCAGTTCCGGACACAATCTTTGGGAGAAGAGCCCACTTGACCAGATCAACATTGATTATGCAGCTGTCGATGGGTACATTGCCTACGATATGTACCGTATTATCAGTATCTTCGGCTATGGGCAGTGTCACCTTGTCCCCCCCTGTCTTCTATTGTTTGGAATTCGGAGGACGAGCAGTTCGTGTAGATGGGAGTCTCTCTCGTGACGCCTATATATATATTATGTATTGCTTGGTGTGATGTTTTTATATTCGATCCCTATAAGACTTATGTGTCCTTGTTTAAATATATCTATTTTAAATATCCTTATTTAATTATATATATATAGTGTGTGTATATATATATATATATATATAGGAAAATGGTTCAGTACTCCTGTGTACGTACTCTCACGTGTAAATATATGCATGATCGATCTAAGCAAGCATAATGAAGCAATTGTTGGATATGTGATGAAATTTCGGAACTTTAATTTGACACCCGAGCTATCTTGAAATGTGGAGTAAGAGAAAAAAAATATATCTGAAGATAATATAATATGTTGAAATGACTAATAATTTGGAGTAAATTTTGTACATATCGATCTATATATATAATTAATGGTGAAAATATGATATGTAAGGTGTCGATCATATATGTTTGAACTTCTCTAATATTTCTTATCTACTTATACAATATCATTTGCCAATATTATATTTTATAGATATTCATTAATATAAATAAAGCAACAAAATTAATTATTATTTAAATTAATTGATGATTGTTTGAATTCAAGACTATTATTACTTATTTATTTATGTTTAACTAAATAATTTTTAGATTCACAAAATAAAAACGTGCGACATTATAGTTTAAAAGTTAACATGATTGACACCATACTATTGTCCCTAAAACATGATTTGTTTCTTGGAAGCTGAGAGTGAAGGAACCTAGAAGTTAAGCGTGCTGAGAGTGGAGTAGTCTGAGGATGTGTGACCTACTAGGACGTGTCAGTTCAGAGTGAAAGAAGAGTAATTAGAGTTAAAAATAATTGAAACTAAGGGAGAATGATTAGAGATAGAAATAATAGAGACGAAATGAAAAGGAAAATCGGAAATAATAATAAAAATGGAGTCTCAGGTTGTATTACCACCCGGGACTAAATGTCCTGCCCCGAGATTGCCCCGGGAGCTCCCCGTGGGCTGCCCTCTAGTCGTGGCTGGTGGGCCGGCGGGACAAAAGGGGGGCCTCTAGTCCCGGATGAGTAGTCGTGGATTGACATCCGCGACTATAACCCATTACGGCCCGGGACTAGAGACCCGTTTTCTACTAGTGGGTATAGTTGTTCTAAACAACAAGAACCAAAATATGGCCTAAGAGGCCTACGGATAAACAAGTCAGCGCCAGCTTGCTCCGAACCATCTCAGGCTGCCACCTAGAAAACCAGACTACTCGTCGGCGTCCACGAAGAAACCACATGACTTCTGGGAAGTCCTCAGCTGTAATAGAGTAAAGATTCAAAAAAGCAATGTTGAGTACAGGAGGTACTCGCAAGGTTACTAGAGCTACTAGCTCGAATGAGGCTTTAGCAAGGCTATTTGGTAGTTGTTTTGCAGAAAGATAGTTTTCATTTTAAAATACCCGACTGGGCAACGTCTGTAAGAATGTTTTGAAATGAGATGGAAATTGTAACTCTCTTCAGCTTCTGATCATTGCATCCACCAATCCAGCATCACATCTGCCACCTCAAGTTTTATTGTTCAAGTTCTCTATGATCTGAACTGTTGTTCCCAAGTATGTCCATAACCGTGGACACGGCTTTTCGAAAATATTTACGCTGCATGGGTGTACTATTTTAACCACCAGTGTCGTCCGGCTCCTTGCCTGATTAAAATCCTCGTCCTCGGAGGCTAGCAGAGTGGGCATGATTACAACCTTTTACCTCGCGTGAATCTATCATATGATCATCAGTGTGTCGTGGCCCAAGTCGGCCCCGCCAGCCCCTGGCCCGCAGCCACATCCTAAACACCCCCATTATCATCCGCATCGTCTCCATCCTTCATGCACACGCAAATGGAAAGCTCAAACTAGAGGACACTGGGCTACACCCTCACGAGTTAGTTGGTCGATAAGGATTCCATATGTCCCACCGATGGAAGCACACTCGGTCTTGGTTCAAGTCGAAGAGAACTCGCTCTGAGGGGAATGAGTGAGGCAAATCATCACCATTTACCGATGGCAACTCATCCATGCATGTTAACATTTTAATTGGAGACAATCGGTCTCCAACACATCCGGACATTACATAACATCTTCCAACCATGATACCACCATAGGACCCAAAGTACTCAACTAAGCATGGCTAAGAAGTTAAGTAGCATATAGCAGTATCTCGAGCCACACAACAATGCTACGGATAATAGAAAGGGAACATGTAATGTTGTCCGGAACAAAATGCAACTATTAGGATAGTATAGCCAAAACATTTTAATCGAATGCAATATTATGGTGGATAAAATACTTGAGGGAAAACATAGGATTAGAGAGATTCTCAATAAGTGGATTTCCGCTTGCCTTGTTGAATTGATAGAGGTAGGAATCATCGAAAAAGTTTTGTTGCACTTCAACCCCTCGATCTACCGAAGCACAAACAACCTCGGAAAGGAAACAACATAAAAAACAATTTCAGCAAGTGCAATGCACACTCATGATGACATGAAATTTTAAAGCAACTATAAGATCATGGACATGATCTTCATGTTAAATGTTTGTTGCCCAATAATTATGCATTATTTGGCAACACTCATATTTAACTTAGTGGCATACTATTTTTTACTAACGAGACCAGTACCTAAATAATTTGTCAACATGGATGAAAATTATGTTCTCTGTTATTACTTGAAGTTCTTTTCAATTTGGTATATTTTCCATAATTTTATTTATGAAGATAACAATAAATATGAATTATTCTTTATTGCTTTCATTTCTGCCATTTTTGGAAAACAACATAAACAGAGATACTTTAAGTGTCAAATTGCATGGATATGCATGAAAACATGAAGCCAATGTTCCACTGAACATTTAGAGTTATTAAACATAATTTTTGGATGATTATAGAAGTTATTATGCAATTTTCTTTAATCATTTCTTTCCTGCCCTTTTTAGGAAACAGAAGAATACATAATCAATTTTAGGTCAATTCTGTCCAAATAAAATACCATCGTGTAGAGTTTGTTAGGACACATTTTTAGAGACCAAGTTTGCTCAATTAACAGAACTCATGTTATGGTTTTTCAAAGTTTCCAATTTTTATTGCATTTTCAATATTTAATTATTTAGTGCAAAAGTTTAAAAAAACATATTGCAACTTTGGTATTAACAGGAAGTGATCACTTATATGAATCCATAGCAATTTGAATCACCCAATTTGGAGCATTTTTTAATATTGTATTCATTCTACCGGTTTCCATTTTACTCTGCAAGTTGAAATAGAAACTTTTATTAAGGAGAAACTCTCGCGAAACATTTTGTACCTAGGGGGACCTAACCACAGCCAGTGACAGCCGGGCCAGGGCCATGTAAGCTGCCACGCGGGTGCGCAGCCCACAAGCAGGTTTGACCTGGGTCAGAGCGCACACGACATCACGACGTCACCGCGTGGCCGGCGGTACTGTGGCGGACGACAGTGGCGGCACAGAGCGGGCACGCACACGCGTGATACGTCATAAATGTATCCCTAATTTCTGATGTCCCATGTTGTTTTCATGTCGTTTCCCACATGTTTTCCTTACACTTTATGTCATTTTTATCGATTTCCAGGGACTAACCTATTGACAAGATGCCACAGAACCAGTTCTTTTCTTCTATTGTTTTTAGTTTCAGAAAAGTTGTTCTGCAAATATTCTCGGAATTGGACGATTCGAAAGCCAGAAGGCTTAGAAGCCCCGGAAGCATCCAGAAGTCCCGAAGAGCCCCGGAGGGGGGCCGCATGGTGGTCACACCATAGGGTGGCGCCACCACTCCTGGCCGCGCCACCAGGTGGTGTGGCCCCCATGGCCATCCCCTCGCCCTTTCGTCTATATATACTCGCCCTTTCGTCTATATATACTCCCCGATGCATAAACCCTAAAAGAATCAACCTTTTCCACAAAATACATCTGTAGCTCCGCCGCCGCCGCCGACAAGTTTCGGGGGACAGATCTCTGTTATGGCACCCTGTCGGGATAGGGAAGTGCCCCCGGAAGCCATCTCCATCGACTCCACCGCCATCTCCATCGCCGTTGTGGTCTCCTATGATGAGGAGGGAGAAGTTCTCCCCCAAGGATGGTGGCTCTACCGGTAGCTATGTGGTTCATCTCTCTCTCCCATGGTGTGATCTTTATGTGATCATGAGCTTTGTATCTAGTTGAATTAGTAGATGTTTCTCCTCATGTATTATGCTACTTCAAGTGGTTTTGTTATGAGATCTCCGTAAACACTTTGATCACGGTGTAAAGGTGACAATGTGTGCACCGTATGGTTTAGCATGATATTTATATCTTGTGTTGGATGACCCTATGAAATTGTGGAGTTTGCTTAGTACCTTCTAGGGCACTCATAGTGACAGCGTGGGGTTAACTAGACATGGGAACACAAACTTGAGGAGTGCTGTCACAACCCTACGCAATGAAGTGGTGTTTGGTATTCGATCGGAGAGTGGTTCGGAGTAGCATAGTGAAGGGAATATATTTATGCATTCAATTATGTGACCATTGTTGAGAGTGTCCACTAGTGAAAGTAGGATCCCTGGGCCTTGTTTCCAAGCATTGAAACACCATTTTCCGCCTGTTCTGCTACATGTTTGCTTGCTACCATATTTATTTCAGATTGTTATTATTACTTATAACCATCCATATTACTCGCATTTCACTATCTCTTCGCCGAACTAGTGCACCTATATACCTGACAAGTATATTGGGTGTGTTGGGGACACAAGAGACTTCTTGTATCTTGATTACAGGGTTGCTTGAGAGGGATATATTTGACCTCTACCTCCCTGAGTTCGATAAATCTTGGGTGATCCACTTAAGGGAAACTTGCTGATGTTCTACAAACCTCTGCACTTGGAGGCCCAACGCTGTCTACAAGAATAGAAGCCTGCGTAGACATCAAGATTTTTTCTGGCGCCGTTTCCAGGGAGGTAAGGTAAATGGTTCTCACATCCTCGGGTGTGAGTGCTCGAAGTTATTTCCTTTAGATTCCGCAATTATATATTTTTGTTTCTTGTTTTTAGTAGTTAGGCTTAAATGGAAAACAACAAAAATGTGAGAGAGATTTATAATATTTATCTGGAGTTAGGACATGAAGTGTTTGAAGAGAAAATTAAAAAACCTATGGAACTTTATTTGCATGATAGTGGCAATGTTATTAGTATGAACTCTTTAAACACCATTATTGCTAATGCCATGGAAAAGTCTAAACTTGGGGAAGCTAGTTTTGATGAATATGATATTTTTAGTCCCCCAAGCATGGAGGAAAAAAATCTTTGATGATACCTTGCCTCCAATATATGATGATTATTTTTATTGTGGTATTCTAGTTCCACCTGTTTACAATGATGAATATGATATTTTCAGTCCTCCTACTATTGAGGAAAAAAATTAATTTTGATTACAATATGCCTCCTATATTTAATGATTATGGTGATAAGAGTAATAATGATAGCTATTTTGTTGAATTTGCTCCCACTACTATTAATAAGAATGACCATGCTTATGTGGACAGTATTAATTCTTTTATGCATGTGGCTCGTGATAAGAATGTTTTATGTGATAGCTATATTTTTAATTTTATTCATGATGCTACTGAAAGTTATTATGAGAGAGGGAAACATGGTTTTATGCATCTCAACAATATTAAGTTTCCCCTCTTTATGTTGCAATTTTTGATGTTGCACTTATTTTGTCTTCCTATGCTAGTCAATTTGTGCTTCGTTGACTTGTTTTTCTACAAGATTTTTTTTCGTAGAAAGTGGGTTAGACATAAATGTGTTTTACATTTTCTTCTTCATGCTCTCTTATTGTGCTTCAACTCTGTGATCTTTTTTTAAAAATCATTATGCCTAGCTTAAAGGCGTTAAAGAAAAGCGCTACCGGGAGACAACCCGTTTTATTTCTCCATTTTCAACCCGTTTTCCTTTGTTTTGTTTTGTTTTCTTTGCACCTGGGTGTTGTCTATTTCCTTAGCAACTCCGCTGTATCTTTTTTTTGAGTTTTTGTCGGGCCAAGTAAAACCTCTAGCAGAAAGTTGAGGCTATATTTCGGATTTCTACGCAGGAAACAGATTTCTGTTGTCCATTGTTTATTCCGTATAAAATCACAGAAAATTCAAAATGACTCGAGTTTGTTTGTGCGTAATCCTGGGCTGTATACGCAACTTTTCTTAGTTGGCCCTTTTTTTATTTGAGCAACAGAAGATTTTCTAAAAAAATCATCTTTACCTGTTGTCCTGTTTTGACAGATTTTTGCCTATAATTGCATTTGCATCTTAATCGCTTTCTTTTGGTGTTCTTTTGAGAAAAAAGTTTTAAAAGAAGTTGTGACATTATCTAATGTGTTTATGAGTGTTATTCTTCTGTTGAAACTGAACCATGTGAATTTATTATTTCGATTGCACTAACGTTGCTAATGAAGATTGTGAGAAGTTTGGTGTGAAGGAAGTTTTCAAGTGTCAAGAGAAGATGATGATATGATGTGATCAAGAAGAGTGAAGAGCCCAAGCTTGGGGATGCCCCGGTGGTACATCCCAGAAAAATCCAAGAAGACTCAAGCGTCTAAGCTTGGGGATGCCCTAGGCATCCCCTTCTTCATCGACAAATTATTAGGTCACTTCTAGTGAAACTATATTTTTATTCACTCACATCTTATGTGTTTTAATTGGAGCATCTTTTATTTTTGTTTTCAGTTTGTTTGGTTTTCTTTTCTGTAATAAATGGTTGGTTCTTATCATACTTGTGTGGGAGAGAGACACACTCTGTTTTCATTGCTTAGAACAATCTAGTTTTCATTCTTATTGTTCTGTGAGTGTTCACTTTTGGCTAGTACTGCGTTTAGCCTTTGTTTACATGCATCTCTTATTTAGAGCTATTAGTTTTAGTAGTGTTACGTGAGTACTCTCACGTTTTCTTTCTGTATCATGTAGAGTATTTTTGTTAAAACATATCTTGTATGGTGCTTGTTGGGAATAGAAACTGCTGCTTGAAGTAGAATTTATAGTAGTGCGAGTAGAAGCTCGTATAGACTGTTGCTAGAACTTTTTCATGCCATGCAAAATGCTATTTTAGTTCTAAAGACTTGTTATGTTGAGTATCATGAATAGCCTCAAATAGCTGAGAGTGTTTAATATGTCATTGAAAAAGTCATGAGTTGTTCTTGTCATAAGGAAGCATAAATTTATGGTATTCTCTTTCGAATGTTTATTTGGTTGACTTGGCGCATGCTCACACTATCTTTATGACTATGAACCAGTAACGAATAGCCTCCATGACCACTTAGTTTTTGAACTATGATATTGCTTATGCTTTAATTAATGATGTTTATGTTGCTATGCATGATTATGGCTCTTATGCTCTTTTGATATGTCGCTCTCAGCCTTTTGCTAGCCTCCCCCGTACTGAGTATGAGCTCTACTCGTGCATACAACTCCCTTAAACCACAGTTTTTTCCATTGTGTCCACCATACCTACCTACATGTGGTATTTAACTGCCACTCCAAGTAAATTGCTCATGTGTTACCTTTAAAACCTTCAAAATTACTCCTGATTTATGTTCCTGTTTTCGCTCATGAGGACGTCAATAGAGAATCTTTATCTCCCTTGTTGATTGGATTTCACACCCTGGCCTAGTGGCTTCGTCCGCTTATCCAAATGAAAGAAGAGCTGGCAGCGGGGTTCCCAGCCCCAAATAAATACACACAAAATCTCTTCACTATTTTTTCCCCTGATTTATCAGTCAAAGCATAATTGTGTAAAAAAAAGATAAAGAGGGATGACCTTCTACCCAGATGCATCCTTCACATGGGAGCCGCTCTTGTGAATCTAGTTGGCTTGTGACGTACTGTATTTTCTGTTTACCATTCGTTGACATTAGCATACATCTCCCAAAATATATACACTCCTCCATGGTATGTGATTGTTGGCAGACACCCGAGGATTCGGTTACCCATGGTTTGTGAAAGATGGACGGGAGGAGTGTCAACCTTTTAATACCTCTGTTTAATAAAATAAAAGGCTCTAGCACATGAGTGATCGTTGCTTCCCTCCGTGAATGGCCTTTCTTTTACTTTTATGTTGAGTATCCATCTTCTAACTTTATGCACAGTTGAGAGAGCATTTTTGCCATTCTTAGTTCTATGTGCATTGTCCCACAAACATCAATAATTACTTCATGATGTGATATTATTTGTTTTTAAATTATTTTCTCTAGTCTTCCTCATGAACTTTGAAGGTGTCCTGGCATTTATGTTTTGCCCCACTCTTAAGGACTAGCGAAATATCACTTTGCCATGCTTTCCCTACACCTAAAACAAACGTTTATCTTTCTTTGCATTATTATTCATGATGCTTTATTTGAGATACTCTTCATGATGAAAAGTGATTGCTATGCTTTATTATTAAAGTTCTATTTATCATGTTTGTGTTTGAAGTTCTATGATCTCAGCTTACATATGCCTTTACATTTTTATGATCAAGATTATGTTAGTAGCATGTCACCTCAGAAAATTATTGTTTTATCGTTTACCTACTCTAGGACAAGTAGGAACTAAGGCTAGGGATGCTTGATACGTCATAAACGTATCCCTAATTTCTGATGTTCCATGTTGTTTCCCACATGTTTTCCTTATACTTTATGTCATTTTTATCGATTTCCTAGGACTAACCTATTGACAAGATGCCACAGAGCCAGTTCCTGTTTTCTGCTATTTCTAGTTTCAGAAAAGTTGTTCTGAAAATATTCTCGGAATTGGACGATTCGAAAGCCAGAAGTTTTAGAAGTCTCGGAAGCATCCAGAAGTCCCGAAGAGCCCCGGAGGGGGGCCACAGGGTGGCCACACCATAGGGTGGCGCCACCACCCCTTGGCCGCTCCACCAGGTGGTGTGGCCCCCCTGGCCACCCCCTGGCATCGCTCTTTCGCCGAGATATACTCCCCGATGCATAAACCCTAAAAGAATCGACATTTTCCACAAAATACATCTGTAGCTCCACCGCCGCTGCCGACAAGTTTCGGGGGATAGATCTCTGTTCTGGCACGCTGTCGGGACGGGGAAGTGCCCCCCGGAAGCCATCTCCATCGACTCCACCGCGATCTCCATCGCCGTTGCTGTCTCCTACGATGAGGAAAGAGTAGTTCGCCCCCGAGGCTAAGGGCTCTACCGGTAGTTATATGGTTCATCTCTCTCTCCCATGGTGTGATCTTTATGTGATCATGAGCTTTGTATCTAGTTGAATTAGTAGATTTTTCTCCTCATGTATTATGCTACTCAAGTGGTTTTGTTATGAGATCTCCGTAACCACTTTGATCACGGTGTAAATGTGATAGTGTGTGCACTGTGTGGTTTAGCATGATATTTATATCTTGTGTTGGATGACCCTATGAAATTGTGGAGTTTGCTTAGTACCTTCTAGGGCGCTCATAATGGCAGCGTGGGGTTAACTAGACATGGGAATACAAACTTGAGGAGTGTTATTACAACCATACACAATGAAGTGATGTTTGTTATTCGACCGGAGAGTGGTTTGGAGTAGCATAGTGAAGGGAAGATATTTATGCATTCAATTATGTGATTATTGTTGAGAGTATCCACTAGTGAAAGTAGGATCCCTAGGCCTTGTTTCCAAGCATTGAAACACCATTTTCAGCATGTTCTGTTACTTGTTTGCTTGCTTCCATATTTATTTCATATTGTTATTATTACTTATAACCATCCATATTACTCGCATTTTACTATCTCTTCGCCGAACTAGTGCACCTATATATCTGACAAGTATATTGGGTGTGTTGGGGACACAAGAGACTTCTTGTATCTTAATTGCAGGGTTGCTTGAGAGGGATATCTTTGACCTCTACCTCACTGAGTTCGATAAACCTTGGGTGATCCACTTAAGGGAAACTTGCTGCTATTCTACAAACCTCTGCATTTGGAGGTCCAGCACTGTCTACAAGAATAGAAGCGTGCGTAGACATCAACGCGGAAGGGCGCGTTTGAACGAGCCCAACGCGGGTGACCAAACGATGGCGGCGCCGCCGGCTATTGCGCACCGGGGCGACGCCGGTGAGCCCAATTGCGGCGGCCGAGACACGGCAACGGCTAGACGCTGTTCTAGGAAGCGAGGGAGGGGGGAAAGCGACAGGGAGAAGAGCGGCCTCACCCTTGACGTGTGCGACGAAACGACGAGGCCAGAGGTGGACGAGAATGGCAGCGATGAGCTCGGCGGCCAGAGGCGATGAAGACGAGCACGGCGGCAATGATACGAGGCCTCCCGGAATGATTGCTCGGGCGAGGAGCTAGAGGAGACCTAGGCGAAGCGTTTGCCCCAAACGGCAGGGTTTGTCGTGGACTACAACGGCGGGAATCGGCGATCGACGGCGAGCTAGGGTTTCGGCCCGTTTGGAAAAATGAGAGAGAGAGAGGGAGCGGCCGGTGAGGTGGAGAGCGAGGAGGGAGGTGCGGCGGCGTGGGGGGGGGGAGCTCCTCTTCACCCCGCAAACTTGCGCATCAGGGGATAGCGGCGCAGTGGCGAGGCGACGATGGCGCTGTCGCCATTGCCTGTTCTTCAACAGGGAAGAAGAAAGTGTTACAGAAACCCCCCGGAACTTTTCTCATTTTCTTTTTTATTTCCTCTTTTCTTTTCTGGAATTTCAGTAAAACATTTAATAGAGCCCTTTAGCAATTTTAAAAGTCGTTGAAACTTTTCCCAGATTTCTTATTTGTTATTAGGCACCACTGATAAACTTTTCAAGACATTTTGATGATATTTTTAAAATAAACTTGTTTTCATTTCAATTCTGCAATTTTCTTCCAACAATTAATTGAGGAATTTACCTAATTCCAAACCTTATTATATTTGGTGGAAAATTCTTATTTACCGTAAGGAGGGACCGGTAGAAAATTCAGATCATTTGATACAGTTTGTAGAACAAACTTGAATTAATTACATTTCTGCCAGAAAATAAATTGATTTTCTAAAAATACTGAAACACCTCCACTTTGTATGTAATTTTACAAGAATTCCTTATTTTTTGTAATGGGCCTATTATAATATTTTCAAAGCAATTGGATAAAGTTTGTAGAACAAACTTGTTTTAATTTTGATTTACTGCTGTGAATAAATTTATATTTTCAGGCCTTTCATCTATTCAAATTTTGGTGCCCTGTTTTGTGTGAACCTTATTTAACATAAGGAAGCATTGGTAAAGTTTTTAGCTCAATTGGAGAAAGTTTCCAGAAGTAACTTGTTTGATTTTTCAGTTTTGACAATTTTGGCATTTTTCAAATAATAAGACATTTGTTTTTCTCCAACCAAACATTGCCAAAATATAAGTGGAGGCTCGCAATAACAAGTTAATATACCCTACCACTTCTGTTTTGGAGTTTGTTAAGTTTTGAAAATATTTGAATTCAAATTGGGTGAGCAATTTTGAATGCCTTTTCCTTTTATTAACTTTTGGAAATTTTCTAAAGTTTTTACAACTTCCATAAGTCAATCTTGGAACTTCCTCAACAATTTGGAAGCTCACAAAATAGTTTTGTTTTTCCCTTTGAGAGAAATTTAATTTAGAAGAATATAGCAAGGATGGAATTTGAACAATATGTTGAATATTTTATGAGTGGTGTTGCCACCTCCTTAATTTGTTTTCAACATTCACCTTCTTTGAAAAATAGCAATTTATTATGGATGCTATTGATTTACTCTGGAGATTCCTATCTAGGCAATTGCATTAATAATGAAATTTGGTTTTGAATTGACCCAAATAAGAGTTTCTCAATTTTCCATTTCTTGTATTTTGTCAAGTTAAGATGGATGCTTATGATGCATGATCAAATGCAAAAGTGAAAATTTTACCCAAATTTTGTAGTAACTTTCTGAAGCAGTCTAGGGCTGTTATAGGGGTGTGGTTGCCGAGATAGACAAATGGTGGTTGCCAGATTTTGCTCGCGGACTAAATTTTTTCCAATCTAGTCAGATTTACTCTTAGAGAAGCCATATCCAAAAAATACTATTGTCGATCAACTCCGTTTTCTAGCTTTTGCACTAGTTTCCATTGTTCTATACCCCGTTTGCATATTAAAAAAATAGTGGAACCGGATAAAGTAGGTGTTAGGATGCTGGAATTTCAATTAAACTGTTATTAGTTATGCTTGACTGGTAGCATAAGAACGTACAAAGAAACGTACAATATACGAAGGAGACTCAATGATAATTGGAATCCAGGCCAACTTGAGCCGGTGGCGGACCCATAGGGTATGCCAGGTATACCGTGGCATACATTGGCGTCTAGCGGACTAGCCTTACACAACATTGGAGTAGGGGATAAACACACGGCCCGAATGAAATATACTGAATAGAATATTTCGGAGAAAACAGAAATACTAGATCACATGGATGGATTTAGGAACTACAATGATCACACACATCGCCCATGGAGCGATACATCCACCGGCCACCGTATCAGAGTTCGCCGGTATGTCACATCAAATGTTCGTTGGCCGAGACCATTGCACAAACCACCATTTACTTCCAAGACCTACTCACTTCACATACTTTTCTGATAAACCACCTAGTTGTGATGTAATCTGCTGCACATGGGTCCAACTCATAGATTAACCTAATTATTAATTTTGATGATGGGGCCCATCAGTCATGGACTAATTTTTTTTTTTTGGATTAGTAGTGTCCATTGTTCTTATACTGGAGTTTTTTTTTTCAAATTCTAACAATTAATTAAAATTTGGCCAAATCTAATAAAAAAAATTCAAAATTTTAAACGACTAGAGAAAAATGTCTCCAAATTTTCCAAATTAATTAGTGTCCATTTTTTTTGTTTACCTTTTTTCAGAATGTTTTGAAAATTTCAAAAATTTGTCAAAATTTTGGCTGAATCTAACAATAAAGTATCCAATCTTGTGAACTGCAGGTCCAAAAATGCCTCAAAATGTCGTTGATTAAGTACTGACCATTTTGTAGTTACAAGAGTAGAGTATTTCTAGAACTTTTTAAAACTTTGAAAAGTTTATCACATTTTGGCCTAATCTAACCAAGTATGACCAAACTATTAGAGCTGACATGCTGGGCATGCAAGCTGCCACCTAATCGTTGTCTCGCGGGTTTCTCAAAACTGCTGCAAGTGTAGTTAATCTACAGTTTAGACCTAGGTAGTACTAACTCGCTCCGTCCATGAATGAGTGCACTTCTACTTTTTGATATAACTCAAACTTTTATAATAATAATAGACAAATTTATAGAGAAAAGTGCCAACATTTATGACACTAAATTGGTACTACCATATCTGTTTTAAAATGTATTTTCATAATATATAGTACAAATTTGATATCATATTCGCGGATGAACAGAGTATATTAAGTACTAGAAGGATACCTCGCGTGTTGCTGCGGGGACTGTTCTAGACACTATATTGTAAACAAAAATTTGTAAAAGATATTATACATTATGGTTTCTATGTGAATTTGTAAAATTCAATTGATCATTGTATATAAATTCCAAATTATTAATATGAATAATTGGATGGTTTAAAAACTGGATGATGTGCTAGCTTGCATGTAGTGATTAATAAATATTTAATAAAGATGACATGTGCAATTGATTGGTTAAGAGAGTAGATGATGTGGATAGATTGCATGTTAAGATAGAAAAAACATTAATGCATATTAGTGGGGTTTTGCTTTATAAGAAGTATAGATACGGTTTGGCTAAGAAACATGTCAACTTGTACATGACTAGGGCAAAAGAGAGTACCCGTGTGAGTAGCTTGGCACGATGTTGATTCCCTCCCATCCCATGATGTACTGCATATACTTGCACGCAAACACCACAAGATCCACTCGATCACACCGTCACGCCCTGTGTGTCTCCACGCAACTCTTTATTTTTCTTCCTTTCGCCTTTTTTTTTTGCTTTTTCTTTTTTCTTATATAATGTAGATACTAGAGATGGTGTAGACAAGCATGTGACAGCTTCTTTACTGAACCGGCAAAGAAGTTTTGCTCTAGTGCTCTATCCACCGGCTTTACTCGTGTCTTCACCACCACACCAGCTCACCAGCAAAGATCACAAGGGCATTGATGTATCCCATCAATGTTTCGGTGCTAGTTATATCATGTAGCTACCATCTAAGCTTCAAAGTGTCATGGGAGTGGTCTTGATGGGATCTTGACCACGCTTTTGTGTTCCAAAGACTAATTTAAATGTACTATGTTAATCGATTCTCCTTCTTTAGAAAAGCATTGCCCGTAAAAAGAATGAGTCAGCAGTATTGTTCATGATTATTTGAAGAAATGTGACCCTCATGCTGAAGTGAATCTAATGGCCACACTTAATTGAGAGTTCCCTTTCCCTTTTGGAGACCATCGCTGCACAATGATAAGGGCATCTCCAGCCGTTGCGTCCCCCCCGGGGCCCAAAACGCCGCCGTTTTGGTGCCGCCGCGGCGCTAAACGGCGCTATTCTGGAACCTGGGGGGGCTCGTTTCCCAGTCGCGTCCCGAGCCCAACAAATCGGCCCAAACAAACGCAGTTGAAAAACTAGTCGAAATTTTATTGAAATTTGAAACTGCGTACATATTCGGCGCGAATTTAAAGCTAAAACGATAAATTTAAACTAAAAACAGCGGATACTACGCGATGACTACGCCTACGTCTACGCTTCGTCGTCTTCGTCGTGGCGGTGCTGGTTGGAGGGTCCAGCTCCGTCCTGGCTCGCCGCGGCGAGACGGCGCTGCTCCGCCCGCTCCGCTCGGGCCTGCAGGCGCAGCCGGTGCAGCTGCGCCTGCTCAGAGGGCGGGCGGTTGCGCCGCCGCTCACCCTGCAGCGCCAACTCACGCTGCGCCTCGTAGAGGGCGATGACGCCCTCCTGCTCGACGGAGGCAGCCCGCCGGGCCATCTGGCGGCGCACCGCTCGCGCCGCCTCCTCCCGCTGGTGCGTCTCCAGGGAGGCTCGAACGGCGGCTGCCTCCGCCGCCGCCGCCGCCTGCTCGAGGACGCCGCGCACCTTGCGGTACGCGTCCTCGTTCTGCGAGGTCTCGAAGGAGTGCAGCCCGGCGTGCTGCTCGGGCCACACCGGCTGCCTCCTCACCTCGCGCCTCCAGTGGCGGGCAGCCCGCCGTGCTTCGCGCGCCTCGTCGTGCTCGGGCGGCTGCTCCGGCGCCACCACCTGCGGCTCCGGTGCAGCTCGCTGCGCTGGCTGCAGCTCGTCGTCGCTCTCGGGCCACGCCTCCAGTGGTTGTCCATTGCGGCGGGTTCGAAGGTGGAGAAAAGAACGGCGAGGAGAGGTCGAGAATGTGCGTACGGGGAGGGCGCGGCCACCGTTTTTATAGCCTGGCTGGGCCAGTCGCCGCGCCGCGCGTGTCGCCGCTGCCACACCGCCATTAATCCGGTGGACTTTGACTGGCCACGCGTGTCGCCGCTGCATGCACTGGCCGCCGCCTCCGGCAGCCTTTGACGGCGCGGGCGCCGAGAAGGAAGTCACGGGCGGGGGTTTCCGTTCCCGCGCTTTCCCGGCGCGTCACTGACAGCGTTGGCCCGTCCGCGCGGCCTCGCAGTTTCGCCCCCCAGGCCGAACCCAGCGGGCTGGGTTCGGCCTGGGTGCCGCGGCGCCAAATAGCGCCGAAACGGCGCTATTTGGGCCTCTGGGGGGGGGCGAGTGGTGAAGAAGCGGCGCTATTCGCCGCTTCCGCCGCGAAAAAAGCCCCTTGGGGGGGCTCTGGGGGGGACGGCTGGAGATGCCCTAAGAGTTGGGAGGATAGGATCATATTGGAAGCGGACCGACCAAAGGGAGTTGAAGTAAGCCACGTGAGAGCATCTTTAACGGCTGTCCTAAAATAGGGATTTGCCCTATTAAAACTAACTTATAGGACAGCTGGGGGTACAAAACATGGTCCAACGACTGCCCTATCTACAACAACAGTTGCCCTAAAAGTTATACAACAGACGTATAAATTTGGCCCTTGATGCTGTATTTTGCAGCATCACACACGATTGCCGCAAAAGTCACCCCGCACGCGCAGCCCCATCGTCAGTATGATCTTCATTTCCTCTCCCGGCAAGCCTCATTCGGCTCATCATTGCCGCCACCGGCCACAAATCGACCAGTGGCAGCTGCCGTCACGCCCGTCCACCTGCGGACCGTCCCGCTCATGTTGATCACCGGACTCGCCCCGCTGGCCACCCGAATCGGCCTTTATCCGACCCAACCGCTGTTGTCGAATCCGGTCTCCTCATCGTCATTTCTGCCGCTCGACCGCTCCGCCACCGCTCCTCTATCGATTCCCCATCTTCCCATGACGGCGCTGGCACCAGAAGCGCCCTATGCGGCAACCACGCTGCCACCACCGGCTTGGCGCACACAACCTGTTTGAGGTAATTTCTAACCCTATTTCTCTATTCGGTTTTTTGTTCAATTTTAGGATTAAAATTTTAACACAAAAACATTTTGTTTATAGATGGTTTTAATTGAGTATTCCTCTGATGAGGAGGACGACTTGGAGGAGAAAGACGATATTGCATTGATTTTAATGTTGCACAAGAGCAAGAAGATGACGCATGGAGGTTTGGTGTTTGACCGTGAGGTGATTCAGAGGGAATGTAGTGAAGCTGACAGTAAGCACATGCACATGTAGTTCAATCCAAACCCTATTTATCCCGAGCGTTTCTTCTATCGCCGGTTCCAAATGACCATCAATTTATTCAAGCAAATTGCGGAGCGTGTGAATTTTTATTATCGCTTCTTCGAGCAAAAATAGAATGCCGCCGGTAAACTCGGGCATAACAACTACCAAAAGGTGACATCCCATTGCTGCAATTATCATACATCATCTCGGCTGATCTGTCGACGACCATTTGGCCATGAGTGAGAGTCAAAATATGTCATGAAACAATTGCTATTGTGTGTTGATTTGTGTGCAGATTGATGAACCATTTCATGCACAATTTGTATCATAATGTAATAATTAAATATTCCCGCAAAAAATGTAGTAATTAAGTATTCCTTAAGTTTTACTTGTTTGAATTCAGTTTAGATTATCTACCATATTATATATTTGACATATGTATGCAAATGTGCAAAGACATATAGAGGATATAGGGGTATTGCATGGCAGCCATGCCCTATTTTAGGGCAGCCGTTGGAGCACCCTTTGCCCTATTTTAGGACAGCTCGTAATATTGCGGCTGTTTTGCTGCCATATAACTAAAAAACGACTATCCTATAATCAAAATGGGTTTTCCTATTTCAGGACATATTTTAGAGGGTGATAGGTTCTCCTCGATGAGTGTTTTTTGGATGGGCAGTCATGGGATAGGATAAATAGCCTTGCGAGAGTAAGAGTGTAATCAATCTGGTACCATTTATTTTGACTAGTTACTAAGGTACGATTGAACATGGTGAGATTGCCTTTTGTTGGGCCCCAAGGAAATTGATCGCCCGCAGTATATGTTGAACCATCAAAGGAAAAGAAAAAACAACGAGATGATCTCTATTCCTAAATATCACTGGTAGAAAATAGGCCTACAGTCCCGGTTCACCAGGACTATTAATCCCGTCCGGGCAACCGGGACTAGCTATGCGCGACTAAATGCCCCCCCCTATAGTCCCGCCACTTACGGACCGGGACTAAAAGCCCGTCCACGTGGGCGCTAGGGGTCCGTTGCGGCGGAAGACCTTTAGTCCCGGGTCTTGTGGTTAACCGGGACTGAAAACCTGCGCAGGTTTAGGGTTTTAGGCCCCCTAAACCTGTTTCCTTTTTAATTTGTTTTGTTTTAATTTCAGTACACATATTCATGCATATATATATATATGAAATATCAAACGAGGAGAATTCAATAGGAATATATAATATATATTCAATATCGGGTGACCATATATACAACCTCGAACAAGTTTCCATATTACACAATTAAGATGGACGAGCATACACAAATTCGCACAAGTTTCAAAGTACTTAGGGCTTATACATGCTTATAAAAGTCATCGTCGGTGGACGCATGGAACTCCTTTCTTCTGGATGACATGCCTAAGGAAAAATCCTGCTATTTCCTCTTGAATTGGTCGGAAGCGAGCTTCTGGAGTAAGCGCCCTCCGCAAGTTATTGAGACCGTTCCGCGTTTTCTCGTCCTTCTTCCTCTCAGATATTTCTTTCCGTATGTTCTCACAGACATAGTATCCACATAGACCGGTCCCCGGTGGCTGCTTATCCACACCTTTGAGCACATTTTTAAATTTTAGCTCATCTTTGAATTCACCGACATGTTGATGTGAGAGCCGTCTCCAAACTCTACAATGCAAATAAAATTAAATGAACAAGGGAGTTATTAGCTTAGAAAATGAACAAAAGAGACCGATCGATATAGAGCGCAAATGATTGAAAAATAATTACTTTTGCATCATTTTCTCATGTCGACCCAAAGATTTGTATTTGAATTCATAGAGTCAAGGATGAAAACTATGGCCTGGTGAAGATCAATTTTTAGCAGAATCCAGTGGTACCTGCGGACACATTAGATGCAGAGTCATGCATAATTTATCGATTGGACATACCATGCATGGAGTAAACAAAAGAGAATGGGAACATGAGAGAAACACTCACCCAAAATGGTAAGGAAATAGAATATATCTTTTGGATTCATGCTTTTTAAAAAAATTGTACAAGTCTTTCTCCACGTCTATGGGGTGACGTTCTAACATAGTTCCATTAATGATTTGTGGGTCAATGAACCCAATATCATGGATGAGTCTTACTTTGCATTCCCAAATCTTCAATCTGCATAATAGCGTACGGAACAATATAGTTAGGACAATATATATATATATATATAGTGTAGGCAAATGAAGAACGAGATGAGGTAGAAATAAATCACTTACAGAACGTAGCAACTCAGGATAGATTTGTCGAGCTCACGCATATTGAACAGTTGGAACAATTCACTCAACTCAACTGTTACAGAGTACTTTTTGGTGTGATGCTCCTCTGTATAATCCACATACACATATTCTTTGTCGGTAAAAGTTATGAAATCTTTGTACCAACGTAGAAGACTTTGCATTAGTGGTGGTAGATCCTTTTCCTTCGCAGGCTCGACGAGAGGCCCTTTCTTCACATATTTTAATGCTACATCAGCCACTGGCATATCGTCCATGTCTAAAAAGGCACGGAGAGACATACCGGCCTCGGACGCATTTTGCATGGCAGTAGCTACAGTCAATCCCATTGCTGTCACAGCATTTATGACCTCGGGGTCATGTTCCGGAGCGGCTTTCACTATGAGGGGGGATATCGATTGTTTACTCTGCATCCCGAGCTGGGCAACTTGTTTCCCGCTTTGTATCATTTTTGCTTTTTTTTTCTCCTCCTCCAATATTCCTGCTTGCTTACGAAGTTCAATATCATAGTCTTTAGGCAAATTCTTCACGGATTGGGACACTGTCGATAAAAAATCCGTAGCCCAATAGTCTACAATCGGAGGGAATACTTCCTTGGGCTCAGGCTCCTTTAGCGCCTTCAGTTTGCCCTTCCATTCTCAACGTCAGCCTTCACGACCAATTTGGTTTCAGCATCACTAAGTTCCAAGGCCTTGGGGTGAGAGGCTTCAGTGATGGCTCCGGTACCCGTGTGGTCTTAGGTACATAAGGGTCCGGGTTAATAGACCAAGAGCGTGTTCCCTTGCTGCCCGCCTGCTTCTGTTTCTTCGCTGGAGGAGGAATGGGGGGGCGACGTCTGCTTATCCTCCGGAGGAGGAATGGGGGGCGACGTCCGCTTATCCTCCGGAGGAGGAATGGGGGCGACGACGTCTGCTTTTCCTCCGGAGGAGGAATAGTGGGAGACGTCTGCTTTTCCTCCGGAGGAGGAATCGTGGGCGACGGCTGCTTAACCACCGGAGGAGGAAGATCGGGGGACGGCGTCGAATGGCGTGAAGGAGGCGTAGGTGAACCAGCACTAGCACCACCACCACCACCAGCACCTGCACCATCGTAGGGGGGTGGACTTGTTAGCCTTGGCGTCTCGCCTGGAAACACTATGTACTTCTTTTTTTCCATAGAATGAACTGGCGCTTGACATCTCCAAGTCTTCTCTCCCCTTCGGGTGTAGCTATGTCAATCTCCAGGTCCTCAAACGCTTGGACTTGTCTTCCACCGTGACACGAGCATAGCCATATGGAATGGGGTTGTTGTGATGGAGTGCTCCAGGTGTATAGGGTAAAGCACTGCCGGTAGCCACCTTCATGGAAATGTTCCCCACGGGATAATGCAGATCACATTCTTTCATCTCCTTTACGTCATCCACGGGTAGTGAGGCTCCGGTGCACGACTCTCGATCATCGGTGCATTAGCACCTGCAGTCGGGGCCTCCGTGGAAGCCACGCTGCTTCTCCGCTGCTGGCTTCCGAGATCCGTTGCATGTTCTTGATGCGGCCCTGCAGCCGACGCTTTTTCTTTCTCAAGTATTCCCGCCACGACCTTCTTCAGGTCAGAAACTTCCATTGCAAGATTCGCCAGTTCATCTGCAGCCCGGTCCGTACCTCTCCTACGGCTTCTGTAACAGTACGGGTCACCCTCCTGGGAAAACCCTACTTTCCACGGCATTCTGCCTTTGCCTCGTATATGTCCTCCGTGTTCAGGATTTCCGAGGGCAACTGTCAGTTGGTCTCTCTCTCTGTTGAACGTGATCTTGCCCTGTTGAGCTCTGGTCATTGCGTCAACAAGATCTTTGTGGGAGCAAACTTTTTCTGCCGGTGAACACACTCCCCTGTCTCCGGGTCTAGCGATCCCCCATGCCCGTACCACCACATTTTGGCTCTTTCGTCCCATCCCTCTGTACCTAGACGGATTCCTCTTGCCCTTAGGCCGTCCTCCATTGCCTGCCACTTAGGCGCCGAAACGCGGTATCCTCCTGGCCCCATAACATGATGGTACTGTTTCTTTTCCGCATTAGCCTTATTTTTTGCCGACATTACCTTGAAATGCTCCGATTTATGTTGCGTCACAAATTCTGTCCAATCATCTCTCAGTTTCTCATATTGTCCAGTGAAATTCGGAGTCTTGCCCTGGCTGACATATTCACGGAACAATTTTTTCTTGAAGTTCCGGAATGCTTCGGCCATCTTCTGAAGAGCGAACTCTTTGACTATCCTCCTCCTCTCACGTCCACCCGGAACGTCCTGACCGAATTCATCTTTTTTGTTGTATTCCGGAGGTAGAATGAAATGTGCAATAAGCTTTCTAAACATAATCTTTTTCGTTCTCTTGTCGACATAAGTGAAACCAACACGTGCTTTCTTTGGCTCCTTCCATTCCTGGACGGTGATCGGGACGACGTCTCTAACAATGACTCCGCATTGGTTGATAAACTTTGTGGTGTGCTGTAGGGGCTTGCCGATTTGACTGACTGATTCGATGGTATATTTCGGAATCTTTCATCTCCTTGGATTTGCCACGCTTTGTCATACTAGATCCGACCGAGGGCTAAAATAAGAAAGAGAGTCGCGCGCGTTAGTCTTTGCAATTGGACCGAGGGCTAAAATAAGACCGAGGGCTAAAATATACCTCGCCGGAGGTGGTTGTTCTTTGCAATTGGAGATCGTCGTTTGTCGACGGTTGACCTCCGTCATCAATGTCCATTCCTTCACCTCCTTGATCATCGACAATGTCTGTTCCTTCTTCACCTCCTTGATCATCGACAATGTCTGTTCCTCCTTCACCTTCTTGATCCTCAAGGTTCAGATAAGAAGAGATTACATCATCGTCAATGTCTGTTCCTCCTCCGGCTATGATATCTAATATATAACCTTCAGCCTCCTGTTCCGCCGTCAGGTCTCTATTGTCTGCCATATGTCACTCCTGCAGACATGCATGTAGTAAAAATTAATTAAGTATATAGGAGACTTAGCAGCAAATATTGTCGTAGAAAGAGGGAAAACAGATTGGTAGGGTCTCTCAAATGACTTGGAGAACCCCAAAGCTAGGTTGCATTTGCTTTTCTGGTCATTTTGGTATATTATACTTAATATTCTGAATTTATTGAATTAAAACTTACTTTCATTATTTTAATGAATTTAACTCAAATTCAAATATGGTCTCATTTTAAACTTTGTCAAACATGAATGATAATGATATAAACAGATAGCTTACATTTGTGAACATTTTGCATATTTTTCCATATTTTTTGGAATTATAAATTAAAAGTTATTTAATTTAGAAGATTTAATTATGTTCTGTAATTCCATATACAGTGGGCCCCACGTGTCATGATGACGTCATTAAAAAAACTCGTCAACACGTGGCCAGGTGACGTCATGATGACGTCACCCCTGGCGTCACAAGGTGGCCGGCGGTGGCAGTTCAGGCTCTCGGGTCTCCGGCGATTCCGACGATTCCGGCCACGGGGGAGGGAACGGAGATGGGGAGGAGGCCACTGTGGTGCTCGCCACGGGGGAGGGGACGGAGATGGGGACGAGGCCACACGGCCACTGTTGTCTCGCCGGCGGCGAATCTGGCCGCGGTAGCGAGCGCGAGGGCGGCGCGTTCTCAGTTCGTGGTCGCCGTTCGAGGGCGGCGCGTTCGCGCGTGATTCGTGTTCTCGATCCGTTCGATGGCGTTCGCGCGTTGGATCTAGGGCGACGGCGACGGCCCGCGGGGAACCTACCGGAGAGACGGCGACGGGACGGGGGCGGAGCAGGGTGGAGGCGGTGGAGAGAAGGGCTCGACGACGGCGACGGCGACGGCGATGGAGACGGCGCGGTCCTCTGCGCGGGCGACGGCGACGGGGCAGAAAGACGAGCAGGCGCCGGCGCGAGGGAAGAAGAGGGTTTGTGACTTAGAAAATTTTGGGCAGGAAGGCATCCACATATATAGTTCCAGCCTTTAGTCCCGGGTGGTGTCACGAACCGGGACTAAAGGTCCCCTGGGGTACCCTCCGCGGGCCTTTAGTCCCGGGTGGTGTCACGAACCGGGACTAATGGTGAAAATTTTCGCGGCTTTCTCGTTCCCGCGCAGAACGAGCCTTTAGTCCCGGTTCGTGACACGAACGGCGACTAAAGGTGTTATTCGAATAGAAATAATAGATGCGTGCAACCTTAAAAATACAAATAATATATCAGAAAATTCAGAAAAATAAAACTAATTCTTTTTCCAATCTTAAAAATACAAATAATATATCAGAAAATTCAGAAAAATAGAACTAATTCTTTTTCCAATCTTAAAATTCCCATAGATAAAAAAGGCAGTACATAATGGCAAGAGTGATCTAAACCTAAACGGAGAGCATAGATGCATGCATGATCTGATATCTGCTGCTAGTCATACTCCTGCCTAGGCCTACGACATGAGAATTCAGAGCCCAGGACTGGGCCTGAGGGTAGCGCAGGCGGGGGTTATCGCCGGCCCTGATGTAGTCCATGACGCTCTGTAGAGTCCGGCCGGACCACCATAGCCGACGACCGGCCTCGTGAAAGTTCCCAGGAGGCAGGCCGTCCTCCTCATACCTGGCGAGCGCCCTCTCACGCCGATTGATGAAGAAGGCATCCCAAGTATGTTGGTTATCGGGATGCCAGCTGGGATCTCTCCGCTGCTCCGGCGTGAGCTCGTTGTAGTAATGGTTCGTGATGGCCGCCCGACGTGCCACCCTTGAGGAAGAGGAGGGACCGGCACTCCTCCGGCGCTCAGCATCCAACCGGCGGGAACACTGTAGCCGGGCGGGCAGGGGTAGTTCGAGGCGGAAAGTTTTCTGTTTTTAGTAAAAGTTTGGTACAATAAATTAATTAGAGATAATATAATTCAAAATGATCCATTAAACATGATCCATTCAACAAAGTTTGGTACAATAAATTATTACACATCAATTCTTTCCTTGTGTCCCCGCTTTCTTACGATTTGGACGTATCCATGGAGCATCCTCATCATTTAACTTAATGCTTGGGTCAGAGTTCACTTTGAAGGGCGGAATTCACCAAACATATTATAATCTTCTGACATGTCTGTCTTGTCCTCCACTCCCACGATGTTTCTTTTCCCTGAAAGAACAATGTGACGCTTTGGATCATCGCATGATGCACTGATCGTTTTCTTATCTTTCCGTTTCCTCGGTTTGCTACTCATGTCCTTCAAATAGAAAACCTGAGCGACATCTTTGGCTAGGACGAATGGTTCGTCAAGGTAACCAAGATTGTCGAAATCCACCATTGTCATTCCGTATTGCTCGTCCACCTTTACCCCACCTCCTGTTAGCTTGAACCATTTGCACCGGAACAAAGGGACCTTAAAATAGGGTCCGTAGTCAAGTTCCCATATCTCCTCTATGTAACCATAATATGTGACCTTTTGCCCAATCTCGGTTGCTGCATCAAAGCGGACACCACTGTTTTGGTTGGTGCTCTTTTTATCTTGGGAGATCGTGTAAAATGTATTCCCATTAATCTCGTACCCTTGGAAAGTCGTGATAGTCGAAGATGGTGTCTTGGCCAACATGTACAGCTGATCTTCAACATCATTGTCATTCATTAAATGTTTTCGCAACCAACTGCCGAAAGTCTCCATGTGGGCCTTTCTAATCCATGATTCAGGCTTCCCCGGGTTGTTCGAGCGTAAAATATTCTTGTGTTGCTCGAAGTACGGAGCCACCAAGCTCGAATTTTGCAGAACTGTGTAGTGTGCTTCAGTCATAGAATGACCGTCCATACATATCGTTGATTTCCTTCCGACCGTGCCTCTTCCACTTAGTCTCCCTCGTGCCGCGATTGAGGAATACCAATCGGCTTAAGGTCAGGAACATAGTCAATACAGAACTCAATTACCTCCTCATTTCCATAGCCCTTTACGATGCTTCCTTCTGGCCTAGCACGATTACGAACATATTTCTTTAATACTCCCATAAACCTCTCGAAGGGGAACATATTGTGTAGAAATACAGGACCGAGAATGGAAATCTCTTCGACTAGGTGGACCAGGAGGTGCGTCATAATATCGAAGAAGGATGGTGGAAACAGCAACTCAAAACTGACAAGACATTGGACCACATCGTTCTGTAACCGTGGTAGATCTTCTGGACTGATTACCTTCTGAGAGATTGCATTGAGGAATGCACACAGCTTCACAATGGCTACTCGAACATTTTCCTGTAGGAGGCCCCTCAAAGCAATCGGAAGCAATTGCGTCATAATCACGTGGCAGTCGTGAGACTTCAGGTTTTGGAACTTTTTCTCCGCCATGTTTATTATTCCCTTTATATTCGACGAGAAGCCAGACGGGACCTTCATACTGCTCAGGCATTCAAAAAAATGACCTTCTCTTCTTTCGTAAGAGCGTAGCTGGCACGACCTTGAAACCATTCCGGATGCCGGTCATCTGGGTCTTTCAAAAGTTGTTGATCCCGCCGTGCTTCCTTTGTATCCTTTGTCTTCCCATACACGCCCAAGAAGCTTAGCAGGTTCACGCAAACATTCTTCGTAACATGCATCACGTCGATTGCAGAGCGGACATCTAGGACTTTCCAATACTGTAGCTCCCAAAATATCGATTTCTTTTTCACATGGGTACGTGCCCGTCAACTCCCTGCGGAACTGATTGTCCGCCAGGACCCTTTCCAAAGATGACATTCAAATCCTTGACCATATCAAATATCTCATCTCCAGTACGTTCCGCAGGCTTCGGCCGGTGATCTGCCTTGCCGTTGAAATGCTTGCCTTTCTTTCTTACGTTATGATTTCGGGGAAGAAATCGACGATGACCCAGGTACACGTTCTTCCTACAGTTATCCAAAAATACACTTTCAGTCTCATGTAAGCAGTGCGTGCATGCTTTGTATCCCTTATTTGACTGTCCAGAAGGTTACTGAGAGCAGGCCAATCGTTGATGGTTACAAAAAGCAACGCTCGTAGGTTAAATTCCTCTTCTTTGTGCTCATCCCACACAGGTACACCAGGTTTGCCCCACAATTGTAAAAGTTCATCAACTAATGGCCTTAGGTACACATCGATGTCGTTGCCGGGTTGCTTCGGACCTTGGATGAGCACTGGCATCATAATGAACTTCCGCTTCATGCACAACCAAGGAGGAAGGTTGTAGATGCATAGAGTCACGGGCCAGGTGCTATGGCTGGAGCTCTGCTCGCCAAAAGGATTCATGCCATCAGTACTTAGACCAAATCTTATGTTCCTTGCGTCAGCTGCAAAATCTTTGAACTCTCTGTCGATCTTTCTCCATTGCGTTCCATCGGGGTGTCTCAACTCCCCGTCGGACTTACGGTCCTCTTTGTGCCATCGCAACAACTTGGCATGATCTTTGTTCCTGAACAGGCGTTTCAACCGAGGTATTATAGGAGCATACCACATCACCTTGGCGGGAACCCTCTTCCTGGGTTTCTCGCCCTCAACATCGTCACCAGGGTCATCCCCTCTGATCTTATAACGCAATGCAGTGCATACAGGGCATTCATTCAAATCCTCGTATGCACCGCGGTAGAGGACGCAGTCGTTAATGCATGCATGTATCTTCAGAATCTCTAAACCTAGAGGGCACACAACCTTCTTTGCTTCGTACGTACTGGTGGGCAACTCGTTATTCTTCGGAAGCATATTCTTCAAAATTTTCAGCAAATTTTCAAATGATGAGTCAGCTACACCTTCCCGTGCCTTCCATTTCAGCAAATCCAGTGTGGAGCCCAGCTTTTTCAGACTATTGTCGCATCCTGGGTACAGTGACTTCGTGTGATCCTCTAACATGCGATCCAAATGCTCCCTCTCCTTGTCAGTTTCGCAGCGTCTCCGTGCATCAGCAATGGTCCGACCAAGATCATCAGCGGGCTCATCATGTGCCTCTTCTTCACCTTCACCAAACCCTTCCCCACCTTCAGCATCATCCTCCATGAAAGTATCACCGAAAAGGTCATGATAGTTGAAATCGATATCATCCTCTTCTTCATCTTCTTCCATTCTAACCCCTCTTTCTCCATGCTTGGTCCAACAATTATAGCTTGGCATGAAACCGTGCCGAAGCAGGTGCATGTGAACGACTCTTGAGGAGGAGTGACCCTTCTCATTCTTACATTCAGCACATGGACACATAATAAAACCTCGCTGTTTGTTCGCATTTGCCACTACGAGGAAATCTTTCAAACCCGTAGTGAACTCACCGGAGAGTCGGTTACCGTACATCCATTGCCGATTCATCTGCATTATTATTATATAAAGTATATAATTAACCATCATGCATCTGTTAAACTAACTAGCTAGCTGGAAATAATACAAATCATGAAAGGTTCAAGTTGCTAACCGCGATCACGGAGGTAAAATAAATGAAAACGCTCAAGTGTGTTTCATGCTATGGGGCATTTCATCGAACACCTTGTGTGCATAGTAGGAACCAAAAGCATACCCACCACCCCCTTGTGAATATTGTGAGCAAATGTGGCCAAGTGCAGCGAGGTGAGTCCTATATATAGGGATGGGCCTTTAGTCCCGGTTCACCTGGACAACCGCGGCTAAAGGCCGTGGGGCCGGCCCGAGGACCTATTAGTCCCCGTTGGTCTGGCCAACCGGGACTAAATCCCCTCCCCTCCGCCAGCTGTGGGCCGAGCGCGCTGGGCCCAGACTATTGGTCGCGGGTCTCGTCCCGAACCGTGACTAAAGACCCCTATGGTCGCGGGTCCATTATTTTGGGGACTAATGGGGGCGTACCGAAGGCCTATTTTCTACCAGTGTATAAATATCTCACATAGTTGTAGTTTTCGTTCACCCCTTGATAAGTGACCATCTCATCCTCCTATTCATATGTCTCTCTTTCCCAATTCCACCTCCCATCATCCATCCTCCGATCTCGAATCTCGGAAGCCTTGTTCAAAGTTCAAATGCAACAATGGTGTAAACTAGACTAGATTGGAAGGATAAAGGGAGGGATGCGGCGAGGCAATGGAAAACAGGTCCATGCTGATGTCATTCATATAGAAGCATGGGCTATGGATTACATGTAGATAACAACCCCAACCGACTACATCATACTAACTATCCCATTAGCTATTCAATCTAACCTCCTATATGATCCTAAATGTTAACAAATGGATACAAAACGCCGTTTTTCGCCTCGCTTGTGGTTCAGAACATGTTGTGGATTTCGGACCGCCTGGTTATTCGTGGATGGACGCACTCTCAACATTGCGTTCTCTGGGGATGTCAGCCGGAGATAGCTCGACACTTCCTTTTAGATTGTCGATATTCTAAACGCATTTGGCGGGCTGCCGCTTCTTGGCTATATTTCCCTGGTCTCATGCAAAATCCCGGGTCTAGGAGTACCATGATTCTTCAATACTGGAACGATTTGGCCATGGCGTCGTCTGCAAGTCCCAATGGTCTAAATTAGGCCATCATGTTGATTGCTTGGGAGATCTGAAAGCAAAGAACTGCAAGGATTTTGAACAACAAATTCTCCACTGCGCTGACTTTTTCAGAAGATCAAAGGCGAAAGCATGAATTGGATCATGGCCGGTGATAAACACCTAGCGGTTGTTACCTTTTAAATTTCCCTTCATGGACAACATAGCCTTTTTTTAGTTTGGCCTAAGACGTTTCATGTTTGCTACTTCTATATCAATATAAAAGACAAATATTTTCCCTTTGTTTTTAAAAAATGGCCACCTCCATTTATGAAAAATCTCATCAAATTTAGAGCAAACATTCATACATATACTATCAAGGTTTATCTTGTACATAAGCCTTGTCTCAGTTTTCCTTTCACTTAATAGGAACTACCCTTATCCGTAGTAGATAATTGATAAAGCATCAAAATGAACTAATTAAACATATAACTTCAATGGAATACTTTTCCACCATGTTTTATATGTAACTTTTTGTAAATGTCATACTAGTATATGTAGAAAACATGAACGAGGTCATATTCACCGAAGAGAAATGTACACAGATTCCATCTTTACAAGTTTTTTAGCCGGTCCCCTCTCGTCCCTCCATATGGAAACATATAAAACCCTAACCCTCCTACCGACGAGCCCCTCCCATCACCCCTCCCCTCGCCGCTGCCGATAGAGCCTCCAAGAAAAGCCCGCATGGCACCTGGCGGCAGGATATCTTTGTTTGTGGAAATTTGGTGGTGTGGTGGCAGTGGTTATCGATGATGGCTTGAAGAACGACAGAGTGGGGTCGACATGGAAATTCCTCCATTCTGGCGGCTCGGCATCCTTGGGAGAACGATGATTGGCGAAGGCTGGCCTACTGCTTTCAGGTGGTGGTGACGCGAATTGGATCCTGGGGAGGATTGAGAATTGAATCGCCGCTTCTTGACGTCCTTTTTCTTTTCTCCGGGTATGACTTAGGCTTGCCCGGATGTTCGTGCAGCTGGTCTTGGAGACATGGTGGGCAACTGGTGAGATCTAGGCTTTGAAACGGCTGGACACAATGACAATGGCACCACAGGCGTTGTTACCTTGTTGGTGGAGTTGTCGCTATGACTCTCCAGCCTCCCCCCAAGCTCGATGGAAAACCCCAGATCTGTTTTTCCCGGATAGGACAATGACGGCACATGCGGTGTTGTTCTCCTCATTGGGGCATCATTTTGGAGCATGTTCTGGCTAGAGGGTTCTGAAGGCAGAGCGGTGTTGCATCGACAATGGCGATTCTCGGCGGAGTGGCACCGTAGGGTCTTAGTGAAGAACACGTGCTTATAGATGTGCGCATGGCGGTGGTTTTTTTTGGTACGCTTTGGAGGCATCTATGGTAGCACGAGCGAGTGTTTTTTGCTTCGATCTACACCCTAAAGATGATGGGCAGAAGATGGTGGGAGCGATTTCCGGAGCATCTACACAAGGCTCTATCTGTAGTTCTAGTATATGAGCCAACAATGGTAGTAGCAGGGGCATAAACCCCCTGTCGTTCTCTACTGTTATGCTATTTGGGGGTGCTTTGTCACCTTGTCTGGCGTCTTTCGGAATGTATAAGAGTTGGAAGGATCTTGACAATATTTGATGAATAAATGAAATAAAGTAGGCCATATGCATCTCCTGGATGCTGATGCAGGTTTAATTCTCTATTTTGAAAAGTTACAAAATTGTGAAAGATGGAAAACATGATGTTAAATGGTTCTCCTTCTTTTTAAAAGCTGGCATCATAAAATAGTTGGTAAGTACGTAGCCTTTTCATATTTAATTGTAGACTTTTGAACTTATGCTCCGCTGAAACTAATGGCCACACTTAATTAGGGGCCAATTTTCCTTTCGGGAGACCGTCGATGCATAATGATAAGAGGGGCGTAGTTAGGAGGATAGGATCATATCGAACCTGGAACGGCCAAAGGGTGTGAAGCCTAAGTAAGTCATGCTAGTGCGACTCAATGTGTCGAGCCGTGATTGTTGGTGACGGGTTTGTTCAATAAGTGGGCAGTTTGTTGGTTGGGAGGGTGGGCATCCAGGAGGTTAAATGGCCTTACAAGTGTACTTAGGCTGGTTACAATGGGGAGCAGATTAGACTATTAACATATATATGTTACTATTTTAAATTACTATCTTTACAATGGGTAGTAATTAAGTAGTAACATAAGTGTGATGTAATGGAAGACTATAATTATTACTCTATAGACTCATTTGGTATTGGTATGTGTAATGTTACTCTAACATATCTAGTTAACACAAACATCTATCTTCATTAAATATTTTGCACATAAGATAACTTGTCTTGAGATCTGTGATGTTAGTACCTAAAGTTAATCCTAGTGACCAGACTTAGGTACCATTTATTTTTAGTGAGTACTCAACTATGTTTAGACATGGTGAGTTTCCCTTTTGGGGCCCAAAGGGAGTTGGTGACTTGCATTATTAGGCCTTGTTTACATCTAGTGTGTTGGTAGTGTATTTTAGGGGATTAGAGGAGATTAGCCTGGATCCCGAAAAATACTTTATAATTTATTTATTACTCCGGTTTTAGAGGGGATAATTACGAGAAATACCCTACCAACCACCTTATTATTGGCTAGATTCAAAACTCTACCCCATGCTACTGTATTGGGAGGGAAGAGTATTTGTTGGGATTTATGGGGAATTGGTGAAAGCAATTTTTTTTACGAAATATCCTCCCATCCCTAATCTTCTAGGGGATGAAAATACACCACTAATAAACAAGGCCTTACTGGGCCCATCAAAGGAAAAGAAAAACTGTTAAACAGTCTTTCCTACTTTGTAAATATTTGATATAGTTATAGTCCGTTCACCCTTTTCTAAACTTCCTCTTTTTAGTCGTGACAAGTGGAGCTCTGAAACTCTACTAACATAGCAACAAGTGACATTGTCTTGAATCCCCCTACCTCATATGTCTCTCCCCCCAATCCATCCTCTGCTCGTGAATCTCCAGCAGCCTGGTTCAAAATCTGTCATGTTGGAGCATTCGTGAATATCCCGATGCTTCCAATTCCTAGTATCTTGGTAGGTTCCAACACCATTGCAAAAGTAGTTCCAACTAAGTGCAAACCTTCTGAACATTGAGTAATTAGTATTCTAATATGAAGCTAGCAACAAGTGAGGCCTACCCTTGGCTCAGGTACGTAGATGACCCCTCTTTGCAAATTGTGATCATGTTCCATTTGTCTTCTCACGATTAAATATGGACACAATGGTAGCGTTTTATACTATGTGGTGTACCAACCATGTGATGAATGCTTTCTTCAAGTTCAGTACTTTCATAAAGAGCACATATAGATTTATGTACTATTCTGACCATCCCCTCTCCGAATGAAGTAGAACTCTCGTAGGTGTTAAGATAGTGTCGATTCTAGGTTCACAGTGTAGTTTCTTTGAACGACAACATTTCGAGAAAACCTTTGCATTCACAATCTCAAGTCGCATGGTTACTACTTACTAGAGAGTAGAATGGGCAGAATGACCCTATAAGAAACCATAATGTTGAAATATTTCTCTAGGACACTACCGCTATATACTCTAGACCGTGGACATGCATGTGACAACTTTCTTTATGGGAACGACAAACAAGTCCTGCTCTAGTTCTCTATTTTACTTTTTTCCTCATGTCTCCCCAATCACACCAGCTCGCAAGGAAATACCACACAAAGATCACAGAAGGACAGGGCGTTGATGTATATATGAATGCTTTTGTTAGTTGTTTCAAGGATACACCTTGTAAGCTGTATCATTTTCAAAGGGCCAAGCGGCCGTGTAACGACACGGCTGGCACAAACGCCAAGCACGCGCCCACCAAAAGGAAAAGGAGACGATCACTCGCTAACCCAGATATCTACCTCAGCTAGACTACCTCTAAAGAGGTGTGCTGCTCTCCAGCAGTCAGCCTTGTCTATGATCCATCTGATAACCGAATGCACTCGTGGTTATGCGCCCTCAAAGATGATATTATTGCGATGCCTCCACAAACACCAACAAACCAGGGCGGTGGCTGTCCACACATCAAGGCCTCCACTAGTGGAAACAAGGGCATTAGTCCCGGTTCGTAGACCGCATTTGTCCCGGTTGTGCAACCGGGACGGGGCATCCGGGACAAATACCCCTCCCCCATTGGTCCCGGTTGTGCCAGGACCCGGGACAAATGGGGCTGACCACGTGACCCATGCGCTGGAACCTGGCCAGGGCTATTAGTCCCGGTTCTCAATACGACCCGGGATGCATGCCCCTTCTGCCGCGGCAGGGCTTTTGCCCTTTTCTCTGCCGCGGCAGAAATTCTACGATTTGCGTTTTTTGGGACCCCCAGACCTCCTGGCGGCCCCTCCCCGGACCTCCCGGGTCCCACGAGAAGAGAGGAGCCTCGGTGGACCCTCCCCGGAGCTCCCGGATCGCACGAGTGAGTAAGTATATAAAGCAGAATAAGGAACACTTATATTACCGAAGCAAAGTATATCGAGCATATTACATGACCGATGGAGTGTATTACAAAATCAAATTAAGTTCCAACCAGAGGTATAGTACTCTCCATCTACGTTTATGACCTCTGCATCTAAAGCCCCGCAATTTCCTCCTGAATTGCTCGTATGCGGTCCCTTGGTAGAATACCGTCCCGAAGCCGTTCGATCTAATATAAAGAAGAGTGGTCAATATATATATATATATATATATATAATATATATATATATATATATATATATATATATATATGAAACTAAGTAACTAAAATAGATAGTAATAAGAAGAATTGACGACTAACGTACATGAAGTTGGTTTAAATTTCTGCCCTTGGGACATGTCGTCTGACGAATGAACTCGCAAACGTAGTATCCACACAAGTTATTCCCGTCTCCTTGTTGCAAGCACTTTACGAGAACATTGTTTCAATCAAAATAATAATCAACCAGCCATGATAATGGTATCGACACTAGAATCAAGGAGATGCGCGCGGATCTAGATAGTACTTACTTGCACAACATCAAATGTAAGCTTTTTTTTCCATTCACCGGGAGACTTCTTTATGAACCTCTTCCAAACGCTACCCAAGAAAGAAAAAGAATAAAAAGAGTTAGTAATTACTTGATATCCGAAAATGAAACAAAGTAGTCGATATACTGAAATTAATAAAGATTGAAATTACCGTTGGATCATTTCCTGCATGTCAGCCCACATCGAGAGGGGTTTACGTTTTGGATCCATTACCATTACTTTTCCTTTGCAATTTGGAAGATTAGCAGAATATAGTGGAAGCTGCGCAAGGAAAACAGAATGTTTACAACAGAGTAACACACTAACCCGAAGTTGTAAGGAAATAGTATTTCCCGTCGGTGTTGGTTAAATATTATTGCGCTCAGAATATTATTTTCTGCATCCTTGGGAGATAGCTGAAGAGTCTTTTCATAAACAATATTTGGATCAATGAACCCAATATCATAGATTCCACCTCTTTTGCATTCGAGAATCTTCATTCTGCAATTATAATATATGAGTGTACTATATATATATATATAAATATGCAATTGAATGAGGTGAGATAGAGAAATAAGTGCTTACAGACAATAGGCACTAAGGACAGATTTGTCGAGGGCCTGCTGCTGGTATAACTGAAACAATTCGTCAAATTGAATCATAACATATCCATTTCCATTCCATAGTGCTCGTCCTTAACGTTGAGACATATCCAGTCCATAGATTTCTCAACGGCTTCCATATACCAACTATGCACTCTTCGCATTTTCGTTGGTAGATCCTTTATCTCCTCGGGTTTGACAAGAGGCTTCCCGTACTGGTATTTGTACGCACATTCAGCTGCGGGGAAGTAGTTTACTGTTTGCATATACTCAGCAATAGACAAACCCGCATCAGTTGCCTTGTCTGCGTACAGTGTTATAAACTCCGGATCAATTTGCTCGTCAGCAATATTAGTGCTCGGCCCCACCTGGGTATTGGAAATCACTTTGAGCTGGGACGTGGATTGTTTTTTCTGCTCTCCGAGCTGAGTAACTGATTTTACCCTTTTCCCGCTTGCGCTACTACTCTTCGTCGACCGCACCATTTCCTGGTGTGACTTCAGAATAGAGCGGTCATAGTCAGATGACAGACTCGGCTCGGGTTGATGAAGAGTCTTCACCATTTTCCAAGCTCCTTCTATCTCTTCTTCGGTCTCGGGGAAATCTGCATTTTGCTTCTCCTTCCGCTTCGATTTCCACGCCTCGTATTCGTCCTTTGCGATTTTCTGGGTTTCCTCGGGAGTATAGTCGTAAGTAACTTGGGTACCTCTTTTGGTACCTTCGGGAGGGGTGACCGTTGACGTTTCGGTGATATTTTACGTTTCGGCAGAAACTTAGTGGGCGGAGAAGGCTGACGTGGCGGCGTAGGCGACCGCGCTGGAGACATGCACGGCGTAGGAGACCGTGCCGGAGACGTCATGCATTGCGAAGACGACCGCGCTGGAGACTTTTGCGCGGGAGAAAGGCGAGGATTCGATGGCTTTGCCGTCTGATTTGGAAGCACAATGCATTCCTTTAGCCATAGAATGGTCAAGTTCTTGGCTTCTCCGAGTTCAGTCAACTCTTCGTCTTCACCTTCAGGAAAATCAAGCTTTACCCGCTCGAATCCGTTGACAACTTCATCGACCCCAACAACAGCGTAGCCCCGTGGAACCGGAAGACAATGGTGAGTTGGTTCGTTGCCAATTGGTAAGACATAGCCGGCCGCCGCCTTGATGGTTATATTGACGACCTTCACGTGGAGCTCACAGGTTGTCATCTCCGTGATCTCATCCACCGGGTGAATCATCGGCGGTGCATCATCACCCGATAGCTGCGTGGATGCAATGCTGCTTTTGCGATGAGAATGTGCGGCGTCGGTAGCCTCGACTTCAACTTTTACCATGTGTACTGATGCGCCGGTAGACACTATCTGCTGTCTAAGTGTGTTAATTTGTTCCTGATGCTTCTTTGCTACATCCCGTGTCAGCTTTATCTGTTCTTCAAGTTGACGCCTCCAGTTTCCCTGAGTCTCTGCTTCAGCTGCCTCCGCGTCCTTTCTACGTTGACGGCTTCTATCGGGGTATAACTTTTTGGTGGAGTCGAACGCAATGCTCCACAGAGGAGTGCCTTTTATGCCTCGTGTACGCCCTCCGTGTTCCTTATTCCCGAGGGCGCGTGTGAGCTCGTCATTCTCTCTATCTGGCACGAACTTCCCCTCTTTAACATTCTTTATTGCGGTTCTCAGCTTTTCTATGGGTAGAGGACTCTCTTTATGCCTTAGGTTATAGATTGCATTTCCTTCGGCGTCCAACGTGCCCCCATGCCCGTAGAACCATGACCTTGTCCGCTCGACCCACAAGAACGGCTCAGGAGTGATCCCCAGCTTAATCAGGTCGTTCTCCCATTGCTCCCACTTGGAACTGGAACCCTTGTAGCCACCTTGCCCCATAACATGGTGATATACCTTTTTGGCGGCGTTTTTCTCATTTGTTTTTGTCCTTTCCAGTTCATTCTCTGACAGTGTGTACTTCACGAAATTTGCCCATATGGGTTTTATTTTCTCATACCCTTGAGTGAAATCTGGAGTCTTATTCTTCTTAACAAAGTCAAGGTTCAATCTTTTCTTCCAGTTTTTGAATTGCTCGGCCATCCTTTTCAGGGTCCACGCCTTGAACTTTTCCCGTATCTCAATTTTCATTTTAGTAACATCGGCCTCATTCACAGCCGCTTCATTCTCGTCCACCTTCGGCAAGGGTAAGTTGAAATTAGCCAAAATCTTCGAGAAAAGATGATCTTTGGCTATTTTGCTGACATATGAAATTCCTTGTTTCCGCGGATCTTTTGGCTTATTCCACTCATGAACAGTGATCGGGATGTGATCCCTAACTAGCACTCAATATTGCTTCACAAATTTTTGGGCAACATCAGCGGGAAGCTCGGGTGCGCCGTCTGCTGCGATCGTGTCGATCCTATATCTTTCTGTATCTTTCAACTTCTTTGTTGCGCCTCGTTTAGTCTTTTTTCCGGTTGATATGCTTGAACCGGATGGCTAAAAATATAAAGACTGATAATACATGTATATACACAACGGATGCTTCATTAATTAACATATCTATATATGCACCTCGGAGCCGGTGTTTGTAATTTGTATGGTTCCACCGGAGCCGTCGGCTGCTCCCATATCGGAGCCGTCGGCTTCTCCCTCATCGGAGTCGTCTCCCTGGGTGAGCTCCGGATCTCCCTCACCGGAGTTGTTCATCCACTGGCTCACATCGGTCTCTACGTCGGGCCCGCGGATTAAACCGTCGATCATATTTTCGGCATCTTCGTCTCTTGGCTCCATACTATACAAAAAGAGTAACTATATATTTCAGATCCATTTCATTAAAAATGATTATACATAATAATTAACTAATGATCAATTATTTTCATCAAAATTGCTTATAGATAATACACAAAAAGAGCAACATATTCATGAAATATTTAAACGTACGATAACATTTCTAGCATTCTTAAATTTATAACACTAGCTGAATTAAATTTTCTAACATTCATAACATTTGTAACATTCTTAAATTTCCTATATCAATTCTAAACAAATCTAAAATTTCTAAGTCTAAGCTAAAATTTCTAACATTCATAACTAATAATTCTAACATTCTTAAATTTATAACACTAACTTAATTAAATTTTCTAACATTCATAACATTTGTAACATTCTTAAATTTCCTATATCAATTCTAAACAAATCTAAAATTCCTATGTCTAATCTAAAATTTCTAACATTCATAACTAATAATTCTATAACATTTGTAACACTAATAAATAACTAGAAAAAACAGTAATTAAGTTAAAAAATAGGGAAAAAACAAAAAAGGCCTCGGGTTAGGGCGAGATGGAGGCAGGCCTTACCTCCTCTCGGGGCAGCGGCGGGCCGGCCGCGCGGGGCAGCGCGGGCGGTGGAGGCCGGCGCGAGACGGGATCGAGGGCGGGGCGCGCGGGGCCGAAGGCGGCGCGACGGGTTCGAGGGCGGGTGCGCGCGGGCTGGCGGCGGCTCGACGGGGAGCGAGGGCGGCTCTCGCGGGCCGGTGGCGGCGCGCTCAGGACTGAGGGTGGCGCGCGGGACGGAGGGCAGCGCGACGGAAGCGAGGACGGGCCGGCGGCGGCGCGCGAGACAGGGCGCGGCGCGACGGGAGCGAGGGGCGGCGCCGCAGAAGGGGACGACGACGGGGGCGAGGGGCGGCGCGGCGGGACGGAAAAATTGGGCAGCCTGGCGGCGTCGATTTTATCTCTGCGCGCGGTCTGGAACTGAGGAGGGAGGGTGACGTGTATATATCCACTGCCCATCCGTCCCGGTTGGTGGCAACAACCGGGACGAATGACCCTTTCGTCCCGGTTGGTGGCACCAACCGGGACGAAAAGACGATTCCGTCCCGGCTGGTCGCACGGGCCGGGACCAGAAGTACCTTTGGACCGGACGCGCCAAATGGTTTAGCGCCAAAATTTGAATATCTTGAATATGCACATGAATAACTTCTATATACTTTCAAATTTGAAAAAAATTTCAACATGAAAATTGCTTGAACTTGCATAACTAATTCAAATCCGTTTTCTGTTTACCTAAATAATTATTCTAACTATTCAAACTATTAAATATTTCACTATTTGCACTTAATTTAAATATAAATATCTTATATTGTTTTAAAATTAGTAACAATTACATTAAACAGAAAACAGACGCGCTAGCGCGCCGCAGTGTCGCCGGAATACAAATTCTTTTATTAAAAAGAGAAAACAGACGAACACTATTTCTCGTTGTCGTCGTCGGGGAACTCGTCGGTGACCTCCTCCGGGTCATCGTCGTCGTCGAACTCGTCGGTGACCTCCTCGTCACCGAGGGGGATGCGGTCGTCCCCCCAGCGGATATCTGCGCTAAACATTCCGTGCTGCCGTGCTCGGACGCCGCGGAAGCCGGTGGTGATGTTCCTCCTCGGAGGCATGGTGGAAGCGCGATGGTGCGTGGAGATGAGAAGACGCGCTGGAGGCGCGACAGTTTATACCGCGCCCTCCTGGCCACGCGCGCGTCACAACTCCCGCGCCACGCGTCACAACTCCCGTGCCACGCACCACCCTAACACAACCAAGCAAATTACTACCCGAGCTCAAAGTGAACACTGACCCAAGCATGCATGGATGAATGTGTTAAAGGGGTGTAGAACAAAACAATCGGTATCACCATCATACATCCCTACCGTGGCTAGTCGGTGCAATATGCATACCAAATGCACGGCAGGACGTATGCATGATGGCGAATCCGGATGTTTTGTATTTGCTCTGCGAACTGAATATATGATGTATCAAACCTTAAAGGGGGATGCAGAACAAAACAATCGGTATCGCCATCATACAGCCCCACCGTGGCTACTGGGTGCAATATTCATACCAAATGCACGGCAGGACGTATGATGGCGAATCCGGATGTTTTGTATTTGCTCGATGAACTGACCGATGTATGAAGGTGGGCTATATATAGGGTCCTCTGGCTCACAAAGTGTTGTGATAGGGTTTTGACCTAACGGTTAAGAAACCAACTCATCCAACGGCTCACAACAGCTCGAAAGAAACACACCGTAGCCCTGATAGAACGGCTCACAACAGCTCGAAAAAAACACACCCCGGATCCAACGAATCACAAGCGCTTGAAAGAAACACACGATCCGTGTGATTCTATCTGATTGGTCCAAACGAAACCCTAATTCCCATTTAGTCCCGGTTGGTGTCCCCAACCGGGACTAAAGGGATGATTCGTTTCCCAATGAAAACCTAACCCATTTAGTCCCGGTTGGTGTCCCCAACCGGGACTAAAGGGATGTTTTATTCTCGCTATATATATGTATGCATTGCCACACCATTGGCATAAACACATAGAAACTCACCACTCTCTAATGGCTTCTACCGTACCCACTCTAACATTCATCCAGGCGGAGGCACTTTCCGCCTCGAACTACCCCTGCCCGTGCGGCTACAATATTCCCGCCGGTTGGATGCTGAGCGCCGGAGGAGCGCCGGTCCCTCCTCTTCCTCAAGGTGTGGCGCGTCGGGCGGCCATCACGAACCACTACTACCACGAGCTCACGCCGGAGCAGCGGAGGAATCCCAGTTGGCATCCCGATAACCAGCATACTTGGGATGCGTTCTTCATCAATCGGCGTGAGAGGGCGCTCACCAGGTATGAGGAGGACGGTCTGCCTCCTGGGAACTTTCACGAGGCCGGTCGTCGGCTATGGTGGAACGGCCGGACTCTACAGAGCGTCATGGAATACATCAGGGCCGGCGATATCCCCCGCCTGCGCTACTCTCGCGCCCAGTCCTGGAGTCGTGATCCTCCGAGGGAGTGCAGAGCACCATCAGACGATAGTGACGACGACGGTGGCGACTACGACGACTACGAGTCGGAGTACTATAGGCCTAGGCAGGAGTATGACTAGTTAGTAGATCGATGCACTCTGGCCATTATGTACTGCCTTGTTTATTTAGATCTATGCTCTCCGTTTAGATTTAGATCCAATCTTGCCATTATGTGTATTGTGCCTTGTTTATCTATCGAAATTCATGTCCCCCTCTTTTTAACGTCTATCGAAATGCCATTAGTCGTATGAATCCAACCAATCAGGAAAAATCACACGGAAAACAGAAAACAGACGAGCTAGCGCGCCGCTGTTTCCCGGAATACAACAAATTATTTTATTAAACAGCCAACAGAAAACAGACGCGCTAGCGCGCTACTCCTCGTCCTCGTCGGCGTCGTCGGTGACCTTCTCGTCGTCGTCGGTGACCTCCTCGTCGTCGGAGGTGCATGATGGTATGTCCGAGATAGGCCCCCACCTCGGATCGTCGGAGGCCCAGACTTCGCGGGCGTGGTCGACCCGACGGAGCTCTTGCAGCGCCTTCGTCCTCGCCTCCCGAGCGGCATCTAACTCGAGGTGGCATTCGAGGCGCCGCTCCGCCCGCTCAGCCGCGCGGGTCTGCCATAGCTCCTCGTCGGCGCTCTCCTCACCCGGATTGTTCCGGTAATACTCGCGGACCATGCGGTCGTCCCTGGCGTTGACTAGGCCCTGAAACGCGCGGTGCCTGAGGTGGCGGTGGTCGGCGGCAGTGACGATCTGCGGCGTCGGCGCCCTGGCCTCCGCTTCCCAGAGGGTGTGGCAGTCGTTAAAGTTCATCAACGACCGCGGGCGGCTGAGGCGCCAGGCCGCCGCGTCCCAAGCGCGGGCGGCCTCCGACGCCGTCGCAAAGGAGCCGAGGGGGATGCGGTCGTCCCCGCAGCGGATAGTCGCGGTGAACATTCTGTTCTGCCGCGATCGGACGCCGCGGAAACCGGTAGTGTTGTTCCTCCTCGGAGGCATGGTGGTGGCACGACGGTGCGTGGAGTGGAGAAGACGCTCGAGGCGCGGCAGTTTATACCGCGCATTCGTGGCCACGCGTCACAACTCCCGCGCCACGAGGTACAATACACACTACCACCCACACCTCTCTCTCACTCCCCCAAGCAAAAAAAAAGGGATGGGGGCTGTGGACGCATTTGTAGGGGAAGGGACATTGGTCCCGGGCCGTGCCACGATCCGGGACCAATGCCCATGCGCGTGCCACGTGGCCTGTGGCTAGGGATTGGTCCCGGGTTGTGCCACGAACCGGGACCATTGGCTCCCCACGAACCGGGACAGATGCCCCCAGGTGGTTTCTGCTGACTCGGGCACACGAACCGGGACCAATGCATGGCACTTGTCCTGGTTTTTGGTGCAACCGGGACAGATGCCCCCTGCTCCCCTGGACGAAAGGGGTTGTTTCCACTAGTGCTCCCTGCATGCCCGGGAACCAGCCAACCAAACCGTCGTGCGGGTCTGGCGCCGCGAGTCCATTCGCCCATCGACTACCAAGGGTGTATCAAACCTCTCGCTCAAAGACACGATCAAGGAGACGATGGTCAATGTTTTCCTCCTACTGGTGGCAGAATGGGCAGGATAGATGCGTTAGGCCCTGCCGGGTTAGTCTGTCATCCGTCCGCGCAGGCGAAGTCGCCATGATGCCGACGCCGCTCTTCGCGTCCTTTTCTCGTCCGCCAGTCGCTCACGTACGCGCCAGGTTGACGAGCTGCCGCCAACCGCTAAGCGTGCATCCTTGTGATGTCCAGTTCGGGAGACCGGAGAAGAGAAGTTTTATGCTGGCAGGAAGAAGATTTTGGTTGAGAGGAAGCATGTAAGCACCTAGCTACGAAGCGAAGGGACAACCAGTTCGTACACGGCATCTGCCATTTCTTTCTTTCCTTACAAGACAAAGTTCTACGCGCACACTATGTTCACGCGCTCTGGATTTTGTTAATGCTTGCTGTGATGTATCTGTTGTTGTTCTTGATTGTACTTTGCTCATTTTTCTATTGTAGAAAACATGTGAAAGTGCCAAGAAAAACCGAAGTAAAGTCAAGTTTCAGCAAAGGACATGTTCTCGATGCTACGCTGCCCACATCTATCAAACTGTAAGAAAACTCATGTTTTTCAATTGGCCTAAGAACCTTTTGCCTTGAAAGCTTATAGTCTTACTGCCGTCTTGATGGAAAATGTTTCAGAAGGAGTATCGTAAGGGCGAAACCTTGACTGCGGTAGACCTGTTTAAGGCCACTCATAACAGGAAGAAAGAGGGTTTCTCCGAGGAGGTGCAGGCAGCTATAGTAAGTTACTTGTGCCCCATGAAATCTTATGTATTGTCTCTCCCAGGAATTGTTCAAGCCATACTTGATATTCGATGATCTATTAAATGTCTCTCCCAGGAAGAAAGAGGGTTTCTCCGAGGAGGTGCAGGCAGTTATATTGATATGTTTAGGTGGATTTTTTTATCAAGTATAGTTAATACAGCTATGCACTATGCTTCTACATGACCTGCTTGTGATCTTGGTTGGTGCCCAGCAATTCTCTCTAGCTTGTTATATGGTAGTATATATGTTGCATGTTATATGATATCACATAATTTTAGTGTGTATGTGTGTTGTGCATCTGTGGTTGAACATCCTTCATTTACTATTTACACTTGTAATTGCAGAAGGACATATAAACTATATTGGATGCTCCAGCACAAGAAGGCCAACAACCAGAGTCTGATGTTGTTGTTGTTGCTGATGTGATTACCAAGAAATTCCCTTCAAGCACATTCCTCAGGAATGTCGGTCTTCAATCAAGCTCTTCCAGGAAGTTCAGTAAATCAGATCCTCCTATGGCTGCATAGGTCATTGAGATAGAGGAGAAGCTTGAGAGGAGCAAGTCCAAAATAGCGATGCAGGCAGAGCTGGCTGAAATGAAGAAGAGAACCGAAGAAGCAGAAGTTGCACAAGCTGTACGTGACAAGGAGCATCGGCTGCTACAACAGAAGACGGAAGAAACTCATGCGCAACTAGCTCACCTGATGGCGTTGTTTGGAACCAAGGCTCTCTGATGGTAAGTTCTCATGTGTGTTTGTCGGGTTCTTTCTCCTGTGAGTTTAATGCCTTAGCATCATGCATTAGTATAGCCAGATGTGGAATTTTATATCACTTATGCTTGCGGCTGTTGCATGTCCTGAAGCTTTTCTATTTTTAAACTGTGAAGCTTTTCTAATTTTAAACTATGAAGCTCTCTGTTTGGCTATGAAGCTCATTATTGATTCCAGTTTGAGTGCACAATGGAGTTCTTTTCTGTATTGCTCAATGCATAGTGTATTGCAGTTTCTGTCGGGTTTTCTGAAGCTCATTGCTCATGCATTAGTATAGCATTGCTGAAATGTAGCATAGCTAGATGTGCCTTCTTTTCTGTATTGCACTTTGTGTCAGGTTTTCTGAAGTTTCTATTGTGTTCCTTTTTCAGGTCAGATAACATGAAGTGGAGTTAAAGGTAGAAGTGGAGTTGAAGATAGAAGTGGAGTTGAAGATAGAAGTGGAAGTGCATTCTGTTTTACTTTTTGTTGTTGGTACCTGGTGGCATCAGGTTTTCCTTGAATGAGTTATGTCTCTAGATGATTTGAAACTTGAATGTTGTGAACCTGATGGTATCAGTTTTGCCTTGAATTATGTGAACCTGAGTTTTGTGAACCTAGAACCTGGAATGTTGTGAACCTTGAATGTATTGGTAATTCAAATTTGCATTCCTGCAATGATGTGCCTTGAATATGAGTTCTGTGATGATTTGCATTCATGGAATGAGTTGTAATTCCAATTTACTAGAATTCAAATGTGTTTGTATGGATTTGAATTTGACCTATCTATATGCAATTGGGCATAACAGTAAAAAGCCCATGGCATCAGCCCAACTACTACTGGGTTGTATTCAATTATAAAAACAAAAAATTCAAATTTAAATAGACCAAAAGTAGTCAACAGCCAGGAAATATATTGGACCATAAATAAGCCAAGACCCAGATTTGAAATGGACGAAAAAGGCCTAGGCCTAGACGAAATTTCACATGAGCCTTTTAAGCTGACAACAAATTAAAGGAAAAAATTAATGGGCTAAAACATTGGGCTGGCACATTTGGAGGAGCAGCATGGACTCGGCTGAATCTCTTTCATGACCTAGCCAGTTGGTCATAATTTTGCCACGTAGGATTGGCCACGTAGGATGTGACGTGGCTATGGCAGGATATCACATGACCAGATCAATTGGTCATAGGATTATGACCCCTCTGATTGGGTCATAGAGGCTATGACAATTCCATTAAATTAGTCATTGACGATCAAATAAGACGCTCGGTATGTGACTTTCCATTTTTGGTCAAAAAGGGGTCATGAATGAAACTCCGTGAACTTCTAGTGACAAAAATTGAGAGTCATGTATCAACATATTTCTTGTAGTGGAGGTGCATTCAGCGTATCATGCATCTACTTCTATTACTATCCACAATGGTCGGTCTACTAGCTTCTGGAAGTCACACCGGATAAATGGGATCCCGCTTTGTCAGCAATACATGTTTAAGCATTCTAGGAGCAAGAGCTGTTCGGTGCGAGATGTTGTCTCTAACAGAGGGTGGATTGCTTCCATCAAGCAAAACCCAGACCTCCCCACGCTCCTCGAGTATCTCCAGATGTGGGAGCTGCTGGATCAGAGGGGACTCATTGCTTTTGATGACCAGCCGGATGCGGTAGACCGGAAGTGGACTGCTAATGGATTTATTCGGCCTGCTCTGCCTATCTTTTCTTGTTCAGTCATATTGTTCCTTCTGAGACGCTGGCAAACATCTGGCCTATTCAAGCCATCCCAAAGTGCAAGCTTCATGCCTAGATCATTCTGCAGGACAGGGCATGGACGACGGACAACTTGGCAAAGAGAGGGCTGCCGCATGACCCTCTTTGCAGTCTTTGCTCCTCGGAGCAGGAGTCTGCTCACCACCTTTTTGCTTCTTGCCCCTACTCGGTTGTGGTTTGGTCTCAGCTGATGCACCGTACAAACATCCAAGTGGATTTGACAATCTGCAATCTGGGCAGCTTGCAGGATTGGTGGGTTAACACTATGGCATCTGTCCCTCATTGGCTAAGACAGCGATGGTGCTCTACTGCTTTGCTCACCTGGTGGATGCTCTGGAATGAAAGGAATAACCACATCTTCAATAATAAAAAGCACTAGGCAGGTGTGTTAGTCGACAAGATTCTAGACGAGCACCACGGCGTTGTGTGATGCCAAATCATATGCCATATATGACAACGTTCAGTTCTTTATTTAATCTATTGCTAAACTTGCGAGAAAAGTGAGGACGAAATGGTTGCATGAAGACAATGCACGGCCGCGGCATCAAGCTATTTGATGAACTCCAACTCTACATTTCAAAACAACAAATTGTTGTCCAACTAGTTCTACAAACGGTGAGTACAACTCAAGAATTTGGTTACTAGTGGAAAGACCGCGTTTACCGGCCCGTAACCGAAATTATCGGGCCCACCCCAGTAAATGAGTTTATTGGTCGAAAAATCTCGGACCGTTTGAATTTGGGATGATTTAATATGTTAAACATCTGTTTTTAATTTTTTTGTCTTTTCATGTTCAAATATTTTTTTCCAATAATCTCACCTGGTAACCCGACTGGTAATTTTCCGGTAATCACGGCTACCGCAAATCCCATCCCCCGAGATTTTTTTCAATCTAGTAACCAAATCCTTGGTACAACTAGGTCAAAATAATAATGCCACTTAGTTGAGTTTTACTGTTTCTTAATACCCGCACCAATATCTCAAAAAGAACTTGTATAATTCTAAAGCTAAGCTCATCAGATTAATATAAGAAACTTTTAAAGCATTGTTATTTTTTCTATTGTCTGCCATGAAGCTATCAGCCATTCAGCAACTCACGACTCAAACACCTGGCTTAATGTCGCACCCGGACTTCTAGAGGATACTCACCGTACGAACTGAACAGTATTCTGATGGGATTACGGGGCTTACCGGCACCCGCGTCCTCTTACGAGTAGGCCAACACTTATGTGTGACAACCCATCGCTACTGTTCACCGTCGATGTAAAATATCCCGTAGAAATCAGGACACTACCATTGACGTACTTCATACCATACACACATGATACGTCAACGGCTTTGAACAAAAGGATAACACAACATGCCTCTAAGACACAAAAGATTGAAATAAGTTGCAACTGGCCCTCACTAGGGCAGAGAATAGCAAATGCAATCATCCAGAGGATACATGTCCCAACATAACATCATTACATCTCAGCGGAAGCATTCAACGGGGTTTGAGTACAGACAAATCCAAATAGGCTTAAGAAGCCGGAAACTGAAATAAAGACGGAGCCCATCCACGATGTCTCGGATCCTGCCCGGGTCCGCTAACTACTCGTCAGCAGCCTCGTCAAACTCCACGTAGTAGCCGTCACCTGGATCCTCGTAAGCGTAGTCTGCGGAAACCACAGCCCCAAAGGGGTCAGTACATAGACGTACTGGCAAGCAAGACTCACAGTTCACCAAAGTATAGCCCGTCAACACAAGCACAGATGACTTGGGTTCAACGGAAAGAAGGGGATATAAAAGATGCTGCAACATGGCTGCACTAACCAACTACAGAGATTCTACCACTTCCAACTATCATAAAGGGGATAAGATCGAGTGTTGTAACCAACTGAAAGATAACTTCAAACAAACCCATCCTGGATCTCGCCCCTTATCCAAAGAAGCGATCCGAGGATAACTCACACAGTTGGATTAAGATGAATCAAGTTATTGTGTCAATAATCCTATTACTAGTCAAGATGTTAATCATGGGGTGTGAGATTATGAATCATTAGGTTTAAGTTGTCCTGAGTACTTGTTAGCCAGTACTTTCACCAAGTTAACCATAACCGCGGAAAACACGGCTTCTCGAGAAGATTATCCCTGCAGGGTTGCACCAATTTGGCCGTACACGTATGAATAACCCGCCAGATGGGATGCCTCCCACCAAGCGGGGCACTCAACACAACTAAACTCTTCTTCGCATCAAGCCCAAAGCACCTTGGGCGCATGGCTAATCGAGCCCAGAAGAAAATGGACCCTCATAGCACTCTAAGAACGTGTCCCCCTATATGCCGACTACAAAAGTTCCACCCTGCGCTGGGCTCGCAAAAACATGCATGCGGCAAATGGAAAACACGAACTAAATGAGATGATTTGGACGAGATGCGAATCGAATCAAATTGAGGGGGGCGCCCATACTCGCTTCCCACATGCGGGTAGTGCGCTCATCATGGATCAGTAGACAAGACCCTTTTCCTATTAGGGTCAACACTAGCAGGCCTCAAAACCACACAGGGCCTCCTGCCGGTGCCTTATCATCAAATTATTATTAACAATAATATTAGCATGATTGATTGATTGATTAAACATCGAGCCCCCAGAACATAATGAAATAGTAACAGAAAGTAACGGGTAACAGACTCGAGCAAAAACAACCTAAGCATGCTAGTAAGACACTGGCTCAATAAATAGGGTTGTAGGAGGGGTGGTGAGGCAATATCAGGGTTAAAGGATTCATGTGATAGGTTCGTAACAGAAACAACTACCACTAAGGCTAGCAGAAATAGACAACGGAAAGTATCGGTAACCAGGGTTGAAAGGAACACAATGGTTCATGTGAGTGATAACTTGCCTGCGAACTCAGCAGCCTGGTACTGAGCTAGATCCTCAGAAGGGGTGCTGTAAAGATCGTCTGTCTCAACGTCGTCGTCTATTCGAGGAGAAGCAAACAAACAAGGCAGAATATAAACAATCATTGTCATGGCATAGTGCACAATCAATGATGATGCATGACAAATTGATGGTTGCATCAAAATAAACTAGCTAACATGATAACACAATTTAAATGGACCCCTATGCTAATTTGAGTGGCATATGGGAAAGGGTCCATAATTAAGTGGAACAAATGATTTACACTTAATTATTATGTGAAAGTTGTTAGCATGATGCATGCATGATGATAACAACAAATAACAATAATAGATGCAAGTGATAAAAGGATTTAACAAGTTTTGGAAATCATTTACTCCCTCCGATCCATATTAATAGGTCCTCAAATGGATGTATCTAGACATGTTTTATTGCTAGATACATCCACTTGAGGACCTATTAATATGGATCGGAGGGAGTATTAAGTTTGGAAAGTTTGGTTACTTAAACATGTCACACCAACAATCATTGTTTTAATCAATTTAAAGTGTGCAAAACAATTAACAAAATTTATATTTGAAAAGAACATCAAATTTTAGTTAGATTACATGTTTCAAATATTGAAATTTGAATTAGGATGAATTTATTATGAATTAAACAATATTAAACAAGTTTTAATTGAATTTAAAACAAGTGTGAATATTATTTGAATTTTATTTGTTCAAAACATAAATTCAAACTCACATTTGAAAAGTTCACACTTTGATGGTTTGAAAACATATTTTGCATGTTCAAAAATATTTTATATTAAGCAAGTTATGATTTTATCAAATTTAATTGAATTAAACAAGTATTAATTTATTTAGGCACTTTAAACTATTCAAACAATGAAACAAAATTTATATTTGAATAGGTTATTCAAAATGGTATGGAAAACATATTTTATTTGTATTTATTGGATTAATAATGAATTAGTTATTGAATTTAGCAAATTGCATTTGAATTATTTGAATTCAAACTTAAATTGCATTTTGAAATTTCAAAACAGAAAACAAATGATACCAAAAGATAGACAATTGAATTTAGACTAGCACACATATTTTATTTTCATTTATTGGAGTTATAAAACTAATTTTATTGACAAAATACTTCCAGGGACTAATCTGCTAAAAGAAAGGACCAGATTTGAAAACAGAAACTGTTGAAACCATTTTATACCGCACTGGGATCTAACCACTGCCACTGCAGCGTGGGCCTGGGGCCAGCGTGGCGCTGCGTGCTCGCGTGGCCACGGGTGTGGCTGACAGGGGGCCCTCCCTGTCAGCGCGGAGCGGAAAAAAGAGGGGATTTCTCCCGAGCGAGGCCAGGGCTCGAACCCTGGACCTCACCCTCGTACGCGCGGTACTGAACCAAAGTGTTGTTGGATTGTTTTTGTCAGTAACACATGCGCAGCCAAGGTGAGGTGTTGAACGCGAACTGAATTTTTTTACTGACGAAGACAACTGTCTGAACCTCGACAGAAACTGCGCGGTGGCCGGCGGCGATCTCGTGGCCGTGCTGTGCCGTGGATGGTTGCGGATCGTGCACGGGAACGTGCGCAGTGTGCGGACGTGAGACAGAGAGGGAGGAGGTGGGCATGGCGGCTGCTCACCGACGGTGGAGTTGTGGCAGAGGCCCGGGGCGGTCGGCGTGGACGACGGCGTCGTGGAAGGAGGCGGTGCTGTGGCGATTCCTCCGCGGCTGCTGGGATGTAGAAGAGGTAGAGGAGAACACGTCGGGTCGATTTTTGGTGGCTAGGAGGGGTGGTGTTGAGACGAGGCGGCATGATCACCGAGGTTCAGAGAACGGCGGCGGTGCTGGGTGGTTGCAGAGAGCGAAACCCGGTGAGAGAGAGGGAACACGGCGGCGCGGGCTCGAGGGGAGAGGCTAGGATTAGCTAGGGTTAGGTCTCCGGGGAAGCTAGGGGTAGATATAGGCGCTATGGGTAGCTGGGGGCCGTCGGCGAGCTCCGGTGCTGCCGTGGCACCGCTAGGATCAGCGCCGTACATGAAGACGACGGGGAACGGCTGAGTGAACCGGTACCGGGCCAGGGGGTAGTTTAGGTGGGCTGGGCCGCGCTAGGGTTAGCTGCCGCGCGCTAGTTAGCTGTCGCTTCTTTTTTTTCTTTTCTGTTTTTCTTTTCTAGCAATAGCAAATGGAAGCAATTGTTAGGGTTTTTAATTTTAAAAATTTAGAGAAAATTCATGGGACCATGTTAGCTCAAAAGCTAACAGTTGGCAATTAGGTTTTTTTTGAAAATTCAAACTTTTACATTGCTGTTTGGAAATAAACCAAATTTAAAGGAATTTTATTATTAATTAACATTCTGAAAACAAGCATTTTAATAGGGTGACCCCCTATGGTTAAAGTGATTAAAATTAGTTGATTGGCTTGTTAATGTTTACAAGTTCAAAGGTGGTTCTGTTTGAATACATTTGGTTTGAATTTGGAATAATTGGTTAATTAATATAGAAAACAACAACTTAATAGGGTGAACCCTATTATTAATTGGATCAAAAATATTGGAATGGTTTGGTATTTTATAATTTCCAAATGAGGTGTTGTTGATGATTTGCTTTTAATTTGAAACCAATTTGGAATGACTTAGTGGAATTTATAACACCATTTTATTAATTGATAAATATGGATTAATATGACAACAAATGAGTTGTTTTTATTTGAGATTTTCATTTAAAATGTTGTAACAGAGCAAGTATGAAATAACCATTTGAAATTGTTTGAGTTTCATTATGAAAACAAGATAAAACAGATGCAAAACAAATAGTAACAAATGCAAACAAATAATTAAACATGATGACATGATGCAATACTTGAATTAAAACAAGAAACAAAACATTCTAAGGGATATTTCATACTTGGGATGTTACAAAACGCCCCCCCTTGAAGGAATCGCGCCCCGAGATTCCTTACTGAGAAGTGAAAAGGTCCGGATACTTCTTGCAAAGATCCTCTTCGGTCTCCCACGTTGCATCTTTATCGGAATGATGCGACCACTGCACTTTCAAGAACTTGGTGCTCTTGTTGCGAGTCTTACGCTCGGTCTCATCGAGAATACGAACAGGGTGCTCCTCATAAGATAGATCATCTTGCAGTTCAATGGAATCATGATCAACTGCACGATCTGGATCTTTGAAACACTTGTTGAGTTGTGACACGTGGAACACATCGTGCACCTTGGATAGTTTTTCTGGAAGTTCAAGACGATAGGCATTTTCTGCCCGCCGTGAGAGAATGTTGAAAGGACCAATGTATCTTGGTGCCAGCTTTCCTTTCACACCAAAACGATGAGTGCCTCTGAGGGGAGTTACACGGAGATATGCTTTGTCACCAGGTGCATAGACCATGTCCCGGTGCTTGCTGTCATAATAGCTCTTCTGACGAGACTGAGCAATACTGAGATTGTCACGAATGATACGAACTTTCTCCTCGGCTTCCTTAACAATGTCAGGGCCTAAGAGTGAACGTTCACCAGCTCCAGACCAATTGATTGGACTCCTGCATCTGCGGCCATACAATGCCTCAAATGGTGCCATGCCTAGGCTTGCCTGGTAGCTGTTGTTGTAGGAGAATTCAGCATATGGAAGGCAATCCTCCCATTTCATGCCAAATGAGAGGCCACATGCTCTGAGCATATCCTCGAGAATCTGATTGACTCTTTCGACTTGCCCCTGAAACTGAGGGTGATAAGCTGTGCTGAACAGAAGTTTGGTGCCCAATACTTCTTGAAAGCTTTTCCAGAAATGAGAAGTGAATATGCTTCCACGGTCTGAGCTTATTTCCAATGGAACACCATGAAGAGGAACAACCTTTTCTGTGTAGAGCTCTGCTAACTGGCTAGCTGAGATAGTTTCCTTGACAGCAAAGAAGTGAGCTACCTTAGTGAGACGATCAATAACAACGAAGATTGCATCGTTGCCCTTCTTGGACTTTGGAAACCCAGTAACGAAGTCCATTTCAATCATGTCCCACTTCCACTCAGGAATTTTCATAGGTTGGAGTAGACCTGCTGTTTTCTGATGGACTGCCTTAACACGTTGACAAACGTCGCATTCAGAAACGTATTGAGCTATTTCACGTTTCATGCCAGGCCACCAATACAGAGTCTTGAGATCCTGGTACATCTTTGTACTTCCAGGGTGGATTGAGAGAGGAGTTTCATGAGCCTCCTTGAGAATGATATCCTTGAGACTTTCAATCTGAGGAACTGCAATGCGTCCTTTGAAGAACACAGTTCCCTTGTCATCAATTGAGAAGGACTTGAATTTATCATTGCCTTCTTTGATGTGCTCTACAATCTTCTTGATTTCAGTATCACGAAGTTGTTCAAACGAATCTTGTCCTCGAGAGTTGGACTGGCTGTCAAGCTAGCAAGGTAACTTGAGGGACAAGACCAAGGTTCAGCTTCTGGAATTCTTCATGAAGTGGAGGTTGGCTTTCCATGATCATGAGATTATTGCAATATGACTTGCGACTGAGAGCATCGGCCATAACATTAGCCTTGCCTGGAGTGTAAGAAATGGTGAGATCAAAGTCTTTAATCTTTTCAATCCATCTCCTTTGCCTGAGGTTCAGATCTGGATGAGTGAAGATGTATTTTAGACTCTTATGATCGGAAAAGATTTCAGTTTTGTTACCCAACAAGTATTGTCTCCATTTCTTGAGGGCAAACACAACTGCTGCAAGTTCAAGATCATGTGTGGGATAGTTTTGCTCATGTGGATTCAACTGACGTGAAGCATAAGCCACAACTTGACGTTCTTGCATAAGAACTGCACCTAGACCTTGGAGAGATGCATCGCAGAATATCTGGAAAGGTTTGGTAGTATCTGGGCCAACCAGAACAGGTGTGGAAGTGAGTTTAGTCTTCAGGAGATTGAAACTTTCATCACATTGTGGAGTCCAAATGAACTTCTTGTCCTTCTTTGTGAGATCAGTGAGAGGTTTGGCAATCTTGGAAAAGTTTTGGACGAAACGACGGCAATAGCTAGCCAAGCCAAGAAAACTTCTGACTTGCTTCACCGTCTTAGGGGGTTTCCAGTCAACAATTGCCTTAACCTTTTCAGGATCAATGGCTATGCCTTTGGCAGAGATGATATGACCAAGATATGCAACTTCTGGAATCCAGAACTCACATTTTGAAAACTTGGCATATAGACGATGCTCGCGAAGTTTCATGAGAGTGAGACGAAGGTGTTCTCCATGCTCTTCCTCGGATTTTGAGTAGACTAGAATGTCATCAAGATATACCACAACGAACTTGTCGAGGTATTCATGGAAGACAGAATTCATGAGTCTTGAGAACATTGCCGGTGCATTGGTGAGACCAAAGGACATGACGGTGTATTCATATAGACCGTAACGAGTGGTGAAAGCTGTCTTAGGAATATCTTCCTTTCTGATCTTTATCTGATGGTAACCCATCCTCAAGTCCAACTTTGAGAATATCGAGGCTCCAGCAAGTTGATCAAAAAGATCATCGATACGAGGAATTGGATACTTGTTCTTGATGGTTTTCTCGTTGAGAGGACGATAGTCAACCACGAGTCTTTTTGTTTGATCCTTCTTGGCAACAAACAGAGTTGGGCAACCCCAAGCGGAGGAACTAGGCTGAATGTAACCTTTCTCCATGTACATATCGATTTGCTCCTTCAACAATTTCAGTTCAGGAGGAGCTATCTTGTATGGATGCTTAGAGATTGGAGCAGTACCTGGCTCAAGCTCGATCACGAACTCAACTGCTTTGTCCGGAGGCATCCCCGGCAACTCTTCTGGAAAGACGTCAGGGAATTCACAAACCACCGGAACATTTTCAATTGCAGGAAGGGGTTTGGCATCGAGGTTGAACAGCTGAACAGAACTTGATCCATATGGAGAATAGACTATCTGGCCCGAAGGGTGAGAGAGAGTTATTGACTTTTGAGCACAGTCAATTTTAGCTTTGTGGGTCTTCAACCAATCCATACCCAGAATGACATCAATGTCAGAATTTCCCAGCAACATGAGTGAAGCAAGGAATATGCGACCTCCAATTAGGATTTGATTGTCCATGCTTATCTTGGAAGTGAACATTTGCGATCCCGGAGAGTGAACAGTCATTTGATTGCGTAGCGGAACCAGAACTAGGTTGTATGCTTTTGCAAAAATCTTTGACACAAAAGAATGCGATGCTCCGGTATCAAACAACACTTTAGCTGGAATAGAGTTTACGGGTAATATACCGAGAACGACGTCAGCAGCTTCCTCAGCTTTGTCGGCCTTGATATGATTCACCCTCGCGGTCCTCCCGACAGGCCTGTTGTTGGAGTTGAAGGCTTTAGCCGGGGGAGCACGAACCATTGCCTGGTTGGTGTTGGGGCGAGGAGGTGGAGGTAGCTGCCTCTGAGTGCACTTATCAGCGTAGTGTCCAGTCTCCTTGCATTTGTAGCAAGTGACGACACGAGAGGACCTGGCCTTGGCTGCCCCATTGGAACCCTTGACCCTGCATCTGAGATGGGTTGGGTGGGCGGGGACCAAAGCCTGGAGAAGCTTGGGCATTTGGAGCCCGAGTGACAGCACCATTTGGCACCCAGATGCGGCGCTTCTGCGGAGGGGTGGTCATGTTGGAGGAGGAACCACCCTCACGCGAGTGCTTGCGCGACTCTTCGAACGCCTTGCGCCCATTCTCCTCATTGAGCGCGGTGTTCACGAGCTCCATGAAGTCCTTGCACTTGATGTTGTTGAGAGCGTACTTCAGTTCCGGTTAAACCTCGGCGGAACCTTGCCATCTTCTTGGCTTCAGTGGACACCTCGTCACCAGCGTATCGAGCGAGACGGTTGAACTCGTTCTGATAGCCGAGGACGTCCAGCCTTCCCTGTTTGAGAGAGCAGAATTCCTCACACATCCTTTCTATGAGACCATCTGGGATGTGGTGCTTCAGGAAGGCTTCCTTGAAACAGCCCGAGGTGATTGTATATCCAGCTCTCATGGTCTGATAGTTCTCCCACCAGGTGGCTGCCTGACCCTTCAGTAGGTAGGTGGCATACTTGACTTTATCCTCCTCAGCAACGTGAGCTATGTCCAGAGCCCTGTTCATCTCCCTGATCCAGTCATCAGCATCCAGAGGCTCACGTGTTGCCACGAAAGCTCTCGGCCCCATGCTCAGAAACTCCTTGATGCTGACTCGCGGAGCATTCTGGTTGTTGTGCTGGTTAGCCTGGATCTGGGCCATCTGAGCCACGACCTGAGTCATCTGAGTCAACAGCTCCGTGAGCGGAGGTGGTTCAGGCGGGTTACTCCTTGTCGGCGGCATCCTGAATAGACATTCATTTTAGCACAACAACAGAAAAGGATAGACTTGGTAATCGAAAGATAGATTATTCCGACGCCTGAATAGATAACCAACAGGTACATCATCACATGTTCAAATACATCAGAATATCCAACACACCAATACATGGTTCGAAGACAAAGGATAACTAACTAGCTAGAAATGGATACATCGGTACTCCCATGGTCATCACGCAGGACGGCGGTGAGTAGTACGACGAGAGATACGGTGAGGAGGAATCCCACGGAAGTAGGTAAAACGACGATCCACGTAGATCGGGACTGCTCTGCTAGCAACTCTCGGTGTGGTGAAGTAGAAAGCGTCGTCTCCCTGTGCTCCAAAGCGTGGAATCCCAGTGTAGCCAGCTCCGAGGTTGAGGAGTGGACCTCTGATCGGCTCGTAACCTCCAGCATCTGGCAGCGGAAACCCAGCTGTCTGAACGAATCGTGCAAAGCGCTCGTCTCCAACAAAGTTTGTGGTGTACGTAGCCAGACGAGTCAAAGCAAGATAGAGCTGCTCCCTGACTGGGGCTAACTCCTGAGACAGTGTGGAAGCAACTGCGTCACTGTGCCTCACAAACTGAGCAGTGGTGTGCAGCCTGGAGCTATCATCCTCGTAGGTATCCAGGTTGCCGTGGAGAGTGAAGTGAACTCCCGCTGACGTGATGTAACCACGGGGGATGTGGCGATAGATGGAATCGTCAAATCCCCAGTAGTCAGCACGGAGGACGGTGAGACTCACGTAAGCTGCCTGCTGCACTGCCATATCCACTGTGGAACCTACTGCCTCGTAGCGGTGGACAACGCTCATGCCATCATCTGACAGAATGTAGACGATAGCCTGGTAGTAGGTCTGGTCAAACTCTCGCTGCTGCTCGTAGACCTGGTACTCTGGTGCCCAATGGAACCCCACAGATAGGTGACCATGTCTCTCAGCATCTCCGGATAACCGGCGGTGCTCTCACAGCGAGTCATCCAAACCACCTGCGGGTAGAACCTGAGATCCATCTGCAGATGATTTGGGAGGTTTTGATTAGACGCCGGTAGAAGAAACTGAAGTGGAAAGTAACAACAAGGTTCAACTGACGAAAAGGATGTTGAAAGAACAGGATATTGAAGCAACATCGGGAAACACGAGACCAAAAACTCCTGAGGTACTACGGAGAACCCAAAACACGTGAAATCCTAACTTGAAAGTTTAGGTGAAGAGAAACAACGTTGCACTTCCTACCAGAAAAGGGTGGGTGGGGGGAAAGAAGAAAAATGGCAGAATTCCTACTCTCACGTTTCATTGTTCCTATATAGCTACAAAATAGTTTCTAGACTCAACTGCGACCAGTAAAAGGGATCCTACATGCAGACAGACTCTGATACCATTTGTCGCACCCGGACTTCTAGAGGATACTCACCGTACGAACTGAACAGTATTCTGATGGGATTACGGGGCTTACCGGCACCCGCGTCCTCTTACGAGTAGGCCAACACTTATGTGTGACAACCCATCTCTACTGTTCACCGTCGATGTAAACTATCCCGTAGAAATCAGGACACTACCATTGACGTACTTCATACCATACACACATGGTACGTCAACCGCATTGAACAAAAGGATAACACAACATGCCTCTAAGACACAAAAGATTGAAATAAGTTGCAACTGGCCCTCACTAGGGCAGAGAATAGCAAATGCAATCATCCAGAGGACACATGTCCCAACATAACATCATTACATCTCAGCGGAAGCATTCAACGGGGTCTGAGTACAGACAAATCCAAATAGGCTTAAGAAGCCGGAAACTGAAATAAAGACGGAGCCCATCCACGATGTCTCGGATCCTGCCCGGGTCCGCTAACTACTCGTCAGCAGCCTCGTCAAACTCCACGTAGTAGCCGTCACCTGGATCCTCGTAAGCGTAGTCTGCGGAAACCACAGCCCCAAAGGGGTCAGTACATAGACGTACTGGCAAGCAAGACTCACAGTTCACCAAAGTATAGCCCGTCAACACAAGCACAGATGACTTGGGTTCAACGGAAAGAAGGGGATATAAAAGATGCTGCAACATGGCTGCACTAACCAACTACAGAGATTCTACCACTTCCAACTATCAGAAAGGGGATAAGATCGAGTGTTGTAACCAACTGAAAGATAACTTCAAACAAACCCATCCTGGATCTCGCCCCTTATCCAAAGAAGCCATCCGAGGATAACTCACACAGTTGGATTAAAGATGAATCAAGTTATTGTGTCAATAATCCTATTACTAGTCAAGATGTTAATCATGGGGTGTGAGATTATGAATCATTAGGTTTAAGTTGTCCTGAGTACTTGTTAGCCAGTACTTTCACCAAGTTAACCATAACCGCGGAAAACACGGCTTCTCGAGAAGATTATCCCTACAGGGTTGCACCAATTTGGCCGTACACATATGAATAACCCGCCAGATGGGATGCCTCCCACCAAGCGGGGCACTCAACACAACTCAACTCTTCTTCGCATCAAGCCCAAAGCACCTTGGGCGCACGGCTAATCGAGCCCAGAAGAAAATGAACCCTCATAGCACTCTAAGAACGTGTCCCCCTATATGCCGACTACAAAAGTTCCACCCTGCGCTGGGCTCGCAAAAACATGCATGCGGCAAATGGAAAACACGAACTAAATGAGATGATTTGGACGAGATGCGAATCGAATCAAATTGAGGGGGGCGCCCATACTCGCTTCCCACATGCGGGTAGTGCGCTCATCATGGATCAGTAAACAAGACCCTTTTCCTATTAGGGTCGACACTAGCAGGCCTCAAAACCACACAGGGCCTCCTGTCGGTGCCTTATCATCAAATTATTATTAACAATAATATTAGCATGATTGATTGATTGATTAAACATCGAGCCCCCAGAACATAATGAAATAGTAACAGAAAGTAACGGGTAACAGACTCGAGCAAAAACAACCTAAGCATGCTAGTAAGACACTGGCTCAATCAATAGGGTTGTAGGAGGGGTGGTGAGGCAATATCAGGGTTAAAGGATTCATGTGATAGGTTCGTAACAGAAACAACTACCACTAAGGCTAGCAGAAATAAACAACGGAAAGAATCGGTAACCAGGGTTGAAAGGAACACAATGGTTCATGTGAGTGATAACTTGCCTGCGAACTCAGCAGCCTGGTACTGAGCTAGATCCTCAGAAGGGGTGCTGTAAAGATCGTCTGTCTCAACGTCGTCGTCTATTCGAGGAGAAGCAAACAAACAAGGCATAATATAAACAATCATTATCATGGCATAGTGCACAATCAATGATGATGCATGACAAATTGATGGTTGCATCAAAATAAACTAGCTAACATGATAACATAATTTAAATGGACCCCTATGCTAATTTGAGTGGCATATGGGAAAGGGTCCATAATTAAGTGGAACAAATGATTTACACTTAATTATTATGTGAAAGTTGTTAGCATGATGCATGCATGATGATAACAACAAATAACAATAATAGATGCAAGTGATAAAAGGATTTAACAAGTTTTGGAAATCATTTATTAAGTTTGGAAAGTTTGGTTACTTAAACATGTCACACCAACAATCATTGTTTTAATCAATTTAAAGTGTGCAAAACAATTAACAAAATTTATATTTGAAAAGAACATCAAATTTTAGTTAGATTACATGTTTCAAATATTGAAATTTGAATTAGGATGAATTTATTATGAATTAAACAATATTAAACAAGTTTTAATTGAATTTAAAACAAGTGTGAATATTATTTGAATTTTATTTGTTCAAAACATAAATTCAAACTCACATTTGAAAAGTTCACACTTTGATGGTTTGAAAACATATTTTGCATGTTCAAAAATATTTTATATTAAGCAAGTTATGATTTTATCAAATTTAATTGAATTAAACAAGTATTAATTTATTTAGGCACTTTAAATTATTCAAACAATGAAAAAAAAATATATTTGAATAGGTTATTCAAAATGGTATGGAAAACATATTTTATTTGTATTTATTGGATTAATAATGAATTAGTTATTGAATTTAGCAAATTGCATTTGAATTATTTGAATTCAAACTTAAATTGCATTTTGAAATTTCAAAACAGAAAACAAATGATACCAAAAGATAGACAATTGAATTTAGACTAGCACACATATTTTATTTTCATTTATTGGAGTTATAAAACTAATTTTATTGACAAAATACTTCCAGGGACTAATCTGCTAAAAGAAAGGACCAGATTTGAAAACAGAAACTGTTGAAACCATTTTATACCGCACTGGGATCTAACCACTGCCACTGCAGCGTGGGCCTGGGGCCAGCGTGGCGCTGCGTGCTCGCGTGGCCACGGGTGTGGCTGACAGGGGGCCCTCCCTGTCAGCACGGAGCGGAAAAAAGAGGGGATTTCTCCCGAGCGAGGCCAGGGCTCGAACCCTGGACCTCACCCTCGTACGCGCGGTACTGAAACAAAGTGTTGTTCGATTGTTTTTGTCAGTAACACATGCGCAGCCAAGGTGAGGTGTTGAACGCGAACTGAATTTTTTTACTGACGACGACAACTGTCTGAACCTCGACAGAAACTGCGCGGTGGCCGGCGGCGATCTCGTGGCCGTGCTGTGCCGTGGATGGTTGCGGATCGTGCACGGGAACGTGCGCAGTGTGCGGACGTGAGACAGAGAGGGAGGAGGTGGGCATGGCGGCTGCTCACCGACGGTGGAGTTGTGGCAGAGGCCCGGGGCGGTCGGCGTGGACGACGGCGTCGTGGAAGGAGGCGGTGCTGTGGCGATTCCTCCGCGGCTGCTGGGATGTAGACGAGGTAGAGGAGAACACGTCGGGTCGATTTTTGGTGGCTAGGAGGGGTGGTGTTGAGACGAGGCGGCGATGATCACCGAGGTTCAGAGAACGGCGGCGGTGCTGGGTGGTTGCAGAGAGCGAAACCCGGTGAGAGAGAGGGAACACGGCGGCGCGGGCTCAAGGGGAGAGGCTAGGATTAGCTAGGGTTAGGTCTCCGGGGAAGCTAGGGGTAGATATAGGCGCTATGGGTAGCTGGGGGCCGTCGGCGAGCTCCGGTGCTGCCGTGGCACCGCTAGGATCAGCGCCGTACATGAAGACGACGGGGAACGGCTGAGTGAACCGGTACCGGGCCAGGGGGTAGTTTAGGTGGGCTGGGCCGCGCTAGGGTTAGCTGCCGCGCGCTAGTTAGATGTCGCTTTTTTTTTTCTTTTCTGTTTTTCTTTTCTAGCAATAGCAAATGGAAGTAATTGTTAGGGTTTTTAATTTTAAAAATTTAGAGAAAATTCATGGGACCATGTTAGCTCAAAAGCTAACAGTTGGCAATTAGGTTTTTTTTGAAAATTCAAACTTTTACATTGCTGTTTGGAATAAACCAAATTTAAAGGAATTTTATTATTAATTAACATTCTGAAAACAAGCATTTTAATAGGGTGACCCCCTATGGTTAAAGTGATTAAAATTAGTTGATTGGCTTGTTAATGTTTACAAGTTCAAAGGTGGTTCTGTTTGAATACATTTGGTTTGAATTTGGAATAATTAGTTAATTAATATAGAAAACAACAACTTAATAGGATGAACCCTATTATTAATTGGATCAAAAATATTGGAATGGTTTGGTATTTTATAATTTCCAAATGAGGTGTTGTTGATGATTTGCTTTGAATTTGAAACCAATTTGGAATGACTTAGTGGAATTTATAACACCATTTTATTAATTGGTAAATATGGATTAATATGACAACAAATGAGTTGTTTTTATTTGAGATTTTCATTTAAAATGTTGTAACAGAGCAAGTATGAAATAACCATTTGAAATTGTTTGAGTTTCATTATGAACAAGAAAAACAGATGCAAAACAAATAGTAACAAATGCAAACAAATAATTAAACATGATGACATGATGCAATACTTGAATTAAAACAAGAAACAAAACATTCTAAGGGATATTTCATACTTGGGATGTTACACTTAATCAGTTGCTTACATAGTTACATGCGTAGGTTTTCATAACAGTTCACCCATTGTATAGGTTTTTCTTTAAATAAGCATTAGTCCCAACGAATTGTATAACTATCTCCATATCAATATCCAAAGACAAACAACGCAAACAAGAGCAACGATCCATGATCTAGAACTGAAGTCCAAGTCAAAAAAAATGGGAGTTTAATACGTACAACCTTGTAGCTCCACTATAGTCCGTGGCACTTAGCATGGTCACCCCGTCCTCGGTGCTCTCTGTGACTGCTTTCACAGCAGGCCTCACGCCGATGCTCCTCGCCTACGTTCTCGTGATCAGAAGGGTACATAGTTTTCTCTACGATGTCTTATTTTGAGCCCATCTTTCGTTTTTCTTTTTTGATATGGTGCTGACATCTTTGGATATGAGTCATAGAGCTATAGGAGGGACAAGGAACATAGAGTTTTTGTGCACCAGTTTGGTGTCTCGGCTGTTTTGGAAGCTTAAGAATTATAAACTGAAATTGCTTGTTGCACAAACGGACAGAAGACATAGAAATGATACAACTTGGAGGATTATGAGCAAGGAAGGTGGCGATCACACGTGAGCACACCCTCGGAGCACTACACAGTGATCAAGTGGAGACAAGTTATGGAACCATGCATCCCTACTGACTATAGTTACTCCTCTTTTATTTTCATCTTCCGGTGGAGATAGTTAGGTAAGACTTGCAAGATTTTTTTTCATTATTTGTTAGCGCTATATGGTTATATATTGCAGATATTATGGTTGCTTGGGGTGTTTTTTTCACTTACAATTTATCATGCAACATGAGAGGATAAACGCAAAGGCTTTATCAAGTTTTGCTAATCTAAATAAAATGCATTGCGGAATTAGATATGATGAACACTTCTATTAGAGAGCGACTTCATCGGGGGAGGGGATGCTCAGAACAGTAAATGAAAGCCATGTGTGATATTTCTTAAAGTATTGAACTCTGTGTAACTCCATCACATGGTTGTTGCACCACAAGGTATCAAACTCTAAGTTTACATTGTTCCTATGTAACCATGAGAAGAAGAGTGAAGTTGGATCATAATTTGCAAACAGGCCACCTTTCATGACTGAGCGCCAGGAGTAGAGTTAAGTTATCGCTAGGTTCATATTAGTGTAGGATATATATAGTGTTTCACAAGTTATTGAGATATTGGAATTGCCTTTCCAATTAATGACGTCGAGACCAAAAAAAATTATAGGACTTAGAAGCATCGGGATATACGTATGCTCTAGCCTCGACTTCTTCTCGGCGAAATTTCATTGTAATGCTTAGCCAAAAATGAATTTCTCTTCAATTTTGCATTACTCATTTCTCAAAATAGATTGGACTATCGTTACAACATCAGAAGAGTAAGAGACAAAAGCAAATGCTTCAACATACTCTGAAATATCTCCACCATGATGACTGGTTTCCTTTTTTTTTTAAAGATTTTTCCTTTTTTTTTATTAACCACTACTAGTGGGAAACCATAGTACTTAGAGTAGATGAAAGTTAACATGAGTTTCATATGCACCCATTTGTGAGTTTGTACGCTTGCACATTCAAACAAAAAAAAATCGCAGCATGGATACATGAACTTTGCCTTAGGTTACACTTTAATCCATATACTTCGGCCTTTGAATATGACATTATCGTGGGCTCAAAAATCAACATCCATCACAAGGAGAATAGACGTAGATATCTATTAGTCATTCAAAGAACGATAATTACTTGGCCAACCGGGGCTGGGGAGTTGGACAAGAGAGTTGCCGGCTGAGGAGGCCGTGGAGTGGACCAGAGCAGAGAGAGGGACATCACGGTCAATACAATCCAACGACATAGAGCACATCATACTAAAGAGGTTAGGAGGGAACATACCTTCCTTATATTTGTCCATAATAAAGTCTGTGTCAAGCTCAATGGGACTTAAGGTAATTTCTTTACCATTGGGAAAGGAGTTAGGAAAGGAGATCCTCTCTCTCACTAGTAGAGAAGTGCCTTTCTATGGAACAGATTCTGTGGCGCATGGCTTCTTGGTGCGCCACAGAAATATATTTTTGTGGCGCACGGGTGGGCATCCGCCACAGAAAAGAGGCATTCTGTGGCGCACGGGACCGTGGTGCGCCACAGAAAAGGGGAATTCTGTGGCGCACTGGATAGGGGTGCGCCACAGAAATAAGCTGGGGGCCCCACTAATGATTGCCACACTCCTATTCTGTGGCGCATGGTGGTTAGTGCGCCACAGAAATATGACATTTCTGTGGCGCACCCCTGCCACGTGCGCCACAGAATTCCCATCCAAAAAAATTATGTCCACACGCACCAACTCCACCCCCCCCCCCCCCCCGGGAACGCATTTTCTAGTTTTTGACGGAAGAGTTGGCGGTCTAAAAAGCATCAAAAAATAAATCCCTTATAGATGCACGGAGAGTTTAAGGTCTACTTTTTTATCAAATTTTGAAATATGAGTTTCGACTTTCCTAGCAAAAGTTCGTTAAAAAAAGTAAAATGGGCATAACTTTTGCATACGATGTCGAAAAAAAATGATCAAGATATCAAAAAAAAAACTAGAGAGAAAAAGGAACCCAACCTCACTCGCCTTCGGCCTGTGAGCTTTTTTTAGAATCGCCAAATTCCAAAAGGAACAAAAGTTATGGCATTTTTAAGATTTTGACTAGAAAATAAAAAAAAAGAAAAAAAATTCTGTGGCGCACCCCTTCATTTGGTGCGCCACAGAATTGTGGAGGCAGGATTTTCGAATCCCTGCCTCCTCCCCCCTCTTCTTCCTCTTCTACCCTCCTTCCCTCCTCTTCTTCCCTTCTCCCTCCACTTCTCCTCCACTTCATCTTCTACCTCTCCACTTCTCTCCTCTCCTCCACCTACTACTCCACCTCTCCTCCTCCTCCTCCACCACCACCTCTCCTCCTCCTCCTCCACCACCACCACCCCTCATCCTCCACCACCACCACCTCCGGCGAGCTCCTCCGGCGAGCTCCTCCTCCTCCTCCTCCACCACCACCACCACCCCTCCGGTGAGCTCCTACTCCTCCTCCTCCTCCTCCACCACCACCACCACCCCTCCGGTGAGCTCCTCCTCCTCCACCACCACCTCCACCACCACCACCTCTCCTCCTCCTCCTCCTCCACCACCACCACCTCCGGTGAGCTCCTTCTCCTCCTCCTCCACCACCACCACCTCCGGCGAGCTTCTCCTTCTCCTTTCCCACCAACTCCGGTGACCCCCATACTCCACCCACCAACTCCGGCGAGCATCCGACGAGATCCGGCGAAATTTCCAAATTTCGAAAAATTCCCGCGGCCAGATCTGGCCTTTTTTTTTTGAAATTCAAAAAAAAATCTGTGGCGCACCCCCCCTTGGTGCGCCACAGAATTGCAAATTTCTGTGGCGCACGGCTGAGGTGCGCCACAGAATTGACATTTCTGTGGCGCACGGCCACGGTGCGCCACAGAAATATATTCTATGGCGTGAATTCTGTGGCGCACCCCTCTGGCCCCTAGGTGCGCCACAGAATAGCAATTTGGTGCGCCACTGATAGGCCTTTTTCTACTAGTGTCTCCTTTACTTTTTGACATGGTGGTGGATGTCCTTTCCAAGATGCTGGTTAAGGCCACCAATCATGGTCTCATTAGTGGCCTTTGTACTGATCTCTATCCGGGGGTGTACCTGTTTGCAATATGCAGACGATACAATCCTATTTGTAGAAGATAATGTAGAAAAGCTAGGAACCTCAAGAAAACTCTCACATGCTTTGAGAAATTTTCAGGAATTATAATTAACTACACAAAAAGTGAGCTCATCCCCCCTCAATGTGGAACCAGATAGGATACCCCTATTTATTGATGCCCTTGAGTGTGCTTTAGGATCTCTGCCTATCAAATACCTAGGTATTCCACTCCATTATGATAAGCTCGGGAGGGAGGACATTCAGCCTTGATTGACAAAATCCTCAAAAGACTAGCAGGATGGAGAGGAAAATTGTTATGCTATGCTGCAAGACTCACCTTTATCAAAGCTTGTTTGGCTTGTATCCCTATTTACTTGCTGCCTTTTTTCAAATTCCCCAAGTGGGATTTAGACATGATTAATTCAAAAATGGCACACTGCCTTTGGAATGATTTCGAAGTACATAGGAAGCTTCAACTGGCAAATTGGCACCTAGTGTGTATGAAAAAGGAGTTTGGGGGCTTAGGTTTCCCAAACTTGAGATATGTTAACCTCTGCCTTCTTGGTTCTTGGATCAAAAGGTACAATGTAGGAGAAGGGAAAATTTGGAAAAACCTGCTGGATGCTAAGTACCTAAGCACTGTACCTAACATTCTTGCTGCTAACGCCAATACACCTTCACACTTTTGGAAGGGTGTGCTGTTGGCAGCTAAAGCAGTTAAGACTGGCTACAGGTGAAGTGTAGGGGATTGGAAAAAATTAGGATTTGGGTTGACACCTGGTTTCGTTCTCCCCCCTGTTGGTCCAGTTTTGGCCACTCTTTGAGATCTGCCACCAACAAAATGCCACATTAGCTGATGTGGTAGATGGTGCAACAGTCAAACTCACATTTAGGAGAGTTTTCACTCCCAAAATGATGGAAGCATGGTATGAACTGGAGCAAATTTTGCTTAGTGTAGCCTTTTCTAATTCTGAGGATGCCCTGATCTGGAAGCATGAAAATAAAGGGATCTACTCAACTAGCTCTCTCTATAGCATCATTAACTTTAGAGGGATAGTCCCTGTTTTCATCCCTGCTGTTTGCGGGCTAGTTGTTCCACCAAAGATTCATATTTTCCTATGGCTCATGTTACACAACAAATTAATGACTAGAGATAACTTGAGAAAAAAGAAAATAGAAAAACCTCTAGATTGTGTGTTCTATCTAGAAGAAGAAACTGTAGCCCATCTCTTCCATGAATGTGTAGTTGCAAAAGAGATCTGGAAGATGGTTTCTAGTTTGTTTGGTATTACATTAGGTACTGATTTAAATTCTCTTTGCAAGTTTTGGGTTTCACTAACAAAAAACTATGCCCTGAACACTATTTGTGCTTGTGTGCTCTGGTGTTTGTGGAAAACTAGGAATGACTTAATCTTTAACAATCACTCTAGGTTGGACATCATGCAGGTGATGCGGCGCTCTCAAAATGCTCAAGAGTTGGCTGATCCTTTCGAAGGATGGGGCGCTAAAATTGATGGAGAATTTCATTCTGGAGGTGTCCGAGGTGAATGCACGACCGCACTGTCTGGGGTAGGAGTAGGACCGAACAGAGAGAGTTCTCCTCCACCATCCAGGCCTTTGAGCAAGCTGTCCCTCAGCCCGTGCATCCCGCTGGATCTCTCAAGATCTCCATCACGCTCGCCTTGGAAGAAGCCGAAGCTCACTGCTCCCCGGTGATGAGATCCAGCAAGCAGCTCTGCCCTGCCTAAGAAAAGGCCACACCTGGAGTTCTTCTCACTTGGTCTCCCCCCCCTCCCGCGTGAGGTTTTAGCCTTCATGGTTGTTGGCCCTGTGTCTGGGCAGTTAGTGTAGCGTTTCTGAACTTAGTTTTATTTGAATTTGAACTCTGTATGTTGACAGGCTGGACCTGGTTTCATTTGCAATGGAACCGAGGGGTCTCACCCACCCCCTTTTTATCTAAAAAAACATTCACCTAGCATCATTCAATAAAAAAATATGTTTCTATTAATTTTTAAGTTTTCTTGGATTTTCTTTTTAAATTATGGTCACAAGTTAGATCTAAACGCAGCCATTATACACTAGAAATTCAATTTACGTGTGGCTCAAAAAGAAATTGAGAAATGTACGGGAGTTAGTTGTTTCTTAGATGATGGTACAAGATGGCGGAGGTTTTTTTTTTGAGGTGTATAACGAACGTTGGGACCTTGTTTTTCTGAATTGGCAATGAGTACTGGGCTCTATGGTAAACAAGTGGACTTTCATGTGGGAATGAGCATAGCAAAGGCCTGGGAGATACTGCACCTGATTTCGTACTAGGCCCATCAAAACAGGCAATCTTATTTACCGCTTCTCTTGGCACCTATCCCATTCAAGACATGGGTCTGGCCCATTCTCCACCGCAAGATTCACTGTTTCAGCTGAAATCTTTCTTTCATTCTAATTTTGTTCTATTTTATTTTTATTTTCATTCTTACTAATCTTTCTTTCGTTCTATTTTCCATTTTGCACAAATACATACTGTAATCTGCTTGTCCAAGCACAACTTAGTGCTTAAACACTATTGTAATGTTCTTGTGCAAGCACTACTCCTTCAGTTTCTGCAAGAACTGTAATCTGCTTGTAGTATTCACTGTAACCTGAACCTTTGTTTGTGTTAAGAAGAGTGACACTAATTCAGAGTAGCCTCGAATTATATATATGCTTTTGAGACCATATATTGACACATAAATCTTGTTTATTTGTGTGTTTGTGCATTTAAGAACACAAGCAAACTGAACTTGTAAAATTCAGTTTGCGTGCAAACAAACTGAACACAAATTTGTACATTTTGCTTGCACACTTCACCTGTATCATATACTGAGAAAAGTGACCATGTACACCACACCACGGGACACGTACATACGTGCTCACGTACACACAGTTGATCTAATGGAAAATTCAAAGAATACCCTCCCCCCATTGGTCTCTGCAACACAAGAAGCTTTCCAGGTTTCAGTGGGGAAAAAATATGGCCTCTACTTGACCGCATTGATATCGAAGACCCATCTGACCACGTGTAGAGCTAGCCCATAAGTAAACTTGTACGGTACCCCCAACTAAATATAGGCCGTCTATTTTTATAGATCTAACGGTCTATATTAATCTATACTAGTCCCTAAAAACTGAGTAGTAGAAATCATATTAGTGCCTAAAATTGGAGTAATACTCGTGCATCCATGGCCAAATCGGAAGCCATGGCAATTAGCAGAAACAAATTCCGTTAAAAAAAAAAGGAACCCACGTGCAACAACTGCATGCATCTCTCTCGGAAAAGGAAAAGACAACCGCGTTTGTCTCCTGTGCTTAGTTACTTCACGAGGGTGATCTGGATCGGACATGATGGCTTCAGAGAAAAAATAGAAATATTTTTCTTTTGAAATGGAAGCCTATCGGCCCCGGCCTCTGCATTAAAATGATGCACACATTCAGGATTTTATTAATCAAAAGAAAAAAATTCATGGGGTTACACCGTTACGGTCGCAGATCACATGAGTTTATAGCAAGGAACAACCAATAAAATAACGTAGCCCTAAACATCGAGACGCCGATGATTAAGCAACCCATCCCGACTATAGATAGCCCGAACGACCGCCATCATTCGAGCACATCCTGAATCCATAAATCCTCGCTGGTCGGCAGGCAGCAGGAAGGACCATGTTTGGATAGAAAACACCACCTTGTTGATAACCTGAAAGAAATGAGCATTTGGTTTCTTGTTGAACACAATGTCGTTTCGACAATTCCAAACCTCCCATAAAACCACAGCCACGCCTATTCGAATGCGTGCCTTAGTTAAAATGTCTATACCATTCAACCATCCACCAAACATATTCGCTATACTATTTGGTGGATAAATACTAAATGTGAAATGAATTAAACACCAAATATCTCTAACAAAAGAACACGAAATAGAAAGGTGTTCCACTGTTTCATTCGTACCACAGAAAACACACTTCTTATCACCATTCCAACATCTTTTAGCTAAATTATCTTTAGTCAAGATCACCTTTCTATTGACAAACCAGAGGAAGATTTTTATTTTGAGAGTCAACTTTAACTTCCACAAGTATTTACGCAAATATCTTGTAGAGCCATGCAACAGATCTGCATAATAAGATTTGATGGAGAACACCCCGTTAGGTGTGAAATTCCATCTAAAACCGTCTGATCCCTGAGCTAGCGAAACATCCATCAAACGCTCAACGAGATGTAGCCATTGCACTCTCCTCTCCTCGGTAATGAACCTCCTATACTGAATATTCAGTGGATTGTTTGCTAGCACGCTTGCTACAGAAACATTCCTATGGTGCACAATATTATATAATGAAGGATACTCCTGAGACAACGCATTATCCCCTAACCAGATATCCTCCCAAAACCGCACTGATTGTCCATTACCCAATATAAAAGAACATCTCTCGAAGAAATCGTTCTTTACACTCATCAACCCTTTCCAAAAAAGGTGAGTCAGAAGGCCGAGACTCAACTTGGGACAATGTTTTATCCCCTAAATATTTATTTTCAAGAATCTCTTGCCAAACCCCTTCCTCATGTAAAATCTTATGAAACCACTTACTAAGAAGACATTTATTTTTCACATCAAGGACCTCAATACCCAAACCCGCTTGATCCTTTTGACGGCACACAATATTCCACTTAGTTAACCTATACTTTTTTTTTCCTGCTATCACTTTGCCAGAAAAAGCGTGATCGGTAAAAATCTAATATTTTCCTCACTCCTTTCAGAATTCCGAAAAACGAAAGGAGAAACATCGGAAGGTTGGTTAATACCGAATTTATCAAAATGAGGCGATCCCCATATGATAGTTGTTTCCCAACCCAAGCACTTAGCTTCTGTTCAAGCTGTTCTTCTAATGTTTTCCATTCTTTATTTAACAACTTTCTAAAATGAATCGGAATCCCAAGGTATTTAAAAGGTAGGCTTCCTACATCACAACCAAAAATGTGACGATGGTCCTCTTGAACTTCTTTAGCCTTGCCAAAACAAAAAAGCTCGCTCTTATGAAAATTAATCTTTAAACCTGATAGTTGTTCGAACAACGCGAGTAAGAGTTTCATATTCATAGCCTTCTGGATATCATGCTCCAAAAAAAGAATCGTATCATCCGCATATTGGAGAATTGATACTCCACCATCGACAAGGTGTGGTATCAACCCACCCACTTGACCATCCTTCTTTGCCCGAGAAATAAGAATAGCCAACATATCCGCCACAAGATTAAAAAGGATCAGGGACAACGGATCCCCCCTGCCTCAACCCTTTCAATGTTTGAAAATAATGACCGATGTCATCATTAACGCGAATACCCACACTCCCTCTCTGAACAAAACGAGCTATCCAGTCACACCACTTATGAGAAAACCCCTTCATTCGCAGCACTTGCTGCAAAAAGGACCAATTAATTTTATCGTATGTTTTCTCAAAGCCGATCTTAAGAAGCACACCTTCCATCGTTTTCTTTTTGAGTTCATGAATAGTCTCATGTATGTGACACCTCGAGATCGGGGACTATGCAGAGTTCAGCATTTCCGCCAAAATCCACATAATAACCGATTCCAGGTTGCCACTTGTGATAACATTACAACAGTTCACGAATAATCCACAACAACAACAGAGGAGATATATACAAGACGACTCAAACGAGTCAAGGATACAACTGATACAATACAAAGATCCAAATAACAGCGGAAGAAACAACATAGTGTCCGACTTTGGACAAGATACAAATTGGACTAAGAGTCCTGAAGATAACCGATGGCGTCCAATCCCTGCCCAGGCCAAGCCGGAGGGATTCCCAAGCTAAAGTCGTCAGACTTCAAACCTGTTGACTGCAATGTGGAATATGCAGCCACGAAAAGGATTCGTGGGTCAGTACGGTTAAGTACTGGCAAGTGGATAAACCATACTCACAAGATACCAGCGTAACCAATCATCACAAGATACAAATACTTTGGGTTCAACGGAAAGGAAAGGATTATTGCAAAGAAGCGGCAGCGGGCTGCACTAACTAACTACAGAGACTCGCTACAACATCCGGCTAAAAGAAAGGGATAAGATAGCGTACCAGAACCAACTAAAACTACCTCACCAAACAATACCCATCCAATGTCACCCCCTACTAAGGAAGCAACCCAAGGAAACTCACACTGTTGATTAAGGTGACATTCATTTTTATGGTGGAGGTAATCTATATTACTAGTCAAGTTATCATCGTTAAGTGTAAGTTGTCTGAGTACTTGTTAGCCAGCACTTTCACCAAGTCATCCATAACCGCGGACAACACGGCTTCTCGAGAAGATTTAACCCTGCAGGGATGCACCAATTTGGCCGTACACGTAAGAATAACCCGCCAGACGTGGGATCAACCCACCAAGCGAGGTACTCAACACAACCCAACTCTTCTTCGCATCAAGCCCAAAGAACCACGTGCTGTGCGTGCGCGGCTAATCGAGCCCCCACGAAGAAAAGGGGGACCCTCATAGCACTGGAAGACCACGCCGCCCTAAATGCCGACTACAAAAGTTCCACCCTGGCGCCAAGGGCTCGCACCTGCATATGCATGCATCAAATGGAAAGCCCGAACTAAGTGTGGCGATTTGGACGAGATGCGAATCGAATCAGAATTGCGGGGGGCGCCCATACTCGCTTCCCACATGCGGTTAGTGCGCTCATCATGGATCAACGGACAAGACCCTTTTCCTAATTAGGGTCGACACTAGCAGGCCTCAAAACCACGCCGGGCCTCCTGCCGGTGCCTTATCATCAAATTATTATTACCCAAAACATTAACATGAAGTTGATTGAATTGAAACCCAACTACCAAACTAAACAGGTGATAAGACGGACAACAAGACTTGAGCGCAAACAACACTAAGCATGCAACTATGACACGAGGGCCAACAGGGTAAACAAACAACAGTTGATAGGAAGTGGAAGGAAGGCTATATCATGGCTGCAAGGTAACATATGATAGGATCAAGACACAAGCATCGAATCATAAGGCTAGAATAAGAACAGCGGAAAGAATCGGTAACAAGTGATGAAAGGCAGCCATAGGCAGCAAGTGAGTATACTTGCCTGGAATCCAGCAAGTGGAGGTACATCCGAAGAACTTGTCGTTGCTCACATCATCTCAACGTCCTATCCGTGAAGAAGCAACGAACTAGAACAAACACCGGATGCAACAATTACTTCTACGGCAAAAGATCCAGCATGATCAAGATATGGATGCATGACAATTAATTGATGCATCAAAGTAAACCAGTTGACATGGTAAGCATATTTAAATGGGCCCATTTGCAATTTGGATTGCATATGGAAAAGCCCATGAATTAATGTTGAATTAAATGATCTACAAATAACCAACATGTGAAAGTTGATTAGAATGATGCATGGGTGAGGAAAACAATAAGAAAAAACAACAATAGCTTCAATTTGATATGTTGTTTACCAAGTTTGGAATTTTATTTATTAAGTTAAGAGATTTGGCTTCTTAAGTGAGTTACACAAGCATTTGTTGTTTTCACCAATTTTAATTGTTCAAAATAGATAACAAAATTTATATTTGGAAAGAACACAAAATTTTAGATGGAATACATATTTCATTTGTTGAATTTGGATTTTAGATGAGCAAGTTATTAATTTGACAATTTTAAATGCATTAATTAAGAAACAGTTGTTTTCAGCAATTTAATTTATTCAAAACAGAAAACAAAGTTGATATTTGGAAAGCTTATTCAATTTTGCATGGAAAACATATTTCATTTGTTGACAAAGGATTTAAGATGAATTAATTATGAATTAAACAAGTTTAAACAAGGTTTAAATGATTTTAATTCAAGTATGAAATTATTTGAATTTTTTATTTGTTCAAAACATTCAATAAAATTCATATTTGAAAAGATTATATTTTTCTGGTTTGAAAACATATTTTATATGTTCAAAAAGAATTTAGTTTGACCAAGTTATTAATTTAGCAATTTTAAATGATTTAAATAAGGTTTAAATTATTTAACCAATTTTAATTATTCAAAACAGGAAAAAAAGTTTATATTTGGAAAGGTTGTTCAAATTTGCATGGAAAACATATTTTATATGTGCCATTTGAATTAAATTTGAATTAGTTATGAATTTAACCAAATTTGAAATGAGTTGTTTGAATTTGAAATTTGAAAACATTTGAAATGTTCAAAACAGTGAACAAATGATTTAAACAGGTGGAGAATTAAATTTGGTTCAGAATACATATTTTATTTATTTAATTTGGATTAGAAATGCACAACTTATTCAAATTTGAAATTTGTGGGCTATTCTGCAATTTAAAAACATTAGGTTTTAATTCAGGGGCTTAGCTGCGAAAAATAATTTCCAGACAGGCCACTGGGGCTTTTCTTACGCGCCCAGAGCCACCCCTGGGTCACTGGCAGTGGGCCAGGACCCAGCTGTGCGCTGCGTGGCCGCGGGTGGATGCTGACTGGGCTCGCAGAGCCACAGACAGGTGGGCCACCCACATGCGCGCGTGGCACGGTGCAAAAAGTGGGGATTTTATCCCGCGAGGCGAGGGATCGATCCCGCGACCGCGGGCGCGTGCGCACGGGGCGTTGCCACTGCGCTGGCTGCTGTTTGTTGTCAGGTAAGGGGGACTCGGGGGGTATAAGGTTCAGTTGGTCGTTTAACTGAAACTGAAACACTGCAGTTTCAGTTATCTGAAACTCCAGCGAGCGGAGGCAGTCGACGGCAGCGCTGCATTGCTGCGTGCTCGTGTGCGATGCGGTGGTGGGTGCGTGCTCGTGACGTGGATGCAGAGGGGGAGATGGAGGGGATCGTGCTGCTCACCGAGGGGAAGGAAAAGGAGGAGCAGGGCTCGGTGGTGGCCGGCGACGGGGTTGGAGACGGCGGCGGCGATGCAGGCCCTCCCCGTCCTTGCTGTGATGTCGTGGAGGTAGAGGAAGCAGAGGGGATTCGATTCCCGTAGTTATCCCGATAGGAGGCGCAGCATGGCGACGGTGATCGCCGGAAGTGGACGGCAGTGGCGCTCGGTGGAGGTGCAGAGATGACAGAGAGGGAGGAGCGGAGGTGGAAGGAGGGGAAAACGGCGGCGGTGGAGAGAGAGAGGAGGAAGAAGGGTTTAGGGCAGAGGAGGAGCTCGGGCTCGAGCTTAAAAGGAGGAGGGGGAGGTGCTCGTGGCCGTTCCATCAACGCCACTGCCGACGTGTGCAGTTCGGATGAGCTGCCGTACAGGTAAGGGACGGACAGGTAAGGGGCTGGTGGGCTGGTGGGCTGGGCTCAGCCCACTAGCCTGCCCTCTCCCTCTCTGCTATTTTTTTTGTTTTATTGTTTCTTCCTTTTTTTTTGCTGAAAAGAATAGCTAGGAAAAGGAGAGAAAAGAGAGGTGTTTGGGGGTTTTAAAATTTTGGGGAAAATTGTTATGGTTAGTTATTGCAACAGTACAAATGTGCAAACTTTTGTTTTCAAAAATTTGAATTTAGTTGCTGTTTGGAAATTTAATTGAATTTTGAATGAAATTTGAATTAATTAGATTATTTAACTTAAGCAAGTTAATGGTTTGATCTTCCAACTTTAATGGAAACAAATTGATGTTTGGGTTTGAAATTTTCATTTGAAAATTTGTAACAGAACAAGTATGAAACAAATTTTGAAACTTGGTTTGAAATTCAAATTGAAAAACAAGGGAAAACAAATGAAAACAAATGCAATGCTTATGATGACATGATGCAAAACAAAAAAAAGAAAAACAACCAACTTTCTAACTTAGGGAAAACACCCCAGGTGTTACAATGTAAAACAGCCACTCCTTCTAAAATATTTCTCCCAGGTAAAAGGCTGATTGAGACGGTCGGATAACTCTACTTGCTATAGATGTTACCCTATTGGTACCCACTTTAGTAAACACCTTGAAACTAACATTAAGTAGGCAAATGGGTCTATACTGCTCAATACGACTAGCATCTTCTTTCTTAGGTAATAACGTAATAACCCCAAAGTTTAGTTTAAATAATTGCAGCTCCCCCTAAACAACTGAGAGAACAAAGCCATCAAATCGCTTTTGATGACTTCCCAAATTTTTTTATAAAACTCCGCAGGAAACCCGTCTGGTACTGGGGCTTTATTATGCTCCATAAGAGAAATCGCATCAAACACCTCATGTTCTGTAAACGGGGTTGTGAGGATAGCATTTTTCTCTGGAGAGATCTGGGGCATGTCATCATTCATCTCCTCTACTAGAGAAACAAATCTTGGAGCCGGTGGTCCAAACAATTTCTTATAGTATTCAGAAATGAAAACTTTTAAATTTGCTTCCCCAACAATTGTTCCTTCATCCTGTTCTAACTGAATTTTTTTTCTGCTTGCGATGTTTACCATTAGCAATAAGATGGAAGTATTTCGTATTACTACCACCCTGCTGAATATGCTTAACCTTTGCCCGTTGAGCCCATTTCGCCTCTTCGTCCCGTTTCAACAGAGATAACCCATCTTCCGCTTCCTTTTTCGCTGCTCGTTCAGCCGCACTTAAAGGAACTGTCTCAGCTTTAATATCCAGAGTATCTATCAATTTCGTAAATTGATCTTTTAATAATTTATATTGTCCTGATAAATTTTTCGCCCATCCCCTCGGAAACTGGCGCAAATGACAAATTTTGTTTTGCCAGCATTCAATAGGAGATGCTCCCGTAGTGACCGCATTCCACTCACGAGCGACAATATCATAGAAACCCTCCTGGCGTAACCAAGAAAGCTCAAAATAAAAATGGCTTATATTCCCCACATGAGCATGTTCCCCAGAATCCAAAACCAATGGTGTGTGATCTGGCCCCGCACGAGTCAAAGCATGTACCGATGTTAAAGGATATTTTTGTTCCCATTCTATGCTAGCAAGAAATCTATCCAACTTTTCGTATGTTGGAATAGGTCTCCTACTTGCCCATGTATATTGGCGACCCGACATCTCTAAATCCTTCAGATTTAGGCTTTCAATAATGGCGTTGAAAATCGATGGCAAACGAGCATTGAAAATATCATTACTCTTCTCACTCTGCCGTCTAATAATATTAAAATCTCCCCCAACTAGAAGTGGCAAAAAAAAATTTCACATACGCGAACCAACTCAGATAGGAATTCTGGCTTTTTAGAGTCTTGTGCAGCCCCGTAAACTATCACTAGACTCCATAAAAACCCATCTGATTTTGTTTTAACATGGAATTTAACAGAAAAATCACCTGACACAACGTTTTGTGCAATAAGTGATTGATTGTTAAAGCCAACTAACATGCCACCAGAACACCCATGGGGAGGTATACAGAACCACGTAAACTCTCTACCTCCCGCTAAGAACAGCAAGAAATGAGAAGAAAACACAGATCTTCCCGTTTCTAACAGTGCTACAAAATCAAGACCATGTTCCTTCATAAATTCATTGACAGCTAAATGTTTTGCACGATCACCAAAACCATCGCTATTCCGAATCAAACCTTTCATTGTTTATTTAATTTTCTAATCCTCACACTTCTTCTCGGCCTAGAATAACAGCCAGTAGTTTTCTTACGAGTACGTTTACCCGTTAGAACCAAGGGAGAAACCAAAGATTCTAAAATATCATCCTCAAGACTAACCTCCTCCAAAGAGCTAACTTCTCTATCCGAATTATCATTCAATTGTCACCATTATATAGTCACCATTGTATAGTCACCATTGTTTGAGAAAAATGACCAAGCGCGGCCGTGCACACATGAACTCCGTTGATGTAGTTCTAAGCTGTTTGAATAATCGGTATGGACATATGGTGCTGAAAAATTCATAAGCTATTCCTTAGATAAGAATGTTTGAATAAAAAAAACCCGGTCTAGTTGCCATGATTTTAGGGTGAATTAATGGAATAATTAGTGGAATTTGCGTTTTCATAAATGATTTTCCACCTAAAAGTCTTTATTGCCCCCGTAAATTGATGACTAGATTTTAATTCATACTAAGCTCCGGTGGGTAGTAAAAGGTACCTTAGAATATGCACATAAGTAAATTAAAGACAATTTCTTCAGCATCCAAAGTATGTCCGTGAGGTTAAAATTCAATGAACCGATCTCTGAAAGGTCATCCAACAACTAGTGAAAGATGTAATGATGAATCTACAACAAAAGAAAAAGTGTTTGTTTTGATTGGTAATCTGGAGTTGTCATCTTTTGAAAGGGTGTAACTTGCTGGATGGAGAACAGCTTAGAAAGTGACAACACGATAGATATCACTCCGTTAGTGGCCTAAAAGGATGACGACACGACATCAGGCTTATTACTGCCCGTACATCATCTCACGTGTGGACTGCACGCCACCTAGCTAGTTAGGTCTCGGTCAGCCAATCGATCGTGTTTGTGCGCCAAGTCTAAAGTTATAAGAGTATTCTATCATTCTATGCACTTTAATTATGGGACACTAGGACCGTAAAACTTTCAAATATGCGCAACCACAGCCTAATAAGAAACGATCCAGAAATAATTAATGCCAACACCACTTGCTAGTACACTTGCAAATCAACAATGAGCTACAATATATTGTTCAAAAAAAAAAAAATCAACAATGAGCTACAATGCGTTGTTCAAAAAAAAGAAACAATGAGTTACCATATGAACTACTCGCTCTTAGCATGCGTCCCGCTGATCTCTCGCACCATGAGCTCCAGGTTTACAAACGATGACCCACCTATTTTCATAGCCTCTCTAGAAGACACTGAGAGCTCACTAACTCTAGCGGCGGCACGTGGACCACGTCGATGATGAGCTTCGCGTTGAGCTTCTGCTCGGCCGCCATTGGGAATGCTAGTATTGGCACACCCATGCTGATGCTCTCCAGCACCGAGTTCCAGCCACAGTGGGTGAAGAATCCCTTGACAGCATTGTGGCCTAGCACTCTGAGCTGGTCGATGAAACCTTCGACCACCTTACCTTTATCACCAAACCGGTCTGCGAGTCGGTCCTGGGGGTTAAACCACTTGGACCTGACAACCCAAAGGAAGTCTAGGCCTGACCGGTCTAGCCCGACCGCGATCTCCTCGAGTTGCGTGTTGAAATATAAATACACGCCTAACCCCTTTCCATCAGTTCGGAATTTTGGGATAATTGGCTAGTGCAACAATTCTATATGGTATCAGAGCCATGAGGTCTCGAGTTCGAGACCCTACTCACGCAGTATTAAAAACAAAAAGAAAAAGATTTTGCGGCCCGCACCAAAACCCACGCTAAGAACTAAAATAGCCTAGATGTGAGGCGCAGTGTTGAAATATAAATACACGCCTAGCCGTTTTCCATCAGTTCGGACTTTTGGGATAATTGACTAGTGCAACAATTCTATACTGCGCTAGCTCGGCTTAGCTCGGCCTGTGTCCCGAAGGCGACATAGAGAACTGGCCTTCCCATGGCGAGTCTCTTGTCGAGCCAGTCCAAGATTTCACGGTCCAAGGTACGGACCGATTCAGAGGCAACAAGACAGAGCGGTCCGATCGACCACATCTTGATATAGAACTCTTTGTTCCATAGGTCGATGTATGCCGAGTCAAGCTGGCTGAAGGAATTGGCAATAATGCCCCTACTAGAGTACATCCGTCGGCAACTCTCAGATACAAATTCCCAATGGCGGGCTCCGGGTCGTCAAAGGGCGGGCAGAATTCGGACCTCGTGAACTGGAGGTCCGGCAGCCCGTGGACCGTGAACGGGTCGGACCTCGAGTGTGGCCGGTGCTCCATCACCGCCCCTGCACAGGTAGGAAGCGAAGCTGCCCATTCCGAGCGTAACAAGACGCGGCACTGAGAGCTCGTCGGCGACGTCCGTCGCCCATAGAAGGAAGCCGTCGTGGACGAGAAGGTCTGGCTTGGGCTCCACGTTCGCGAGGGCGGTGTCGAACGCCGGGCGGAGCGCGGCCAAGACGGAAAGGAAGTCGACGAGGTGGGCCGCGGACGGCAGCTCGTCCATGCTCTGCGGGGCGGACTCGTCGGAGCCGGAGGGGAAGGAGAGCTCGACTACAGCGGCGGCAGAGCCGGCGAGCCCCGCGCGGATGAAGGACGCGTTGCGGGAGAGGAGGAGGCGCGCGAGATGGAGCAGCGGCATGGTGACCAGCCTAAAACTCTTTGTAAGAGGACTTTAGAGAAAAAGATCCTAATAGGCGGTTAAAAACTCCATTGCAACGTGGAGGAATGAATATGCATATGGTGGTAAGCAAGGTGACCAAAATATATTGTACCCAAGCAAACACATGCTAGACGGACGTTCCACATAATGTGATATCCTGTGCTCTATGCACCTTATCTTACTCTGTGCTCATCTAGTTGCCATTCTACTTTACCATCGATACGAATCAACTTACAGGATCTCAACAAATGTTGGTCGCCGGCCCGGATTGGTGGGCATCCCACCAATGCCAATTCGGCAGCATGCTCAGCATGGTGGACAATTTGGGTGGCGGATTACTTGTGAGTGGAGATGTGCTGGTGTTGACAAGGGAATAGATCTTTGCGGAGGAAGGAACATGTGTAACTTCTAGAAAAAGTAACATCTCGCTCTCTTCTAGAATACCTGGAGCCAATGATACTCCGTGCCAAAACGAGTTGCTGAATTGGCAACGAATACAAGAGATCATCCAGACCTAAGGAGTAATTATTGTAGTACCCCCTTTTCAAAATATAAGCCATTTTAGCTCCGTTTCGAAATATAAGCCATTTTGATTGAGAATTTTACTCTACGGATTGAAACATTTTATTTTTTTCCCACGACACCAGCGGACCCCGTCCCCAACCCCACCTCGAGCTCGTGCTCTTTGTTGACCTCGACAACGGCTACCTCCTGCTTCTGCCGCTAGGCCCTCCTCCGGGTCAACGCCAACACACCTGCTCCCCTCTATGCTCCACTGCGTACGTCCTCGACTAGTTCCTCGCGGCCACATCCTCCCTTGTGCACTGAAAATCGACGTCCATGTATGATATTGTGCTCCTCGGCCGGCATCGTCAACTCTAGATGCTGGATTCGACTAGAATTCAGTCAGAATTAGGGTGGCTTGCTAGACATCGGAGTGGATTTGGGTAGAATAGGATCATCGTGGCGGAATTTGTCCGGATTGTAGAGAGTCTGATAACGGCTTCAGCTAAAACTTTCCCAAATGTAAATTTTCCCAGGATACTACCAACGGAGGTTCACGGGGGTCGATATACAGGAGCTATAATTTTATTTTACGGTTTTGCAAGTTTTACGGGATCAGGTCTAAACTATTTTTTGTTTGCACATTTAAGAAGAATGTGGTAGAGATGCTCTTAGCATATATTGTCTTAACCTCCAGATTTAACATAACAGAACATGGTATGGCTGGCAAGAGATCTACTCATATATAAAGTTGCCCAAGGCTTTGACCGTGAACCATATACAATGTTATCTATCCTCCTACTATTATTACCGCAAGAAGCCACCTGGAGATCACGGAGAGGAATCGTAGGATATGATGAACAAATATTTTTGTCACTGCACCAGCGAGACATGAACATGCATGGGAAGACAAGTGATCGATCGAGATCATTATGTACAGTGCAAGTCTGCTGAAGCGATACGACTGTTTGTCAAACTATTCTCTCCATATCAGAATGTAAAATGTTTTCCCATTTGCTAAACAACATGTTTTAGTGTAAAATGCATATGTATGTATACACTAAAACGTGTCTAGATACGTTTTGTCTAAAAAACGCTTAAACATGTTATAGTTTGAGACAGAGTGAGTAATTAATTATTAACGGCAGGTCTTCGATCTATGCCATTAGCGTATCGACTAAACAACCCTGCTCACTCGATCCAGCAAGTGTTGTTGTACTGGCTTAACCAATCCTAACTCAAAACAGCACGAAAAAATGATGATCTTAGCCTAGCTGCCTAATTGAGCTCAAAAATGGCTCACACAACTTCAGAGTTCTTATTTTCTTACATGGCCTTTATCCATCCATCTCCAGCACGCTGATTCTTTTCACAAGTGCCCTGTTCCTTTCATGAAGGCTCTCTGAACGCCGACCATGAAGATGCTAGACACTTGAAAACCGTCGGATCCTGCGCTCCTTACATTTTTCTTTTTGAGAGAGAATTGCGCAGTACTTTCATAAAGACGCAATATTGGCCTTCCTTCTTCCTTTTTACGGGGTGGTTTTTTTTCAGAAGAAAGAAAACATATTGTTACATTTTTTTTTGAGAATTTCCGACCCCTTTTATTCCTCATTCGATACAGAAATACAAATGCCCCCTGGAGGCTCAATCAGCCAAACATGGCGCCCCTGATCTAAACTCACATATTGTTACATTCATGGGGGCAGTGTCGTAGAGGGAGAGGCATTAGGCCAAATGGGCCTTTTGGCCTTTTTTTTCCTTACTGGATTTTCTCTTCTTTTGTTGTACGACTCCATTGACAAGAAAAACCAATTTGTCCTACAACGTTTTGGGTGCACGGGCGCGATAACAAAGGGCGCATTTTTCAGCCCGCGTCAAATTTTGAGCCCGCTGGGCACAGACCCGAGGGTATGGTCACACGGAAATAAACTATGGACCAAATTGGCAACTTGCTTGGTAGCCTGCAGATGGGTTGTTTGTATTGCTTGAGATTCAAACCCCACTTTGTTTGGTAGGCTGCAATATATGTATTTGGGCTCTAGTGAAGCAAGTGCACATTGTTTGGTTGTGTGCATTAGGCCCGCCGTGGTAACCATTTTCAAATCTAGTGAGCTTACTATTTTCGATCATATATCCGATCATAAACACCGATGTAGACTAATACTGGCTTAAGGATCACAACAACGAGGACGATGATTATGAAGTTTTTGATTCGACTACGTTGGACATGATTTGGCACCTCGACTACCACCTCATCAGCTACCCACACATCTAGTACAACCACAATAGGGTTGAGGAAGTTGTAATAGTTCTCCTCTGCTTTCTCCAAAGTTTCAAACACTTCGTAGCTGATCTTTAAAAAGCCAGTGACTTGTTCCTGGCAACTCCTTCACGAACTATACACTCCAGGCCGCCTTCCTCTATACACCACATACTAGTTCATCTGAAAACACATAAGTATCCAAATAAACAGTAGACCATCATCATTTGATGCATCAATCTAGAACATAGCTAGCGTAACAAGCATCACAAGGTAGAATGAACATAAACCTAGAGCATCATTGGAAGGACGGTAAGTTAGTTAGTTAGTTAGTATGGATTCACAATTAATGATGTACGATGGATAGGGTAGTGTGTTAACCGTGATGTGCCCCTTCTAATGGTCATCGACGAGGATGATCATGAAGACGTGATGTCTACGCATGCTTCTATTCTTGTAGACAGTGTTGGGCATCCAAGTGCAGAGGTTTGCAGAACAGCAACAATTTTCCCTTAAGTGGATCACCCAAGGTTTATCGAACTCAGGGAGGTAGATGTTAAAGATATCCCTCTCAAGCAACCCTTCAATTAAGATACAAGAAGTCTCTTGTGTCCCCAACATACCCAATATACTTCTCAGGTATATAGGTGCACTAGTTCGGCGAAGAGATAGTGAAATGCGAGTAATATGGATGGTTATAAGTATTAATATCAATCTGAAATAAATATGGCAGCAAGCAAACATGTAACAGAACAGGCGGAAAACAGTGTTTCAATGCTTGGAAACAAGGCCTAGGGATACTACTTTCACTAATGGACACTCCTAAAAATGATCACATAATTGAATAACTAAATATCTTCTCTTCACTATGTTACTCTTAACCCTCTCCGGTTGGATAACGAACACTAATCATTGCATAGGGCTGCAAAAAGCATTCCTTAAAGTAGGCATTCCCATGTCTAGTTAACCCCACGTTGTCACTATGAGCGCCCTAGAAGGTACTATACAAACACCACAATTCATAGAGGAGACACACACGATGTGCACACTGTCACCTTCACACCGCATGACAAGGTGACTCCAAAGTTCATATTAATAAAACACTTGAGTAGCACAAGATGAAGAGTAACATCTACTGATTCAACTAGATTACAAAGCCCACGATCACATATAGATCACACCATGGGAGAGAGAGATGAAACACATAGCTACCGTAGAGCCCTCATCCTCGGGGGAGACATAGGAGACAACAACGGCAATGGAGATGGCGGTGGAGTCGATGGAGATGGCTTCCGGGGGCACTTCCCCGTCCCGGCAGGGTGCCAGAACAGAGATATGTCCCCCAAAACTTGGGTTGACGATGATGGCGACTGCGGAAGGTTTTGTGGAATTTCGCCGATTCTTTTTTAGTTTTCCCTCGGGGGATTATAAATAGGCGAAAGGGCGACGTCGGGTGGGGCACCGGGGGCTCCTCACCACCCCCAGGCGTGGCCAGGGGTGGGACCGCGTCTGGGCATGGTGAGGGCCCTCCGGGGCCCGTCTTTGACTCTCCTTCGGAATTCTGGATGGTTCCGGGGAAAATAGGAACTTCGGGATTCGTGGGGTCCAATTTCGAGAATATTTCCAGAACAACTTTTCGGAAATCAAAAGTAGCAGAAAACAGGAAACTGACACTTGGCATCTTATTAATAGGTTAGTCCCAGAAAACGTCTAAAAATGCTATAAAGAAGAGAGAAAACAGGTAGCAATTGGCATAATATCAACATGGAACATCAGAAATTATAGATACATTGGAGACGTATAAAGCATCCCCAAGCTTAGTTCCTACTCGTCCTCGAGTAGGTAAACAATAAAACAAAATAATTTCTGAGGTGACATGCTACCACACAATCTTGATCATAATATGTAAAGCAGAGCATGTAAACTAGGATCAAATGAACTAAAGTTGTGATCTATATTTGATATCAATAAGTAATGCATAAACAAATAAGAAGAAAGAAGCAAAACTTTTAATGAATCAATACTAAAATACTATCAACCGTGCAAAGTTTATTAGAGATAATTTAAGATTTCAAGAACAACAATATCATGCACGTCAAACGATCTTCACAACCCCTGTTAGGATCAAGTCAAGCTTTCCACACGATGCAATGTTTGAATCTTAAACTATTTGCGCACTAAAACCAAGCAAGTGTTCCGCGTTGGTCCCTCGCACCGGGATGTTATGGCAAATAGAACATTATGGGGGGTTTGGAAGGTCAATGGAAGAAAGGTTCACAAAGCTGAAAGTGGTCATTAGACAAGAGAAAGTCTTACAACCGAAGCTATGCAAGGAGTACGGATTTCCAGACAACGGATGCACATAGAGCTATAAGTGTAGGAAATCTCTCGAATGTAACTAGCGGGGGTGCATCCAACTTGGTTGCTCACGAAGACCTAGAGCTCATTTGAGGAGGCTCATCATTGAAATATACAAGCCAAATTCTATAATGGAAAGTTCCCCACATAGTTATGAATGAATGATAATATGAAAACTCTCTCCAAACTGAAGTATTAGTGCTAAACATGAAGCACAAGTGTGGTATAGAGGATAGTGATGCGCCCCCTCTCTCTTTATTCTCTCTTTGGCCCTTTTTTTTCTTTTTGGGATTTTTCATTTTTTTTAATATATCCTCACCGGTAGGGGCAACATACTATATTACAATGAATCATCACACTTTTAGTACTCATAACTCATAATGGAATATCTCTGATGTATCAAGCTGCATGCTCCTGCGAGTGTAGCAGTATGCATAAATAACCATGAAGCTCATCATCAAGTAACATAATGGAGGTGGATGTTGTGCAGCAATATATCTAGGAATGGCTATGGAAATGCCATGATAGGTAGGTATGGTGGTTGTTTTGAGGAAGAATATATGGGCTTATGTGTAGGAGAACAAAGTCCTCCAACGGGATTTGGATGCACTGGTGGAGTTTGCACCAACTCTCAATGTGAGAAAGGGAAATGCACAGTACCGAAGAGGCTAGCAAATATGGATGGTGAAAGTACCAGGAACCTCAACATAGACTCACGTGTTAAAAGATTATAGAAAGAAAATCATCTTACAAGGCACAATGCAAGTCACTCCAAGAGGGTCCATGGCAGTGACAAGTCACTGTTAGCTACCCCGACCGTAGCGCGTAACAAAAGTGCGATCAGAAATGTATCACTTGTAGCAATCATATACCATTGTTTCTATCAGCTGGTAATTTTAAGTGTGGCACGGTTTCAAGTTTTTTTTAGACCAACCATTAAAAATTTCTACTTACTAGTCTTCTTGTTTATCCATTAAGCAAATTAATATCTCAAAACAACAACAATGATTCAAGTGAAGCAGTTTAGTGATCTACAAGACCATGCAATCTTTTCTACTATACCAACTATCACAATAACATTCCTATTTCCAAGAAAACACACATATGAGAACAACCTAACTACAAAAGCTAACAGATCTGAACAAATGATGCATGCAAAACAAGAGCTGGAAGCACTAAAATATCTAAGTATGAATACTCAACAAATATAAGTGAAGCACAAGAGTATTCTAACGAAAAAGCGGAGCGTGTCTCTCTCCCAAACAAATATGCTAGGATCCAACTATTTATTACATCAAAGAAAACCAAACAAACTGAAAACAAAATAAAAGACGCTCTAAGTAAAGCATATAAGATGTGACTGAATAAAAATATAGTTTCACTAGACGTGACCTGATAAATTATTGATGAAGAAGGGGATGCCTTGGGCATCCCCAAGCTTAGATGCTTGAGTCTTTTTGGAATTTGCTGGGATGTACCACCGGGGCATCCCCAACCTTAGGCTTTTCACTCTTCTTGATAACATCATATCATCCTCTTCTCTTGACCCTTGAAAACTTCCTTCACACCAAACTTCTCACAATCTTCATTAGCAACGTTAGTGAAAATAGAAATAATAAATTCCCATGGTTCAGCTTCAACACAAGCCTAACACTCATAAACACATTAGCTACTATCACAACTTATTTTAAAACTCTTTTGCTCAAAAGAACACCAAAAGGAAAAGATTAAGAGGCAAATACAATTATTAGCAGAAATCTGTCAAATCAGAACAACATATAAATATGATTTTTTTATAGAAACTCCTATGTTGCTCAAATCAAAAAGTGTTCAACTAAGAAAAGTTGCGTATATAACCCAGTATTACACACAAAAAAATCAGGTCATTTTGAATTTCTGTGATTTTATACGATTTTAACAGTGGACAGCAGAAATCTGTTTCCTGCGCAGAAATCCGAAATATAGTCTCAACTTTCTACTAGAGGATTTATTTGGCTAAACTAATACATGAAAATAAAGATACAAATAATTTTCTACATAAGTATACAACCCCTTGACTCAAAGAAAACAGAGAAAAACAATGCAAAAATAAAAACATGGGTTATCTCCCAAGAAGTGCTTTTTCATTAAAGCCTTTTAGTTAGGCATGATAATTTGAGAAGATGCTCACATGATAAATATGAATTGAAGCAAAAGAGAGCATCAAGAAGTAAATGTAAAACAAATTTAAGTCTAACCCACTTCCTATGAAAACGAATCTTGTAGAAAAACAAGTCAATGAAGCACAAAGTGACTAGCATAGGAAGACAAAATAAGTGCAATTTCAAAAATTTCAACATAAAGAGGGGAAACTTAATATTGTTGAGATGCATAAAACAATGTTTCCCTCTCTCATAATAACTTTCAGTAGCATCATGAATAAAATTAATATTATAGCTATCACATAAAATATTCTTATCATGAGCCACATGCATAAAAGAATTAATACTCTCCACATAAGCATAGTCATTCTTATTAATAGTAGTGGGAGCAAATTCAACAAAATAGGTATCATTATTATTCTCATCACCATAATAATCAAACATAGGAGGCATAGTATCATCAAAATAAATTTTCTCCTCAATAGTAGGTGGACTGAAAATATCATATTCATCATTGTTATCATCATATATAGGAAGAATAATATCATCATAAGGAATAGAATAGTTATCCTCCAAAATGTGTTCATTTGTAAACATATCATCATTTTTACTAGGAGGAGATGTATCAAGAATATAATCATTAGTAGCGAAAGGATTTTCAAACATATCATCCACAAGTTTAGAGCTTTCTATATCATCATTTTGAATATCAAAAGTAGTGTGCTTTTCCCAATCATGATCACTACTATATGTAACAGGCATAGGCTCATCATCATAGCAAATTTTCTCCTCCGTGCTTGGGGAACTAAAAAGATCATTTTCATATAAACTAGCTTCCCCAAGCTTAGACTTTTCCATAGCATTAGCAATAATGGTGTTCAAAGAATTCATACTAATAACATTGCTATTAGCATGCAAATAAAGCTCCATACGTTTTTTTAATTTTCTCTTCAAAGACTTATGTCCTAACTCAAGATAAATATTATAAAGCTCTCTCATTTTTTTGTTATTTTCCATTAAGACTACTAGTAAAAATAAAAACAAGAAGCGAGTAAAAATAAGCCTAACTAGTGAAAACAAGAAATAAAAATATAAAATTGCAGAATCTAAAGGACATAACTCCGAGCACTCACACACGAGGATGTGAGTACCTTTTACATTACCTCCCCGGCAACGGCGCCAGAAAAAAGATTGATGTCTACGAACGCTTCTATTCTTGTAGACAGTGTTGGGCCTCAAAGTGCAGAGATTTGTAGAACAGCAGTAAGTTTCCCGTAATATGGATGGTTATAAGTAATAATAGCAATCTGAAATAAATATGGAAGCAAGCAAACATGTAGCGGAACAGGCGAAAAACAGTGTTTCAATGCTTGGAAACAAGGCCTAGGGATCCTACTTTCACTAGTGGACACTCTCAACAATGATCACATAATTGAATAACTGAATATCTTCTCTTCACTATGCTACTCTTAACCCTCTCCGGTTGGATAACGAACACTAACCATTGCGTAGGTCTGCAAAAAGCATTCCTTAAAGTAGGCATTCCCATGTCTAGTTAACCCCATGCTGTCACTATGAGCGCCCTAGAAGGTACTAGACAAACACCACAATTCATAGAGGAGACACACACGATCTGCACACTGTCACCTTCACACCCCGGGACAAGGTGATTCAAAAGTTCATATTAATAAAACACTTGAGTAGCACAAGATGAAGAGTAACATCTACTTATTCAACTAGATTACAAATCTCACGACATCGTATTGATCACACCATGGGAGAGAGAGATGAACCACATAGCTACCATAGAGCCCTCATCCTCGGGGGAGAACTACTCCCTCCTCATCATAGGAGACAACAACAGCGATGGAGTTGACGGTGGAGTCGATGGAGATGGCTTCCGAGGGAACTTCCCCGTCCCGGCAGGGTGCCAGAACAGAGATCTGTCTCCCGAAACTTGGGTTGACGATGACAGGGGCTGCAGAAGGGCGACTTCAGGGGGGCACCGGGGGCTCCTCACCATCCCCAGGCGCGGCCAGGGGTGGGCCCGCGCCTGGGCATGGGGAGGGCCCTCCGGGGCCCGTCTTCGACTCTCCTTCGGACTTCTGGATGCTTCCGGGCAAAATAGGAACTTCGGGAGTCGTGGGGTCCAATTTCGAGAATATTTCCAGAACAACTTTTGTGAAATCAAAAATAGTGGAAAACATGGAACTAGCACTTGGCATCTTGTTAATAGGTTAGTCCCGGAAAACGTGTAAAAATGCTATAAAGAAGGAAGAAAACATGTAGCAATTGGCATAATATCAACATGGAACATCAGAAATTATAGATACGTTTGAGACGTATCAAGACGCGGTGCTTGGTCACCTTTATCCACCTTTGCTCCACTTCCTTAGGTGGTTGTAAATCTGAGTAGACGTGACTTAAGTGCCACAGTGGACAAAAGAGCCTTCGCGCATGAGGTGAGATGGAATTCCTTGAGACCCTTGTCGGTCCGGACCCCTGTCCTGATAAGCGCAACTATCTTCTTATGGACAAAGATAGTCATGAATTGAAGCCATTTCATGGTACCTTTGGCACTGTCCTTGGCCTTAGCTAACTTCTCATTGATCTGGGTTGCTATGGTTTTCACAAACTAATGCAAAATAAGGCTAGAAGGAGAGTCAGGTCGAGCACGCAATTTCCAAACATGGGTTGCGACTCATACATGTACGATGGGATCTGAGAGTCACCAGTGGAAACAAGTGTTTGATTGAGGTCATCGGTCATGAACTCCTACATCAATAAGGCATAACACATCCATAAATCCACCATCTACAGAAGATCACTATAACTAAAGATCAAGCATGATAGGTAACAAGAGCACTAGAATATAAGAGCAAAGATAATAGGTAGCCAAGAAGACTTGAAGAAGCTCTACCCAAAATGACATATGAGGTTATGTGTTCTACATAACCACAGAGAAAAGTTTACAAATCTAGCACGGTACCATCACTATACCACAACACTACATCCACGACAAACAAGTTGGTCAGAAAAACAACTTTACCGCCAGAAAGTCGGTCGGGAAAGGGTATTGCCGAACAAACTTATCTAATGGTGTACTAGAGCTTTGATAACTGATAACACATATGTAGAAATGTGATGATAAACTAGTGCATTGATAATACATACATGTTTTTGATGTTCTACACATGCAACCAAAACCAAATAAAACAAACTAGAAAATGTGTTTGAGATTCAGAGGGTCAACTCATGAGATAGGCTGCATCATCACCACCAAAGAAACAGACTTGTGTATCCCTACTAGGGTCACATAGCGGGGGAAGTAGAGCTAAATATAGTCCATCAGGGTCTCCCTGCACTCCCATACTGCCAAAGCCAATAGAGGGGGAGGGGGAAGCGACCTACCAGCAGAGGAGGGGTGGTAGCATGCATGATATCCAACGGTGTTAACTTCTAATTCTTGATAGCTCTGAAATATTTTACATCAATATGAAAATAATAAGATTTTATGTTTAGATGAAATGTTTTGTTTTGGATAAAACTAGAAATATAATACTTTCATATTTTTTTTGGTAAGAACAAACAACTATATTATCTCAAAACAAAATAAAATGTTAGAAAATAGAAAACATTCAAGTTCAATGGAGGCTCAGGTCAATGAATATTATGCAATTTTTTTGTTCCAATGATAGTAGGAGAGCTGCTAAATTTATTGAAAATAAAGATGGTTGATCCAATTTATAACGAAAACCAAACCAAAAAATCATATAGATATGAAGCATACCGGCTTAAAACTCGTAACCATAAACACATAACAAGGGCTCTCCTTGCCTAACAACAGCCGAGGAATGGTGGGGGCCCTGAACCACTACAATGCTTCACAACCAACGCAAGACAAATCTAAATAACAAACCTAACTCCGTGAAGATACGAGACTATGTATAACCCGCCCATTAACGCTTAGAAAGAGTAGTGGAAATTGGACGACATAACCCGACAAGATTAGTGGAGTGTGTATTCAAAGAGATGATTCATCGGTTCACATTGCTCCCTATAGGTCCCCACTCCAAGCAGAAACCAACCTTGACTCCAACTAGCTACCATCATGGGAGTCCTCGATAAACCCAGACAACGCTTCCAAAGATGAAACGACGCCATAGCGCAGCCACTACTCCAACCAGCAAGCTGGATATGAGGTTTCACCAGTTATGCAAGAGGGGGCATGGAAAAAAGGGCCTAGACGACCCTTCAAGAACGTGATGGCGTCCGCAGAAGTCGCATTCTTCCACAACCGCACGGGGATTTCTCCCAGGCCTAACATCATCCACTCGGTCCATAGAGCAGGCCAGCAGAGCCAAATGTCGGACACACCATCGACAAGAGAAAATCACTTTTCATCTTCAAGAGGGAGACAATGATAACCTCAATCATCACCTATGCCAACCTGCCGTGTTGCCTCGGCAAAGTTCCTTGAAATGCACATCAGGTGTCATACTTTATGAGGCATATAAGTCGCAGTTTTATGGTAAGACCTGAAAATATGAAGTGGCCTTGTATTCAAATATGGAGGGAGTAGAATATTTTTGAAATTTTCGATGTGCAAAAAAATTATCCAACCATGAGTGTACATGATATTGAATTCATACATGAAACTTAGGAAAAATTGGGTCAGAAGCCACTAAGGATAATAAGTCAGGATGTAAAACTAAAGTATGCATAGTTTAGGAATGAGTGCGGATATGTGCACGATAAAACTGTAATGATATGAATCCCAGAAAATCATTGCCGAAAGTCGTTAGAAAAATTATCTTAATAAGTGGTCAAAAACTATGTACCACTTAGGAATCCCAAAAAATATATAGTCCAAGATGTTGCCCTAAAACAAAAACTTTGGCCATGTGTGTTTTGTTGAAATATATCTACCATAAAACTGCAACTATATGAGTCCCGAAAAATCATTGTCGAAGGACGTTCGAAATATTAACATAATAAGCGGTCATAAACTAGATTCACTTAGGCACCAACAAAAATATATGCCATAATGTTGCTCTGAAGCAAAAATCAGGTCAGATGTGTGTTCTCTAAACAAAGAAAAATGGCCATTTAATTGTGGTAATATTTTTCTGAAGTTTTTCTCAGTTTCTATTAAATTACTTCAGTATGTAAAATAATAGATATCCATGGAAACATGGAGGAATAAGTATGCATATGGTTATAAGCAAGGTTTCCAAAATATCTTTCTACAATGACTATTATGCCACCAGCTAGCAAAGACCGAATATTTCTTTTCTTTATACTGATTATAGGTACTAGCATCAAGTTTATAGTTGGTTACCTTTGCTTACCACACCTTGCAAAGAGCGGTTATTGTTACCAGCATGCAAGGATTATTATAGTTACTAGCAGATTAAACGCCAAGGAGTCATGTGTATAACTATGTGGGCATCTTGTACCCAAGAAAACAAATGTATCGTCGACATTCCAAATAAGATGTCGTAACTACTCATACATGTACGCTATGCACACCTAATTTTACTGAGTGGGCAGCTAGTTGTCATTTCTACTTTAGCATAGATAGGAATCAACTTACAAAATGTCAACAATGCAAACTCGACACCATGTTCGACACGACGGGCGATTTGGGTGGTGGATTATTTGTGCGTGTGATGTTCATGTGTTGTATAGTGTATTAAACGCTAACTTTGTGTCCATATACTAATGCATAGTTGATGCACCCAAAATGCATCTACTTTTCCAAGCACTTTGCATCATATTTCTCTCCGGAGTCCCCCCATAATTGAATAAATCTGCAGAATCTGACGCTGTTTTTAGCAAAAGTCTTCTTTCCGTCTATTTTCGCAGGACATTTCACGGGGGACGAAAACCACATAACTTTTATGGAAAAGAAAGGGAATGAGCACCAGATGGGGCCGGGGGGCCACCTGAGGGCCAAAAGGGGGCCCCACACGCGGCCAGATTCCTTGGCCGCGTGGGGTCACCCCTTTTGGGCCCAGATGGCCCACTCCGGCTAGGTCTTCGACGTACCCCTCCATATATACGAGAAACTGACGGATTTCGAAGGGGAGGGCTGTTCGCGAAACGGAGCGCCGCCGCCACCATGATCTTCGATTTCGGAGTCAGATTGATCCAGGATTTCACCCCCGGAGGTGGAATTCGAGGGGCTTCGTCACCATCATCATCACCACCATCATCTCCATCAACCATGAGCTCCATCACCCCCTCCATGTGTGAGTAGTTGCTGTAGGCATGTGAGGTGTGAGGGGTTTTGGATGAGATTGATCATGTAATTGCTACCCGGTATGCGGGATCTAGGGGTTTGTCTTGAGAATTTTTATGTCTTATGTTGATGCACTATGGCTAGGATTAATGCTTGTTACTAGGGCCCAAGTGGCATGATTTCAGTACTGAACTTACATTGCTACATCATATATTTGAGTTTGGTATCTATCTACAATGTGTATTACCTGCTATTATGTTGAATCTGCGAACCCTAAAGTGACAGCTAGGGAAAACAAGGGGGATATGTTCTAGTTTGAGGATTATGTGTGTTCATGGAGTGTTAATGCGTTGGTCCGGGCTATTCGAAAGGGTAGACCTTAATTACCTGTAGTTCCAAATTGGCCCCGGTGAAATGGGCAGGTAGGACAATAGGCTTTGTGCAAATTCTTTTGGTTAGTACGCACAATAATTTACGGAACACACACCTACATAAAACTGAGATAGAGAAAGGCCCCGATGCTAGCAAAACATTATTACATGATCAATCTTATCCGTGCAACACCCCGCTGTCACCTCATGCCTGCGTTTTAGTCTCTAGTTTACTTTCACTCTTTTCCGGTGAAAACTGGGAAAACACTTGCTCTCCATTTACTTTCTGTTTGTTTACTTTCACTACATTATTACACTCACCACTCTCGCTGCAAGTTTGTTGATACACAAATGTGGTTGGGAGTGACGTCCCAATTGCTAAAGTCTCACCGGTATTCTTGTGTTCCCACTGAGTCGAACTACAAATTTGGGTAATACTTCCCATCGAAGACTACGATTGACCTCCTGCACTTGGGAGCCATCAATAGTGTATTGCAGTTTCTGTCGGGTTTTCTGAAGCTCATTGCTCATGCATTAGTATAGCATTGCTGAAATGTAGCATAGCTAGGTGTGCCTTCTTTTCTCTATTGCACTTTGTGTCAGGTTTTCTGAAGTTTCTGTTGTGTTCCTTTTTCACGTCAGATAACATGAAGTGGAGATAAAGGTAGAAGTGGAGTTGAAGATAGAAGTGGAGTTAGAGATAGAAGTGGAAATGAATTCTGTTATACTTTTTGTCGTTGGTACATGGTGGCATCAGGTTTTCCTTAAATGAGTTATGGCTCTAGATGATTTGAAACTTGAATGTTGTGAACCTGATGGTATCAGTTTTGCCTTGAATTATGTGAACCTGAGTTATGTGAACCTGGAACCTGAGTTATGTGAACCGGGAACCTGGAATGTTGTGAATCTTGAATGTATTGGTAATTCAAATTTGCATTCCTGCAATGATGTGCCTTGAATATGAGTTTTGTGATGATTTGCATTCATGGAATGAGTTGTAATTCAAATTTATTGGAATTCAAATGTGTTTGTATGGATTTGAATTTGACCTATCTATATGCAATTGGGCTTAGCATTAAAAAGCCCATGGCATCAGCCCAACTACTACTGGGTTGTATTCAATTATAAAAACAAAAAATTCAAATTCAAATGGACTAAAAGTAGTCAACAGCCAAGAAATATATTGGACCATAAATAGGCCAAGGCCTAGATTTGAAATGGACGAAAAAGGCCTAGGCCTAGACGAAATTTCACATGAGCATTTTAAGCTGACAACAAATTAAAGGAAAAAAAATTAGTGGGCTAAAACATTGGGCTGGCCCATTTGGAGGAGCAACATGGACTCGGCTGAATCTCTTTCATGACCTAGCCAGTTGGTTAAAATTTTGCCACGTAGGATTGGCCATGTAGGTTCTGACGTGGCTATGGCAGGATATCACATGACCAAATCAGTTGGTGATATGATTATGACCCCTCTGATTGGGTCATAGAGGCTATGACAATTACATTAAATTAGTCATTGACGATCAAATAAGACGCTCTGTATGTGAGTTTCAATTTTTGGTCAAAAGGGGGTCATAAATGAAACTCCGTGATCTTCTAGTGACAAAAATTGAGAGTCATGTATCAACATATTTCTTGTAGTGGAGGTGCGTTCAGTGTATCATGCATCTACTTCTATTACTATCCACATTGGTCGGTCTACTAGCTTCTGGAAGTCGCACGGGATAAATGCGATCCCGCTTTGTCAGCAATACATGTTTAAGCATTCTAGGAGCAAGACCTGTTCGGTGCGAGATGTTGTCTCTAACAGAGGGTGGATTGCTTCCATCAAGCAAAACCTAGACCTCCCCACGCTCCTCGAGTATCTCCAGATGTGGCAGCTGCTGGATCAGAGGGGACTCATTGCTTTTGATGACCAGCCGGCTGCGGTAGCCCGGAAATGGACTGCTAATGGAATTTATTCGGCGTGCTCTGCCTATCTTTTCTTGTTCAGTCATATTGTTCCTTCTGAGACGCTAGCGAACATCTGGCCTATTCAAGCCATCCCAAAGTGCAAGCTTCACGCCTAGACCATTCTGCAGGACAGGGCATGGACGACGGACAACTTGGCAAAGAGAGGGCTGCCGCACGACCCTCTTTGCAGTATTTGCTCCTCGGAGCAGGAGTCTGCTCACCACCTTTTTGCTTCTTGCCCCTACTCGGCTGTGGTTTGGTCTCAGCTGATGCACCGTACAAACATCCAAGTGGATTTGACAATCAGCAATCTGGGCAGCTTGCGGGACTGGTGGGTTAACACTATGGCATCTGTCCCTCATTGGCTAAGACAGTGATGGTGCTCTACTGCTTTGCTCACCTGGTGGATGCTCTGGAATGAAAGGAATAACCACATCTTCAATAATAAAAAGCACTAGGCAGGGGTGTTAGTCGACAAGATTCTAGACGAGCTCCACGGAGTTGTGTGATTCCAAATCATACACTACGGGAAACGGTTGATACGCCGACGGCCTCAGGCCCTCGGGGAAGCTCCGATTCCCCTCGGCGTATACCTACGCCGACGGCCGCCCTCGGCGTACACGTCCGTCGGCGAATCCCTTCTGGCCGTCGGCGTATAATACGCCCTCGGCGTACAGGTTGGTGGGGCCCACAAACGTGCCAGGACGGGTTCCGTTACGCCCCACGTACGCCGACGGCCACACCCCTCGGCGTATCGGTCCACGTGGCGGACAGCTGACGCTCAGCAGCGGCGTACGCCGACGGCCTGCCCCCTCGGCGTCTGGGCTACGCCGACGGCATCCCCTCGGCGTAGGGGTACATACGCCGACGGCCCCCCCTCGGCGTAGGGGTACAATATTTCAATTTTTTTCAAAAAAAAATTTGAATTTTTTTTTTTGAATTTTTTCTGAGTTTTTTATTTCACTTATTTAACCACTTAATCACACTATATTCACATTTATATTTATCTTTAACCATTTTTATTTTCAATCTAAATTACTCGTTTCTACTAACACTTCCCGATCGGTCACCCATCATGAGATTGCTACAGCCCCAGCATGCTTAACTTCGTAGTTCCTTCCTTGTGAGATACCTAGAAACAACAGATGTGTTGTTGTCAATATTATCCAATCTATCCTGTTAACCTTAACCCTTGGACCATCGATGTCACACTATTTTATTTTGTGAATTCAAACAATTATTTAAGTAAAAAATAATAACTAGTAATAAATTTGAATTCAAATAATCTTTAATTTAAATAATAATTAACATTTTTGTCTTTTCTATTTAATATTGAAAAATTCATATCTATAAATCCGTAAATCGAAATTTGACAAATAATATGTCTATATCGATTAGAAAAATGAGAGAAATTCAAATATGACATCCATATAATATTTTCCATCATATATAATACTTTTTTTTTCTGTTCATTGAAGAAAAAAACAATTTTCCATTTCCCGAGAGCAAAAAATGGGTTTTTTTGTGAAGGACCTACCGCAAATATGTTGCAAAACTTGAGAGCTATAATTTTTGAAAATACTAGACCATGTTATATTCACAAATAACCAATTTGTTTCATATGAAAAGGTTTCCATCCACCTCTTTTGAAAAACAGAAGTTTCTGCCGATTTCGCTGGAAACTGGTCAAATTTGAACTACAGGTACCTCATAGTTTGCTCATGATTTTTGGAAAAAATCATTTTTAGGTACACAAGTACCTATTTCATCATAGATATACCAAGAGTTTCTCAATATTCAATCCCTAGCTACGAACGGTCATGCCCTCCGCCTTGACTTTTTTCTCAAACGGGGATAGAAAATTCCAAAAAATTAAAAAAAAAAATCAAAATGATGCGAGACCTTCGCGTGGTGTCATTATATAGGTACTAGTATACACCAAAAATAATAAACTTGGAATACGACAGTTGTGTTGAAAATGTGTTCACAAAAATTAGCTATCTCCTACGAACATTCTTGGGTTTCGGGCCAAATGACGAGTGTTATGGTCATATCCATGGCATAGTTTTTTCAAATGTTCCCATATTTCACACAAACATGCATCTTGGAAGCACGGACAATGTTGACGGAGGAAGTTTTCCTTTTCATCGAAGAAAAAAACCATTTTCCATGTCCGGAGTGTAAAAAATGGGTTTTTTTGTGAAGGACCTACCGCAAATATGTTGCAAAACTTGAGAGCTATAATTTTTGAAAATTCTAGACCATGTTATATGCACAAATAACCAATTTGTTTCATATGAAAAGGTTTCCATCCACCTCTTTTGAAGAACAGAAGTTTCTGCCGATTTCGCTGGAAACTGGTCAAATTTGAACTACAGGTACCTCATAGTTTGCTCATGATTTTTGGCAAAAATCATTTTTAGGTACACAAGTACCTATTTCATCATAGATATATCAAGAGTTTCTCAATATTCAATCCCTAGCTACGAACGGTCATGCCCTCCGCCTTGACTTTTTCCTCAAACGGGGTTAGAAAATTCCAAAAAATTCAAAAAAAAAAATGCTGCGAGACCTTCGCGTGGTGTCATTATATAGGTACTAGTATACACCAAAAATAATAAACTTGGAATACGACAGTTGTGTTGAAAATGTGTTCACAAAAATTAGCTATCTCCTACGAACATTCTTGGGTTTCGGGCCAAATGACGAGTGTTATGGTCATATCCATGGAATAGTTTTTTCAAATGTTCCCATATTACACACAAATATGCATCTTGGAAGCACGGACAATGTTGACGGAGGAAGTTTTCCTTTTCATCGAAAAAAAAACCATTTTCCATGTCCGGAGTGTAAAAAATGGGTTTTTTGTGAAGGACCTACCGCAAATATGTTGCAAAACTTGAGAGCTATAATTTTGAAAATTTAGACCATGTTATATGCACAAATAACCAATTTGTTTCATATGAAAAGGTTTCCATCCACCTCTTTTGAAGAACAGAAGTTTCTGCCGATTTCGCTGGAAACTGGTCAAATTTGAACTACAGGTACCTCATAGTTTGCTCATGATTTTTGGCAAAAATTATTTTTAGGTACACAAGTACCTATTTCATCATAGATATACCAAGAGTTTTTCAATATTCCATCCCTAGCTACGAACGGTCATGCCCTCCGCCTTGACTTTTTCCTCAAACGGGGTTAGAAAATTCCAAAAAATTCAAAAAAAATCAAAATGATGCGAGACCTTCGCGTGGTGTCATTATATAGGTACTAGTATACACCAAAAATAATAAACTTGGAATACGACAGTTGTGTTGAAAATGTGTTCACAAAAATTAGCTATCTCCTACGAACATTCTTGGGTTTCGGGCCAAATGACGAGTGTTATGGTCACATCCATGGCATAGTTTTTTCAAATGTTCCCATATTACACACAAACATGCATCTTGGAAGCACGGACAATGTTGACGGAGGAATTTTTCCTTTTCATCGAAGAAAAAAACCATTTTCCATGTCCGGAGTGTAAAAAATGGGTTTTTTTGTGAAGGACCTACCGCAAATATGTTGCAAAACTTGAGAGCTATAATTTTTGAAAATTCTAGACCATGTTATATGCATAAATAACCAATTTATTTCATATGAAAAGGTTTCCATCCACCTCTTTTGAAGAACAGAAGTTTCTGCCGATTTCGCTGGAAACTGGTCAAATTTGAACTAAAGGTACCTCATAGTTTGCGCATGATTTTTGGCAAAAATCATTTTTAGGTACACAAGTACCTATTTCATCATAGATATACCAAGAGTTTTCACCGGAGGGGGTCCATGCGTGATCGAGTAGTCCCAGCAAACTGGGCTTTGTACGCGGATGAATAGGAGTAGTTCCCGTCGGTCCTAAGCTTCCACACAATGGAGTCCGGCGCATCTTCCGAGAGGTTAAGTTGAGAGGTATATTCCCAAAGTTTGACAAACTCCTAGATGTTTTGGGTGGAGAGGCCCGCGGAGATGTCAATTTGAGAGATCCAAGCGTCGTCGAGGATCGCGTTCCGAACGCTCCAAGTCTTGCGTTTAGATAGCGCGAAGGTTGTGGTACCCCGGTCGGTATGATTCCGAACAATATTCTACTGACACGTTCTCTTGTAGGATTAGACTTGATTAGCAGTAGACTGCACTAGTTGTTCCTGTCGCGACAGGGTGATAGTACGGTAGACTGGTTTTCGTCCATATTACTCTGTCTTCACGACTATTTGTTGTTGTTGCGATGAGTATGTTGATAATGAGTCGATGACACAATCATATTAACTTGCAGTAAAAAAATTTATGAGAAAAGTGGTTCCTGAACAGAATATCAGAGAGCATTGACTTGCAAGAATATCGCGATCGAGTAAAAAAAAAAGAAAAAACTACCTAAGCCGACGGCTTGCCGTCGGCGTAGGTATAGATTTTTTTTTAAAACAAGCACGCGTGTGTACAGAACACGCAACGGGCAGGGAGGAAAAAAAAGCGAACTACCTAAGCCGACGGCTTGCCGTCGGTGTAGGTATTGATTTTTTTTTAAAAAAACACGCAACGCGTGTATACACAGCAGGCAACGCGCGGAGAGGAAAAAAAAACTTTATCCTACGCCGACGGCACCCCCTCGGGGTAGCCCATCACGTAACGGGCCTCGTCCGGATGGCGTAACGGGCGTCACCTACGCCGAGGGGCATCACCTACGCCGAGGGCCACCGTCGGCGTAGCTTCTATACGCCGAGGGGCGAACTGACGCCGACGGGCACGCGCGCGCCGATCCTGTCGACCACCCTACGCCGATGGGGCCGACCTTTGGCCGTCGGCGTAGTGGGGGGCCGTCGGCGTATTTTCTGTTTCCCGTAGTGATATGCCATATGTGACAGCGTTCAGTTCTTTATTTGGTCTATTGCTAAAATTGCAAGCAAAATGAGGACGAAATGGTTGCATGAAGACCAGGCACGGCCGCGGCATCAAGCTACTTGATGAACTCCAACTCTACATTTCAAAACAATAAATTGTTGTCCAACTAGTTCTACAAACGGTGAGTACAACTCAAGAATTTGGTTACTAGTGGAAAGACTGCGTTTACCGGCCCGTATCCGAAATTATCGGGCCAACCCCAGTAAATGAGTTTATTGGTCGAAAAATCTCGGACCGTTTGAATTTGGGCTGATTTAATATGTTATACATCTGTTTTTAAATTTTTTGTCTTTTCATGTTTAAATATTTTGTTTTTCCAATAATCTCGCCCGGTATCCCGACTGGTAATTTTTCGGTAATCACGGCTACTGCAAATCCCATCCCCCGAGATTTTTTTCAATCTAGTAACCAAATCCTTGGTACAACTAGGTCAAAATAATAATGCCACTTAGTTGAGTTTTACTGTTTCTTAATACCCGCACCAATCTCTCAAAAAGAACTTGTATAATTCTAAAGCTAAGCTCATCAGATAAATATAAGAAACTTTTAAAGCATTGTTATTTTGTCTATTGTCTGCCATGAAGCTATCAGCCATTCAGCAACTCGCGACTCAAACACCTGGCTTAATCAGTTGCTTACATAGTTACATGCGTAGGTTTCCATAACAGTTCACCAATTGTATAGATTTTTCTTTAAATAAGCATTAGTCCCAACGAATTGTATAGCTATCTCCATATCAATATCCAAAGACAAATAACGCAAACAAGAGCAATGATCCATGATCTAGAACTGAAGACCAAGTAAAAAAAATGGGAGTTTAATACGTAAAACCTTGTAGCATGGTCACCCCGTCCTCGGTGCTCTCTGTGACTGCTTTCACAGCAGGCCTCACGCCGATGCTCCTCGCCTGCGTTATCGTGATCAGAAGGGTACATAGTTTTCTCTACGATGTCTTATTTTGAGCCCATCTTTCCTTTTTTCTTTTTTGATATGGTGCTTCCATCTTTGGATATGAGTCATAGAGCTATAGGAGGGACAAGGAACATAGCATTTTTGTGCACCAGTTTGGTGTCTCGGCTGTTTTGGAAGCTTAAGAATTATATACTGAAATTTCTTGTTACACAAACGGACAGAAGACATAGAAATGATACAACTTGCAGGATTATGAGCAAGGAAGGTGGCGATCACACGTGAACACACCCTCGGAGCACTACACAGTGATCAAGTGGAGACAACTTATGGAACCATGCATCTCTACTGACTATAGTTACTCCTCTTTTATTTTCATCTTCCGGTGGAGATAGTTAGGTAGGACTTGCAAGAATTTTTTTCATTATTTGTTAGCCCTATATGGTTATATATTGCAGATATTATCCTTGCTTGGGGTGTTTTTTTCACTTACAATTTATCATGCAACATGAGAGGATAAATGCAAAGGCTTTATCAAGTTTTGCTAATCTAAATAAAATGCATTGCGGAATTAGATATGATCAACACGACTATTAGAGAGCTACTTCATCGGGGGAGGGGATGCTCAGAACAGTAAATGAAAGCCATGTGTGATATTTCTTAAAGTATTGAACTCCGTGTAACTCCATCACATGGTTGTTGCACCACAAGGTATCAAACTCTAAGTTTACATTATTCCTATGTAACCATGAGAAGAAGAGTGAAGTTGGATCATAATTTGCAAACATGCCACCTTTCGTGACTGAGCGCCAGGAGTAGAGTTAAGTTGTCGCTAGGTTCATATTAGTGTAGGATATATATAGTGTTTCACAAGTTATGGAGATATTGGAATTGCCGTTGCAATTAATGACGTCGAGACCAAAAAAATTTATAGGACTTAGAAGCATCAAGATTTACGTATGCTCTAGCCTCGACTTCTTCTATGCAAAATTTCATTGTGATGCTTAGACGAAAATGGATTGCTCCTCAATTTTGCATTACTCATTTCTCAAAATAGATTGGACTATCGTTACAACATCAGAAGAGTAAGAGACAAAAGCAAAGGCTTCAACATACTCTGACATATCTCCACCATGATGACTGGTTTCCTTTTTTGTTTAAAGATTTTTCCTTTTTTTTATTAACCACTACTAGTGGCAAACCATATTACTTAGATTAGATGAAAGTTAACATGAGTTTTATATGCACCCATTTGTGAGTTTGTACGCTTGCACATTCAAACAAATAAAAAATATCGCAGCATGGATACATGAACTTTGCCTTAGGTTACACTTTAATCCATATAGTTCGGCCTTTGAATATGACATTATCGTGGGCTCAAAAATCAACATCCAGCACAAGGAGAATAGACATAGATATCTATTAGTAAATCAAAGGACGATAATTACTTGGCCAACCGGGGCTGGGGAGTTGGACAAGAGAGTTGCCGGCTGAGGAGGTCGTGGAGTGGACCAAAGCAGAGAGAGGGACATCACGGTCAATACAATCCAACGACATAGAGCACATCATACTAAAGAGGTTAGGAGGGAACATACCTTCCTTATATTTTTCCATAATAAAGTCTATGTCAACCTTCCTTACCACTGGGAAAGGAGTTAGGAAAGGAGATCCTCTCTCTCCTTTACTTTTTGACATGGTGGTGGATGTCCTTTCCAAGATGCTGGTTAAGGCCACCAATCACGGTCTCATTAGTGGCCTTTGTACTGATCTCTACCCGGGGGTGTTACCTGTTTGCAATATGCAGACGATACCATCCTATTTGTAGAAGATAATGTAGAAAAAGCTAGGAACCTCAAGAAAACTCTCTCGTGCTTTGAGAAAGTTTCAGGAATGAAAATTGACTACACAAAAAGTGATCTCACCTCCCCTCAATGTGGAACCAGATAGGATACCCCTATTTACTAATGCCCTTGAGTGTGCTTTATGATCTCTGCCTATCAAATACCTAGGAATTCCACTCCATTACGATAAGCTCATGAGGGAGGACATTCAACCTTTGATTGACAAAATCCTCAAAAGACTAGCAGGCTGGAGAGGAAAATTGTTATCCTATGCTGCAAGACTCACCCTTATAAAAGCTTGTTTGGCTAGTATCCCTGTTTACTTGCTGCCTTTTTCCAAATTCCCCCAGTGGGCTTTAGACATGATTAATTCACAAATGGCACACTACCTTTGGAATGATTTCGAAGGACATAGGAAGCTCCACCTAGAAAATTGGCACCTAGTGTGTATGAAAAAGGAATTTGGGGGCTTAGGTTTCCCAAACTTGAGAGATGTTAACCTCTGCCTTCTTGGTTCTTGGATCAAAAGGTACAATGTAGGAGAAGGGAAATTTTGAAAAAAAACAGCTGGATGCTAAGTACCTAAGAGCTGTACCTAACATTCTTGCTGCTACTGCCAATACACCTTCACACTTTTGGAAGGGTGTGCTGTGGGCAGCTAAAGCAGTTAAGACTGGCTACAGGTGGAGTGTAGGGGATGGGGAAAAATTAGGATTTGGGTTGACACCTGGTTTGGTTCTTCCCCCTCCCCAGTTGGTCCAGTTTTGGCCACTATTGGAGATCTGCCACCAACAAAATGCCACATTAGCTGATGTGGTAGATGGTGCAACAGTCAAACTCACATTTAGGAGAGTTTTCACTCCCAAAATGATGGAAGCATGGTATGAACTGGAGCAAATTTTTCTTAGTGTAGCCTTTTCTAATTCTGAGGATGCCCTGATCTGGCAGCATGAAAATAAAGGGATCTACTCAACTAGCTCTCTCTATAGCATCATTAACTTTAGAGGGATAGTCCCTGTTTTCATCCCTGCTGTTTGGTGGCTAGTTGTTCCACCAAAGATTCATATTTTCCTATGGCTCATGTTACACAACAAATTAATGACTAGAGATAACTTGAGAAAAAGGAAAATAGAAAAACCTCTAGATTGTGTGTTCTGTTTAGAAGAAGAAACTATAGCCCATTTCTTCCATGAATGTGTGGTTGCAAAAGAGATCTGGAAGACGATTTCTAGTTTCTTTGGTATAACATTAGGTACTGATTTAAATTACCTTTGCAAGTTTTGGGTTTCACAAAAAAAAACTCTGCCCTGAACACTATTTGTGCTTGTGTGCTCTGGTGTTTGTGGAAAACTAGGAATGACTTAATCTTTAACAATCACTCTTGGTTGGACATCAAGCAAGTGATGTGGCGCTGTCTCAAAATGCTCAAGAGGATGGGGCGCTAAAATTGATGGATAATTTCATTCTGGTTGTGTCTGAGGTGAATGCATGACCGCACTGTTTGGGGTGGGAGTAGGACCGAACAGAGAGAGTTCTGCTCCACCATCCAGGCCTCTGAGCAAGCTGTCCCTCAGCCTGTGCACGCCGCTGGATCTCTCAAGATCTCCATCACCCTCGCCTTGGAAGAAGCCGAAGCTCACTGCTCCCCGGTGATGAGCTCTAGCAAGCAGCTCAGCCATGCCTAAGAAAAGGCCACACCTGGAGTTCTTCTCACTTGGTGTTCCCCCCTCCTGCGTGAAGTTTTAGCCTTCATGGTTGTTTGCCCTGTGTCTGGGCAGTTAGTGTAGCGTTTCTGAACTTAGTTTTTTTTTAATTTGAACTCTGTATGTCGACAGGCTGGACTTGGTTTCATTTTCAATGGAACCGGGGGTCTCACCCACCCCCTTTTTATCTAAAAAAAACATTTACCTAGCATCATTCAATAAAAAAAGTATGTTTCTATTAATTTTTAAGTTTTCTTGGATTTTCTTTTAAATTACGGTCCCATGTTAGATCTAAACACAACCATTATACACTAGAAATTCAATTTACGTGTGGCTCAAAAAATAATTTAAAAAAGTACGGGAGTTAGTTATTTTTTAGATGATGGTACAAGATGGCGGAGGTTTTTTTTTTGAGGTGTATAACGACCGTTGGGACCTTGATTTTCTGAATTGGCAATGAGTACTGGGCTCTATGGTAAACGAGTGGGCTTTCATGTGGGAATGAGCATAGGAAAGGCCTGGGAGATACTGCACCTGATTTACGAACTAGGCCCATCAAAGCAGGCAATCTTATTTACCGCTTCTCTTGGCACCTATCCCATTCAAGATTCACTGTTTCAGCTAAAATATTTCTTTCATTCTAATTTTGTTCTATTTTATTTTTATTTTCATTCTTACTATCTTTCTTTCGTTCTATTTTCCATTTTGCACAAATACATGCAAGGTCGAGACAAATACAAAGCAGGGTGGTTCCTACAAATTGGTGAAGTATGACCTTGTGCTCATACGGGAAGCGTCCAACGTCTAGCATATCAATGGTAGGTTGAGACAATAAAAGGCTCCAAACATCATTGGCTCTAATATAAAAAATATTAGCAGCTAGTATTACCAATCACCGATACTGCCAAGACGACCTAATTCACATAAAAATTAACAGTTGACATCTATTATCTCCGTTCCACAATGTAAGTTTTTTATAGACCAAATTTTCTACTGAAATGGCTTATATTTCGAAACGGATGTGTCGTTAGGTCTCGATGATCTCTCGTATCATTGGCTCCAGGTATTCTAGAAGACAATGAAAGGTTACTTTTTTAGAAGCGGCGCATGTTCCATCCTCTGCAAAGATCAACGTTCTTGTTAATGCATGAACATCACACGCACAAATAATCCACCACCCAAATTGCCCGTCGTGTCGAGCATGGTGCCGAGTTGGCATTGTTGACATTTTGTAAGTTGATTCCTATCTATGCTAAAGTAGAAATGACAATTAGCTGCCCACTCAGTAAAATTAGGTGTGCATAGCCTACAAGTATGAGCAGTTACGACATCTTATTTGGAATGTCGACGATACATTTGTTTTCTTGGTTACAAGATGCCCACATAATTATACACATGACTCCTTGGCGTTTAATCTGCTAGTAACTATAATAATCCTTGCATGCTAGTAACAATAACCGCTCTTTGCAAGGTGTGGTAAGCAAAGGTAACCAACTATAAACTTGCTGCTAGTACCTATAATCACTATAAAGAAAAGAAATATTCGGTCTTTGCTAGCTGGTGGCATAATAGTCATTGTAGAAAGATATTTTGGAAACCTTGCTTATAACCATATGCATACTTATTCCTCCACGTTTCCATGGATATCTATTATTTTACTAACTGAAGTAATTTGATAGAAACTGAGAAAAACTTCAGAAAAATATTACCACAATTAATTGGCCGTTTTTCTTTGTTTCGAGAACACACATCTGACCTGATTTTTGTTTCGGAGCAACATTTTGGCATATATTTTTGTTGGTGCCTAAGTGAAACTAGTTTATAACCGCTTATTATGTTAATATTTCGAACGTCCTTCAACAATGATTTTTCGGGACTCATATAGTTACAGTTTTATGGTAGATATATTTCAACAAAACACACATGGCCCAAGTTTTTGTTTTAGGGCAACATCTTGGACTATATATTTTTTGGGATTCCTAAGTGGTACATAGTTTTTGACCGCTTATTACGATAATTTTTCTAACGACTTTCGGCAATGATTTTTGGATATCATTACAGTTTTACCGTGCACATATCCGCACTCATTCCTAAACTATGCATACTTTAGTTTTACATCCTGACTTATTATCCTTGGCACCCACCCAATTTTTCCTAAGTTTCATGTATGAATTCAATATCATGTACAATCATGGTTGTATAATGTTTTTGCACATCGAAAATTTCAAAAATATTCTACTCCCTCCATATTTGAATACAAGGCCACTTCATATTTTCAGGTCTTACCATAAAAATGCGACTTATATGCCTCATAAAGTATGACACCTGATGTGCATTTCAAAGAACTTTGCCGAGGCAACACGGCAGGCTGGCATAGGTGATGATTGAGGTTGTCATTGTCTCCCTTGAAGTTCAAAAGATATTTTCTCTTGTCGATGGTGTGTCTGTCACACCCCAGATTTGGGACACTTGTAACACATGAGGGAGACCATTTTTGTGAGCCAACAAAAACTTTTTAATGCCCTTGTGTAATCCAACATTATGTATTTAACCATGGTTATCTATGCAATGCAAGCAAATTTGATTCAAAAATCATTCACTTTGTTTCTGATGTTTCTGAGTATTCCTTGATTGTTTTCCACCTGGTGTTTCCAAAATTGTTCATCAAAATTCATGTGGCAATGTTGTAATAAAGTTATAATTAATATTTTGTTTGATTAGAATTAAGAAACCAATTTGGCATAAGATTAATCCAAGGTTTTTCTTAGGAATTTCTATTGAAAACTATTTCTGAAAAATTATCCAATTAGGTGTTTTTCACTCGTGTTACCTATATGCTAGAGAGTGACATTTTGAGTTTTCTTGGCATGGATGTGATCTCTATTATATGGACTACAAATTGGTTAACTTGTTTTGAAAATTTGAATCACAGAAACAATCAGTTTCTTGATGTTTTTGTGTTAAGAAAATAAGACAGATTTGATGATTTTTGGAAAACAGAGAAAAACCCAAACTAGCTGTTTTTCCTCCTTGTTTTCATTGATCATTTGAATTTCAAATTTGGTTTCTTTTGCTGTTTATGAAAGTACAAATGTTGTTTAACAGAACCATACATGGAAAAGAAAATTTGAATAATTTTGGTTCATGAAAACAACTAAGACATTTGGCTAATCCACTATGTAAAACCAACACTTAGAAAAATTCTAAGTCTGAAACTGAAACTGAATTTTTTTAGAAAAAAGTGAAATGGCACCAAATTCAAATGCTCATAACTTTTTATTGAGTGAACCAAATGCTGCACGGTTTGGAGCTTCTAGAAGCCTAGTCAGCACCCATTCTTTTCCACCCTTAGCCACCAAGTTGTTTTGACCAGAGAGGGGGAGAGAGAGAGGGAGGAACAGAGGTGAAAACGGGCGGGTGCAGTATGGGCACGGCCTGACAGGCTCGCCCCTATCGCGTGCCACGGTGCAACCCCGCCGTTTTCTTCCTTTTCTTTCGACCCTTGACCCTTTGACTCGCCTAGTCGTGCCCCTGGCCACGCCCAAGAGCCAAATGGCACGCCATGGGCATGCCAGAGCGCGCACGGGCGCATCTCACTGACGCCCGTGGCCACCCGGGCGTGCACACTGCCGCCCCGCCCCTATAAAACCAATGCCGAGGCCACGTCCCTCGCCACTGCACGCACACTCGCTCACTCACTCACCACAGCCACCGCAACGAGCTCGAGAGAGCATTAGCTCGCCTAGAATCGCCGGAGAGCACCGCAGCCACTGCGGACAGTCGAGGTGAAATACTTGCACCTCAAGCCATCCCCATCCTCTCTGTCACTCTAGATCGAACCCCCACCCTACGTAGACCGTGCCTGACGTTCCCCGTGGTTCCTCGTTTGCAGGGACGCTGGAGAGCACGTCGGAGCCGCCGTGGGACACCTGCACGGCGCCGTTGATTGGAGCTACCCCGAGCCACGATCTTCGCGCCCCTGCACAACCCCGAGCACCTGCGACCTCCTCGGCCACTCGCCACCGTTCTGCAAGCCCCCTAGGTGAGCTATTTCGTCCTAGCTCGCCGCCAGCCGCCCGCGTCTCGTCGGGAGAGAAAGAAAAGAGAGAGAGAAGGCGAGGATGACCGTGTGCTGTAGATCTAAAGATCTACGGCCACATTTGAATCCCGAACCGGTACGTGCTTCGCGCGCACCGTGGAAGCGAGGCGGGCCGCCGAGCGCAACTGGGCCGCGCGGCGCCCGTGTGTTGCTCAGCCCGCGGACGTTTTTCTATTTCCATTTCTAAAATGAACTGAATCTGCCGTTTTGCTTTAATCGTGTAAAAAATGTTAAACACCAAAATAAAATGAACCAAAATTACCTGAGGTGTGTGAACGAAATCTTGAACGGATGCAACTTGAAGAACTGGATTTGAACCTCGTATGAACAAATGAAAAAGGTTGGACTGAGCACTGTCTGTTAAGGCAAAACTGTAATAACTTTTTATTGGAATGGTTAAAATGTGCAAACTAAAATTCCTGGAGTAGCCCTAGACTAGATCTACCAGTATAACTTCACCTCACCTCAAGGTGAGCTACCATTTTAAAATGACATTCTTTTTGGTAAAAGTCCAGTAGCCAGTTCTGTGATTTTTAGGATTCATTTTACAACACTTTTTGAGTTGAATCCAATTGGATCTTTTAGATATTGTATAGATCAATGATATTCTATCTATGTGTGATTTTTAGAGCTCTAGTTTTATTTGGGTAACAGATCTAAGAAATTGCACTTTTCTGTTAGAAATAAAATGAGTAGTTATGATTTGTAAATAATTTCTTGCTAGTGTTATTCTATTTTCTAGCATGTTTAAATGTTGTTTTGAGTGTTATCATGTTGTTTTCTCACAGAGATACCATGTTAGAAAGTTTATGCATGTTTAGGATTTGTTTGAAACTAGTATGAGCATAGGAGTAATATCTAGTTTATTTCTACTAAATCTTGTGAATAGAAATGATTAGCTAGATTTTTGTCCAAGTTATTATGGGTGTTTTCACATGGGTCCAGTACCATTTTGGTACTGGTTATTACTTGTTTTCATCTCTGTAAGGTTACATTTGTTTCCTTAGAAATGCATGTGTAGGTTTAGTTTTTATTACTAGTAGTATTGTTTTCACTAGCTTCTCTTGTAGTATTTTTACTTAGTGTATTTTTGGTTTCCACAAGTTGGAGCAGAGGCTAAATACCTCTTAAATGACATGGAAAACTTAGTGGAGCACCCACTGTTTCCATCTCATTTGGTTGAGAAATGATTTATTTCAACCATAGTAGTGTAGTAATAATAGTGAATATTATTCTTTTTTAGTGTATGCTTGTGTAGATTTGTTTGGTGAACTTGTGTGTTATTTTTGTGTGTTCATTGCTTGCTGTATGTTATAGTTCAGTGTAATTGCTTGCTTAGTTTGGTTCTGATTGAGTGTTATTACTTTTATTTTTACGACGATAGAAACCGAAGAAGAGGTAGTTGGAGCAGGAGGTTATTACTACCACCCCTGCTGTGATCACGAGCAAGACCCTCGTTTCCTCCAAGGCAAGCCATCCTTAAATCTTGCTGTTATTCCTACTTATCATTATCTATCATGCAACATCTACTTCTGAAGTTTTCAAAAATTTGATTACCAAAAACTATTTCTATTGAGTGAATATTACTATTATTATTATATAGTACTAGTCATCAACCCGTGCGTCTGCACAGACTTGTTTTTCTAGGTTGTGACACTTTTAAATTTTAAATATTTTGGCATTAGTTAATCCTGTAAATATAGGAAGTTCCAATATGTATAGTAAATTTTTTATTATGCATATGAAATATTACGTGTCATTGGTTTGAGCATTTTAATAGAAAATTAGGATTATGCATAGGAATATATTGCATGTCACTGGTTTGAACATTTTAATGATGGATGAGTGTGTCGCATTTTAATGATAGATATGTGCTTCCCATTTGATTGGATCATTGTAGTTGAGTGCTTCCCGAGTTCACTAACTAAAATATTTTAGATTTCTCTAAAATTCTTACCCAAATTTCTGAATATTATTGAATTTGCCACTCATTCAAGGCTATTAAGAAATGAGAACTTCGAATATTAAGTAAAGTAAAAAATTATGTACATATTATTTTAATACATTAGGCAGCAATACATTCCGAAATTCTTGTCACATCACAATGGAAAGTGATAGATTTCCAAATTTACTATATTGAATTCAATAAGGAGGATACCTCGCTCATTGTTTATATTATAAATTACTACAGTGAAAGCATAACTTACAGAAAACTTGATAGTTCATAACTGATTAATTACGCGAGGAATTTATCATATGTTGTGGATGGCAATATGAATGAACAAAGAAAATTTGTAAGAATAAGGAGCATTCAATTCCGGCTAGTTTTGATATATTTATTTGATTCCTGTTAAAACTATGTGTCGATTTAAAATCATGAAAAAAGCTATCATTTTCTTTATATGTCCCGGATATTTCATAGTACATTTAAGTATAGAAAGAATGGACTTAACACTATGGTTTCAACATGCATGGTGTATAGCTAATCACACGTAACAACACACACACTCCAAAGTAATACCATGTGAAATGTTGTGCCTCACGTCCTACCTCAACTCCTTGAGGCCCAAGTAGAAATACTCCTACAAATATTATGACAGGGCATGCTAACAGCAACATCCAAAATTAGATAAACTGATACATAAAGAAAATAAAAACTTCCCGGGATTTTGCAAATGTGTATTATAAGTTACAGTCACAAAAATTAAATATAAATTTGAAATCCTGCTAATTCTATTATATACCATACCTAGTAGTGTTGACAGTAGCAAACCCCATTTCGACATTCAGATATATTTACCGTGTTGTGGACCCTTATTTGACCTACAAAGGACGTTCTGACTATGAGAATTTCGGCAATGACTTGCTTCTAGCAATCACGTAATTGCATCCCCTTAGCAACGACGATATCATAGGGATATATAAGAAACTGAACTCCTCTAGGTGTGGTTTTTGGGTATCTTGGATGTGCAGTATGGGAGGAATTGTTCACTTATTTAGAAACAGAAAAAAAACTTATTTGATATGCAGATAATGTTTTGTGACAGTTTCAGCTAAGAATTTCACTGCACTATAAGGACGATACACAAATCAAATAATTTGAATAATGCAGTATCTGGAAAACTCAATCTAAAATCGATATATTCATTGTAACACACAGCAGTTGAGTTTGTTTCAGTCTTTAGGTTACACGTGAGTACCAACACACCGTGATAATATCATAAAGCTCACACTATGGTTTTCCTATATATTTTAGAAGCTCAAAGTAGTAACAGTTCTTCTGGATTAGTTGCTGTAACCCTTTAATTTGATTATCTATTTGAGAATCTTTAGGTGCATGGTTAAGTAAGATAATGCTACTTCAGCATTGAGAAACGGCGACAGATAATAAGCATCTACTACAATTTTTTACCTTATGCCTCTTAAATTATAGACACACCATACGCTTGGAATTGTGTATGCAAATAAAAGTAGTTTTCCTTTTGCACTTTTGTTAGGCTTCCATATCTTTGCCATGTACTCCTAGAGGAGTTATAACGTTCCACTTATCTGAGCATATAAGGCATGCAGACCCTATAACTGAACCATAGTCATCTAGCTATGTTCAACATTCACTGCAAGATCTGAAAGGACAGAACTCACCGTAACCCTATCTATATTAAGGTTAGGCTTGTACTGATTGTAGAGTCGAATAATTCACTCAGCACAAAAAAATAGTATCAAGCTGAATGATGAACCTTACCTTGTCCTTGCTCCAGCAGTTTCCAGCCTACGGATTGCCTTCATACACGCGCACACCTCTTAGCTTCTGGTACGGCCGGTAACGATATTCAACAAATAAATTTAGACTATCTAGGAATTTGAGCCAAAAAGTACAAAAACAGATTGGCTAATAATCAAACCTAATTAGCACATGCCATCGTACATAATAGATCAAGAAATTATCTGCTAGCATTAGCGCCAAGCGCTCTATGCAGCTAGACGCCTTTGTAATAATTGTACGCCTCCAATTCATCAGCTGCTCGGAACAATATCTGAGCTCTCACCGCGTTGTTTTGATTTGCTTATCTCACATGTCGCATCATCAACAGTTTAGGGCGGCGCCAACTTCGTGAGTTCTTTTTTTAATCTGTAGGAGATGTGTTTAAAGGAAGGGAATGTGACGTGCAAGGTTTGGACTCTTCCTACAGGCCCGATTCAGTCGAAGGTGTAAATCTCACGCAACAAAGATCTGACGGCTGACGTTATGGTTCCCTAGAAAATTTCTACGGATTAACGTGGAGCCTTCTACGGTGCTTCCAATTAGTAGATATATATATAAGATATTATCACTTTGCCATTAGTCAACTTGGTGTTACCAAGACTTTAGCCACCATAAGGTATATAAATACCGCCTAAGATATTAATCTAGAGTCCCTAAGTGGACACTTTTAAAATGTTCTTTTGCAAACAAAATGATTCTATATCGCAAAAAAAAAAAAAAATGATTCTATGAAAAGTCCACGGTGGAAAGGCGCGACCTTGTTCACCGGGGCGCTAAAGAGTTGTTTTCAAAGGTTTTACAAAAGGCACATAACCTACTCTTCGCTAGACAACCAAGAAGTACTTCCACTCTACCCCAACATGGGTACGGCGCCTATCTAGATACTTGAACTTGTTAGCGTGTGTTTCATTCCAAGATGCTATAGAGAGATGATTCTCTGAACCGAAGTGTCGCCAGGAGGGAGAAACGGGACATACACAGTGAGGGATTAAGTTCTCCTCCGGAAGCGACAGTTGGGTCTCCTGACAAGGCAGGGTGGGACCTGGTGCCGGGGAGAACACCCCAACTGAAGGAATTAGCATACACTAGCTTGTGTCAGACTGGACAGTTAGGATCATTCTTCTGATGCTTGCATATAGTTGTGCCGATCCATGGGTGGTTCATGGCAGATGATTGGATCTAGTGGAATATGTACACCTCTGCAGAGTAAAACTATTGAGAATAGCCGAGCCCTCGGATATGGGCAGTTGAAACGCCATGTAGCTAGTATTGTGTCACGCTTTCAAAAGTTGTTTTTGAACAAAGACTTGTACCTGAGAGGTACCGATGAAGGATCTGGACATGTTGTTCCAAGAAGTTTTGCAAAGAAAACCTTCTTTTACAAAACCTCTTGTACATGCGATATCTACAAGAGAAACAAAAATTATATTATTTTTTTCTGAAGTATCTTCTTCAACGAAGATACAGATAAAAATGAATGCAACTATGATGTCATCTTAGATGTACACCATAGGTAGTGAGCCCTATTTATAGCCTTCCTATCCACCATATAAGCATGATGCATTTTGTAAGTGTATGAAGGATGCCTTGCTGAGTATATTCAAAAGTACTCATATTGGTTTCGCCCCTGACTATTTACTTGGCCAGAATTTGAGGAGACGCTTTTGGAGGAAGAATACGAGGAAGGGTACTACTCTGACGACTACGCGAACTAGGCCCGACTCCCGGTCAGCAGCCTGTCGGTGACGGCATGACATGGGCTATCTACGTGTGTTTGTTTTCCGATGTGTTTGTGAGTTGTGAGACTTTTCCTGTCCTGCGTGACAGCTAATAAAGACTTGGTCATGTGACCATTGGCTTGTAAGACTGTTGTTATTCGTGTAATGGATAATGTATCCGTGTACCACTTCATATGTTGTTCAGACTGAATTTCCTGGGATCGTGAATGTATGCATATGAGGCGTTCTGAACCTTCCAGTTTGGGGCCTCTACAAAGTTGGTATCAGAGCTATCCTGACCCTAGGAGCCCTTAGTTAGCATGGACGTCAACTAGTACTCTACTAAGCTTTGAAAGATTCTTATACCTATCTTCCCTATTTTCTCAAAATCTACTTACATTAAGTTATATCATGTTCGACTCTAAAATTTTGCACACTTGGGTCCAACTAAATCTCACTTAAAATTTTATGTAGATGGACGTTGTTTACATGGAGACGTGCCAGTTAGGACTGGCCAGGGACTTCCCTTTTCGCTTCGAGTAGAGACTGGTCGCGATGACCGAGCTTCTTAACCGTCCCGTTCCCGAGGTGCGGGGAGGAATGATCACCGGGACTCCCATAGAGGGAGAGTGGTTGGTGGAGTGTATGATACGCCCTCCACTTACTACTCCTACCGCGGAGGCTTTCTTCTTCGCCACCGTCGAGCGCTCCTGGCAGGAGGGAGAAGTACGCGTGATCCAGGAGGCTATAGCACGTCTGGCTCATGTACGGGACTACCAGTTCGTGGGGTCCAGCTACGAGTTCCTCGGGAGGAGGGATGAGACAGGCACACCCGTTGTCGTGTCTCAGGACTTTGCGGGTCTCGGTGCGCACCAGGAAGACATGGAGGTTCTGCTTTACCGCACCCATCGTCGTCTCGACGATATGAGCACCCTGCAGCGCACCACCGCTGCAGAGTGCCGTCTTCTCTGCACCCATCTAGGGAAGACGATGCTCTATCTCGGGCAGCAACTGCGCGATCCCGAGCCTTGGAGAGACAGCTACGGACCACTCGTCGGGCCCGTACCCATCTCACCACCAAGGTGGGATCCCTTCAGGAGGCGAACGCAATTCTGCGTGAGCACCTGAAGACCACTAGAGAGGAGTTGGCCACTCGTGACTCCACCCTCGAGGAGTTAGAGGAAGAGAACTCCGAGCTCCGCAGGGAGAACGAGGATCTCCTCGTTGACGACGACGTCCTGTCCGATGCAGAGGGCATGGACATGAGCGAGCAGTGTCTGCAGGAGGACGATGACTCCGTTGAGGAGGAGGACCCAGATGAGCTCCTCTTCGACGTCGACAACACTTAGGACTAGTCGTAGTGCCTCCTAGTTGTGGAGTAGTGCCAGTTAGATTGTACGCGGAACCTATAAGGCGAATCCCCCCCCCCCCGATGTAGCTCTGAGGAGCGTAGTTGTGGTAGATGTCTGTTCGAGTGTTGTGCTATGTAGGACATGATGCTTTGAGTATGATGTTTGTCTGTATGATAACTATGTTTGGAAAATTGTCTCAACCCTTAAAAATCGTTACCCTAATTAAATCACTTGTCTTTTTCGATTGGATTTGAGACACTCTTTCGGTTGTTCGAATTTTTAGCGTTCTAAAAACAATAAGTATTGCTGCATAGTCTTACACATGTCTCGATAAACAGCATGCCGTCGCGTCGGGAACCACCACCACCACCCCCGCCGTCAATGGAGGCATTGCTAGCACTTATGATGGAGGATCGCCAGGCCACTAGAGCCGAGAGTGTTGCCACAGTTGCTGCCCTGCAGCAGTTGGCCGTTGCTAGCGCCAACAACAATAACACCAATGGCGATGACAACGGTAATGGCGGACGCTCGAAGCTGAAGGTGTTTCAGCAGACAAATCCTCCGGTGTTCACCAAGATCGTGGAACCACTTGACGCTGACGACTGGCTTCGCACCATCGCCAACAATCTGAAAGTGGCAGGAGTTGATGAGAATGACAAGGTGCTCTTTTCCGCCCATTTTCATGCTGGACCAGCAAGGACTTGGTGGGAGACCACCTGTGACACCGTCGCTCCTGATTACGTGTTCACCTGGGAAGACTTCTCTGCCCGTTTTCGCAAGTATCACATCCCTCAGGGGGTGATGAACAGCATGAAGGACAAGTTCCTGAAACTGAGGCAGGGAGGAATGTCTGTGTCAAAGTACTGGGAAGAGTTTACTCTGCTAGCCCGGTATGCACCAGATGAAGTCAACACAGAAGCCAAGAAGAAGGAGATATTCTTGAATGGGCTGCACGATGAGTTGCAGTGTACCCTTGTGGTCATTCCAATTGCGGATCTGGAGTCACTCGCTGATGACTCCCAAGTGCAGGAGATCAATTGTAGTACCTTTCGATAAGTATTTGAGTGTCGAACCCACGAGGAGCTGAAGGTAAGCTATCTATTCTCTAAAGCCCTATAACCCTCTTATATGGCTGTTTATGCAAAGCAATAAGTTTGACTAAAAGGAACTAACTAATTAAAAGCAAGTGACGTGGAGTGTGGTTTGTTTAGTAACTAGTGAAGCAAGTTTAAAATGCAAGTAATCCTAGAGCAAGTTTCTAAGCAAGTTTCACAAGTAGCAAGAAGCAAATATCTCAAGTATCTCAAGGGAGCAAGTGTTCTAGCAATAGGTGTTTCGTTCGTGTGGTTGTCACAATTAGTGAAGCACATGTTTTAGTCTTAGTTGTTTCTTCTAGGAAGGAGTCATGAATAGGTATAGTCAAGTAAATGATCTACAACCCCTTATGATGGATCATGTGGCCAAGTAAATGACTGCACAAGATTGATTAAGACATAAAGTCCCACCATAGCCTTACATTCTAAGGTCCCCTATATATATCCCCCAATAACTTAACTTTGTGGCTCGGTCTCAGGTTACTGTCACTCCCAAGTCACCACCACTCCATTATGCTACCGGTGATCACCTTACATGCATTCCCCAACGTATGCGTGCACTCATATATTGTACATAAAGACAATCATAGAAGATAACAAACTTGTATGCAACCAATCAACGAACTATTTCACCATTTCCAAGAACAATTCACTACTCAAACATAGAAGGGGAGACAGAATACATCAAGGGAATATAGTATTGCATCATACATCGTGTTTGCCAAGAGATTACAGTGGAGAGATGGAGTTGATCTTGCTGTAGATGTTGATGATGAACACTCCGGCGGGGGGGGGGGGGGTGGAGCCCTCCGGGGGTGATCCCGGCGGCGTTTCCCCACTCCGATCTTCTCCGGCGGCAGCCTTCTGTCTCTCTGTTTCGTGGTTTCGTCTCTCGGTGCCGCCTCCTCCTCGAAAAGGTCAGGGGACCCTTTATATAGTCGTTTTTAGGTCACGAGACACTCGGGAGAAGAAAAATCGACGGCATCGGAGTCACGGGGGCAAAAAGGGGGCCTCTCACGCGGCCAAGGAATCTGGCCGCGTGGAGGGTCCTCTTTGCCACCTGGTTGGCCTTTTGGCCCTCTACTTTGGCCCATGGTCTTCGTCTCGAAAATTCTGAACCGTGCTCTTTGGCCTTGCCCTTTTCGGAGTCCCGACGCTCCGGAAAGTCTGAAACACTAAAAAGTACGTTTTCTGGAAAAACGGGGTTAGAACCAAAAGAAGGGGGATTGTTTAGAAAATCCCCCAAATCATTATAAAACATTAATATAAGTTGCTAATATGTAGGAAAAACAAGTAATAACATGCAAAGTTCATGTATGCATTTTACATGCATCAAACATCCCCAAGCTTAACCCATGCTCGTCCTCGAGTATGAAGGTGATAAAACTAACATGGACTTTGCATATTGAAACAATCATGGGATATCAAGGAGGATTATTCATGCTTCATATAATCAAATGATTAATACTATTAATGAGTAGCAATATACAATTCATGTTGTAAGAAATACCAAATATGCAAGCAAAGATGCTTCATGAAAGTTCACAAAGTGTATAATGCAATAAAAGCACTATGGACCAAATGCATACACAAAATGAAAATAAATCCTATATTGGTCAAAGAATAGCATAATGGAAAATAGAAAATATGGTGGACACTTTGGAGAAAATTGAGTAGAGGTAAAACATGATCAAGTCTTATTTAGCCTCTAAATTATTCAACTAAAATTACTAATTGAAATGTGGTATCCATTGATCTAGGACTCTCATTGCCCCTTTATCACTAGCATCTTAAATGGTGAATGTTGAAGTAATGTGAATGACAAGGTGGTTGAAAGCCTCATGCCCCGTGAGTGTGAAACCTCTCCATGATTACTCAACTTAAGATTCCTAATAAGATTTGTACAATCATAATAAGTATTAATGACATCATAGAGAACTGCAAAGAGGTACGTCTTTCCCCATGACATGGAAACAAGCCCATGTCACAATGACAAGACAAACAAACGGAGTAGAATCATCATCCTTTTTATTTTCATTCACTATTATGCATAGCTTCTTATTTTATTGTAGGATATGTTGTAGAGTCACTCAAGCTGTAAGTAAATTTCCACCATGATAAAGCATGGCTTGGGTTAGCGGCCCAATGCATTTCTCTAGCATATAGATACTTACTCATCAAAACTTACTATTCCTCTATTTCATTTCGGCATGGCAAGAGTCCAAAAACAAAAGTACATGATATCAACCAAATGTAAATTTTTGTGCAATGTTGAAAGCTTTCCGGTGATACACGTTTATAGCTAACTCCCCAACGCACACTTGTCAAACGCAAAACTTGTGGCTCCCATTATTGGGTGATGTTTATTAGATGCATAAAAAGTAAAGTGTGCCTTCAAAAGTTCGTCAGAGTCCTATCCCAAGTTCAACCCTGACAATTAATAAAGTGAATATCTTAATTAGAACATAAATAACACAATAACATGGTGAACATACTCGGAATAGCAATGAAGCTAATGGGAAGATATGGTGGACTCACTGGAAATACTTGGCTAAGGAGTGTTCGAAACAAGTTTTTACTTGTTGGAATTTTTAAATTTTTGGCTAGCAAGAGGAGAGATAGTTGACCAGCTACTATGCATGCATATGTCCATAGAACTACTCATTTCATGACAAACTAAATAAACCAGCAATTAACATCAAAGACATGAATAAGAGATAGCTCAAGACAACATTATTGCAAATTTCTACACATAAAAAGCCTATAAATCATGCAAACATATGTAGCTCTTCAAATCAACCATGGAATCCCTATTCCAAGTCATAATACTAGCATCCAATACATTCCAACCCCAAACTCCAGTAGCTCAATCTCTTATAAAATGATGGGTGTGGTCTTATCAAAACAAAAATAAAAACAAAAACTAGACGCTTCAAGTCTCTACGATAAATGCTTTACTTAGAAAAACAGAAAGTAGACGTGTGCTAACCAAAAGAGTGTAGCTCCAGTGGGGTGTTCATCACATCTCCAAGATTATGGCTTTCACCATTCTTGGATGTCTTGAGGCGCAGCTCCTCTATTCCCTGTGAAAAAACTTCACAAAACATGTTTCTCACATTCTTTTTCTGTGGGGTGAGATTAGCAAGGACAAACAAATCACATGCTTGCTGTGCAAAATTCCAAATAAAATGATACAGTAGATAGACAATAAGGTTCATTATGTTGTATGTTCACTCTCTTGCTTGAAAGAATCATGGAAATTCGATTCCCAAGCCCAAAGAGTGCATAAATCAAAAGAAGGCAGAATCTATCCAGAAAAGCAACAGCAGCAAAACGAACGTTTTTCCCTAAGCTAGACTCGTCAAACAATTAAGCCAATTTTTTTGCTTACATAGGACGAAAAGTTTCAGAACATACTAAAAAAGTAGCTCAATCCGACATACCAATAAAAAACGTAAAATCATACGATGAGCAGACTCGTGCTGAAACAGAAATTTTATGCACTAGGATAGCAACTTATAAGTCCAAATGTGTTTGACTTGACACTTTATTGAAAACTCCAGAATTAAAAAAAAACTATTCTATTGAGACAACAAGAGTACACTAGGAAAATCTAAACAAAAACAACCGGGTTGCCTCCCGTAAAGCGCTTTCTTTATAGCCATATAGCTAAGCTTTACTTACTTAACATCATGATGGTTGGAGTGAGGTGGCTCGGCATCCCCAATCTTGGATTCTTGTACTTATTTGATACATGTAGGGTGAGCCCAGGGGTACATCCCCAAGCTTGATTGGTTGTCCCTCTTGATCTTTGTTCATCTCACTCAACTCTTCCTCCTGAAAAATTCTTCTTACACAAATCTCAACATAAAACTTGATTAGAGGGTTAGTGCCTCCATAAATAAAATCCACATAGGTACAACAAAGACACATCATGAGTTGATTCTAAATATTAACTACTGTTACTACAGTTGTGCATTGTTCCTTGATCAAAAGAACCACACAAAACACAAGTAATGAGAGCAATGCAAAATAAAGACATAATCTGCCAAAAACTGAACAACCCATAAAGAGTGAATTTTTAGAGGCACTTAAGTTGCTCAAATCAGAAAACTTAAAACTAATGAAATATGTAGTGATAACTAAATATTGTTTTTGTAAATTACCAGGTCAAAATTCCACTTCTGTGATTTTAAACATTTTTCGCAGTGAAGTTCAGGAATCTGTTTTCTTGACAGCTAATTACTATTGTTTAATCCTATCTCTCATATAAGATTATTCTTGCCATTTAAGATAAGAAATAAGACAGAAATGTGATGTTACAGTAGTGAACTAATATTTTTATTTTTTTTAGCTATGGAAAAAGTTTTAATGATAGAGACTTTGCAATGGTTTCATTGGCATGAACAACACATGTTCAAGGTCGACCCCAACATCTCCATTACTCATCCTTCTCATTTATTTTCCCAAATTTTTTATAAAATGAAAATCTTAAACTAAATGATACATAACACTAGGTAAAGGCATTTTACATGTTGTAAAGACATAAATGTGTGCTCAAACCGAATAGGAAATTAAAGCATAAGGAACACACCAAAAAAATATTAAATAATTTATTTTTAAGTCTAACCCATTTCCTATGCATTGGCATTTTGTAATGAAACAAATAAAAGAAGCACATAATAGCAAGCATAGAAAGGTAGATCAAGTGCAACTTCAATACTTTCAGCATAAAGAGGGGAAACTTAATATTGTTGAAATATGTGTAACCATGTTTCCCTCTCTCATAATAATTTTCGGTGGCATCATGAATAGATTCAACAATATGAATATCACATAAAACATTCTTATCATGAGCCACATGCATAAAAGAATCACTACTCTCCACATAAGTAAAATCCTCATTAGTGATAGTGGGAGTAAACATTCATAATTTTCATTGCAATCATCATATAGGAGGCATAGTATCATCAAAGTGAATTTTCTCCTCCAAGCTTGGGGAACTACAAATATCATGCTCATCAAAACCAACTTCCCCAAGCTTAAAACTTTCCATAGAATCAGCAAGTATATCATTTTTATCCTCAATATTAGGGGGACTAAAAATATCATATTCATCAAGACAAACTTCCCCGAGCTCAAGGTTTTCCTTAGCAATAAAGGTGTTCAAAGAATTAGTACTACGACAAATATGATTGTTGTGCAAATAATTTTTCAATTTCTCCTCAAACACTTCATGTCCTAATTCAAGGTAGATATTATACAGTTCTAAAATTGTTTGGTTGTTTTCCATTTTATAATTTTTTTTGTGTTTTAGGTTTATATGTTAGTATGCAATGCAAACAAGAATAAAATCTTAGCACAACGCTCCCCGGCAACGGCGCCAGAAAAGTGCTTGATGACTCCCAAGTGCAGGAGATCAATTGTAGTACCTTTCGATAAGTATTTGAGTGTCGAACCCACGAGGAGCTGAAGGTAAGCTATCTATTCTCTAAAGCCCTATAACCCTCTTATATGGATGTTTATGCAAAGCAATAAGTTTGACTAAAAGGAACTAACTAATTAAAAGCAAGTGACGTGGAGTGTGGTTTGTCTAGTAACTAGTGAAGAAAGTTTAAAATGCAAGTAATCCTAGAGCAAGTTTCTAAAGCAAGTTTCTAAGCAAGTTTCACAAGTAGCAAGAAGCAAATATCTCAAGTATCTCAAGGGAGCAAGTGTTCTAGCAATAGGTGTTTCGTTCGTGTGGTTGTCACAATTAGTGAAGCACATGTTTTAGTCTTAGTTGTTTCTTCTAGGAAGGAGTCATGAATAGGTGTAGTCAAGTAAATGATCTACAACCCCTTATGATGGATCATGTGGCCAAGTAAATGACTGCACAAGATTGATTAAGACATAAAGTCCCACCATAGCCTTACGTTCTAAGGTCCCCTATATATATCCCCCAAAAACATAACTTTGTGGCTCGGTCTCAGGTTACTGTCACTCCCAAGTCACCACCACTCCAGTATGCTACCGGTGATCACCTTACATGCATTCCCCAACATATGCGTGCACTCATATATTGTACATAAAGACAATCATAGAAGATAACAAACTTGTATTTAACCAATCAACGAACTATTTCACCATTGCCAAGAACAATTCACTACTCAAACATAGAAGGGGAGACAGAATACATCAAGGGAATATAGTATTGCATCATACATCGTGTTTGCCAAGAGATTAAGTGGAGAGATGGAGCTGATCTTGCTGTAGATGTTGATGATGAACACGCCGGAGGGGGGTGGAGCCCTCCGGGGGTGATCCCGGCGGCGTTTCCCCCCTCCGATCTTCTCCGGCGGCAGCCTTCTGTCTCTCTGTTTCGTGGTTTCGTCTCTCGGCGCCGCCTCCTCCTCGAAAAGGCCAGGGGACCCTTTATATAGTCGTTTTTAGGTCACGAGACACTCGGGAGAAGAAAGATCGACGGCATCGGAGCCACGGGGGCAAAAAGGGGGCCTCTCACGCGGCCAAGGAATTTGGCCGCTTGGAGGGTCCTCTTTGCCACCTGGTTGGCCTTTTGGCCCTCTACTTTGGCCCATGGTCTTCATCTCGAAAATTCTGAACCTTGCTCTTTGGCCTTGCCCTTTTTGGAGTCCCGAAGCTCCCGGAAAGTCTGAAACACTAAAAAGTACGTTTTCTGGAAAAACAGGGTTAGAACCAAAAGAAGGGGGATTGTTTAGAAAATCCCCCAAATCATTATAAAACATGAATATAAGTTGCTAATATGTAGGAAAAACAAGTAATAACATGCAAAGTTCATGTATGCATTTTACATGCATCACTCGCGGATGCCGCGATGATGACGCAGCACAAGAGACAGAATGTCTTTGAAAACAGAAAGAGGAAGATTCAGTTCCAAGGAGGACCAAGTGCACCCAGAAACCGCCCTACCCCTTATACCAGGCCACCACCACTCAGGGCGCCTACTTTTGCGCCAAGAAACCACCATAATAGCCACAACCATAACAACCACCACCACAATAACAACAACCATGCATCCTATGCACCCAAGCCTGGAGGCAGTGGAAATGGGAATGGGAATGCACACAAGCCCAACCATGCTGCCAAACCAAACCAGAACCCAAAACCCAGTGGAGGTTGCTTTGCCTGTGGCAAGGAAGGACACTTTGCCCGTGACTGCCCGACCAAGAATGCTGCACCACCTCAGAACAATGCTACCAAGATGACACATGCACCAGTGCCCAAGAGGCAGAATGTGACCAGAGGACACCTGAATCACGTTACTGCTGAGGAGGTTCAGGACACGCCAGAGATGGTGATGGGTACGTTTCCTGTCAACTCTGTACCTGCTGAAGTATTGTTTGATTCGGGTGGAATGAAACCCGCCCTCATGCAAAACCCAATGTTAGTACAAATACCCGGAGCCAGCACAAAGACCAACCGTGTTTGCAAAGAAGTACCCATGGACATACAAGGGAAAACTTTTCATGCCAACCTAATAGTACTGGGATCCCAAGGGATAGAAGTAGTATTAGGCATGAATTGGATGACCAAGTATAGTGGTGTGATTGACTGCACCAGAAGGTCCATATCATTGACTGCCAGTGATGGGGAAAGGGTTGCCTTCGCCGCAACCAAGTCAAAGTCAGAGACTCACTTCCACACTGGTATAGCCACACCTGCACTTGAGGAAGTTCCGGTAGTATGTGAATACCTGGATGTGTTTCCTGAGGAGTTACCCGGTATGCCGCCTGATCGGGATATCGAGTTTGTTATTGAGTTGATACCCGGCACTGGACCTTTTGCACAGAAACCTTACCATATGAACCCAAAGGAGCTAGATGAATTGAAGAAGCAGCTGGATGACATGTTGAGAAAAGGTCTGATTCTCCCTAATGCTTCACCATGGGGATCACCTGTCATTTTTGTGGACAAGCGGGACGGTTCCTCACGTCTATGTATGGCTTACCGAAAGTTCAATGATGTTACCATCAAGAACAAATACCCGCTGCCCAAAATTGAAGACCTGTTTGACCAGCTAAATGGGGCAAGAATTTTCTCAAAGATCGATCTTCGTACTGGTTATCATCAGTTGAAGGTTCGTGAGACCGATATTCCAAAGACCGCCTTCACCACACGTTACGGTTTGTATGAGTACACCGTGATGTCTTTTGGTCTGACCAATGCCCCCGCCTACTTCATGAATCTTATGAATAAGGTTTTCATGGAATGCCTGGACAAGTTTGTCGTGGTTTTTATTGACGACATTCTTATTTACTCCAAGAGTGAGGAAGAACACGAAGAACATCTGAGAATTGTTCTCGGAACACTTCGCCAGCATCAACAGTATGCTAAGTTCAGTAAGTGCCAATTCTGGTTGAGAGAAGTTGGATTTCTTGGACACGTAGTATCTGGAGGTGGAATCTCTGTTGACCCTGCTCTGGTTCAGTCTGTCGCTAATCGGGCTGCCCCGACAAATCAGACTGAAGTCAGATCTATTCTGGGATTAGCCGGATATTATCGCAAGTTTGTTTAAGGATTTTCCAGTTTAGCCAGACCACTCACTCAGTTGCTCAAGAAGGACAACAAATTCGTGTGGACGGACAAATGTGCTGAGAGTTTTCAAGAGTTGAAGAATCGACTGGTGACAACCCCGGTACTCATTATGCCGGATGTCTCCAAGACACACTAGTGGAAACAGGCCCATTTGTCCCGGGTCGTAAGGGCCAGTTGTCCCGGTTGTGCAACCGGGATGGGCTAGCCAGGACAAATGGCCCTCCCCCATTGGTCCCGGTTGTGCCAGGACCCGGGATGGTAAGGATGGCCCACGTGGCGAACCTGGGCCAGGGACAGCCAGGGAGTTCGTCCCGGTTCGTTTTAGGAACCGGGATGGATACCCTTTTAAAAAATATATATATTTCGCCAATTTTCTCCTGCCCGGCAGGTTTTTTTTTCGTTTTTTTTTTTGGCTCCTGTCTCGCAATCCCCAACCGGCCTCCCCTTCCCCAACCGCGTCCAGGCGCACGTCATTAATTAAGCCCACTAGCCACATTTTTGGTCAGAAGGACCCACTGGCCCGCGTCTTTTATTATATTCGGTCAACGGTTCGGGGGGGTCAAAAGGGGCCACTGGCCAACGGCCTAGTGGCTGGCTCGCCCGGTCCCTTAAATTAAGACCACAGGGACAGTCAAAGGGCCCACTGCCGCCTCGTCTTCCCGCCCCCTCCACTTCCCCACGCGCGCGTGGCCAGCTGCAACCGCCGCCACGCCTCGGCTCCCGCCCCGCATTCATGGAGGTGTCCGCACTGGCGGGGCGCCGCGCGTCCCCGCGCCACCTCCGGTGTCCCACCCCTTCGGCACCTCCGGTGTCCCACCCCCGCCGGTTGGCATGACAGCCCCCCGGGTCCTTTTTAAAGGGCCCCCGCCGCCCGTACAACCCATCCACCCCGGCCGCGTCCCAGCCAAAGGAACCCTAGCCACCATGTCGTCCCGCTGGTTCAAGCGTCCCCGGAACGACCACGAAGCCGGCTCCTCGAGCGGCGCCGGCCAGAGGGGCTCCGGTGTCCCACCCCTTCGGCTTCGGCCCTGGAGGTGTCCGCATTGGCGGGGCGCCGCGCGTCCCCGCGCCACCTCCGGCGGCCCGCCCGCCGCCCCGCGCCGCGCCCAAGGGCAAACGCTTCCGCCGGTACGTGCGGAAGGAGGAGGCCGAGTGGCATTGGGACCACGCCACGCCGGTCTTTTGGCCGGACGTCCACCTCCCGGACGGGTGGCATCTCAACCCCCAGCGCATCCCGGTGCCGCCGGCCCCGACCAATGAGGCCGCGCGCGAGGAGATCGACCGCCGGCGCGCGCTCCTGCCGGCCCACCTCCTTAGGGACCGCGCGTACGCGCGCAGCTCCCCCTACTAGGCCGTCTAGTTCCAGCAGGAGCACGACCAGCGCCGGCGCTCCTTCATCCCCATCGCCCAGGAGGAGGTGAGCGTGGCGGACTACCCCACGCCACCGCCCGGCCGGGAGCCGGAGCTGTGGCTCCTCGAGGACATCGGCGAGGACTTCTCCGAGGAGGAGGACCCCGAGCTCCGGGCCAGCTTGGAGGAGGCCTGCGAGGCCTCCCGCCCCACCCTCATCGAGGATGAGGTCAAGCGGTGGGAGCAGGTCCTGGCCGCCGCCGCCGACGCCAACGCCATGCCGTCGCCCCCGCCCCCTTCGGCGCCGGCCCCTTGGTGGCAGGTGATGAACGCCGAGCTGGAGGCGTCCGAGGACCAGCCGCCGCCGCAGCCGCTCCCCCCGGCCTGGAGTACGGCATGTCCTGGGCCTGGACCGGCGGCGTATGGTCGCCGGAGGAGCTGCCCCCGCCGCCGCCGCCGCAGCCTTAGGAGCTGCCCCCGCCGCCGCAGTACGCGCCCCCGATGCCTCCGCAGCCACCGGCGGGCCCGCCCCAGCTGCCTGCCCACCTGTGGCAGGCACCGGACCACCACTGCATCTCCTCCGACGAGGAGGACTAGGCCGGCGCCGTCGCGCCCCCCCCCCCCACCCTAATATACTAGGCTACCCCCCACCCCCCAAGAAACGGCCGGCCGCCTGTGGCCGCGCCGCCGCCCTATGTAAGCACGGCCGGCCTCCTGTGGCCGCGCCGCCCCCCCCCCCCCCATGTAAGAACGGCCCCCGGGCCTTTTAATATATATATCTTGTGTCAACAATAACGTGTCCCTAGCTCAACCCCAACCCCGCAGGCGGAACCAGCGCCGGCGGGATCTTCCTACCCCCGCCGCCGGCAGGGCTTCGCCAAGGCATGCCCGCTGTCCCTGGGTGGTCGCTCGGCCTGGAGAGAGGGCCAAGATATTTATACAACTGGGCCTTCAGTCCCGGCCCGTGCCACCAACCGGGACTAGAGGCACCCCCTTTGGTCCCGGTTGGTACCACGGGCCAGGACCAAAACTTTTTTCGAAACTTGGTGGCACCCTGCGCGCCAAAAAAATTTAGCGCCAAAATTTGAAAATTGTTTAAGTTTGCACTTTAACAACTTCTACATACTTCCGAATTTGACAAAAATTTCAACATGAAAAATGCTAGAATTTGCATAACTAAGTAAAATTCATTTTACGTTTAACTAAATAATTATTTTAACTATTGAAACTATTAATTATTATACCATTTGCATATAATTTTAATATTAATATCGACAAATCGAGTTGTACCTTTTTAACACGGAGAATTTGGGATCTTCCTCAAGCAACACAATGAATAATTAAAATACTTACTCAACTCAAGGTGACATCTTCTTTTAGGGGTAACGTTGCTTGGGTAACTTAAATATTTATGTAAATTAGAAGTTTATTCGAGTGTTTGACAGCTATGACAGCCTGGCTTCATTATTATCTCCACCGGCGCACCCACCAAACTGTTTCTCTCTCCCCAGTCTCCCCCATTGAGATGTGGGCTGCGCACAGGGCTGCTGTAACCGGCCCTGTGTGCAGCCGCGCATCCACACGTATTTTCCGAATAGTGGAATATATCGCTTAATACTTTCGTTGCATTTTGATATAGTGTGATGGAATTTCTTTAATATTTCTGATCTCAAGAACCTTCAGTACCTGGCAACACGGCAGACCTACATTTTCAAACTTTTTACAGCTACAAATGTATTCTGATGAGTTGAATCTAACTCGGATATGGGTCCAATTTCGCCACAGTTATAGACCATGCAATCCAAGATCAGCTTTTTACCGGTCAATACAAATTACTCCTCAAACAGAACTATAGGATCATGTATTCCACGCTTATTATTACACATCACCAATAGATGGAGGAGAGAGAAACAACAAAGTGGGTGGGTGTGCCGCTCGTTGGGATAATAATGAAATCAGGCTGATCAAACAGAACTATATGATCATGTATTCCACGCTTATTATTACACATCACCAACATCCCTATCTACTCTTCTGAATTCTCCCTTGCTTATGATCGCTTCGGCCGTAACCATGGAGTATCTTCATTATTTAACGGGATGGTGGGGTCAGCTTTCACTGTGAAGGGTGGAATTTCAACAAACTTATTATAATCTTCTGACATGTCTGTCGTGTCCTCGATTCCCACGATGTTTCTTTTCCTTGAGAGAACTATGTGACGCTTAGACTCATCGTATGATGAATTTTTTCTTTTTTTCGGTCTCGAGGACATGTCCTTCACATAGAAGACCTGAGCCACATCATTGGCTAGGACGAATGGTTCGTCATTGTAACCAATATTGTTGAGATCCACTGTTGTCATTCCATAAAGCGGGTCTACCTTTACCCCTTCTCCATTCAGGTTGACTCATTTGCACTTGAACAAAGGGACCTTAAAAGAATGTCCATAGTCAAGTTCCCATATCTCCTCTATGTAGCCATAGTATGTGTCATTTTTTCCATTCTCGTTTGTTGTATCAAAGCGGACACCACTGTTTTGGTTGGTGCTCTTCTTATCTTGGGAGCTCGTGTAAAATGTATTCCCATTTATCTCGTACCCTTGAAAACTCCCAATAGTCGAAGATGGTGACCGTGCCAACATGTACAGCTGATCTTCAACAATGCTGTCATTTATAAGATGTGTTTGCAACCAACTCCCGAAAGTCTCCATGTGTTTGCGTTTAATCCATGAGTCATCCTTCCCCGCTTTTCGGAGCGTACAATATTCTTGTGTTCCTCGAGATACGTAGCCATGAACATAGAATTTTGTAGAACTGTGTAGTGTGCTTTGGTGAACGAATGCCCGTCCCTGGGTATCATTGTTTTCTTTCCCAGCGTTCCTTTTCCCCTCAGTCTCCCCTCATGCCGCGATTTAGGAACACCAATCGTCTTAAGGTCAGGAATAAAGTCAACACAGAACCCAATAACCTCCTCTGTTCCATAGCCCTTCGAGATGCTTCCTTCTGGCCTAGCACGGTTATGAACATATTTCTTCAAGACTCCCATGAACCTCTCAAAGGGGAACATATTGTGTAGAAATACCGGACCGAGAATATGAATCTCTTCACATAGGTGAACCAGGAGATGAGTCATAATGTTGAAGAAGGATGGTGGGAACACCAACTCAAAACTAACAAGACACTGGACCACATCTCTCTGTAATGTTGTCAGAATTTCTGGATCGATTACCTTCTGAGATATTGCGTTCATGAATGCACATAGCTTCACAATGGGTACTCGGAAATTTTCCGGTAGAAGCCCCCTCAATGCAATCGGAATCAACTGCGTCATAATCACGTGGCAGTCATGAGACTTCAGGTTTTGGAATTTTTTCTCTGCCATGTTTATTATCCCCTTTATATTCGACGAGAAGCCAGACGGAACCTTGATACTGTAAAGGACTTCAAAGAATATTTCCTTCTCTGCTTTAGTAAGAGCGTAGCTGCTTAAGGAATGGCGCCATGTATCTGTGTGCTTGTTGCTTGGGTCTTTCATACGTTGCTGGTCCTCCCGTGCTTCTGGCGTATCTTTTGACTTCCCATACACGCCCAGGAAGCATAGCAGATTGACACAGAGATTCTTTGTCACGTGCATCACGTCGATCGAAGACCGGACCTCTAAAACTCTCCAATAGGGTAGCTCCCAAAATATAGATTTCTTCTTCCACATGGGTGCGCGCTTATCAGGGCCGTACGGAACTGGTTGGCTGCCAGCAGCCTTACCAAAGATTACTTCTAGGTCCTTGACCATATCGAATATATCATTACCACTACGGAGCTCAGGCTTCTTTCGGTTATCTGCCTCACCTCTAAAATGCTTCCCTCCTTTTTTTCTTAAGGGATGCTTGATCGGAAGAAATCTACGATGCCCCAGGTATACAACCTTTTTACATTTATCCAAAAAAACAATGTCAGTCTTATCTAAACAGTGTGTGCATGCATTGTATCCCTTGTTTGTATGTCCGGAAATGTTACTAAGAGCAGGCCAATCATTGATGCTTACGAAAAGCAACGCCCGTAGGTCAAATGGCTTTTGTTCGTTCTCATCCTACACACGTACACCTAGTTTGCCCCACAGTTGTAAGAGTTCTTCCACTAATGGCCTTAGATACACATCAATGTCGTTTCCAGGTTGCCTCGGGCCTTGGAAGAGAACTGGCATCATAATGAACTTGCGCTTCATGCACAACCAAGGAGGAAGGTTGTACATACATAGAGTTACAGGCCAAGTGCTATGACTGGAGCTCTGCTCCCCAAAAGGATTAGAGCCATCTGTACTTAGACCAAACCATAAGTTTCTCGCCTCTCCTGCAAAGTCTGGAAAGTCTCTCTCGATCTATCTTCACTGCGATCCATCGGCGGGGTGCCTCAACTTTCCGTCTTTCTTACGGTCTTCTTTGTGCCATCTCAACAACCTAGCATGCTCTTTGTTTCTAAACAGACGTTTCAGCCGTGGTATTATAGGAGCATACCACATCACCTTAGCAGGAACCCTCTTACAGGGGGCTCGCCGTCAACATCACCAGGATCATCTGCTCTGATCTTATACCGCAGTGCAGTGCATATCGGACATTCATCCAAATTCTCGTACTTCTCACCGCGGAAGAGAATGCAGTCATTAATGCATGCATGTATCTTCTGCACATCTAATCCTAGAGGGCAGGGAGCTTTCTTTGCTTCGTACGTACTCTCAAGCAATTCGTTATCCTTTGGAAGTTTTGGCTTCATTAGTTGAAGTAAACTCTCAAATGCCTTGTCAGTCACACCGTTTTGTGCCTTCCATTTCAGCAACTCCAGTGTGGTACCGAGCTTTGTGCTACCATCTTCGCAATTTGGGTACAACAATTTTTTGTGATCCTGTAACATGTTGTCCAGCTTCAACCTCTCCAATTTATTTTCACAGTCTTCCCTTGCATCAGCAATAACTCGGCCAAGATCATCATCGGGCTCTTCTGATGCTTGTTCTTGATCACCTCCTTCTTCTGTATTCTCTTCCATTGCAGTATCGTCGTATTCAGGGAACAAAGGATCTTCTTCTTCTTCATCGTCTTCCATCACAACCCCTCTTTCTCCATGCTTGGTCCAGCAATTATAGCTGGGCATGAAACCTCTCCGAAGTAGATGGCCGTGAAGGATTCTTTCGGAAGAATGTTCTCTGACGTTCCGACAATCAACACATGGGCAACACATGAAGCCATTATCTTTGTTCGCCTGAGCTACAACAAGAAATGCATTCAGGCCTGCCATATACTCGGAAGTGCGTCGGTCACCGTACATCCATCGCTGTCGTGCATCCATCTGCATCATATAATTAAGTTTATCAAAATATATTACAATAACATATTAATACAGAGATGACCACAGTACATCGACAAATACTACTTTTTATGTATCAGTTACAGATGAAAAAGATAATTTGTTAACCTCGGTCGAAGATACCATTTTCAGTGAGTTTATGTGCGGCTCGAGAATTTCGTCGAACACCTCGTGTGCATAGTAAAATAAAACACACTAACACCACACTCTCTCACACCTCCAAGCAAAAAAAAGATGGAAGGGGGGGGGCTGGGGCAGTATATATAGGGGAAGGGGGCATTGGTCCCGGTTCGTGGACTGAACCGGGACAATAGTTCATGCACGTGCCACGTGGCCTGTGGCTAGGCATTGGTCCCGGTCCGTGGCAAGAGCCGGGACCGATATGCCCCCCACGAACCGGGACCAATGCCCCCAGGCGAGTCCTGTTGCCTCGGGCACACGAACCGGGACCAATGCATGGCATTTGTCCCGGATTTGGTTGCAACCGGGACAGCTGCCCCCTGGCCCCCTGGACGAGAGGGATTGTTTCCACTAGTGACACTACTAGGAGGACCCTTACCGCCGGCGCTCTACTTCGGCTTACCGCCGGCACCTTGGGGCGCGCCGGCGATGGTCACGCCGGTGGTAAATATTTACCGCCGGCGCCCCGGCCCAACGCGCCGGGGGTATTTGAATTAGCGCCGGCGCTCCAGCCCAACGCGCCGGGGGTAACTTTAGCGCCGGCTCTTCGCGGCAGCGCGCCGGCGGTATTGCTGGCTTAGCCCCGGCGCACGCGCCGCGCCGGTGATAGGCCCAGCCAGAGCGCCGGCGCTAAGTATTATTATTTCAAAAAAATAAACAGAATATAGTATATACAGGTTTTATACTCTTACAAATATATACAGAAAAATAAACAGAATATATATCTCACAAACCAGAATTTATACGACACAAATCAAGCAGCTAATACTCAGATGTATCACACACGAATATAACAAGTCTCAAACCCGAATACAAAGTATCGAAGTGAAGCATATACAAAACAAGTAGCTAAGACATCCATCATGGAATAAAAAGTTATGGATACAAAGTGTCAGAAGATACAAAGGGGACATCGATCTAAACTAGACGGTAGAATAGAAAGGCGGAAACGATGAGCATCATCGTGACGAAGATGGTCTTCATCCGCTTCCTTCTCTTCTCGCCCGCTAGATATGTCTCTCCCGCTAGATAGCTTGCATATCGAGCTTGTGTCTCCGCCATAGTGGTGTACCCCTTGTAGCTATTGCCGCTGAACCGGTGCACCTGTCTCCGGCAAGCCTCCCAGTCGTCGTATACTCCGGGAACATGTCCCCGGTACACGACATAGAACATCATCTATTATTTGGACAAGACAAAATAGACATCAGTAGTCAAATCATATATGCAACAAGTATATGCAAGAACGTAGCAAATTCAAATATGAAACAAGTATATGCAACAAGGATTCGGCTGCCACAACAAGTATATGGGTTGAGAAAAAAGTTTTCTTACTCTAATTATTGGGCTTTGGCGGGAAGGGGCAGATGCCGTCTAGCGAGTTGAATGGCTTCTTGTCACCGTATGCCTCTAGGCGGGCTTCTATCTCGCCATTCATCGGTGGTATGTGACCCGCGAAGAAGAGGCCACCCTTAGTGACGACATCGTGATGGATTATTGTGGCAATCTGTCGTTGGATGTGACGAAACTCATTTCTCACCGTATCGCTAGGGGCGTTCGCCATGTCGATGCCCCGTCTTTGGAGACTAGATGGCAACAAGAGGTCGCTTGCATCCTTCACGAACTCCCACATATGAAGGATGGTGTACCAGGTGTCCATCCCACTCTCTGGGTGCAACTGCTTCATGCAGGACAACGTGGTTGTGTGGACGCACCGGAGGCATCCTCGGCTGGTTTCTTTCCTTACCTTGAGGGGATCTGCCTTGGCGGCGAATCCGGTGAGAGCAGCGTCGAGAACAGACTTGAGGTTGGTGTAGTTCTTCGGCTTGGCACTCCCGAGTCGAGATAAGTAACGTGCGACTGCAGCGGGTGCATGACCAAGAGGACGCAGTACATGTCTCTGCACAAAACAATCCATGCGCCATCCTCAGCTTAATCTTCTCACACACGCAGAAGAGTGATGGAAATATACTAAAGAATTTAACGATGGCTAGCGGTCGATCGTAAACTTACTCGGGAAATATGGCATGGGGAAGGTTTCCTTAGTATGATTCCCCACCAAGAAATCCTCCATATGCTTTGTTGCAATCACTCGGTCCCGTGGGTTGGCCAAGACACTTTCACGTATGTAGTAGGGGTCCATTATCGCTACGTCCGGTGTTCTCTCTTGCATGATATCATGCGCCATTTTGAGAGCTACAAGACGCACGAAGGGTGGGAAGAGCCATTCCAGATGGAAGACGTTGAACAGGTCATCAAACCTGAGAAAGAACTGCTCTGCGGGGTATTTCTCCACAAAGCCCACGCCGAGGGGCACCTTGACCACGTGGAGCGGGTACGAGGGGGAACTCGACTGCATAAGTTCCCTCTCCTTCTGCACAACACCATCATGCCAGCTCCTCATGTCCCCGGTCAAGAGTTTGACAAGTTCTGGCGGTAGCATCGGCTGGCCCAGAACATGGTGTTGGCGCTACTTGTCATCGGGTAACTTGTCCAGAACCCGAGGTGGCTGGCTGGTGGAGGTGGCGGCCGCTTTTTTCTTCTCATTCCTTTTCCTGATGGTCTTCCGCCTCTTTAAGCACGGGAGAGCGCCGTCGCCTGCTCTTATCGCGTCGAGTGTCGCACCACGACAAGTGTTTGGGCTTAGCAAAGCTTTCGCGGGAAGATCACGGTGGTCACCGAGCGCTGGAGCGCTGAAGCCGACATCTTCCTCGGGGGTTTCTTGAGAATCAAACAACTTCTTCTTCAAGCATTCCGCTTTCCCCGCTGGGAGATCACGGTGGTCGGGTGAATCACGAGGCGGCTGGTCCATATCAGCGAGCTGATCCAGATCGAGGTCAGCAACAGGCTCGAGATCATCATAATGCTGGTCCATATCGAGATCAGCGATGAATTCATCAATGGGATCCTCGCTTCGGTGTTGTGTCGCGGGCTCAGAAGGATCAACTACAGGTGGAGGAGTTGGAGCCGCCGGCATAGCCGATGGAGTGCCCTTGTCTTGGCGTGCCGCGGTCCCTGATTTGGCGTTCAATCGAATCAGTCGCTTCGGCCATACCAGAATTTCATTCTTCAGTCCTGATATCGTCAGCTCGTTGTCAGCTTCCGGGGGCTGATAAGGAAGATACATCTCTCCGTGTCCCGCTAAAGCCCGATCCACGCGAACCCGATGGACATCCTCAGACATTTGTTGGCAATGGAACCTGCGGTTTTGTGGCCAACGGATTATTCCCTTCGCCACATCCTTCAACTCATTGTCCACGTCCAATAGCAAGGTGCAAGGAACTTCGGGGTCCTATAAGAAAATATGTAGGTTAGAGGGGGCGGTGACGAAGTAGTTAAGTAACGAGTTCCCACTTTAAGATTAATTACCGTGAGGGCGTCAAGCTCGGCGCGTGTCGACGGACCGAGGGCGGGCTTGGGAGTGACAGCAGAGGGGATCTCGGCGCGTGTTGTCGGACCAGTGGGGGGATTGGAGTGACAGCGGGGAGCTCAGCGTGTGTCGAAGGACCGGGGGCGGGATCGGCCGTGCAGATGACAGAGGGGCTGCTAGCCGGCATTGACGGCGACTCCCGCCTATTATCACCTTCGTTTGCCGCGCCAGGAGTCACAAATATAACAGGTCGAGCTGCATCCTGCGGCGCCCTGTTGTGAGAGTTGCTTCCGCCTAAGCTTATCAACAGGAGCGGCCCTTCCCCGCCAGCTTTTTAATAGTTCGTCCACGACTGAAACATGGAAGGCATGATTTCATTTAACGTGGTAGCCACCCTGTCATTAACCTTCTCTTCCATCGTGGATTCCAATTCAGTCAACTTGTGCCTTAGCACCCCCGTCTCTTCCCTTAGCTCCGCCGTCTCCTCCAGCAGTTGGCTAGTATGGCTAGTCTCATGCTTCCTCTTCTGCGCTCGCGCCGCCATTCGCTCCTCTTTTGTAGTTGTCACGGCGAAGCCATGGTTAACATGCTTGCGACCTCCTCCGTGTGCGATCGTACGGCCCTGATGCGGCCTTGTCAACGGTGGCAGTTCCTTCACCTTGTTCAACGCCCTGACAAGGGGTATGTCCCAAGGAAGCTTATCCGTCGACGCCTGAGACGAGGAGGCATCTTCTGTCGTTTGTTCTGCTATCTGCAGAAGTAACGTGAAGCATTAAGAAATGTCAATACTAGAATTTAATCGAGAGTAGGATCTAACTAAGCTCAAACCGGTAAATTTGCTTACCAGTTCTTTCTCAAGTGTAAGCACCTTCTCGTCCGTGGCCAACTTGAGACCGACCACCTTCCTGGGGTCCATGACGACATCCCCAGTATCGGTTTCTTTGTGGTACCGGGACCTCAGAAATCTCCGCGTCTCCGGGTGGGGGTACTTGTGCCACGGGTTCTCGATGTCGGCTTCTATATAGGCCTAGTCCTCCTTCGCCCATATCTCCTCCTTGCCGGCGTAACCGTTGCTACCCAGGTGGTGGACTCCGATGTTCTTGTTTCTCATGTCCACTCCCCACTTGGTGTTAGCCTTGGTTTGCTCTAGATCTTCACTGGCCACGATAGCATCGAAGTCTTTTCGCGTAATCTTTGGAAAGTGGCTGTGGATCTTCTCGAAATCGTCACCCGCGGCACGCATATCCCTCACCATATATTTATAACCGCTCAGTGATTAGGTGAACTTGGTCATGGCATGGGTGTTCACCACATTACCTTCGAGATTCTGGTTGTTGTACTCCCCAGGAAACTCGTATCGGGCGTGCAGCCTCGAAATAAGTTGAGTGCGCAAATGCTTCTTGTCCTTGTGTTGGAGGTTAGTTTCGTTGAGGTTGACGGCGTCCCGAAGGATTGCTGCCAATTGGATGCCGTAACCCCTCGCGCGAGTTTTAGGCTCCCGAGGCACACCATCGCTATCAACCACCGTGAATGGTTCTCGGGTGGCACCGACCTGGTTTGGGCGCCACTCCCGGCTCCGTTTCCTAGCTTGGTTACTGGTCTCGGAGCCACCACCCGCGCCACTATCGGTGGTTTCTTCTCCTCTACCACCTTGCTCCTCGGCATCCTCCCTTTCCTCGTCCGCGGTAGGGTTATAATCAGCATCATCGCTGCCCCTTTGTTCATTTTGCTGCTCTAACAACATCAGATGATAGTGCGCCCCCAACTCTTGTTCAGATGTCTCGGCGCCGGTGTCGTTGTTCTGGTCTCCGCGAGACGACATGTTGCAACCGTGTTTAAAGGGGGTCACGCTGTCATTTCAGAGAAATAAAACAACAAAACATTAATTTTGTTATCTTAGACATATCTAACAAAGGAGGATGAAGTGGTATTTTTTCCAAGAAAATGGAAAGCCCTTGTTTTTTAAACCCTAGCGTCAAATGTGTTTTTTTCAATTTTTAAATGTCTGAGATCTTTTTTCAAATATTGTTCTTACGTATGAATGACAGGTTCACTTGGAACAAGGGCCTGTCCTAGAAGCACTCTGTTATCCCCTCGGTGTCAGTCATGCATGAAAATGACCTGACCTACAAGTCCCCGTAGTTGTATGCCATATTTCTCTAAGATTTGTTCATCTACCAGATTAGAGTAGGCATCAGCACAAAGGAAGGTAGTTAAAATTAGTTGGAACCAGAACAAGCTGATACAACCTGAAGTGTCATCTTCTACGGCCATCGTGCTACTACTTATTAGTGCAAGATCAGAAACGGCATAGAGAGTAAACGGAAAGAAGAGGCTGCCATGAGCTACTGGGGATCCCCAGGCACTTCAGCCTTAGTAATTTGAGCTTGCATGTTTTTTATATATCACTGTGACGTTCTTGGTTTTCTCAAATTTGAGAAATTTAAACATTTTCTCCATCATGGCACTGGTCCTTGAGTACCAGTGAATGAAATTAAATAGATAGGTACTTGATGGGTCAAGTACTAGGTCACTAGTTACATTAGAAAAAATCATCAGAATATATGCAGCATTAAACCATTTTCTGAATCTGAAGTACACAAGTACTACATCTCAGATCACTATACCAAGTGCTTTCACCCAGAAAATACTATTTGTACTCCAGCATGTATTTACACGATGCATTTTAGCTATTGTCAATATTTGAGTTAGTGGTGATGATCTGTTCACCATCTACTACTTGTCAAACCATTGCAAGGATGTTACGGTGCAACTGACCAAAGTATATATCAGTCACATGTACCAAATGAAGGTATCAGTCAGCTAAATTCTTGTATCTACTGATTTGCTCGATTATTTAGCTGCCACCTACATATATTATGTTTATGAGGATGGAGTGTTTGCCTTCCAGCTTTTTTAACCCATAGTTATATGTATTAATGTTAATACTGAGCACTGCATATTGTAGTAAGTTGATCAATATGCTGTTTATCATTCTCTAATTTAGCCTGACAATGATCCTGTCTTTTGGCTTTTGCTCCATATTCTAATAAAATATTATTATGAAGAAAACTCAATTCTGAAGGGATATAACCAGAACAAATCTCAAGTCTGAAGGGACTTGACCGGACACGGAGAAGAAAGGGACTGGGACTGGGACCGGGAGGCATGAACAGATAATGCCCTCAGCTGTCACCACGTTCTGAATGTGACGGTTATGGGTTTCAGCCTTTAAGGTAACCAACTGAACTGGAAAACAGAGTGACAAAAGGACAAAAATATAAGAAGAAGCGACCCACTGCAACCGGCCTACGGCCAGCCAATGGCTCCCAAAAAATGTGCCTCGCCTAACCATGAAGAGATTCACCAGCTTCCTCCTGATCCACGGCAATCTTAAAACTGATGCGCTGAGTGGGTTTTATAGTGAACACTTATTCAAAAATAAAAAAAGTCTTATAGTGAACAGTCGGAGAAAATGTGTAGTTCGTGCTAAGAACGTGGCTTCATCTCTGAGAAAGATTGGGAAGAACTGCCACGAGCTCAGGGAGAAGGGTTCGTGCCACTGCTGTGTACTGTTGCCTAATATTCCCCGAGAGGCTGAAGCTTTTGTGTTGAACAAGCACAACATAGGAAGTTGCAAATCTAACAGGGAACATTCAGAGCACGCGCTTCAGAACCATAGCATCTAATGCGACTCGGTCTCTTTTGGTGGTGCGTCAACCTTAAGGTAGATGGTGTAAATCGAACACTAGTACACTGCACTATTATATCCTCTTTCCGTTACAGATGGACTAGTAACGGATAGCTAGCGCGCATGATTCAGTTCATAATGATGGTAAGCATGGCCAAGTGGAGTTAACAAGTTGTTCCTCGGCCCCTCCCACCCTATACGTGGATAGGACCAAGATTTTGAGATCAAGCAAGCACTTACTCTGACTGATATACACTCACATACATAATCGGGACTAATTGACGGTACGAAAGAGAAGGGTGTGAGGATTGGGAAATGAAAAGAACAACGCTTCTTCCTCTTGGTGCCTAGCAACATCAAGATCAATATAGGAACATAACTCCACTAGCATAGGAAATATGTTGCCTTGACTGCACAAAATAGGTAGAATACCAACTATTTGTAGGACTTATTTAGCACATAGCTAGGGTCTGCTTGGTGTATATCCAAAATTTGCCTAGCCAACATGTGGGAAAGCCAAAATTTGGCAAATTTCGGAATCAAACCAAGGGAGAATCAATCATTGTAGGCCTGCCAACAAACTATCAACCAAGCAGCCCTAGGTACCATTTTAGCTAGAAAGATACATGCCTGATGGTTGGTTGCAGTTTGGCAGTCTTATGCCGACCCACAGAGGCAGGATTAATTTGTCAGTGGTGATCACTTAGGCTCGCAAAGACTGTGTCTAGCAAATTGAACCAACTCCAGAAGGGAAAATACGTAGAGATACTGGGAAGCAATAAGCACTGATGTTTTTTTAATGTTTGTTAAATCTGAACAGCATCCCTCCTTCATTTTTTGATGCAATATCTTTTTGATGGGCATGTTAAGAATTTAGGCAATTTACAGATTAAATTAATCCAAGTATAAACCATGAACATGACGTAAACATACTGATATTTAACCATATTCGTGCATACTAGATTTATAGTAGATAAATCTACGCAAACTACTAGTGTTGCACACATGGAAATAATAATGACATGGATGAACGTGCTATACCCTGCAGTTGGCCAATTGGCAGTAGCCGTAGCAGAGGCGGCGGCCGCGGCGGCGGCAGCAGCAGCGTTGGCGGCCTCAGCAGCAGCATCAGCCTCGGTGGCAGCAGCGGCGGCGGCAGCAGCTCGATCGGCTTCGGTGGCCATGTTGACGACGAGGGCGACGCGGTAGTAGACGAAGTAGATGTACAGCAGCAGCGAGCAGTCGCGTAGTAGACGCTCCCCAAAAACCTAATCGCCACTCTCCCGTACAGGATCTGGAGAGGCGGGGTTTCGGAGGCCTGCTCTCCTGTCGGCCGTGTACGCGGTAGACGGGATGGGATCACCGGCGGCAGCAACAGGAGGTGGAACGACAGTGGGCGCAAAGAGGCGGCGTGTGTGAGATGTGTCTACTGCGTCCTCCTGAGCCTCCAATTTATAGGCACGGCCGAGTAGGAAAACGGTCAATTTAATTGGCGTTTACTACAACCGTTACCACGTGATAAAGGCGGCGTTTCACTGCGCGCAGTTATCACACGCGATCAATACGGCTGTTACCAATATAATGTGATGCATTTAGGCAACAATAATTATGACGTCTCATATTATTGCCGTGTCTGTTGACTCCCCGTTTCCGACTGCCAAAATAAAGGCATCGGCTCGGCTCATTCCCGCAACCCGCGGCGCGTCGTGTCGTGTCGTGACGAGGCGAGGCGGGCGGCGGAGGAGGAGGAGCGCGCGTGTGGAACACCTCCACTACTCCTCTCTCTTCATACCAAATCACACTAGTGGGGAGAGAGCTCACCTTATAAACTGGTGCAAAACTCTCCCAACTAGCAATGTGGGACTAAACTCCCACCATTTGCTATGGGCCTTTGGGATTAAGTGGAAATTGGCTAATGGGCCTATAGGTCCATCCGAATTTCAGCAATCCCCCACCAGATCCCGAAGACCCATAGTGTTGTCCTCTGTTCGATTCACTGTTTTTATATACTGGCATTTTCAGTGGAGACCCGTTAAGGTTGAACATCCACCTAGAACAAGTAGCTACACTACATCACAACTGAACAATGGACTATGCCTTGAATTGTCAGTTTGGCGTAAAATAGTTTCACTAAATGTATTGCCAGTACTAGGCTGCCGAAGGCTGACCCCTCGGGTGGAGCATATTAGTCATACTCCTGGCCTATTCATGAACTTATTAGAGATCACCCAATCTCATAGACTGTGACCAGCAGTCAGGATCATATAGGTGTGTTCCTCCAAAGATCGCTCTGTAGGATAGCATCTTGCTTATACAAGCCTTGGAACACATTAAGACAAAAGTCAACCTGCCATACAGTTTTTGAGAGTACTGCATCTCCAGTGGAGTGGGTTAGTAAAATTACTCTCCTCAGTTAACCACTAGCTTGTTTTCCCAGGTCCCACTTCACGGGATCTCCGATCACATAGGTTGGGTTACTGCCATGGCAACTCATGTGGGTCTCATACCCATCTCCCTCGATGCATTTTCTATCACAACACGTGATAGCCCTTTAGTAAAGGGATCTGCCAGATTCTTAGCCGACTGGATATAATCCACTGCTGTCACTCCGGAGTTTCATAAATGTCTGACAGCTTTTAATCTCATTTTTATGTGCTTTGTGGACTGTGCATTGTCCTTTGAACTCTTCACCTTGACAATTACTGTTTGATTGTCACAGTTCATAAGGATAGCCGGTACTGGCTTTTCAACCACAGGCAAGTCCATAAAAAGATCTCGAAGCCATCCTGCTTCGACACTAGACGTGTCTAATGCTGTTAATTCTGCTTCCATTGTCGATCTCGTTAAGATCGTTTGCTTGCAAGACTTCCAGGAAACAGCACCACCTCCAAGGGTAAACACATACCCCGTTGTGGCTTTCATCTCATCAGCATCAGAGATCCAATTCGCATCACAATACCCTTCAAGTACCGAAGGATATCCACTGTAGTGAAGTCCATGGTTCACGGTACCTTTCAGATAGCGCATAATTCTTTCTACAGCATGCCAATGCACATCACCCGGATTGGAAACAAACCGGCTTAGTTTGCACACAGCAAACATGATGTCAGGCCTCGTAGTGCTCGCTAGATACATGAGTGAACCAATTACTTGAGAATACCTCAGCTGATCCTTAGCTGTGCCTTCGAACTTTCGAATCCGCACACTAGGATATGGCGTTGGAGAAGTTTTGCAGTCCGAATATCCAAAACGACTCAAAACCTTCTCAACATAATGGGATTGCAGAAGTGTAATCCCACCCTCATTGTTTCTCAATAGCTTGATGTTCAAGATAACATCAGCCACACCAAGATCTTTCATCTCAAAGTTCTGGGATAGAAATGACTTAACCTCATTGATTACTTTGAGGTTGGTCCCAAATATCAGTATGTCATCAACATACAAACACAAAATAACTCCTTCGCCCCCACCATGGCGATAGTATACACATTTGTCAGCTTCATTAACAACAAAGCCAACGGATGTTAAAGTTGTATTGAACTTCTCATGCCATTGCTTAGGTGCTTGTTTCAACCCATATAAAGATTTCAGTAATTTACACACCTTTCCTTCTTGACCATCTAACACAAAGCCATATGGCTGTTGCATATAGATTTCCTCGTCTAACTCTCCATTTAGGAAAGCCGTCTTAACATCCATCTGATGGACGAGAAGACCATGCGAGGCCGCCAACGAGAGTAATACTCGAATGGTGGTCAGTCTGGCCACAGGTGAATAAGTGTCAAAGAAATCTTCATCTTCTTTCTGGGAATAACCCTTGGCCACAAGTTTAGCCTTATACTTTTCAATCGTACCATCAGGCCTAAGCTTCTTTTTGAACACCCACTTACATCCTAATGGTTTACAGCCATAAGGACGTTCAGTGATCTCCCACGTTCCATTAGCCATGATGGAATCCATCTCGCTACGGACCGCTTCTCTCCAGTAGTCAGCATCTGGAGATGCATAAGCTTCTGAAATAGAAGTGGGAGTATCATCCACAAGGTACACAAGGAAATCATCACCAAAGCACTTTGCAGTCCTCTGTCTCTTGCCCCTACCAAGGGTTTTCTCGTCATCCTTCTCAGGATTCTCATCATGTGTTTGTTCATAATATTCCATAGGAATGGCAGGTTCAGGAGTCTCCTCTGATTCCTGTCTAGAAGTGCTTTGCATATCTCTCATAGGAAAAATATCCTCAAAGAATGTAGCATCTTTAGACTCCAAAATCGTACCGACCTTCACGTCAGGTACCTCAGATTTCACTACTAGAAATCTATAGCCAACGCTATTCTTAGCGTATCCGAAATTAACGCAATCCACGGTCTTTGGTCCAAGTTTACGCTTTTTGGGGATCGGCACATTGACTTTTGCCAAACAGCCCCAAGTACGTAAGTACGAGAGTGTTGTTTTTCTCTTCTCCCATTGCTCATAGGGAGTGACCTCATTGTCTTTCGTCGGAACTTTATTCAGGACATGACATGATGTCAATATAGCCTCCCCCCACCATGCCTTGGATAAACCCGATGTATCTAACATGGCGTTAACCAAATCTGTTAGAGTACGGTTTTTCCTTTCGGCAACCCCATTTGACTGAGGTGAATAGGGAGGCGTCCTCTCGTGAATAATGCCATGTTCCGCACAGAAAGAGTCAAACTCATTAGAGAAATACTCTCCACCACGATCTGACCGGATTCGTTTAATTTTCTTTTCAAGTTGATTCTCAACTTCTGCCTTATAGATTTTAAAGTAGTGTAGAGCCTCATCTTTAGTGTTTAACAGATATACATAGCAAAACCTAGTGGAATCATCTATTGACGTCATGAAGTATCTCTTTCCACCTTTAGTCAACACACCATTCATCTCACAGAGATCAGAATGTATGAGTTCTAATGGCGCCAAGTGTCTCTCCTCCGCAGCCTTGTGGGGCTTGCGAGGTTGCTTTGCTTGTACACACGAATGGCACTTAGAACCTTTGGCTAAAGTGAAACTTGGAATTAAATTTAGTTTTGCTAACCGCGTCATGCAACTGAAACCAACGTGACAAAGACGTGAATGCCAAACTTCTGTTTCATTAACACTCGAATGAATATTGTTCACGACTTTATTACAAAAATCAGCGAGGGAAAAGCGGAACAGACCTCCGCACTCATACCCTTTTCCAACAAACAGTCCATATTTTGTTACAACTACTTTATTGGACTCGAAAACCAACTTAAATCCTTCTCTACATAGAAGGGAGCCACTAACGAGATTCTTCTTGATGGCGGAGACATGCTGCACGTTCTTGAGCTGCACGATCCTTCCCGAAGTAAACTTCAGATCGACCGTGCCAACACCAAGTACAGAAGCACTTGCGCCGTTCCCCATCAATACGGACCCGTTCCTTGTGACCTGATAAGAAGAAAACAATGAGATGTCAGCACACACATGAATGTTTGCACCTGTGTCAATCCACCAATCAGTAGACTGACAAACTGAAAATACAGTAAACAAATTACCATACCCAGATGCCCCATTCTCATTGTTGCTCACGATCATGTTGACAGCCTTGGAATCCTGTCCTGGCTTCACATACTTCTTTGGGCACTTCCGAGCCCAGTGTTCCAGTGAACCACAAGTGAAGCAGCCATCTTTCTTCTTATCCTTCTTCAAGGTCTTCTTAGCCTTCTTCTTGAAGTCGGTATTCTGCTGGACACCAGTCCTCGCCTTGTTCTTGTGGGAGTTGTAGTTCTTCTGTACCATATTGGCCGCAGAAGTCCCTTCATTCCCTTTTCCATGCGAGTCCTTTGCCCTCGAATTCTGCTCAACACTCATATGGCCGATGACATTCTCTACTGAGAATTCACGCCTCTGATGTTTCAGAGTAGTGAAAAATCTTCTCCAGAAATTAGGCAGCTTGGCGATTATGCATCCCGCGATATACTTGCCCGGTAACACGCACTTGAGAATTTCAAGCTCCTTAGCGATGCACTGTATCTCATGAGCCTGCTCCAAAACAGAACGGCGTTCGACCATTCTGTAGTCATGGAACTGCTCTATACTGTACATCTCGCTGCCAGCATCGGTTGCGCCGAATTTGGATTCAAGCGCATCCCACAAGTCCTTGGCAACCCGCACATGTAAATATGCGTCAACAAACTTCTCTCCGATGACGCTTAGAACGCATCCAACAAAGACGACGGTGGCATCCCTAAACGCCTTCTCCTGATTAGGAGTAATCGTTTCCGTCGGAGTGACACCGACGACCCAGAACACGTTCATAGCCGTGAGCCATAAGAATTTTTTGGTCTGCCAACGCTTAAAGTACGTCCCTGTAAACGGGTCCGGTTTCAGTGCAGTAGCAAAACCATGAATCGAAAATTGCCTACACATATTAGGTTTTTGGATTGTTAAGAATTTAGGCAATTTACAGATTAAATTAATCCAAGTATAAATCATGAACATGACGTAAACATACTGATATTTAACCATATTCGTGCATACTATATTTATAGTAGATAAATCTACGCAAACTACTAGTGTTGCACACATGGAAATAATAATGACAGGGATGAACGTGCTATACCCTGCAGTTGGCCAATTGGCAGTAGCCGTAGCAGAGGCGGCGGCCGCGGCGGCGGCAGCAGCAGCGTTGGCGGCCTCAGCAGCAGCAGCAGCCTCGGTGGCAGCAGCGGCGGCGGCAGCAGCTCGATCGGCTTCGGTGGCCATGTTGACGACGAGGGCGACGCGGTAGTAGACGAAGTAGATGTACAGCAGCAGCGAGCAGTCGCGTAGTAGACGCTCCCCAAAAACCTAATCGCCCCTCTCCCGTACAGGATCTGGAGAGGCGCGGTTTCGGAGGCCTGCACTCCCGTCGGCCGTGTACGCGGTAGACGGGATGGGATCACCGGCGGCAGCAACAGGAGGTGGAACGACAGTGGGCGCAAAGAGGCGGCGTGTGTGAGATGTGTCTACTGCGTCCGCCTGAGCCTCCAATTTATAGGCACGGCCGAGTAGGAGAACGGTCAATTTAATTGGCGCTTACTACAGCCGTTACCACGTGATAAAGGCGGCGTTTTACTGCGCGCAGTTATCACACGCGATCAATACGGCTGTTACCAATATAAATGTGACGCATTTAGGCAACAATAATTATGACGTCTCATATTATTGCCGTGTCTGTTGACTCCCCGTTTCCGACTGCCAAAATAAAGGCATCGGCTCGGCTCATTCCCGCAACCCGCGGCGCGTCGTGGCGAGGCGGGCGGCGGAGGAGGAGGAGCGCGCGTGTGGAACACCTCCACTACTCCTCTCTCTTCATACCAACTCACACTAGTGGGGAGAGAGCTCACCTTATAAACTGGTGCAAAACTCTCCCAACTAGCAATGTGGGACTAAACTCCCACCATTTGCTATGGGCCTTTGGGATTAAGTGGAAATTGGCTAATGGGCCTATAGGTCCGTCCGAATTTCAGCAGGGCAGACTGCGAATCTTGTGGCAAGCAACATGAGCAGGAATTGGCCACAGGACTTGTACCAGAAGGTGGCTCAGTGCATATGAACTAGTTTGTGTTTGAGCTGGCGTGCTATCGGAATCTTCCAATGCAATTTGGTCTGTCGTTTCATTGCGCTGAACTGACAAGATCCGGTGGTGGCTGCAAATGTTTTTTGTTTTGTTACGGAACTATATACGTGTTATTGTCTTGTTTCCGTCTCCGTCTGTTGTGTGTAAACAACATCAAAAGTTAAGAAACTGAAGGAGAAATGGCATTTTTCATAATTTACTAATCCATGGTTGGTGCAACAGCTTCATGAATCTCCAAAGCCTGTTTCTTATTTTCCAAATTCTGTTTGTAGAAAACCAAAGTAGGTCATGATATTATTTTTAAGTCTTTGAGTACAAGGTACCAAAGTTTCATGGACAGCTGCATAATAGAGTGCCAGAAAGCTTACAAGTACTCTTAAAGAAGGCGAACATAAAAGTAATAAGAAATCTCTTACTAACCAAATTGATTGTATATAGATAAATTCGGCATGACCTTTGCTAAAAAAGGTCATGCCGGAGTGCTAGAAATTTGCCGGAACGGAAACGAATCGACGTTCCGGCAAAACGTTAGCAACTCGATCAATGTACCTGCAACAAAATGGGTACTACCCAGCCTCATCTCTTCCCTATTCTCTCTTTTTTCTACCTTTCTCTACATGCTAATTTCTCAACTTTTTTGAAAGAAAAACTCAATCTGATCATGACATCAATCAAAACACAGTGATCATGACATCGATCATTTCCACTTTTGCAAACAAGAAAAAGGAAACTCTATGCTCATCAGCATGCCCTTGCTGTGCAACACCAACTCCATACGCTGTTGTTCCCTTTGCAGTATACAGGCTTTTCATGGATGAGATTGGGGAGGGGAGGGGCGCGCAGTACCTCAAACAAGAAGACGGTGGTGCGGGCGCAGGGGAGTTGGGGAGGGCTCGACGGTGGCGCGGGCGCAGGGGAGTTGGGGAGGGCTCGACGGTGGCGCGGGCGCAGGGGAATCGGGGAGGGCTCGACGGCGGCGCAGCGCTCCTCCTCGACAGTGAATCTCCTCCTTGACAGCGGCGCAACGCTCCTCCTCGACGGCGGTGCAGCGCTCCTCCTCGACGGCTAGGGGTAGCAAGGGCAAGCGCGGCGACTTCATTGACGGCGGCTTCCTCGACGGCGGCTTCCTCCACGAGCTCCACGGGCTCGACCTCCTCGACGACGGTGTGCGCGGTGGGCTAGGGTTCGTGAGAGCGCGCGCGGGGGGAAATTTTGCGGGAGAGTACTGTGTGAGATTGGATCGATCAAAAAACGGCTAAGTCCTTAACCTCTCTCTCCCTGTATAGAATTAGCACCGGCGCAGAGGTCACCCAGGCGCGTCGGGGATACGTTGGGCAGGCCCCACCTGGCAGTGAGGCGCAAAGTAGCGCCGGCGCGTCAAAACAGCCAGCGCGCCGGGGCTAACAGGGGCGGGCCCACCCCCTTTCAGGAACGGATGCAAACTTTAGCGTCGGCGCTTCTGTATGCTTGCGCGCCGGGGATAACTTAGCGCCGACGCATCTGCATACCAGCGCGCCGGGGCTATGTTTGTTTTTTTTTCTTTTCCATTTTCCCTTTTGTCTTTTCTTTTCCTTATTCTTAATTATCTATTGTGCCTAAAATAAAATAGGATAGTAATAAAGCTAGTTTAAATATAGAAGATAGTAATAAGATAAAATGGAATATTAATTGTAGTTATTTAGAAGAGGATATATAATACATATAAGATAGTGGCGTCGGCAAAACACACATCGATCACACTGTTATCGATTTAATTAAGAAAGAGTTGAATCATGATAGTTCCATCGTCACAACACCCCTTGCGAGTGTTTCTGTCTCATTGTTTCATCACAATCTTCTTCTTTCCCTTCTTAGATGTCGTTGTATACTTTACCCCTATCTGATGACTTCTTCTTGTGCTGGGATCACCTGAGCTAAGTAGCGTGGTCCTGCTTCTTCTTTTGGTGTATGTTGCATTGTCATCATCGGGTTCTTCTATCACTGGGTCTCCGACGAGGTCGTCAAAGTCATTCTCGTTAGCAACTCCATCCATTCCGACAATGTTCCTTTTTCCTCTCCTTATGACAACACGGCTAGGTCTGGACGGGTCGGTTATGAAGAAGCATTGCTCCACGTGCTTAGCTAGTACCCATGGCTCATTTTGAGCGGTGGCGTTTGTGGTCTTGCATTGTTGGCTTCAGGTATACACATGGTGACAAAATATTTGCCTTCGGTTTCGACGTTCTTAGCCCATCTGACACGAAACATCGGCACCTTCTCCCCAGCGTAGTCAAGCTCCCAGATGTCCTTGATCCTTCCATAGTATCTTTTCTTGACATCGCCTGTGTAGGATTCCATCGTTAGCCCAGAGTTCTGGTAGTCGCTACTTTTGTCTTTTTCCTCCGTGTAGAATGTGAACCCGTTGATATCGTATGCTTGGTAAGTCATGAGGTTGGACGCGGGGCCATATGACAAAGCCAAAATTAGTTTACCGTTCTCGCTGGTCATTGTCGGGGGATCAGCATCAATCTGGTCTTTGAACCAGCGAACGAAAGATGAGTTGTGCGCTCTTAGTATATCTTCTTCGGTCATCGGCTTGCTAGCATTGTTTGCTATCATTTTTTTTTGCTCTTCTAACCAAGGATCCACATCGTCGATGTGCTAAAGTACTACTAAGTTGGCCCTGTCAAAGTCGGATGTCCGCCCCTCAAAGGCCACATGCATTTCCCGCCTGCCCGTTTTGTGACCTGCTCCCTCGAACCTGCCAATGTGCTTGTTTTCCGGCAAACCAACCGGCTTTTCGACGTCCAGATAATTCTCGCAGAAAGAGATTCGCTCTTCAGTGAGAAACCCCTGGACGATGCTTCCATCCGGATGTGACCTGTCACGAACGAAACCTTTGATGACCCCGTTCATTCTTTCGAACGACATCATGTTGTGCAGGAATGCCGGCCCGAGATCGATGATATCATCTACGATATGGACCAAGAGATGGACCATTATGTCGAAGAATGCGGGCGGGAAGTACATCTCAAGCACGCATAGGATCGTAACGATCTCTTCCTGCAGCCTTCCGAGTTTCTTCACGGTGATCGACTTCCGAGTGATGACGTCGAAAAAGTTACATAGACCAGTCAGCGTTTCACGGACGTGAGGTTCCATTATCCCTCGGATTGCAACTGGAAGTATCTGCGTCATCATCACGTGACAGTCATGAGACTTCATCCCGCTAAAGATTTTCTTGTTCGGGTCCAGGTATCTCCTTATTAGCCCCGAGTAACCAAAGGGCACTTTGACTCCTAGAAGGCAACAGAACATTTGATCGAGCTTGTTGGGACTTGGAGTGAAGCAGGAGGGGAGGCATACCCAGTGTTGCGGCTTACCCCTTTTGCGCTTGCAACCGTCCGCCTCCTCCTCGTCCAACTGGTCATCTTTGGTCCTAGTAGCCGGTGGTGGTATTTGAAGGTCTTTCCTGATGTTTAGGGCCGCCAGGTCGTATCTTGCTTTCGGCCCGTCTTTGGTCCTATCCGGCATGTTGAACAGGGTGCCCAGCAAGCTCTCGCACATGTTCTTCGTGATATGCATGACATCAAGGCAATGAGGCGTACCGAGGATTGGCCAGTACGTCAAGTCCCAAAACACGGACCTCCTTTTCCATACCCCCAGGAGCGGTCCTGCTGCCTTCTCTTTCTTCTTCTTTTCTCGCTTTCGCTTCTTTTCCTTTCCCTTTCCGTTTCCCGATGCAGGGCAATCTTTCCAATTGTCCAATAACTGCTTGATCTCTTCACTGCTCCTCTGAGGTGGACGTCCTTCGGGCTCATCTTTACCGTTGAATAGATCTCCACGCTTCCTCCACGGGTCATTTTTGTCTAGCCACCTTCGATGCCTCATGTAGACAGTCTTACAAGACCCCGGTTCCTTAAGCTGTAAAGATGGCGTATGTTCCATGCACCTGACGCACGCCTTGTGTCCATGGTACACCTGGCATGAAATATATCCGTATCCGAGAAAGTCCTGCACCGTCGTGATCAACGCGGCTCTCATTGGGAAATATTCTTCCACGTAGGCATCCCATGTTTGTACCCCTTCATCCTCCCACAACGTTTCTAGCTCCTCCTTCAGCAGCTCGATATACAGGTTGATATCGCTCTCTGGTTGTGTCGGCCCTTGAATTAGCATACTCATGTGTATGTACTTCCTCTTCATGCAGAGCCAGGGGGAGGTTGTATATCCAAACAAACACGGGCCACGTGCTATGTTTGCTGCTCTCGTTGCCAAACGGATTGAGTCCGTCCGTGCTCGCACCCAACCTGATGTTCCTTGACACTTTCCCAAAATCTTCGTACTCGTTGTCTAGTGCCTTCCACTGGCTTGCATCCGAAGGGTGTGTCAGCACTGGGTTTTCAGCCTGCTGTAGATCATTCATCACTGCCTCCTTTCTGTTCGCGTGCCAGCGCATCATCTTTGCTTCCTTAGGGTCCACGAAGTACCGCTGCAGACGAGGCGTGAGCGGAAAGTACCACACCACTTTCCGAGGAGCGGCTTTCTTCCCTCTCTTGTACCGGTCAGCGCCACACACTGGGCATTGGATCTTGTCCGCGTGTTCGTTCCAATAAATGAAACAGTCATGGATGCATGCATGATACTTTGTGTGCGGTAAATCAAGAGGGCACACGATTTTCTTCGCCTCGTCTAGGCTAGTAGGACACGTGTTGTCTTTAGGAAGACGCTTTTTCATGTATTGCAGTAGGTCGTCAAAGCTTGCGTCGGTCCATCCGTGTTTTGCCTTCATATGCATAATATCGAGTGCTACTCTTAAGCGAGACTCCTCCGGATCACGGTCTGCTGCATCGTACAACGGAGTATTCGAGTCTATCTCCAGTTGCGCCACCTTAGATTTCCGTCTACCGGCGGATGTCGCGTCAGTCATCGACCTATCGCTGAGAAGTAACTCTTGAACATGAGGGTCCCGCACGACTGACGTTAGCGGAGTATTGTTGTCCGCTGTTTTTTCCTCTCCAATACCACCGTGTGCGGTAGCCTGTTCGTCATTGTCGTTCTCCTCCTGCCCTTCTTCCCAATTTTCAGCGGCTGTCGTCGCGCCCCCCTCCTCATGATCATCCTCATGATCATCCCCATGATCATCTTCCTCATCACTCATGGTCCACTAAGTGTAACCGTCCATGAAACCACGTCTAAGCAGGTGGTCCTTCACTACGTCCGAAGATGGGTTGAACAGGGACCCAAGTTTGCATCTTCGACACGGACAAAGTATGTCTATGCGGTCCCTTCGATGCATATCGGTCGTTGCACGTTCCACATATCTATCCACGACGCTTTCTCTCATCGAGATGACCATTGTCTCCTGCACGGTCGACAAGAGTAGATTTTGATTAGATCCACACCCGGCCGGTTTCACGGAGTGACAAAAATTTGCCAAAACGAAAATGAATCGACATTTCGGCAAAACATTGCCAACTCATTTACATGTCATCACATCTTACACGGTCGCAACAAACATAATACAATTCCCATGAAGAATATGGGTCATCATCACATATTTTGGTTGCAAACACAATAATCTCTCCTATCTAAAAGAAAAATTTGGTTCGTTCAACCGTAGACTAATCCGTCCGTCCTGTCGTCCAGCCTCCCGCTTCGTCTAACCCCTGGCTGCGTCGACATTTTCATTCTACCCCTTTGTAAAAAGATAAATCAACCCACGGTCCTGTATCCCTATCCTCTCGCAGACACGCATCAGCGAGATCTAAATCGAAGTCTCGCCTCTTTCTCCCCTCTCCGTCGAGCGCTGCCCCTGCTCCGGCCGTCCCGGGCTTCGGATTTGGCAAGGAGGGTTTCGTACCGGACTGGATATGGAACGGTGACCTCGACACATCTCCTGGTCTAGGCGCGACACGCCGCTTCATCCCGCGCTCCGGGGCGACACGGCGACCGACAGCCCGACGAAAGAAACTGGTGGCGCTTGAGCACTTGCTTGAGCAGGTCCTTACCGGCAGCAGCAACATGCATATCCTCCGTCCTTGGTGAGTCCTCCCACTTTCTCTATCCCCCATGAGCAGCGCCTCCTTCCCTTCCCATGGCGCCCCTTTCCATGAACGTTGTGGGATGCTTTTGTGTTCAGATATGATATAGTAGTCTGCAATTTTTTTCTCTATTTGTTCAGAGCTAAGGCTGCATGCTTTGATTTATTGTGCTGATATGCCCAAAACGGTGAAGCAAATCAGGCATGCACTCTTCAAGGTTAGTTCGCCTTTATCTGAAGCAAATCAGACATGCACTCTCTCAAGGAATGGCTGGCTTAAGTCTGGTTTCTGTGCGTCATCGACCTTGGCAGTTGAGCACTGGAGCCTCGTCTACTGCTTTGCCACTCAGACCGATGAAATAACATAAAGGCAGGATGACCACCTGTACAAATGAGGGTACCCTGTCCTCCCATGGGTGTCAGGCTGCTCAGATACTGTGTGTTGCTGAAGGGTTGCTCTATCCCTATGAGGGCCTTGAGGTTCAGGTAGGTAGAAGTCCAAGGACAGACAGTGAATCTCCGAGGTAGTGCCAGCAGCAGAAACATCATCTTCTTCCCTTAGATGTTATGGTCATATATGTTTTTTTTAATTATTTGTTGCTTCCTATATAAACACCTTCAAGATGTCTGACGACATGCCTCCAAAATGGTTAACTTTCTCACAAAATGGTACCTTGCATTAGCCTTCTCCAAGCTTTTTTTACTAAACCTCTTCTACACTTTGTCATAGCAGTTTATCTTAAAATGAAGTCCTTTGTATTTTTATATTCAGGCACCACCAGCACACTAGGATACATTCCAACAAACAGTTGGGTACTGAATATATTTACTTTACTTCATTCTAATACTGAATGCTAAGAAAAGTTATCATTGCTAAAAATATATTTACTTCATGCTAAGACTATATGATACCTGGTATCAATCAATGTTTGTATTATCATGTTTATACATTGTCAGATTGGTGCTCTTCCATTCTGTCCATCATGAGGAAAGGTGAAAACTCCGAAGGCATCCTAACATAGCTACTTATATTTGGCTAGAGTGTAAGAGAACTCCTATTTGGTTGGAGCACAATGACAGGCCGTTTTTACAAGCAAAACGTGGAAGCATTCTTAGTTCATATTGTTGTGTTTGTTTGTCCGTGACGTGTGGTCTGATCCTTTTGTAGCATGGAGAGCTATACTGTTATGGCGGTGAAGGTTAAGGCGGCCACTGACGCGATATCATTGGTGGCAGAGGGGGCGCCAGTGACGGACCAGAGGACGGTGAAGCCCAGTGAGTCCCCAACTCTTCGATTCGTCCCTCATTGCCCTATTATGTGATTTTGTCTGCAAGTCAAGACGTGGAACATGAACGTTAACATCTGTGCGGACTTGGCTCGAGATTTGGTTGCGCCCGGCATGTACCATCCTGAATTGAGCAAGGAGGTGCACGAGCACAGGCAGAAGAGCGTGCTGCAGCAGCATATGGCGATGGGGTTCATTTTTTATCAACCGACTGGGGTGATGATGTATTGCAGCAGGTTTGGCTGCATCATGTACTTATGAGAGTGCTAATTGGCACATAAGTTTTGGAGAAGTGAATATTATTCACCATCTATGTTGCATAGTTTGTTTCAAACTCCAGATTCAAGCTTACAAATATGTTAACTGTTAAACTTAAAATTTTAAAACAAGGGAGTTTTATTTTCCGTAAAGGCCTATAAAATAGTTCCTGGAGTCATTTGATATTCATTCCTTTTTTTGTTGTTGCAAATACTTGATTAGTTGGGTTACAAATTTTTATACGCATTAATTTTTGTTTGATTTTTTGAGTTTATTTGGTTAATATTTGGATGAGATATTTAGTACAATTTACGGACTAAAGTATTGTGCATTAGTACGTGTGTTACCAGTTCCATAAGGACTCCATGGATGCGTTGGAAATTTGTCGGTTCTTCCGGCGCTGAAATGGCTAGATCGGACAGAGCATTGTTTCTTTGAATTGTGTGTATGGAACTTCAGCAACATAAAGCACTTTTGTTACCTAAACTATATGAATGTATCAGCAGCTACAAAAAATAGATAATCTGCAATCAGAAGTAAAAATTAACTAATTTGGTTCAAGAGCTTATATATTTATTTGTACAAACATGCCTAGATACTTCAGAGAGATGTGATGTTTGTCCCAAGCGTTTAACTGTCATTCAAGTTTCAAACTGGCAAGTTATGGATAGTGTGCTATAATATTTGGTACAGTTAATAGCAAATTCAGGAGTATTCTAGACTTAACTTCTTTCACTGTAGGGAAAAAGCTCAAATCTACTAAGGCTTTCAAATGAAATCCCTTAAACCATGCCCTCACATGATTAGCTTGTGTGGGGCCCACAACATCGCCCTCTCCGTTGCTCTCACACAACCCTATTTACTTCATCTTCTTCCCATGAAACGCGCCCACATGAGAGATGAGGGCGAAGAGAAGTGGGATGGTCAACCGAGGGCGGCGGAGGAGATGCTTAGTGCAGGGTGGCAAGGTAATGTGCCGGTCATGACGTAAAGGCCAGGCGGTTAGGCAAGCAGTTCTAGGGTTGTGGGAATCCCCAAAGACGGGAAAGATGAGGAGAGGAGAGTTGGGGCGAATGTGATTTTGTTATTATGCGATTGGAAAATAACCGTGTCGTCGCTTCACTGCCAATTAGCCTCATATTTCTGAACGCAACTTATAAATACCTTGACTTTATTCTTATTTTATCGCGTCTATTTAATTGGATAGTCACGTTAGTAATGGAGGGAAACTTATGTCATAGAGTTTTCAGTACCTACGGGTACGAAAAGACCATAAGAGGTCGCATGCTAAAGAGCGATATGCACATACAACAAACATAATTCATTTACGTGTGTCACCCGTAGCAACGCACGGGCATTTAACTAGTTACATATATATCGATATAAGTATATATTCCGCCGGCACGAGATATGGAAGATCGTAACGTACACACGACACGTGTCGACCGGAGAGAGCGGTGTGTGTAGACTCTAGCTATCTAGATCTAGCTAGATCTAGATATATGAATATGGTGCATGTGGGGTAGATCTAGATCTAACTAGGTAGAAGGGAGGGGCATGTTTGGGAGAGAAATTTTTGACAAAACATATTATATTTGGTTGGCTAAATATGCTTAAATTGGAAGAAAGGGGTGAGAAAATGGGCTGGAAAGAGAGGAGTTTCGAGTTGGAGATGAGGAGTGAGTGGAGTGAGTGGTGTGGGTGGTGTGGGTAATGAGGTTGGTGGCTGGATAAGGTGTACCATACCACCGGCGCGCCATCAAACCACTGCGTCGGGGGTAAATAGTAGCGCCGGCGCTCACGTGAAATCACGCGCCGGGGGTAAATGGGGGACTGGGCTGTCCTTTAGCGCCGGCGCTCTGTGCTTCCAACGCGTCGGGGATAAGTGTCTACCACCGGCGCACGTGTGGTTGGCCGTGCCGGGGCTAAGTTTGGCCCGAGGGGGGGGGCTGGCCTGCCTTTAGCGCCAGCACGCTGGATACAGCGAGCGCCAGGGGTAATATTGTAGCACCAGCGGTGCTCATTCCAAAGTCCGGATGGCAATGGGGCCCCGAAACCCGCAAACCCGACGGGTACCCGCCTTAAATGGGGAGGGTTTGGTTGAAAAAAATACCCGTGGGTCTGCTTATCGGTAAAATCCCAGACCCACCGGGTCTAGCGGAGGCGGGTATGGGGGTGCCAAACCCGTACCCTCCAACCCGCAGACCCGACTAATATTGCTGGCTCCCACCTGTCAGCGTTAGACTTAAAACTAATCCCAATCCCCACCCCAACGCCCACCCCCCACGCAAAAAAAGCCCCACCCGGCCACCCCTACGCAGTCAACTCCCCAACCCCACGACCCCACCCCGTTCCTCTCCTCTCTCTCCCCCTTCGATCTAATCGCCCGGAGCCCAACTCCACGCGACCACGCCGCCGCCGCTCTTCCTCTCTATCTGCTTCCTCAGATCGCTCGGCCGCCCTCCATCTACTTCCTTCGGTCGCCGGCACCTTTCCCCGCAGCCAGAGCTCTCCGCCCATCCATCTGTCGCCGCCCCTCCATCTGTCGCTGGCTCGCCGCCCCTCCAAGGCCAAGTATGGAAGCTCGCCGCCCCTCCATCTGTCGCCGCCGAGGCCAAGTATGGAAGCATGTCCTCCTCTCTCGCGGGTCCCCGTCGGGTCCCGCAAACCCGTCGGGTCGCGGGTATGGTGGGAAACAGGACCCGGCGGCGGGTATGGGGACGGGTGGCGGTGGCGGGCAGAGGTGGCGGGGCGGGTATGGGGGGGGCTCGACCCGGCCCCGAACCCGGCGGGTGCCATCCGGATTCCAAAGCGCCGGGGGTAGTTACCGCCGGCGGATTCAGTAGTGGTTGCGCCGGGGGTACGTGATGCTGCTATAGGCTATTCCCTAGTAGTGAGAGTTTCGATGTGTATTGTGATGCTTCTAAGCTTGGTCTTGGAAGTGTTCTCATGAAAGAAGGAAAAGTCATCTCGTTTATCTCACGCCATTTGAGACCACATGAGCTGAATTATCCTACTCATGACTTAGAGCTTGCTGCTGTTGTACATGCTCTCAAAGCATGGCGACATTTCCTTATTGGCAAGAGTTGTGAAATCTATACAGATCATAAGAGTTTGAAGTATATCTTCACACAGCGTGAACTCAATATGAGGCAACGCCGTTTGATAGAACTCATCAAGGACTATGATCTTAGTATCCACTATCACCCCGGAAAAGCGAATGTTGTTGCGGACGCTCTTAGTCGAGAGTCGGTCTCTCTGAATTCGATGATTCAGATCAGACAACCGGGGTTGTGTCAAGAACTTGACCAGCTTGGTATCGAGGTGGTCAGCTATGGCATGTTGGACGCTATGGAAGTTAAACCAACTCTAGTTGATCCAATCAAAGAAGCTCAGAAGGGACAGAAGAGTATTGAGGGAATTAAAACCCGCATGGAGAAAGAAGAAGTTGATGGTTTTACCATTGATTCTGATGGAGTCTTATGGTATGAAGGACGCATTTGTGTTCCGGTTGAATCTGAGTTGAAGCAAACAATCATGACTGAGGCTCATGACACTTTATACTCTATTCACCCTAGAGGAACTAAAATGTATCAAGATTTGAAGGAGAAGTTTTGGTGGCACGGAATGAAGCGAGATATTGCATCGTTTATAGCCAAGTGCCATATTTGTCAGCAAGTGAAGGCTGGACATCAGCGTCCCGCTGGTTTGTTACAGCCATTGAAAGTACCTGTTTGGAAATGGGACGAAGTTGGGATGGACTTCATTACTGGACTGCCACGGTCTAGTCGAGGAAATGATTCGATATGGGTAGTCGTTGACAGGCTCACCAAATTTGCACACTTTATACATGTCAAGATCACATATCGTGGAGACCAGCTTGCTGGTCTCTATATTTTCCGGATAGTCAGACTACATGGAGTTCCCAGCAGGATTGTGTCAGATCAAGGATCACAGTTCACCTCTCGATTCTGGAATAAGTTACACGAAGCCTTGGGAACCAAGCTAGCCTTTAGCACAGCCAACCATCCGCAGACTGATGGACAGACAGAGCGTGTGAACCAGATATTGGAAGACATGCTTCGTGCATGTGTTTTGTCCAACGGAGTTAAGTGGGAAGACTGCCTGCCGTTTGCGGAGTTTTCCTACAATAACAGCTATCAGTCAAGCCTGCAGATGGCACCTTTTGAAGCATTGTATGGACGGAAATGCCGTACACCTCTAAACTGGACTGAAACAGGAGACAGTCAAATCTTTGAAGTTGATACTCTGAAAGCTGCAGAGGAACAAGTGCATTTAATCCGTGACCGTCTTAAAGCCGCACAATCACGCCGGAAGAGTTATGCGGACACTAAGCATCGCGATGTCTCTTTCACTATAGGAGATTTCGTGTATCTTCGTGTTACGCCGCTCAAAGGGATGCAGCGTTTTCATGTCAAGGGAAAGATTGCACCCCGGTATATTGGCCCGTTTAAGATCCTAGCCCGTCATGGAGAGGTATCTTATCAGCTGGAGCTACCTGAAGAGCTGTCAGCTTTTCACGATGTTTTTCACGTGTCATTGCTCCGGAAGTGTCTTCATGTACCTGAGAAGAATCTCACTTACCAAGACATTGACTTCAAGACCATTGACATCAATGATGATTTGACCTACCGTGATCGACCCCTGCGAGTACTTGAGGAAAATGTTCGTGCTACCAGGACCAATGCTTTCAAATTCCTTAAGATTTAGTGGACAAATCATTCAGAGGAGAAAGAAACTTGGGAGCGTGAATATTATATCAGGAAGGAGTTCCCTGGTTTCCTTAAATACTAAACCCGTGAATCTCGGGGCGAGATTCTTTTAAGGGGGGGGGATCTGTCACACCCCAGATTTGGGATACTTGTAACACATGAGGGAGACCATTTTTGTGAGCCAACAAAAACTTTTTAATGCCCTTGTGGAATCCAACATTATGTATTGAACCATGGTTATCTATGCAATGCAAGCAAATTTGATTCAAAAATCATTCACTTTGTTTCTAATGTTTTCTAAGTATTTCTAGATTGTTTTCCACCTGGTGTTTCCAAAATTGTTCATCAAAATTCATGTGGCAATGTTGTAATCAACTTATAATTAATATTTGGTTTGATTAGAATCAAGAAAACAATTTGGCATAAGATCAATCCAAGGTTTTTCTTAGGAATTTCTATTGAAAACTATTTCTGAAAAATTATCCAATTAGGTGAAAAATTATCTATATTCTAGAGAGTCACATTTTGTGTTTTCTTGGCATGGATGTGATCTCTATTATATGGACTACAAATTGGTTAACTTGTTTTGAAAATTTGAATCACAGAAACAATCAATTGCTTGATGTTTTTGTGTTAAGAAAATAAGACAGATTTGATGATATTTGGAAAAGAGAGAAAAACCCAAACTAGCTGTTTTTTCACCTTGTTTTCATTGATCATTTGAATTTCAAATTTGGTTTCTTTTGCTGTTTATGAAAGTACAAATGTTGTTTAATAGAACCATACTTGGAAAACAAAATTTGAATAAGTTTTCGTTCATGAAAACAACTAAGACATTTGGCTAATCCACTCTGTAAAACCAACACTTAGAAAAATTCAAAGTCTGAAACTGAAACTGAATTTTTTCAGAAAACAGTGAAATGGCACCAAATTCAAATGCTCATGAATTTTTATTGAGTGAACCAAATGCTGCACGGTTTGGAGCTTCTAGAAGCCTAGTTAGCACCCATTATTTTCCACCCTTAGCCACCAAGTTGTTTTAACCAGAGAGGGAGAGAGAGAGAGGGAGGAACAGAGGTGAAAACAGGCGGGTGCAGTATGGGCATGGCCTGATAGGCTCGGCCCTGTCGCGTGCCACAGTGCAACCCCGCCGTTATCTTTCTTTTCTTTCGACCCTTGGCCCTTTGACTCGCCTAGTCATGCCCCTGGCCACGCCCAAGAGCCAAATGGCACGGCATGGGCATGCCAGAGCGCGCACGGGCGCGTCTCACTGACGCTCGTGGCCACCCGGGCGTGCACACTGCCGCGCCACCCCTATAAAACCAATGTCGAGGCCACGGCCCTCGCCACTACACTCACACTCACTCACTCACTCACCACAGCCACCGCAACGAGCTCGAGAGAGCATTAGCTAGCCTAGAATCGCCGGTGAGCACCGCGGCCACATCGGACAGTCGAGGTAAAATACTCGCACCTCAAGCCATCCCCATCCTCTCTGTCACTCTAGATCGAACCCCCACCCTACGTAGACCGTGCCTGACGTTCCCCATGGTTTGGCGTTTGCAGGGACGCCGGAGTGCACGTTGGAGCCGCCGCGGGAGACCTGCACGGCACCGTTGATTGGAGCTACCCGAGCCACGATCTTCGCGCCCCTGCACAGCCCAGAGCACCTGCGACCTCCTCGGCCACTCGCCACCGTTCTGCAAGCCCCCTAGGTGCCGTAGATCTAAAGATCTACGGCCACGTTTGAATCGCGAACCGGTACGCGCTTCGCGCGCACCGTGGAAGCGAGACGGGCTGCCGAGCGCAACTGGGCCGCGCGCCCGTGTGTTGCTCAGCCTGCGGACGTTTTTCTTTTTCAATTTCTAAAATGAACTAAATCTGCCGTTTTGCTTTAATCGTGTAAAAAAATGTTAAACTCCAAAATAAATGAACCAAAATTACTTAAGGTGTGTGAACGAAATCTTGAACGGATGCAGCTTGCAGAACTAGATTTGAACCTTGTATGAACGAATGAAAAATGTTGGACTGAGCACTGTCTGTTAAGGCAAAACTGGAATAACTTTTGATTGGAATGGTTTAAATGTGCAAACTAAAATTCCTTGAGTAGCCCTTGACTAGATCTACCTGTATAACTTGACCTCACCTCAAGGTGAGCTACCATTTGAAAATGACATTCATTTTGGTAAAAGTCCAGTAGCCTATTTTGTGATTTTTAGGATTTATTTTACAGCACTTTTTGAGTTGAATCCAATTGGATCTGTAAGATATTGTATAGAACTATGATATCCTAGCTTTGTGTGATTTTTAGAGCTCTATTTTTATTTGGGCAACAGATCTAAAAAATTGCACTTTTCTGTTAGAAATAAAATGAGTAGTTTTGATTTGTAAATAATTGCTTGCTAGTGTTATTCTGTTTTCTAGCATGTTTAAATGTTGTGTTGAGTGTTATCATGTTGTTTTCTCACAGAGATACCATGTTAGAAAGTTTATGCATGTTTAGGATTTGTTTGAAACTAGTATGAGCATAGGAGTAATATCTAGTTTATTTCTACTAAATCTTGTGAATAGAAATGATTAGCTAGATTTTTGTCCAAGTTATTATGGGTGTTTTCACATGGGTCCAGTACCATCTTGGTACTGGTTATTACTTGTTTTCATCTCTGTAAGGTTACATTTTTTTCCTTAGGAATGCATGTGTAGGTTTAATTTTTATTACTAGTAGTACTGTTTTCACTAGCTTCTCTTGTAGTATTTTTAATTAGAGTATTCTTGGTTTTCACAAGTTGGACCAGAGGCTAAATACCTATTAAATGACATGGAAAACTTGGTGGATCACCCACTGGTTTCATCTCATTTGGTTGAGAAATGATTTATTTCAACCATAGTAGTGTAGTAATAATAGCGAATATTATTCTTTTTGAGTGTATGCTTGTGTAGATTTGTTTGGTGAACTTGTGTGTTATTTTTGTGTGTTCATTGCTTGCTGTATGTTATAGTTGAGTGTAATTCCTTGCTTAGTTTGGTTCTGATTGAGTGTTATTACTTTTATTTTTACGACGATAGAAACCGAAGAAGAGGTAGTTGGAGCAGGAGGTTATTACTACCACTCCTGCTGTGATCACGAGCAAGACCCTCGTTTCCTCCAAGGCAAGCCATCCTTAAAGCTTGCTGTTATTCCTAGTTATCATTATCTATCATGCAACATCTACTTATGAAGTTTTCAAAAATTTGATTACCAAAAACTATTTCTATTGAGTGAATATTACTATTATTATTATTATTATTATTATTATTATTATTATTATTATTATTATTATTATATAGTATATTATCACTTTGCCATTAGTCAACTTGGTGTTACCAAGTAGCCACCATAAGGTATATAAATACCGCCTAAGATAATAATCTTGAGTCCCTAAGTGGAAACTTTTAAAATGTGCTTTTGCAAACAAAATGGTTCTATGAAAAGTCCACGGCGGAAAGGCGGGACCTTGTTCACCGGGGGAGCTAAAGAGTTGTTTTCAAAGGTTTTACAAAAGGCAAATAACCTAGTCTTCGCTGGACAACCAAGAAGTACTGCCACTCTACCCCAACATGGTTACGGGGCCTATCTAGATACTTGAACTTGTTAGCGTGTGTTTCATTCCAAGATGCTATAGAGAGGATGATTCTCTGAACCGAAGTGTCGCTAGGAGGAAGAAACGAGACATACACAGTGAGGTATTAAGTTCTCCTCCGGAAGCGACAGTTTGGTCTCCTCACAAGGCAAGGTGGGACCTGGTGCCGGGGAGAACACCCCAACTGAAGGAATGAGCATACACTAGCTTGTGTCAGAGTGGAAAGTTAGGATCATTATTCCGATGCTTGCATATCCCTGTGCCGATCCATGGGTGGTTCATGGCATATGATTGGATCTAGTGGATTGTGTACACCTCTGCAGCGTAAAACTATTCAGAATAGCCGAGCCCTCGGATATAGGCAGTTGAAAGGCCATGTAGCTAGTATTGTGTCAAGTTTTCAAAAGTTGTTTTTGAACAAAGACTTGTACCTGAGATGTACCGATGAAGGATCTGGACATGTTGTTCCAAGAAGTTTTGCAAAGAAAACCTTCTTTTATAAAACCTCCTGTACATGGGATATTTACAAGAGAAAGAAAAATTATATTATTTTCTTCTGAAGTATCTTCTTCAACGAAGATACAGATAAAAATGAATGCAACTATGATGTCATCTTAGATGTACACCATAGGTAGTGATCCCTATTTATAGCCTTCCTATCAACCATATAAGCATGATGCGTTTTGTAAGTGTATGAAGGATGACTTGTTGAGTACATTCAAAAGTACTCATATTTTTTTCGCCCCTGGCTATTTACTTGGCCAGACTTTGAGGAGACGCTTTTGGAGGAAGAATACGAGGAAGGGTACTACTCTGACGACTACACGAACTAGACCCGGCTCCCGGTCAGCAGCCTGTCGGTGACGACATGACATGGGCTATCTACGTGTGTTTGTTTTCCGCTGTGTTTGTGAGTTGTGAGACTTTGCCTGTCCGGATAAAAAAACGAGCATCGTGCATCACTAGCAATTGAGGCATCCGATCGTTTTTTTCCTTACCAAGGGTGGGCGCACGCACGCATGCAGCAGCGAACTGTTGCTGGGCCGCTGCCCGCTGGCCTAAAATGGCCATTTTCTTCCTTAATTAAGCCTGCAATCTGTAGGTATTATGCATAGTACGGTTTCCCTCAATAAAATACTCCAGAATTTTAGGGCCCCCAGTGCACAGCTCGCACTGCCCCATGGACGGGCCTGTGCACGGGTATTGCATAATTCCGGACATGGATTTTTCTTTCCTGGTCAAACCCGACACGTATTGTTTTCTAGAAGATGGTTGGCTCCATCGATCGGCATATGTTGCTTGGACGGAGCAAGCGCTTGACTGTTCACGGTGGAGGGAGAGCGATAGTTATACGTGTACATGCACGTACGCACGCTGACACTGTCTTTCTGCAAAGCGCATTGACAAGGGCAAAGCGGGCTGGTGTCGAAATGTTTCCTGTTAATTTGTTGCTTATTTTCATCTTCTATGATGAATTTTGGTACCAAAATTTGTCAGGGGCAAAAGAGTCTTTTTACATCCCCATTTGTGTTAAGAATGCACTATAGGGCCATGTTAGGAAGAAAACGAATTAAAGTGTCAAATAAGGAAGAATTTTCTTTTTAGGGCCAAATAGAGAATAAGATTTTAAGGAAGGGCCAAATAAGGAATTCTCTCAATACCTTATGGTGCCACCCCGACGCTCCGGAGCCCATCTACGACGAAACGCTAGCCCCTCTGGTGCCCAGTCAAACTTACCGTCTACAGATTTGACCAGTGCCCGGAAGAGGGTAGCAATGTGGAACTAATTTATTTTTTTGTGTTAGGGTGGACCCTAGGAAGTCCAAAAACAATGGTAGGGCCCACCTCTACAGAAGATTTCACCCCGACAGTACGTTTCTGGGAGTTTCGCGCTCGTAGCACCTAAACTCCAACAGAGAGAAGTCGATGCCGGTGAAGCCCCAACACAGAGAGTGGGAGGATCTTTGGAATCTACAACCCTAGTAACATTAGTGAGCACATGGTGTGCCACTCAATACCTTATGGTGCCACCCCGACGCTCCGGAGCCACTCTGCGGCGAAACGCTAGCCCCGTTGGAGCCAAGTCAAACTTATCGTCTACAGTTTTGACCGGAGTCCAGAAGGGGGTAGAAATCTGGAACTAATTGCTTGGTTGTGTTGGGGTGGACCCTAGGAAGTCCCAAACCATTGGTAGGGCCTAGGTCTATAGAAGATTCCACCACGATAGTCCGTTTCCGGAAGATTCGCGATCGTAGCACATAAACTCTTAGAGAGAGAGAAGTCGATGCCCGTGAAGACCCAACACGGAGAGTGAGGGTATCTTTGGCATCTACGGTATGACAACACCTAGGTTTTGGTGGGATTACGAAGCTATAGAGCCCCGATTCAGCGAAACCCTAGCCCTGCTAGAAAAAGTCAAATTTTCCGTCTACGCCCATGATCATCGTAGAAAGAGGATAATAAGTGGGAGTTTTTGCTTGTTTATGTTAGAAATTGGCCCTAGAAAAATCCAAAATCACGATCTATCCCAACTCTTCACAAGATCCCCCTCGTTCGCTCATAGTCGGGAGTTTCGAGCTGCCGTTACTAAACGGTGGCAAATCGGGAAGAAGGTGCAATGGCGATCCTCGAAACGGCCAACGAGGAGCACGAGCTCGTATGGGCGCTGCGCAACTCGGCATACAAACACTACCTCGGTTTCGAGTAGCTACTGTGCGCCACGCACAACGTCCCGGGATATAGAGTAGTAGTAGCAAAACTCACCGGTTGAATGTACAAAACATAGTATGTACTCACTATAGTTTAAAAGTATGTTCCCGTCATGTCTGGCTTTTATTGTGTGGGTCAACTACGTATGGCCGCGCTTTATGCATCAATGCACCTTTTCCGTTTTTGACATTTTATGTGAGACTGGTACATATTAGTAAAAATTTGTGCAATATATTCGTATGAAATAACAGTTGCATTTAAATAAAAATCCGTAAACATTACTAAAGGTTAGGAAAACAATCAAATACAATTAAGTACCGAGTAGAAATTTAAATAAAAAGGTATGCCGAGGGCCACAATAAGATGGCCGCCGGCATATAGGTAACGCTGTTTACGTGGTGACGGCCGGAGCCAAGTTTGCCGACGGCCCTGTATTTGCCGACGGTCACCCTCGGCGTTCTACAAGGATGCCGACAGCCGTTCCTACTGCCGACGGTACACATGTTAAGCCATCGGTGTATTTCCTGTTTGCCGACGGGGTCGGAAAAACCGTCAGCATTCTGGTGGCCCTTGGCATTCAGGACTGTATGCCGACGGCCCCGTTGAAATGCCGTTGGCATATCTTTGGCCGTTGGGAACAGGGCATTTTCCGTTAGTGACTCCGTAACGTATACATACGGGTGTACAACACGTCTAACAACATGTGCATGTTGTCCTAACACTTCAAGAATTGTATAGTTATCTCCATTTGAATATCCAACGACAAATAACGCAAACAAGACCAATGATCCATGATTTAGAGCTGAAGTCTAAAAGCACTGTTATTTTGTCTGTTGTCTGCCATGACGCTATCAGCATTCAGCAACCAGCGACTTAAACACCTGGCTTAGTCAGTTGCTTATATAGTTACATGTGTAGGTTCTCCTAACACTTCACCAGTTGTATAGTTATATCCATATCAATATCCAAAGACAAATAACGCAGATAAGTCCAATGATCCATGATCTAGAACCGAAGGCCAAAAACACCTGGCTTAATCAGTTGCTTAATTACATAGTTACATGTGTAGATTGTCATAACACTTCACCAATTGTATATTTTTTAAATAGGGCATTAGCCCCAACCAATTGTATAGTTATCACCATATATATCCAAAGACAAATAACGCAAACAAGACCAATGATCCATGATCTAGAACCGAAGTCCAAGTCTAAAAAATGGTAGTTTAATACGTACAACCTTCTAGCTCCACTATAGTCCGTGGCAGTTAGCATGGTCACCCTTCCTCGGTGCTCTCTACGACCGCTTTCATGGCAGGCCTCACGCTGATGCTGCTCGCCTACGTTCTCGTGATCAGAAGGGTACATAGTTTTCTCTACGATGTCTTATTTTGAGCTCATCTTTCGTTTTTCCTTTTTGATATGGTGCTGCCATCTTTTTATATGAGTCATAGAGCTATAGGAGGGACAAGGAACATAGCATTTTTTGTGCACCAGTTTGGTGTCTCGGCTGTTTTGGAAGCTTAAGAATTATACACCGAAATTGCTTGTTGCACAAACGAACAGAAGACATATAAATGATACAACTTGCAGGATTATGAGCAAGGAACGTGGCGATCACACGTGAGCACACCCTCGGAGCACTACACAGTGATAAAGTGGAGACAAGTTATGGAACCATGCATCCCTACTGACTATAGTTACTCCTCTTTTATTTTTATCTTCCGGTGGAGATAGTTAGGAAAGACTTGCAAGAAATTTTTTCATTATTTGTTAGCACTATATGGGTATATATTGCAGATATTCTGGTTGCTTGGGGTGTTTTTTCACTTACAATTTATCATGCAACATGAGAGGATAAATGCAAAGGCTTTATCAAGTTTTTCTAATCTAAATAAAATGCATTGCGGAATTAGATATGATCAACACTTCTATTAGAGAGCTACTTCATCGGGGGAGGGGATGCTTAGAACAGTAAATGAAAGCCATGTGTGATATTTCTTAAAGTATTGAACTCCGTGTAACTCCATCACATGGTTGTTGCACCACAAGGTATCAAACTCTAAGTTTACATTGTTCCTATGTAACCATGAGAAGAAGAGTGAAGTTGGATCATAATTTGCAAACAGGCCACCTTTCATGACTGAGCGCCAGGAGTAGAGTTCAGTTATCGCTAGGTTCATATTAGTGTAGGATATATATAGTGTTTCACAAGTTATGGAGATATTGGAATTGCCTTTGCAATTAATGACGTCAAGAACAAAAAAAATTATAGGACTTAGAAGCATCGAGATTTATGTATGCTCTAGCCTCGACTTCTTCTCGGCGAAATTTCATTGTGATGCTTAGCCGAAAATGGATTGCTCTTCAATTTTGCATTACTCATTTCTCAGAATAGATTGGACTATCGTTACAACATCATAAGAGTAAGAGACAAAAGCAAAGGCTTCAACATACTCTGACATATCTCCACCATGATGACTGGTTTCCTTTTTTTTAAAGTTTTTTTCCTTTTCTTTTATTAACCACTACTAGTGGCAAACCATAGTACTTAGATTAGATGAAAGTTAACATGAGTTTCATATGCACACATTTGTGAGTTTGTACGCTTGCACATTCAAACAAATGATTAAAAAATCGCAGCATGGATACATGAACTATGCCTTAGGTTACACTTTAATCCATATATTCCGGCCTTTGAATATGACATTCTCGTGGGCTCAACAATCAACATCCAGCACAAGGAGAATAGACATAGATATCTATTAGTCAATCAAAGGACAATAATTACTTGGCCATTCGGGGCTGGGGAGTTGGACGAGAGAGTTGCTGGCTGAGGAGGCCGTGGAGTGGACCAGAGCAGAGAGAGGGACATCACGGTCAATACAATCCAACGACATAGAGCACATCATACTAAAGAGGTTAGGAGGGAACATACCTTCCTTATATGTTTCCATAATAAAGTCTGTGTCAAGCTCAATGGGACTGAAAGTAACTTCTTTACCACTGGGAAAGGACTTAGGCAAGGAGATCCTCTCTCTCCTTTACTTTTTGACATGGTGGTGGATGTCCTTTCCAAGATGCTGGTTAAGGCCACCAATCATGGTCTCATAAGTGGCCTTTGTACTGATTTCTACCCTGGGGGTGTTACCTGTTTGCAATATGCAGACGATACCATCCTATTTGTAGAAGATAATGTAGAAAAGGTTAGGAACCTCAAGAAAACTCTCTCATGCTTTGAGAAAGTTTCAGGAATGAAAATTAACTACACAAAAAGTGAGCTCATCCCCCCTCAATGTGGAACCATATAGGATACCCCTATTTACTGATTCCCTTGAGTGTGCTTTAGGATCTCTGCCTATCAAATACCTAGGTACTCCACTCCATTATGATAAGCTCAGGAGGGAGGACATTCAGCCTTTGATTGACAAAATCCTCAAAAGACTAGCAGGCTGGAGAGGAAAATTGTTATCCTATGCTGCAAGACTCACCCTTATCAAAGCTTGTTTGGCTAGTATCCCTGTTTACTTGTTGTCTTTTTTCAAATTCCCCAAGTGGGATTTAGACATGATTAATTCAAAAATGGCACACTGCCTTTGGAATGATTTCGAAGGACATAGGGCTCCACCTGGCAAATTGGCACCTAGTGTGTATGAAAAAGGAGTTTGGGGGCTTAGGTTTCCCAAACTTGAGATATGTTAACCTCTGCCTTCTTGGTTCTTGGATCAAAAGGTACAATGTAGGAGAAGGGAAAATTTGGAAAAACCTGCTGGATGCTAAGTACCTAAGCACTGTACCTAACATTCTTGCTGCTACCGCCAATACACCTTCACACTTTTGGAAGGGTGTGTTGTTGGCAGCGAAAGCAGTTAAGACTGGCTACAGGTGGAGTGTAGGGGATTGGAAAAAAATAGGATTTGGGTTGACACCTGGTTTCGTTCTCCCCCCCTGTTGGTCCAGTTTTGGCCACTCTTTGAGATCTGCCACCAACAAAATGCCACATTAGCTGATGTGGTAGATGGTGCAACAGTCAAACTCACATTTAGGAGAGTTTTCACTCCCAAAATGATGGAAGCATGGTATGAACTGGAGCAAATTTTGCTTAGTGTAGCCTTTTCTAATTCTGAGGATGCCCTGATCTGGCAGCATGAAAATAAAGGGATCTACTCAACTAGCTCTCTCTATAGCATCATTAACTTTAGAGGGATAGTCCCTGTTTTCATCCCTGCTGTTTGGGGGCTAGTTGTTCCACCAAAGATTCATATTTTCCTATGGCTCATGTTACACAACAAATTAATGACTAGAGATAACTTGAGAAAAAGGAAAATAGAAAAACCTCTAGATTGTGTGTTCTGTTTAGAAGAAGAAACTGTAGCCCATCTCTTCCATGAATGTGTAGTTGCAAAAGAGATCTGGAAGATGGTTTCTAGTTTCTTTGGTATTACATTAGGTACTGATTTAAATTCCCTTTGCAAGTTTTGGGTTTCACAAACAAAAAACTCTGCCATGAACACTATTTGTGCTTGTGTGCTCTGGTGTTTGTGGAAAACTAGGAACAACTTAATCTTTAACAATCACTCTTGGTTGGACATCAAGCAGGTGATGTGGCGCTGTCTCAAAATGCTCAAGAGATGGCTGATCCTTTCGAAGGATGGGGCGCTAAAATTGATGGAGAATTTCATTTTGGAGGTGTCCGAGGTGAATGCACGACCGCACTGTCTGGGGTGGGAGTAGGACCGAACAGAGAGAGTTCTCCTCCACCATCCAGGATTCTGAGCAAGTTGTCCCTTAGCTCGTGCACGTCGCTGGATCTCTGAAGATCTCCATCACCCTCGCCTTGGAAGAAGCCGAAGCTCACTGTCTCCCCCCGGTGATGAGCTCCAGCAAGCAGCTCTGCCAGGCCTAAGCAAAGGCCACACCTGGAGTCCTTCTCACTTGGTGTCCCCCCCGCCTCCTGCGTGAGGTTTTAGCCTTCATGGTTGCTGGCCCTGTGTCTGGGCAGTTAGTGTAGCGTATCTGAACTTAGTTTTATTTGAATTTGAACTATGTATGTCGATAGGCTGGACCTGGTTTCATTTGCAATGGAACCGGGGGTCTCACCCACCCCCTTTTTATCTAAAAAAAACATTTACCTAGCATCATTCAATAAAAAAAGTATGTTTCTATTAATTTTAAGTTTTCTTGGATTTTCTTTTTAAATTACGGTCACAAGTTAGATCTAAACGCAGCCATTATACACTAGAAATTCAATTTACGTGTGGCTCAAAAAGAAATTGCGAAAAGTACGGGAGTTAGTTATTTTTTAGATGATGGTACAAGATGGCTGAGGTTTTTTTTTGAGGTGTATAACGAACGTTGGGACCTTGGTCCATTGCAAACAAGTGGGCTTTCATGTGGGAATGAGCTTAGCAAAGGCCTGGGAGATACTGCACCTGATTTACGTACTAGGCCCATCAAAACAGGCAATCTTATTTACCGCTTCTCTTGGCACCTATCCCATTCAAGACATGGGTGTGGCCCATTCTCCACCGCAAGATTCACTGTTTCAGCTGAAATCTTTCTTTCATTCCAATTTTGTTCTATTTTATTTTTATTTTCATTCTTACTAATCTTTCTTTCGTTCTATTTTCCAGTTTGCACAAATACATGCAAGGTCGAGACAAATACAAAGCAGGGTGGTTCCTACAAATGGGTGAAGTGTGACCTTGTGCTCATACGGTAAGCGTCCAACGTCTAGCATATCAATGGTAGGTTGAGACAATAAAAGGCTCCAAACATCATTGGCTCTAATATAAAAAATATTAGCAGCTAGTATTACCAATCACCAATACTGCCAAGACGACCTAATTCACATACCAATTAACAGTTGACAGCTATTATCTCCGTTCCACAGTGTAAGCTTTTTGTAGAACAAATTTTCTACTGAAATGGCTTATATTTCGGAATGGATGTGTGACAATAATTACTCGTTAGGTCTCGATGATCTCTCGTATCATTGGCTCCAGGTATTCTAGAAGACAGTGAAAGGTTACTTTTTCTAGAAGCGGCACATGTTCCATCCTCTGCAAAGATCAACGTTCTTGTTAACACATGAACATCACACGCACAAATAATCCACCACCCAAATTGCCCGTTGTGTCGAGCATGGTGCCGAGTTGGCATTGTTGACATTTTGTAAGGTTATTCCTATCTATGCTAAAGTAGAAATGACAACTAGATGCCCAGTAAAATTAGGTGTGCATAGCGTATAGGTATGAGTAGTTACGACATCTTATTTGGAATGTCGACGATACATTTGTTTTCTTGGGTACAGGATGCCCACATAATTATACACATGACTCCTTGGCATTTAATCTGCTAGTAACTATAATAATCCTTGCATGCTAGTAACAATGACCGCTCTTTGCAAGGTGTGGTAAGCAAAGGTAACCAACTATAAACTTGCTGCTAGTACCTATAATCACTATAAGGAAAAGAAATATTCGGTCTTTGCTAGCTGGTGGCATAATAGTCATTGTAGAAAGATATTTTGGAAACCTTGCTTATAACCATATGCATACTTATTCCTCCACGTTTCCATGGATATCAATTATTTTACATACTGAAGTAATTTAATAGAAACTGAGAAAAACTTCAGAAAAATATTACCACAATTAATTGGCCATTTTTCGTTGTTTCGAGAACACACATCTGACATGATTTTTGTTTCAGAGCAACATTATGGCATATATTTTTGTTGGTGCCTAAGTGAATCTAGTTTATAACCGCTTATTATGTTAATATTTCGAACGTCCTTCGACAATGATTTTTCGGGACTCATATAGTTACAGTTTTATGGTAGATATATTTCAACAAAACACACATGGCCAAAGTTTTTGTTTTAGGGCAACATCTTGGACTATATATTTTTTGGGATTCCTAAGTGGTACATAGTTTTTGACTGCTTATTACGATAATTTTTCTAACGACCTTCGGCAATGATTTTCTGGGACTCATATCATTACAGTTTTACCGTGCACATATCCGCACTCATTCCTAAACTATGCATACTTTAGTTTTACATCATGACTTATTATCCTTAGTGGCTTATGACCCAATTTTTCCCAAGTTTCATGTATGAATTCAATATCATGTACAAACATGGTTGGATAATTTTTTTGCACATCGAAAATATCAAAAATATTCTACTCCCTCCATATTTGAATACAAGGCCACTTCATATTTTCAGGTCTTACCATAAAAATGCGACTTATATGCCTCATAAAGTATGACACCTGATGTGCATTTCAAAGAACTTTGCCGAGGCAACACGGCAGGCTGGCATAGGTGATGATTGAGGTTTTCATTGTCTCCCTTGAAGATGAAAAGTGATTTTCTCTTGTCGATGGTGTGTCCGACATTTGGCTCTGGCTGGCCTGCTCTATGGACCGAGTGGATGATGTCAGGCCTGGGAGAAATCACTGTGCGGCTGTGGAAGAATGCGACTTCTGCGGACGCCATCACGTTCTTGAAGGCGTCGTCTAGGCCCTTTTTGCCATGCCCCCTCTTGCATAACTGGTGAAACCTCATATCCAGCTTGCTGGTTGGGGTAGTGTCTACGCTATGGCATCGTTTCATCTTTGGAAGCGTTGTCTGCGTTTCTCGAGGACTCCCATGATGGTATGTAGTTGGAGTCAAGGTTGTTTTCTACTTGGAGTAGGGACCTATAGGGAGCAATGTAAACCGATGAATCATCTCTTTGAATACACACTCCACTAATCTTGTCGGGTTCTGTCGTCCAATTTCCACTACTCTTTCTTAGCGTTAATGGGCAGGTTGTACATTGTATCGTATCTTCACGGAGTTAGGTTTGTGCTTTAGATTTGTCTTGCTTTGGTTGTGAAGCATTGTAGTGGTTCAGGCCCCCCACCATTCCCCGCTGGTGCTAGGCAAGGAGAGTCCTTGTTATGTGTTTATGGTTACGAGTTTTAAGCCGGTATGCTTCATATCTATATGATTTTTTGGTTTGGTTTTCGTTATAAATTGTATCAACCATCTTTATGTTCAATAAATTTAGCAGCTCTCCTACTATCATTGGAACAAAAAAAATTGCATAATATTCATTGACCTGAGCCTCCATTGAACTTGAATGTTTTCTATTTTCGAACATTTTATTTTGTTTTGAGATAATTTAGTTGTTTGTTCTTAACAAAAAAAATATGAAAGCATTATATTTCTAGGTTTTATCCAAAACAAAAAATTTCATCTAAACATCAAATCTTATTATTTTCATATTGATGTAAACTATTTCAGAGCTATCAAGAATTAGAAGTTAACACCGTTGGATATCATTCATGCTACCACCCCTCCTCTGCTCGTAGGTCGCTGCCCCCTCCCCCTCTATTGGCTTTGGTAGTATGGGAATGCGGGGAGACCCTGATGGACTATATTTAGCTCTACTTCCCCCGCTATGTGACCCTAGTAGGGATACGCAAGTATGTTTCTTTGGTGGTGATGATGCAGCCTATCTCATGAGTTGACCCTCTGAATCTCAAACACATTTTCTTGTTTGTTTTATTTGGTTTTGGTTGCATGTGTAGAACATCAAAAACATGTATGTATTATCAATGCACTAGTTTATCATCACATTTCTACATATGTGTTATCAGTTATCAAAGCTCTAGTACACCACTAGATAAGTTTGCTCGGCAATACCCTTTCCCTACCGACTTTCTGGCGGGAAAGTTGTTTTTCTGACCAACTTGTTTGTCGTGGATGTAGTGTTGTGGTATAAAGATGGTACCATGCTAGATTTGTAAAGTTTTCTCTGTGGTTATGTAGAACACATAACCTCATATGTCATTTTGGGTAGAGCTTCTTCAAGTCTTCTTGGCTACCTATTATCTTTGCTCTTAGATTCTAGTGCTCTTGTTACATATCATGCTTGATCTTTAGTTCTAGTGATCTTCTATAGATGATGGATTTATGGCTGTGTTATGCCTTATTGATGTAAGATTTCATGACCGATGACCTTAATCAAACACTTGTCGCCACTGGTGACTCTCAGATCCCATCGTACATGTATGAGTCGCAACCCATGTTTGGCAATTGCGTGCTCGACCTGACTCTCCCTTCTAGCCTTATTTTGCATGAGTTTGTGAAAACCATAGCAACCAAGATCAATGATAAGTTAGCTAAGGCAAAGGACAATGCCAAAGGTACCATGAAATGGCTTCATTTCATGACTATTTTTGTCCATAAGCAGATAGTTGCGCTTATCAGGACAGGGGTCCGGACTGACAAGGGTCTCAAGGAAGTCCATCTAACCTCATGCGCGAAGGCTCTTTTGTCCACTATGGCACTGAAGTCACGTCTACTCAGGTTTACAACCACCTAAGGAAGTGGAGCAGAGGTGGATCAAGGTGACCAAGCACCGCGTCTTGATACGTCTCCAACGTATCTATAATTCCTGATGTTCCATGTTGATATTATGTCTACATGTTTCTTCCTTCTTTATAGCATTTTTACACGTTTTCCGGGACTAACCTATTAACAAGATGCCAAGTGCCAGTTCAATGTTTTCCGCTATTTTTGATTTCACAAAAGTTGTTCTGGAAATATTCTCGGAATTGGACCGCACGAGTCCCGAAGTTTCTATTTTGCCCGGAAGCATCCAGAAGTCCGAAGGAGAGTCGAAGACGGGCCCCGGAGGGCCCTCACCATGCCCAGGCGCCGGCCCACCCCTGGCCGCGCCTGGGGGTGGTGAGGAGCACCCGGTGTCCCCCTGACGTCGCCCTTCCGCAGCCGCCGTCATGGTCAACCAAAGTTTCGGGAGACACATCTCTGTTCTGGCACCCTGCTGGGACGGGGAAGTACCCCCGGAATCCACCTCCATTGACTCCACCGCCATCTCCATCGCCGTAGTTGTCTCCTATGATGAGGAGGGAGTAGTTCTCCCCCGAGGCTGAGGGCTCTATGGTAGCTATGTGGTTCATCTCTCTCTCCCATGGTGTGATCAATACAATGTCGTGAGATTTGTAATCTGACTAGTAGGAAAAGCCTTATAGCCACCAGCTTAGCGCTGGCGAAAAAGTTTTAGGCTTTGCCAGCGCTATTACCGCTGGCGGACGCCATTTCCAGTTCGCCAGCGCTATATCTACTACCGCTGGCGAACATCCCAACTCGTTCGCCAGCGCTGTGGGTGGGACCCCCCTACGCGCGCACCCGCCCCTCCGTGAAACTACCGCTGGCGAACATGCCCTTTTGTTCACCAGCGCTAAATTTACTACCGCTGGAGAACAATTGTGCCTGTTCGCCAGCGCTAACATGCGCCCTGGGCCCACATGTTAGCGCTGGCAAACAAGCACAGTTGTTCGCCAACGGTAACCTGGCAGATCTGCCATAAGTGGTACACCCACCGCCCACTTTCCCCTCCACTCCCTTCTCCACCTTGTCCCCGCCTCTCTCTCTCTCTAGCTCGAGTTTATGCCAATTTCCCCACCCTTCTACTCTCTTTTGAACCAACTAAAATTATTTTAGTTGGTATATATATGTTTATCTCCCTCCTAACACCATTTCTACCCAAAGTTTTCCCTTCCTACGCTTCTAGATCTAGAATTACCCCCCTCTCTCTCCAAAGCTCCAAAATTCTCCGGATATCATCGTGTAGCCATCTATTCATTTGAGGTGTGGGATGAATGCTAATATATAATTAAACGAGTTTGTATATGAATTTTGTCCGGATACACGCGTTATGCAATATGTGTGAAATTTCACCGGATTCATATATGGTCGTGTGATGGAGACGTTAAATGTGTGCAATTCGTTGTGGAATGAAATTGAGTAGCCAACTATCGCCGGAATGTTGATTTATTTCCGTCTCGGCATAGTTTGGCACTCCCTAATTAATAACCTCCTATTTGTAGGAAGGTCATGCCGAATTTTTTCGTGAATACGACATGAAGTGAAATTTTGGATATGAAAATGAGTTGCCACTTTGCCGGAATGTTGATTCATTTCCGTCTCGGCAAAGTTTGGCACTCCTCTAACCTCCAATTTGTAGGAAGGCCATGCCGATTTTTTTCGTGAATATCAATATATGTATATTATGTTTGGTTCTAATATTATATATATTGGCGCGCTCTCGTGCAGGCGACAAATAATGGTGGTCATCAAGAGTGAACGTGTCGTGAATAGTTACTTGAGACACGCGACAGAAGACATGTTACAAAATGGCCGCAACGAGATACGATGTCCATGTCGAAAGTGCAAACTAAGGGGCTTGCTCAATCCCTTTACCGGAGACTTTCTCAGTGACCTCCTCAGGTAAGGTTTCCTGGATGGGTATAACATCCAGTGGGTAAGTGATGATGAAGATGATGACGTCCATGGGGCGGCGGTGGTAGGAAATGATGTGCCACAGAAGAATAACAACGATCGACAAGAACTACAACAGGAACAAGATCAACCTCATGACCCCGCACATGATCATGGAGAAGATGCTGAACAAGACATGGAAGAAGACGAGGACACATGGAAACCCCTAACAGAAGTTGTGCGTGACCCTCATCTGAAAGAACTGCTTTTGAGAAAGACGACTAACTCGAGATCTGCTGCTAGAGAGCAATCTAAGTTGGTGCAACTAGAGATAGACTCAAAGACACCGTTGTATGCAGGCTGCGGTCCGGGACAGTCCCGCCTGCGAGTGACGCTCGATGTTCTGCAGATGAAGGCGAGATACAAATGGAGCGACATAAGCGTCGATGCAAGCCTGCAATACTGGCACGATATCCTTCCAGAGGGCAACACCTGTCCTAAAAGTTGCGACGAGGCCAAGAAAGTTGTGTGCCCCTTTGATTTATCTCACCAAAAATACCATGTGTGCATCCACGATTGCTACATTTATCGGAAAGAGGACGCGAACAAAACCATTTGTCCAGTTTGCAACGCCACTCGATACAAGAAAGGGAACAAGAAAGCTCCTCGAAAAGTTGTGTGGTACTTTTCGCTCATTCCCCGTCTGCAACGGTATTTCGCGGACCGCAAGGAAGCAGAGCTCATGCGCTGGCACGCGAAAAGGAGGAATAAAGTTTTGAAAGATCCAAATCAGAGTGAAAAAGTAAATCTGACACATCCTTCAGATGCAAGTCAATGGAAAGCAATTGACTGTGAATATGCAACGTTCGGGGCGGAGGCAAGGAACATTAGGTTGGGTGTGAGCACCGACGGACTCAATCCATTTGGCAACCAGAGCAGCACCCATAGCACCTGGCCCGTGTTTGTATGGATGTACAACATCCCCCTGGTTGTGCATGAATACGAAGTATATTCACATGACTGTGCTAATCCAAGGGCCGAAACAACCAGGCAACGACATCAATCTATACCTGAAGCTGCCTAAAGATGAGTTGGACATGCTATGGGCCGAGGAAGGGGTGAACACATGGGACGCCTTCGGTGAACATTATTTCCCAATGAGAGTTGTCTTACTCTGTACGGTTCACGGCCTACTCGGCTACGGATATGTGGCGGGCCGGGTGTACCATGGACATTACGGTTGCGTGAGGTGCATGGATGACCCCACGTTTATGCAACTTCCGAAAGATCCTGGGTCTTCGAAAACATTTTTCGTTGGTCATCGAAGGTGGCTACCCAACAAAGACCCATGGAGAAGGCGAGGAGACCTTTTTAAGGGTTAAGATGAGCTCCGTGGACCTCCACGTAAGAGGTGCGGCGAAGAAATCTACAAGTTGCTGAATGATTGGAAGGAATGCCCAGAGCCGGGAAAGAAGCAAAAGGCGCCAAAACCGCTTCTAGATGTATGGAAGACGAGGTCGGTGTTTTGAGACTTGCCATACTGGCCCATTCTCGATACGCCTCACTGCCTTGATCTGATGCATATCACGAAGAATGTGTTTGAAAGTTTATTTGGCACGCTGCTCAACATGCCGGAGAGGACCAAAAAAGGGGTGAAAGCAAGAAACGACCTAAAATATTTTGGTATTAGGGTAGATCTTCAGGGGGGACGCCCGGATGATGACGACGGCGATCAATCGTGTGATGAGGAGATGGAGGGTCGCAAGGCCAAAAGGGTTAAGAGCAATGACTATTACTGCCCCCCTCCTACTTCACTCATAGTCCGGACGAGATCACAAAATTGATGATGTGCCTTCTCGGAGTCAAAGTCCCTAGTGGTTACTCAGGGCTAATAAGCAGATTCCTCGACGCGCAGAAATAAAAGTTTAGCGTGATGAAGTCTCATGACTATTACGTGATGATGACGCAGATACTTCCGGTTGTGATCCGCGGAATAATGGACAAGCACGTCCGGGAAACCCTGTTTGGCCTCTGTAACTTCTTCGACGTGATATCTCGAAAGTCGATCATGGGGAAGCAGATCTCAAGGCTGCAGGAAGAGATTGTCGTGATACTATGCGAGCTTGAGATGTACTTTCCACCATCATTGTTTGACATATGTGTTCATCTGTTGATCCATATCGTGGACGATATCATCCATCTCGGGTCGTTGTTCCTGCATAACATGATGCCGTTTGAAATGATGAATGGGGTCATCAAAGGATTTGTTCGCAACAGAGCCCGTACGGATGGAAGCGTCGTTCATGGCTTTCTCACCGAAGAGTGCATCTCTTTCTGCACGAATCATATTTACGTGGAGGACCCTGTTGGTCTGCCCAGAAACAAGCACATTGGCAAGCTCGATGGAGTAGGTCACAAAAATGGACGTGGAGAATTGCATGTGGATCGGGCTTGTCGACGCACCGACTTTAACAGGGCAAACTTAGTATCTCTCCAACACATTGACATGGTCGATACTTGGGTGGAAAAACACAAGAGCTCGATTATGAAAAAGTACAGTGAACAAGGCAAGCGGAGGACCGAAGGAGAAATAATCAGAGAGCATAACTCCACTTTCTTGCGTTGGTTTAAAGATGTGATCGTCGCTAATCCACCGCCAATGGATTGTGCGAAAAATAAACTATTGTATGCCTTGGCACATGGCCCAGCTCCCAACCTAGCAACGTTTCAAGCATATGATATCAACGGGTTCAGTTTCTACACAGAGGAGAAAGACAAAACTTCCGATTATCAAAAATCAGGGGTAACAATGGAATCTTACACGGTGACAAAAAGTTAAGATACTACGGAAGGATCGAGGAGATATGGGAGCTTAACTACTCTGGAGATAAGGTGCCTATGTTCCGCGTCAGATGGGCTAGGATGTCGACCGTCAGAAAAGAAGGCCAATACTTTACAACCATGGTTATTCCCGAAGCCGGAATCTCATAAAGCGCGAATGTCACAGCGCAAAATGAGCCATGGGTATTGGCTAAGCATGTGTCCCAATGCTTCTTCATAACAGACCCCGCAAAGCCTAGCCGTGTTGTCGTGAGGAGAGGGAAAAGAAATATCATCGGAATGGATGGAGTCGTTGACGAGGACGACTTCGACACGTTCGGTGACCCAAATATTGATATCATCAAGAAGATGATGATGATAGTCATGCAACATACACAACAAGAAGAAGCAGAACAACGCTACCTAGGCATGATCTTCCATTCATAAGAAGAAGTCATGATGTGGGGTTAAATTATGCAACTGCGACCAAAAAAGGCAAAAAGATCAAACACTGAGAAAGTATGTATATATCTGTCTGCCAATTGTATGCGACGAAACTATGTATATGCATGGATCAACTGGTCTGATGTGCACTTATTATAAATTTAATGTACCTTGTTCTATATTTCAAATGTGTGGACTTACATTATTTGAAACATAAAGGAAACAAATAGAAAACATGAAGGAAACAACGGAAAACAATAGAACGCATAAAGAAAAACAATAGAAAACATAAAGAGAACAATAGAAAACATAAAGGAAACAAGTAGAAAAATGAAGGAAAATAATGGAAAACAACTAAAACAAAAATAATGAAAAGAGAAAACAAGAAGGAAATATTAGAAAACAAAATGAACATGAAGGAAAATAATTGAAAACAATAGAACACATGAAGAAAACAATAGAAAACATAAAGAGAACAAGAGAAAACATAAAGGAAACAAATACTCCCTCCGATCCTAAAAAAGTGTCGCCACAAATGAACTAATCACATGCTGGCGACACTTTTTTAGGATCGGAGGAAGTAGAAAACATGAAGGAAAATAATGGAAAACAACTAAAACCAAAATAATGAAAAGAGAAAACAAGAAAGAAAATATTGGAAAACAAAATAAAACATGAAGGAAAACAATAGAAAACATGAAGAAAATATTGGAAAACATATCTCCTAACCATAGAAAACAAAAATAAAACAAGAGAAAACATGAAGGAAATATTAGAAAACATAAAGGAAAACAAAATTTAACAATAAAAAACAAAAAGAAAACATGAAGGAAATAATGGAAAACAAAATATAACAATAATAAACAAAAATAAATCAATTCAAAAAAAAAAAAACAGTAATGTTTCTCAAAGAAAAACTAATAAAAAATAATACAGTAAATAATTTCAAAGAAAAAAAGGTAGCGCTGGCGAACCAACCTTTGTTCGCCAGCGGTAGCATAGCGCTGGCGAACCAGCCACTATGTTCGCCAGCGGTATGGGCATAGCGCTGGCGAACCAACCTTTGTTCGCCAGCAGTATGGTACCCCCTCTCACTTACGCGTGGGCCCCCACCTCCTCCCTTCTACAGAGAGCACACAGCGGAAAGGACTTAGCCGTTTTTCGCGTGCGCCCCCGTCCACCTCCTCCCTGCTGTGATCACCGCCGCCGTCCACCTCCCCGCGCCACCGCCGTCCAGCTCCCCTAGCTGCCGTCCACCTCCCCGCGCTGCACCTCCCTCCCCTCTCCTCTCTTCTTCCTCGCTGGTCGCGCGCCCTCCCTCTCTACAACCGCGCGCCCTCCCACGACCACCGCCGGCGACCCCTGAAGCCCCCTCCGCTCCCGGGAGACTCCACAGCGCTCCCGCACTGCTTCCTGCGGCATCGCTGCTCCCTCTGCCCCGCTGCTTCTCTCTGCCCCGCCATGCCCTCAACCTGTTCGACACAAGGTTCGTAAGAACCAAACTCAACTCATTTTGTATTTTTGTTACTGCCAAGATGAAGCTGAGAAATGTGAGTTGACACATTTTACAACAATCATAGTTTTACACATTTTACACTTAACATAAATCATAGTTTTGCTTACAGAAACTGTATTGAGTTTTACACATTTTACACTTAGCAGAAACTGTATTGAGTTGACACATTTTACAATTAACAGAAATCATAGTTTTACTTACAAACAGAAATGATGTGGTTGTTTTCAAAGGGAAAAAAATGTTGTGGCTGTTTTCAAAGGGAAGAAATGATGTGGATGTTTTCAAAGGGAAAAAAATAGTTTTACTTACAAACAGAAATCATAGTTTTCAAAGGGACTGTTTACTTACAAACTTTTTACTTACAAACATAAATGAAAAAAATAGTTTTCAAAGGGACTTTTTTAAGACAGAATTCAAACATAACTCAACTTCCTAAAAACTTGTTATAAGAACTGTTGCCAATCGTTATGCATGGACTATTTTAAGACAGAAATCGATCAAGACACAAGATCAGAGGGGCGTATCTCACGACCTCAAGCCAATTTTTTTGAACTGCTAGTACCAGTACACAATGTTTACTTCCTGAAATGAGAGAATTTTTTTTTGAACTGCTAGTACCAGTACCTATGTGTGTGTGTGTGCTGTGGTGTGTGTGGTGTGGTGTGGTGTGGTGTGGTGTGTGTGGTGTGGTGTGGTGTGGTGTGGTGTGTGTGCTATGTGTGTTGTGGTGTGGTGTAGCTAGTGCTTATGTTTTGTTAGAAGAAATGAGAGAAAAATATAAGTCTAGTAGCTAGTGCTTATGTTATGTTTGCATACAGGAACTTGCTCATGGGAATGCACATAGGAAAACATCTAAAGTCCAATCAACATATGCATGAAATTGTTAGCAATTTATTTACCTAGTGTTTTCTCTTAGTACTCAATTGTTAGCAATTTATATGCATGTCCTGTCTTGATATCTAAATATGAATCTGGATATCTCAATTGTTTTTGGTGGTTAGTGATGGTTGGTGTGATGGATGGTGTGTATGGATGGTGGTGATGGATGCTGGTGATGGATGGCGTGGTGATATGGATGGTGGCGATGGATGGTGGAGATGGTGTGGTCGTGTGGATATGTGCCCACCTTCGTGTGGATGACGATGATAATAAGAGGGGTGGGATTATATGTGTAGGTACCCCATGTGAGGCCCTATTTGCCGGAATGTTGATGAATTTCCGTTCCAGCAAATTTGGGTACTCCATTTGTGATATTTTTAGCAAAGGTCATGCCGAAATTTTCCGTGAGTTTTGGCATGATCTTTGCTAAAAATATCACATATTAGAGTGTCCGAGAAATTTGGACTCATATGGGGTATACATCGTCTAAATTACAGGATTTGTTGAACTAATTTCGGATTTCTCTCCTTAATTAGATATGGCTCACAACGACGAGGTGGGTGGTTCTGGGATCAGACGCGGGGACGACGATGCGTGGCTTTCTATGCTTAGCGCCGGAGGAGGACTCGTAGATCTGCAACCGGAGCTAGAGACGCAGGGCGCATATGCATACGCCAAGATGGATGAAACCATTCATTAGGAGCTAGAGCCGCGCACCGATACATCGGGCGGAGAAGGTCAAACCGGTAGTGGCACCGGGGATGCTGCCTCCGGTGGCGAGGCGTCGCGTAAGCGCAAAGAAAGGCGACACAACATGCTCGCCACCATCCGGCAAGAGTTCACGGAAGTGGACCCCAAGAGCGGTGCTCCTATCGAGCTGGAGATTTACGCCAAGGGGTATGGAAACCAGATAGGATGAATAGCTCGAGACTTTGGCAACGTTAATACGGGCCAGCTCAGAGATAAAGAAAACAAGGCTATGGCCGCCCTGCTGATTGAGAAGCTACACACGAGGTACAAGTTCCCGGATCCTTACGACAACCAGGAGCTGAAGAGTAATCTGGTCAACTCGTTAGCACTGGGAAAGTTCACCAAGGCGTTTAACACTTGGAGATCCAGTTTGTGGGAGATGATTGCGAAGGGTAAGGGTTTCGATGAGATCCATAAGATGTGGCCCTCCATTTTCGAGGAAGACTTGGCCCAATTCAAGCTCGACGAACTCAAACCGGAAAAGGTGGCGTTGACTAAATGGGGAAGAGATTTACAAAAAAAGTACATTGGCCCTCACCTCGGAAGTCGGGGTGACCTTGGGAAGCAGAAAGTTTGGGCTAAGGAGGATGCGCAGAGAGAAGCGCCGAAACCGTATGACAAGATCACCGACCCGCAGGTGAGAAATTTTGTCAGGGCCCATTATAGGGAAGATCCCAAAAAGCCCGGCGATCTTGTGTTGAACGAGAAGGTCAAAAATCTCTAGAAGAAATATCTCGAGGAAGAAGAAAAAGAACGTCTATCTCAGTCTGACGCGGGGTCCTCGGCGACGATGAACAAGGACCCGTATGACACCCATTTTATTAGAGCGCTTAACGCGATGAAGGGAGTGCCCCTTGACAAGAAGCCGCATCGTGGCCATGTGCATGGCCTCGGAAAGGGTCATCGGCATGCGCACTACTACCCGGACACTAAGGAGAAGAGAAAGGAGCGGAACAAGGTGACGGAGAAGACGGTCGACGAGCTTGTGAACGAGAGGCTCAACACGCTCCTCCCTACCATATGTGCGTCCGTCGCTCAGTACTTAGCGCCGTGGATGGCAGGTGGAGGACAAGGGCCGCTCCCCGAGATCAACATAGCCCAAATGGTGCCGCCTGCTGCGCAGAACGTGGCCCCCGTCGTTGCGCCTGCTGCGCAAAACGTGGCCCCCGTCGTGGCGCCTGCTGCGCAGAACGAGGCGGACCCCAACCCTGAGCCGCAAGGTCGCAAAGAGCTGTCGCCGCCGGCCCGCCACGTCTCTGCAACGCCATCGCCGACACTTAGCGGTCCATCGCCCTTGTCCGAGCTCAATGCCCTCACGGTAATTCAGCGTCCACAACCTAATTATATATTATGACTTGATTCGTGACGGCCTCAGTCTCTAACGACGATCGGGCGACGTTTCGCAGGCCGACGAGACGGGATGCACATTGCTCCTTCGTGTGAACGGCGAGTTAAAGGACGTGGCGAAAGGAAAAATCATAACACCTCTCAACCGCGTGTACCACGGCGTGCGTATGCCCGATAACGTGTTCAGAGTGACATTAAGTCGGGTGCTCCCTGGTTGCGGTGCTCTCAATCCTCCGAATCAACCCCCCGCAGCCGACAGCGAGTTAAACCTGGAGCAATGCTTGGTTTGGCCATTGACATGGCCAAAATCACTAATTCGTTTGGAAAGTACTCCTGTCAACACTCCAACACCGGTCTAGGGGTCGGGGCACCCAAGCCACCACGAGGATTTCTCACCTGCAAAGTCCGTGCAACTCGACGGCGATGATGCTGAAGATGAGAACCCCAATGACTACCTCGTCGACGATCCTTGCGAGGGGGGCGGCCTAGATGATCTTGATGAACTTCTCTTGCCAGCGGAGGAAGCGGATAAATATCGATGTACAAAGCGTCTTTTCTCTTCTCAAGAACCGGCAGCCCCCGAGCAAGAAGTCATCAGCCAGGACGCCCTCAAAGAGGCGGTCGCAGATGTATTTCAGAATCCTCCTAAGAAGACGGCATGGAAAAGAACTAAGAAGAGTTCTGCCGTTGCATCGATGAGCCAACCGGTGGAGGGGACCAAGTCTAACCCGCAGGCAGAACGGGTATTGGACGGGATACCCATACACGACTGGCATCAGATCCATGAGTTGGGAAAACCGATGCTTCCGCCGAGGTTGTCCTCCTTGTTGACAGGTGATATGCTTAGCGTCCATGACGGTGTTCAATTTATGGAGACGATGCTTCTTAAAGAGAAAAATCCAACGCTGCCGGTTTTGATCGCAAAGGTGCCATCTACGGTGGGATTTGTCACTGAAGGCAACGCAGGCAAGATCATCGTGAGATTTGACGACATTTTTCGGATGTTCCACATGAAATCCCTCCACTCATCAATCGTCCGTCTATTTACGCTCAGTTTGGCGCATCAATTATCCATAGAGAATACCAAAAGCATCGGGCTAGCAGACCCCTACTACATGCACGGCATGTACTTGAACAACCCCAAGGGTAGGGCAAAAGCGGCAAAGTTCCTCGAACAAGTGTTGCTCAATAATCATATGCACAAGAGGATCACCGTCCTGCCTTACTTTCCCGAGTAAGTTATATTTCCCATCTTTACATAAGTTTGCGCATATACAATTAATAGTGGTTACAACTTTTGAGGATTATATATATGGACTCCTGTTTTGCGCAGAAACAAATACGGCACCCTCATCATGCTCTACCCGAGAGACGCGGACGTCGTGTATCTCGACTCCGGGAGTAGGCTGAAGGAGAAGAACTACTCCCTCATCAAGTCTGTTCTCAATGATTCTATGGACAGCTACATCAGGGGGAAGGATTCTGCGACAGAAAAAAACAAAGTCAAGGCAAATATGTGTTCAGACACAGAACAGAGTTCCCCTGCCCCAAGCAGGCACGACGCGGCCAAATGGAGGCATGGTACCTCATCCAACACATGATGGAGATCGTGTAGGAGCAACAGAGTCTACAATTCATGTCTGCTGTGGACAAATGGTCTCGCAGCATCGTCGAATGGTCTGATGCTGAATTTAGACAAAACTTTGGTCGCATCCAGCGCAAACTCTGCTCCATCATCTATAGGGATGTAGTAACTAAAGACTCGCTCTTCCACTGGAAATCCCCACCATCTAACGATGAGTTGCGACAATGTGTGTTAGAGCAGACTGATGAGAGACCATTCAACTCGTTAGAAGGTGTTCTTCCGTTCCCGTCGGTGAAGAAACAGAAGATCACAACAACGAGGAAGAAATGATCGACGGTATGTATTCGGTTCGGTACGAATTGCTCCTAATAAGAACTTGTGATTTACTTTGCCGGTCTAATGCTTTTATCTTGGTCTACAGAGAGATGAAGAAGTGGACGGCGCGCTGGCCCTAGCGAAAGATCGAAAGCGGAGGCGGAAGCTAAAGCGGAGGCGGACCACATATATATATATATATATATAATATATAATATATATATATATATATATATATGTATGTATGTATGTCTTGTTTGCGATTGATCTATATCGCGCGTTGTATGGATGTCATACTTTTGTAATCGTTAAACTAATTAGATTGCTATATTTTTGGTTCGAAATTTTCCGACATAAACATGTTATTGAGATCGATGTGTATTAATATTTATGAGAAGGATGTTATTGAGATCGATGTGTTATTTTCGTTATCGATGGATCTCGGTTTGTGTATTGCATATACATATATGCATATGTATCTAAGAGTGATTTATATGTGTGAACTATAGAAATTACATAAATTACATGTATTTGCATATGTATAGTATAATACCAGGTAAATACAAACTGTTATACGAAAATAACAAAAAAAATACAAACCTGGGAGTCATAGCGCTGGCGAACAAAACACCTACCGCTGGCGAACTTACCGCTGGCGAAGGCGCGCTGCACCGCTGGCGAACACAGCGCTGGCGAATGAGGTCATGTTCGCCAGCGGTAACATATACTACCGCTCGCAAAGCGCTGTTCGCCAGCGGTAACCCGCTACCACTGGCGAGATAGCGCTGGCGAACAGCCCTTCGCCAATGGTAGCACAGTGTTGTTCGTCACTGGTAGGGTTTTTCCTACTAGTGTCTAGTTCAACAATTAGATGTTACTCTTCATCTTGTGCTAGTCAAGTGTTTTATTAATATGAACTTTGGAGTCACCTTGTCCCGCGGTGTGAAGGTGACAGTGTGCACATCGTGTGTGTCTCCTCTATGAATTGTGGTGTTTGTCTAGTACCTTCTTGGGCGCTCATAGTGACAGCGTGGGGTTAACTAGACATGGAAATGCCTACTTTAAGGAATGCTTTTTGCAGACCTACGCAATGGTTAGTGTTCGTTATCCAACCGGAGAGGGTTAAAAGTAGCATAGTGAAGAGAAGATATTTAGTTATTCAATTATGTGATCATTGTTGAGAGTCCACTAGTGAAAGTAGGATCCCTAGGCCTTGTTTCCAAGCATTGAAACACTATTTTCCGCATGTTCTGCTACATGTTTGCTTGCTGCCATATTTAGTTCAGATTGCTATTATTACTTATAACCATCCATATTACTCTCATTCCACTATATCTTCGCCGAACTAGTGAACCTATATACCCGACAAGTATATTGGGTGTGTTGGGGACACAAGAGACTTCTTGTATCTTAATTGCAGGGTTGCTTGAGAGGTATATCTTTGACCTCTATCTCCCTGAGTTCGATAAACCTTGGGTGACCCACTAAAGGGAAACGTGTTGCTGTTCTACAAACCTCTGCACTTGTAGGCCAAACACTATCTACAAGAATAGAAGCGTGCGTAGACATCAATCTCTTTTCTGGCGCCGTTGCTGGGGAGGTAATGTAAAAGGTACTCACATCCTCGGGTGTGAGTGCTCGGTGTTATGTCCTTTAGATTCTGCAATTTTATATTTTTATTTCTTGTTTTCAGTAGTTAGGCTTATTTTTCCTCGCTTCTTGTTTTTAATTTTACTAGTAGTCTTAATGGAAAATAATTAAAAAATGAGAGAGCTTTATAATATTTATGTTGAGTTAGGACATAAGTGTTTAACGAGAAAATTAAAAAAACATATGGAGATTTATTTGCATGCTAATAGCAATGTTATTAGTATGAATTCTTTGAACACCATTATTGCTAATGCTATGGGAAAGTCTAAGCTTGGGGAAGCTAGTTTATATGAAAATGATCTTTTTAGTTCCCCAAGCACGGAGGAGAAAATTTGCTTTGATGATGAACCTATGCCTGTTACATATAGTAATGATCATGATTGGGAAAAGCACACTACTTTTGATATTGAAAATGATGATATAGAAAGCTCTAAACTTGTGGATGATGTGTTTGAAAATCCTTTTGCTACTAATGATTATATTTTTGATACATCTCCTCCTAGTAAAAATGATGATATGTTTTCAAATGAACACATTTTAGAGGATAACTATTCTATTGCTTATGATGATATTATTCTTCCTATATATGATGATAACAATGATGAATATGATATTTTCAATCCACATACTATTGAGGAGAAAATTTATTTTGATGATACTATGAATCTTATATTTTATGATTATGGCACTAGTAGGAAACAGGCTATAGCCACCAGGTTACCGCTGGCCAACAAGAATTCCTGTGCGCCAGTGCTACCACCGCTGGCGAACGCGCCGCCATGTTGGCCAGCGCTAAGTTAGGTACCGCTGGCGAACATGGCACTTCATTCGCCAGCGGTAACAGTGGGGGTGGGGGCTGCGCGCGGCTGCGGGCGGCAGCAAATACCGCTGGCGAACACGGCACTTCGTTCGCCAGCGGTATGGTTACTTAGCGCTGGCGAACAACGAGCTGGTTCGCCAGCGGTATGGTTACTGCTGGGCAACATTTTGGTTCGCCAGCGCTAACTATACCGCTGGCCAACCACTATTTTGGTTCGCCAGCGGTAAGTTTTGAAAAATTTCCCTCCACACCCCCCCTCCCGTGGACCGCCTTTTTTACGTTTGTAAAACAGAAACGAAAATGATAAAACGTTCAAAAAATAAATTCCTCGGATATGTGGGTAGAGTGCAATGTCTACTTGATATAGAAAATTTGAAATACTCCATTTGACCTTTTATGCAAAATTCAAAAATAAAACGTAAAACGGCCATAACTTTTGCATACGACGTCGAAAAAACGCGTTCAATATATCAAAAGAAGCGTGAGCAAATTCCAGATCCAAATTTTTCAGAATTGGAAAATTCAAATATATCGGCCTGTGAGGTTTTTTCAGAATCGGAAAATTCCAAAAGGAAAAAAAGTTATTTGAGACAGACTAAATTTTCTTACAAAATCAATTTAATTAAATAAATTTAAAATTCAAAAAATAAAAAATGTATTTTTTTTCGAGAAAAGATAATAAAGATGTCATTTTTGGATTCCTCATATTTTTCTGATCAATTTAGACATATCATTTGTCGAATTTGGAATTACGGATTTGTAGATATGGTGCAATAGTTAAGAGGTTTGATAGTACTATACTAACAAGAAAGAACGAGAGAGTCATAGGTAGAGTAGTGGGTTGGAACTAGGAAGTTAAGCGTGCTCGGGCTAGAGTAGTGGAAGGATGGGTGACCGAGCGGGAAGTGGGCATTCAAAGTTGAAAAAAAAAGGAAAACATTCTACAGCGTGATTAGAGGTTCCCCAAATTCAAATGTTTTGAAAATTTGAAAAAAAAATGATGCGAAAAAATTTATTTACGAAATTTCAAAATTTCAGACTTGCCGCTGGCGAACAAGACTGGTGTTCGCCAGCGGTAACTAGATAGCGCTGGCCAACAATATTGTTCGCCAGCGGTAACCCCTTACCACTGGCGGTGTACTGCTGGCGAACACTTGTTCGCCAGCGGTAGCTTGTTTTTGTTCGTCACTAGTAAGCGTTTTCCTACTAGTGTGGTGATGAGAATAATAATGATACCTATTTTGTTGAATTTGCTCCCACTACTATTAATAAGAATGACTATGCTTATGTGGAGAGTATTAATTCTTTTATGCATTTGGCTCATGATAAGTATATTTTATGTGATAGCTATAATGTTAATTTTATTCATGATGCTACTGAAACTTATTATGAAAGAGGGAAACATTGTTTTATGCATCTCAACAATATTAAGTTTCCCCTCTTTATGTTGAAATTTTTGAAGTTGCACTTATTTTGTCTTCCTATGCTAGTCACTTTGTGCTACATTGACTTGTTTTTCTACAAGATTCGTTTTTATAGGAAGTGGGTTAGACTTAAATTTGTTTTACATTTTCTTCAATTCATATTTCTCATGTGAGCATCTTCTCAAATTATCATGCCTAGCTAAAAGGCTTTAATGAAAAAAGCACTTCTCGGGAGATAACCCATGTTTTCATTTTTGCATTGTTTTTCTTTGTTTTCTTTGAGTCAAGGGGTTGTATACTTATGTAGAAAATTCTTTGTATCTTTCTATTCATGTATTAGTTGAGCCAAGTAAAGCCTCTAGTGGAAAGTTGAGACTATATTTCGGATTTCTGCGTAGGAAACAGATTTCTGCTGTCCACTGTTAAAATCGTATAAAATCACAGAAATTAAAAATGACCTGCGTTTTTTTGTGCGTAATCCTGGCTTATATACGCAACTTTTCTTAGTTCACCACTTTTTGATTTGAGCAACATAGGACTTTCGAAAAAAATCATATTTATATGTTGTTCTATTTTGACAGATTTCTGCTAATAATTGTATTTGCCTCTTAATCTCTTTCTTTTGGTGTTCTTTTGAGCAAAAGAGTTTTAAAATAAGTTGTGACAGTAGCTAATGTTTTTATGAGTGTTAGGCTTGTGTTGAAACTGAACCATGTGAATTTATTATTTCGATTTGCACTAACGTTGCTAATGAAGATTGTGAGAAGTTTGGTGTGAAGGAAGTTTTCAAGGGTCAAGAGAAGAGGATGATATGATGTCATCAAGAAGAGTGAAAAGCTTAAGGTTGGAGATGCCCCAGTGGTACATCCCAGCAAATTCCAAGAAGACTCAACTGTTGGGAATATGCCCTAGAGGCAATCATGTATGATGTATTCCCAATGTATTCATAAAGTTATTAAGTTGTCCTTGTTTTGAACATCTGATATATGTCATTGAATATGTGATTCGATTGTGGAACTATATATTCATGTTGTTCATACTAGATTGTCATTGGTCATTAAGGTTATGCTGGACACACACCCTAGACTAATGTGAGTGTTGGCTGATGACATGGTTCCACTTGTCATGGGCATGGTGATGCCATTCCAACGTTCATAGACTTGGCTAAAGAGTTTAGCAAGTCGGACTGACCCATATTGAGATGCAACGAGTATGTCGTCATTTGCATATCTCAATCAATGTAATCCTTAGACCTGAGATTGTCGCACAATCCGAGATGTGGATCACCGACTTAGGTTCTGTCAAACGTTGTTCTGTGACAAGGCAATTATAAAGGCAGAGTACGGGTCGAATGAGAAGCAAGCTGCATGATGTGGATATTCAAGATGGGATTTTGCCCCTCCGAATGGAGAGATATTCTCTGGGCCCTCTCAAGTGATATGATTCCGGAAGCATGGCCATGCACAACTCGGTTAAGTGTTAGCAGACTAAGAGTTAGTCAGATGAATCATATATCACAGACCGAGAAGAGAGTTGAGCTATTAAGAGATGACAATAAATCGCCTATAGTTCGACAAGGTATATCGTGAGGCAAAAGGGACTAAGATGAAAGTCACATTGGAAGGTATGTCGTCATGACTCTAAGGGACTTGGGAGTCGGCACGTTCTGCTAGGAGCCGCTACCGATTGATCGATTGAGAGTCGGACTCCAATCGTGTCCAAGTCGCCATGAGCCTGTAGGGTCGCACACTTAAGAGCGAGAGCAAATGTATTGGTCGGGTTGGACCCGAACCGGAAATGGATTGATTTTGTGAGTCGGACTCACAGAGGGAATGGGCCACAAGTGTTGTGAATCCCACTACCATTCGCTATATAAAGAGGGGCGTAGGTTGCCCAGCGGGCACGTTATTGAACTCCCATGCGTTGGGAACCCTAGCCCCACTCAGTCGAGCCGTCGCACCGGATCTAGCAGTCCGCCATCCAGGCTCCTCCTCGTACGTGTGGATACCGGCAGAGGTGCTGTACGTTCAGCACTTCGATGTTCGCGGGATTGGATCGGCTGGATAGGATCGTGGGACTCCACTGCATCGACGTGCTTCATCGATAATCCGCAACCGCGCGTCTAGTGGTAATCATCGTGGCCTTCTACCTCGGCTAGATGTTGGAAGTACCGCGTAAGAAAAAGTTTTGTTTATCTCTACGCGTTCCAACAGTGGTATCAAGGCGGTAGCTTCTGGTTTTAGGCCCGAGATCCGCACATATGTGATATGTAGTTAGCGTTAGATGTGATCTAATTGCTGTTTTGGTGGTCGTTCTATGAGATAGATCGGTTTTGTACAAGGTTGATTCGATCAATCGTACTCGGGGTTAATGGATGATCTGGTTTCCGTGATCATACTGCTAAGGTCGTGGAAAAACTTACCCCTACCGGTCGGTTTCCGCCATCGGGGTATACCGTGACACATAAATCCAGTTGCAGTGATCGAAGATCAAAGAGTTTGATCGAATCGGAATACGGATCAGATTTGGGTAAAACTGTTTTATCCGATGAAGAAATCTATGTTCGGAATGCAGATGAGATCCATGTTTGGGACCGCCGGCTTCGCCCTGTCGTAGCGCCTTAGATGTCGTTACGAGTTTCACAATGCCGGTAGATATTGTCTCTATGCATAACTTGTTTTTGCAGGATGTTGTGAATGGTATGGCTTATGTGTATGTGATGTGTGTAATCCATACGTGATCTGCGTATCATGTTTTTGTCAGCCGGCTGGAGCCTAGGTGCTGTCATTTTATTGTATACAGCATGCGTGTCGGATTCTCTACGTAATTTTTCATCTACTAGCTACTGTAGCTTGTTTGAGAACCCGGATGACATGCAAGTCGATGTACAAGTCAGCTACATGGACTAAGATGTCACGTGACAAGAGTTGGCACGAGTCGACTTACAAGCTTTATGGGGATGGAGATCGCCATTAAGAGAGCCATACCATTTCACATTATAATTGCTTTATTTGTGTTATTGTTATGTCTCTTTTTACCTCTATTTAGATAGTTGGTAGATTTAATCCCTCAAAGAAGGACTAGTCGGTCGCCCCGCCAGTGCTGCACCATCACAAGTCGGACATTCTTGGTAGTGGGCTCATAAAATTGAGGTGCTACCAATTCTTTCCGATTAGGTGGGTTTGAGTCGGACTCTTACAGCGGAAGCACTTGGTAATCTAGACGAGTCCATCACAACGGTTGTGGGGCTCGGGGCGAGGTAGGTTGGGAGCCGGGGCATGCAATGCCACCCAACGAACAGGAGTTGTATTGGATACGATTGGCAAGGTGTTGCCTACCTAGATCACTTGACGGCTAGCGGTGATGCTAAAACTCACTAGTTGGCTTGCTTATTTAGGATCTTGAATCACTTATCAACCATCGGAGGGGTGTTGTTTCTAGTGGGAGCATAAGTATTAAAGCGTTTAATATGTCTGCTCTTTTATGAATACATGTCTTATGTTTTTTTGCATATTTTCTGTTGTAGATCAATGGCACCTAGCAACCTTCCTCAGTTGTCCACTTTTGCGTTGAGGTCAATCCTGGAGAAAGATAAGCTTAATGGAACTAATTTCACCAACTGGTATCGGAATCTAAGGAAAGTCCTCAAGCATGACAGGAAAGAACATGTTCTAGAAACTCCACTTCCAGAAGAGCCTGATGATGATGCAACTGTCGCTGTCATGAATGCCTACCGTAAGAATAGAGATAAGTCTACGGAAATTAGCTGTCTTATGCTTGCACACATGGAACCGGACTTGCAGAAACAGTTCGAGAATGTTGAGGCCTACGATATGATCGAAAGCCTCAAAAGTATGTTCCAGGCTCAGGCAAAGACCGAGAGGTATCAAGTCTCTCAAGCTTTGCTGGGCTGTAAGCTCAAAGACGGTGATCCACTGAGTCCGCATATAATCAAGATGACTGGTTACGTGCAGTCTCTGGATCGGCTGGGCTTCCCAATTAACGAAGAGTTTGCTACTGATATAATTCTGAACTCTCTTATAAGTGCGTATGGTCCGTTCATTTTGAACTACCACATGCATGGTATGGATAAGAAGATCACTGAATACATGGGATGCTCCAAACGGCAGAGGCTGATCTTAAGAAAGGCGCCAGTCAAGTGTTGATGGTGCAGAATAAGGCTAAGTTCAAGAAGAGTTCTTGGACCAAGAAGAAGAAGGATAATTCAGGAGGCAACGCCCATGGCCCTGTCCAGAGCGCTTCCTCAAAGACTAAGCCTTCTCCTGCAGCCGGATGGCCACTGGAAGAGGAACTGCACCAAGTATTTGGCTGACAGAGCCAAGAGTGTAGGTGTGACTTCCAACTCAGGTACGCTTGTGTGCAATATTATAGAAATTTATCTTGCTGATGCACCTAATAGTTCTTGGGTATATGATACCGGATCAGTTATTCACATATGCAACTCGTTGCAGGGACTGGTAAGAACTAGGAGCGTGGCAAGAGGAGAGGTTGATATTCGGGTCGGCAACAAGGCGAGAGTCTCTGCGTTGTAAGTCGGCACGATGCAACTTCATTTACCTTCAGGATTTTTAATGGAGCTGAGTAATTGTTATTATGTTCCAGTGCTTAGTCGAAACATTATTTCTGCCTCATGTTTGATGAGACAAGGTTATGAGTCGAATATTAAGAATAATGGTTGTTCTTTATATTTGAAAGATATGTTTCATGGCTTTGCACCCCTTCAGGACGGGTTATTTATTTTGAATCTTGATAGTGAATCGGTCTATAACATAAATGTTAAAAGGTTGAAACCAAATGATCTGAATATGACTTACTTTTGGCACTGTCGGCTTGGTCATATAAGTTGGAAGCGCATGAAGAAGCTCCATGATGATAGACTTCTAACTTCGTTCGACTTAGAGTCATTCGAGACATGCGAATCATGCCTACTAGGCAAAATGACCAAGACGTCTTTTGCAAGGAGTTGTGAAAGGGCGTCCGACTTGTTGGAATTAATACATAGTGATGTATGTCGTCCAATGAGCACGACAGCCAGAGGTGGTTATGAGTACTTCATTACCTTCACTGATGATTTGAGTAGGTATGGATATATCTATTTAATGAAACACAAGTCGGAAGCCTTTGAGAAATTCAAGGAATTCCAGAGTGAGGTACAAAATCAATTCGGCAAGAAAATAAAGTTTCTACGGTCGGACCGTGGAGGCGAGTACATGAGCCATGAGTTTGATGACCATCTAAAGAGTTGTGGAATAGTTCCTCAACTCACTCCGCCGGGTACACTGCAAAGGAACGGTGTATCGGAATGGAGAAATCGGACCTTGTTGGACATGGTACGATCAATGATGAGTCGGACAGATCTACCTTTATTATTTTGGGGTTATTGTCTAGAAACTACAGCGTTCAAACTAAACAGATTACCATCAAAGTCAGTAGAGAAGACACTGCATGAGATGTGGACTTGCAAAAGGCCAAGTTTGTCTTTTCTTAAGATTTGGGGTTGTGAAGCATTTATCAAGCGACTACAGTCGGACAAGCTCACGCCCAAGTCAGATAAGTGTATTTTCGTGGGGTATCCGAGGGAAACCTTGGGGTACTACTTCTACAACCGGGAAGAGGGTAAAGTGTTTGTCGCTCGGAATGGTGTCTTCCTTGAGAAAGAGTTTCTCAATCGGGGAGTCAGTGGGAGCACAGTGCAACTTGATGAAATTCGAGAGGAACCGTCTAGGGGCGAGTCGGCAAGGGCCTTGGAGGCTGAGCCAGTCGTGGTACCTACGCCGGTAACAGCACCTAAACCACGGAGATCTGCCAGATTACAAAATGCTCGTGATGTTTTACTGTTAGACAGTAATGAGCCGGCAACTTATTCGGAAGCGATGGTGGGATCTGATTCCGAGTCATGGCTTGGAGCCATGAGATCCGAGTTTAAGTTCATGGATGAAAACCAAGTTTGGAATTTGGTTGATCTGCCTGACGGTGCAAGACCCGTCGAGTGCAAATGGTTCTTTAAGAAGAAAACTGATATGGATGGAAATATTTCTGTCTATAAAGCACGACTTGTCGCGAAGGGGTTCCGACAGGTTCAAGGAGTTGACTATGACGAGACCTTCTCGCCAGTAGCAATGCTTAAATCAGTTCGGATCATGTTAGCCATAGCAACCTATTTCGACTATGAGATATGGCAGATGGATGTCAAGATGGATTTCCTTAATAGAAATTTAACTGAGGACGTGTATATGATACAACCCGAAGGTTTTGTCGATCCAGCTAACGCTGACAAGGTATGCAAACTTCAGAAATCCATTTATGGGTTGAAGCAAGCATCTCGGAGTTGGAACATTCGCTTTGATGAGGTAGTCAAATCGTTTGGCTTCATCAAGAGCGATCATGATTCTTGTTTACACAAGAAGTTTAGTGGGAGCAAAGTAAATTTTCTATTCTTATATGTGGATGACATATTATTGATGGGAAATGATGTCATGATGTTGCAAGAAACCAAAGAATCATTGGAAAGGAGTTTCTCAATGAAGGATTTGGGTGAGGCAACTTACATATTAGGAATCAGGATCTATAGGGATAGATCAAGGCGTCTCATTGGATTGAGTCAGAGTACATATCTGGACAAAGTTTTGAAGAAATTCAAAATGGAAGAGTCTAAGAAGGGATTATTACCGATGTCCCATGGTATAAAACTTAGCAAGACTCAGTGTCCTTCGACGACTGATGAGCGAAGTCCGATGAGTGTGATCCCGTATGCTTCGGCAATCGGATCCATCATGTATGCCATGATTTGTACTAGGCCAGATTTTTCCTATGCTCTAAGTGTAACGAGCAGATATCAGGCTGACTCTGGCGGAGCCCACTGGGCAGCGGTTAAAAACATCCTTAAGTACTTGAGAACGACTAAGGAAATGTTCCTAGTTTATGGAGGTGATGAGGAATTCAGTGTAAAGAGTTACATGGACGCGAGTTATCTCGCCGACTTAGATGATTCTCGTTCGCAATCTGGATACGTGTTCGTAATGAACGGAGGGGCTGTGAGCTGGAAGAGTTCCAAGCAAGATACCGTGTCTGCATCTACGACAGAGGCTGAATATATTGCTGCCTCTGAGGCTGCAAAGGAAGCTATTTTGATCAGGAACCTCCTGATAGATCTTGGTGTGGTTCAGGGTGCGTCCAATCCTTTGGACGTATATTGTGACAACAATGGTGCTATCGCACAAGCCAAGGAAGCTAGACAACACCAGAAGAACATACATATACTCATGCGTTACCACATCATTCGCCAGTTTGTCGAACAAGGTGATATCAAGTTATGCAAAGTACACACGGATGCAAACATTGCAGATCCGTTGACAAAAGTGCTACCACAGCCTAAGCATGAGGCGCACATGAGAGGTATGGGCATTCGATGCCTAGGCATATGATGTCAGGATGATTGACTCTAGTGCAAGTGGGAGACTGTTGGGAATATGCCCTAGAGGCAATCATGTATGATGTATTCCCAATGTATTCATAAAGTTATTAAGTTGTCCTTGTTTTGAACATCTGATATGTGTCATTGAATATGTGATTCGATTGTGGAACTATATATTCATGTTGTTCATACTAGATTGTCCATGGTCATTAAGGTTGTGCTGGACACACACCCTAGACTAATTTGAGTGTTGGCTGATGACACGGTTCCACTTGTCATGGGCATGGTGATGCCATTCCAACATTCACAGACTTGGCTAAAGAGTTTAGCAAGTCGGACTGACCCATATTGAGATGCAACGAGTATGTCGTCATTTGCATATCTCAATCAATGTAATCCTTAGACCTGAGATTGTCGCACAATCCGAGTTGTGGATCACCGACTTAGGTTCTGTTAAACGTTGTTCTGTGACAAGGCAGTTATAAAGGCAGTGTACGGGTCGAATGAGAAGCAAGATGCATGATGTGGATAATCAAGATGGGATTTTGCCCCTCCGAATGGAGAGATATTCTCTGGACCCTCTCGAGTGATATGATTCCAGAAGCATGGCCATGCACAACTCGGTTAAGTGTTAACTGAGTTTGTTGACTAAGAGTTAGTCAGATGAATCATATATCACGGACCGAGAAGAGAGTTGAGCTATTAAGGGATGACGATAAATCCCCTATAGTTCGACAAGGTATATCGTGAGGAAAAAGGGACTAAGATGAAAGTCACATTGGAAGGTATGTCGTCATGACTCTGTGGGACTTGGGAGTCGGCACGTTCTGCTAGAAGCCGCTACCGATTGATCAATTGAGAGTCGGACTCCAATCGTGTCCAAGTCGCCATGAGCCTGTAGGGTCGCACACTTAAGAGCGGGAGCAAATGTATTGGTCGGGTCGGACCTAAACCGGAAATGGACTGATTTTGTGAGTCGGACTCGCAGAGGGAATGGGCCACAAGTGGTGTGAAGCCCACTACCATTCGCTATATAAAGAGGGGCGTAGGTTGCCCAGCGGGCACGTTACTGCACTCCCATGCGTTGGGAACCCTAGCCCCACTCAGTCCAGCCGTTGCACCGGATCTAGCAGTCCGCCATCAGAGCTCCTCCTCGTACGTGTGGATACCGGCAGAGGTGATGTACGTTCAGCACTTCGACGTTCGCGGGATTGGATCGGCTGGATCGGATCGTGGGACTCCACTGTATCGACGTGCTTCATCGATAATCCGCAACCGCGCGTCTAGTGGTAATCACCGTGGCCTTCTACCTCGGCTAGATCTTGGAAGTACCGCGTAGTAAAGTTTTTTGTTTATCTCTACGCGTTCCAACATCTACATCTAAGCTTGGGGATGCCTTGGGCATCCCCTTCTTCATCAACAATTTATCAGGTCACGTCTAGTGAAACTATATTTTTATTCAGTCACATCTTATATGCTTTACTTGGAGCGTCTTTTATTTTTGTTTTCAGTTTGTTTCGTTTTCTTTGCTGTAATAAATAGTTGGATCCTAGCATATTTGTTTGGGAGAGATACACACTCCGTTTTTTCGTTAGAATACTCTTGTGCTTCACTTATATTTGTTGAGTATTCATACTTAGATATTTTAGTGCTTCCAGCTCTTGTTTTGCATGCATCCTTTGTTCAGATCTGTTAGCTTTTGTAGTTAGGTTGTTCTCATATGTGTGTTTGCTTGGAAATAGGAATGTTATTGTGATAGTTGGTATAATAAAAAAGATTGCATGGTCTTGTAGATCACTAAACTGCTTCACTTGAATCATTCCTGCTGTTTTGAGATATTAATTTTCTTAATGGATAAACATGAAGGACTAGTAAGTAGAAACTTTTAATGGTTGGTCTAAAAAAACTTGAAACCGTGCCACACTTAAAATTACCAGCTGATAGAAACAATGGTATAGGATTGCTACGAGTGATACATTTCTGATCGGACTTTTGTTACGCGCTACGGTCGGGGTAGCTAACAGTGACTTGTCACTGCCACGGACCCTCTTGGAGTGATTTGCATTGTGCCTTGTAAGATGATTTGCTTGCTATAATCTTTTAACTCGTGAGTCTATGTTGAGGTTCCTGGCACTTTCACCATCCATATTTGCTAGCCTCTTCGGTTCTGTGCATTTCCCTTTCTCACATTGAGAGTTGGTGCAAACTCCGCCAGTGCATCCAAATCCCCTTGGAGGACTTTGTTCTCCTACACATAAGCCCATATATTCTTCCTCAAAACAACCACCATACCTACCTACCATGGCATTTCCATAGCCATTCCGAGATATATTGCTCCACAACATCCACCTCCATTATGTTACTTGATGATGAGCTTCATGGTTATTTATGCATACTGCTACAATCGCAGGAGCATGCAGCTGGATACATCAGAGATATCCCATTATGAGTTATGAGTACTAAAAGTGTGATGATTCATTGTAATATAGGATGTTGCCCCTACCGGTGAGGATATATAAAAAAATGAAAAAGCCCAAAAAGAAAAAGAAAAAGGGCTAAATAGAGAATAAAGAGAGAGGGGGCGCATCACTATCCTCTATACCACACTTGTGCTTCATGTTTAGCACCAATACTTCAGTTTGGAGAGAGTTTTCATATTATCATTCATTCATAACTATGTGGGGATCTTTAAATTATAGAATTTGGCTTGTATATTTCAATGATGAGCCTCCTCAAATGAGCTCTAGGTCTTCGTGAGCAACCAAGTTGGATGCACCCCCACTAGTTCCATTCGAGAGCTTTCATACATTTATAGCTCTATGTGCATCCGTTGTGTGGCAATCCCTACTCCTTGCATAGCTTCGGCTGTAATACTTTCTCTTATCTAATGACCACTTTCAGCTTTGTGAACCTTTCTTCCATTGACCTTCCAAACCCCCCATAATGTTCTCTTTGCCATAACATCCCAATGCCAGGGACCAACGCAGAACACTTGCTTGTTTTGAGTGCGCAAATAGTTTAAGATTCAAGCATTGTATCGTGTGGAAAGCTTGACTTGATCCTAATAGGGGTTGTGAAGATCGTTTCACGTACATGATATTGTTGTTCTTGAAAGTTTAAATTATCTCTAATAAACTTTGCACGGTTGATAGTATTTTAGTATTGATTCATTAAAAGTTTTGCTTCTTTCTTCTTATTTGTTTATGCATTACTTGTTGATATCAAATATAGATCACAGATTTAGTTCATTTGATCGTAGTTTACATGCTCTGCTTTACATATTATGATCAATATTGTGTGGTAGCATGTCACCTCAGAAATTATTTTGTTTTATCGTTTACCTACTCGAGGACGAGTAGGAACTAAGCTTCGGGATGCTTGATACGTCTCCAACGTATCTATAATTTCTGATGTTCCATGTTGATATTATGCCAATTGCTACCTGTTTTCTCTCTTCTTTATAGCATTTTTACACGTTTTCTGGGACTACCCTATTAATAAGATGACAAGTGTCAATTTCCTGTTTTCTGCTATTTTTTATTTCAGAAAAGTTGTTCTGGAAATATTCTCGAAATTGGACCCCACGAATCCGGAAGTTCCTATTTTCCCCGGAACCATCCAGAAGTCCGAAGGAGAGTCAAAGATGGGCCCCGGAGGGCCCTCACCATGCCCTGATGCGGTCCCACCCCTGGCCACGCCTGGGGGTGGTGAGGAGCCCCCGGTGCCCCCCCCCCCGACGTCGCCCTTTCGCCTATTTATACTCCCCCGAGGGACAACTCTAAAAGAATCGGCAAAATTCCACGAAACCTTCCGCAGCCGCCGTCATCGTCAACCCAAGTTTTAGGGGACAGATATCTGTTCTGGCACCCTGCCGGGACGGGGAATTGCCCCCGGAAGCCATCTCCATTGACTCCACCGCCATCTCCATCGACGTTGCTGTCTCCTATGACGAGGAGGGAGTAGTTCTCCCCCGAGGATAAGGCACTAGTAGGGAAACCCTCTTCTGTGGCGCACCAAAATCCTATTCTGTGGCGCACCCTGGGGCCAGAGGGGTGCGCCACAGAACACACGCCACAAAAATAATTTCTGTGGCGCACCTCAGCCGTGCGCCACAGAAATGTCAATTCTGTGGCGCACCTCAGCCGTGCGCCACAGAAATTTGCAATTCTGTGGCGCACCAAGGGGGGTGCGCCACAGAATTTTTTTTGAATTTCAAAAAAAAGGCGGCCAGATCTGGCCGCGGGAAATTTTCGAAATTTCGAAATTTCGCCGGATTTCGTCGGATGCTCGCCGGAGTTGGTGTGTGGAGGATGGGGGTCACCGGAGTTGGTGGGGAGGAGAAGGAGAAGCTCGCCGGAGGTGGTGGTGGTGGAGGAGGAGGAGGAGAAGGAGAGGTGGTGGTGATAGAGGAGGAGGAGGAGGAGGAGAGGAGGAGAGGTGGTGGTGGAGGAGGAGGAGAGGTGGTGGTGGAGGAGGAGGAGCTCACCGGAGGTGGTGGTGGTGGTGGAGGAGGAGGATGGTGGTGGTGGAGGAGGAGTGGTGGTGGTGGTGAGGAGGAGGAGTGGTGGTGGGTGAGGAGGAGAGGAGGAGAGGTGGTGGTGGTGATGGGGTGGTGGTGGTGGTGGTGGTGGTGGTGGTGGTGGTGGTGGAGGAGGAGAGGTGGAGGAGAGGAGAGGAGAGGAGAGGTAGAAGATGAGAAGTGGAGGAGAAGTGGAGGGGAGAAGTGAAGAAAAGGAGGGGAGGAGGCAGATTTCGAATCTGCCTCCCAATTCTGTGGCGCACCCCCCCTTGGTGCGCCACAGAATTTTTTTTCTTTTTTTTTTATTTTCTAGTCAAAATCTTAAAACGGCCATAACTTTTGTTCCTTTTGGAATTTGGCAATTCTAAAAAAAGCTCACAGGCCGAAGGCAAGTGAGGTTGGGTTTTTTTTTTTCTCTAGTTTTTTTAATATCTTGATCATTTTTTTTCGACATCGTATGCAAAAGTTATGCCATTTTACTTTTTTTATAAACTTTTGCTCAGAAAGTCGAAATTCATATTTCAAAATTTGATAAAAAAGTAGACATTAAAACTCTCCGTGCATCTATAAGGGATTTATTTTTTGATGCTTTTTAGACCGCCAACTCTTCCGTCAAAAACTAGAAAAGGCGTTCCCGGGGGGGGGGGGGGGGGAGTTGGTGCGTGAGGGCAGAATTTTTTCGGATGGGAATTCTGTGGCGCACGTGGCAGTGGTGCGCCACAGAAATGTCATATTTCTGTGGCGCACTGACCACCATGCGCCACAGAATGGGAGTTAAAGTTATTGGTGTGGGCCCCCAGCTCATTTCTGTGGCGCACCCCCATCCGGTGCGCCACAGAATTCCTGTTTTCTGTGGCGCACCACGTCCCCGTGCGCCACAGAATTCCTGTTTTCTGTGGCGCATGCCCACCCGTGCGCCACAGAATTACATTTCTGTGGCGCACGAATAGGGGTGCGCCACAGAATCGATTCCATAGAAAGGCACTTCTCTACTAGTGAGGGCTCTACGGTAGCTATGTGTTTCATCTCTTTCTCCCATGGTGTGATCTATATGTGATCGTGAGCTTTGTAATCTAGTTGAATCAGTAGATGTTACTCTTCATCTTGTGCTACTCAAGTGTTTTATTAATATGAACTTTGGAGTCACCTTGTCACGCGGTGTGAAGTGACAGTGTGCACATCGTGTGTGTCTCCTCTATGATTTGTGGTGTTTGTCTACTACCTTCTAGGGCGCTCATAGTGATAGCGTGGGTTAACTAGACATGGGAATGCCTACTTTAAGGAATGCTTTTTGCAGCCCTACGCAATGCTTAGTGTTCGTTATCCAACCGGAGAGGGTTAAGAGTAGCATAGTGAAGAAAGATATTTAGTTATTCAATTATGTGATCATTGTTAAGAGTGTCCACTAATGAAAATAGGATCCCTAGGCCTTGTTTCCAAGCATTGAAACACCGTTTTTCTGCCTGTTCTGTTACATGTTTGTTGATGCCATATTTATTTCAGATTGCTATTATTACTTATAACCATCCATATTACTCGCATTTCACTATCTTCGCCGAAGTAGTGCACCTATGTACCTGAGAAGTATATATTGCGTGTGTTGGGGACAGAAGAGACTTCTTGTATCTTAACTGAAGGGTTGCTTGAGAGGGATATCTTTGACATCTACCTCCCTGAGTTCGATAAATCTTGGGTGATCCACTTAAGGGAAACTTGCTGCTGTTCTGCTAACCTCTGCACTTGGAGGCCCAACACTGTCTACAAGAATAGAAGCGTGCGTAGACATCACGTCTTCATGATCATCCTCGTCGATGACCATTAGAAGGGGCACATCACGGTTAACACACACCCTATCCATCGTACATCATTAATTGTGAATCCATACTAACTAACTAACTAACTAACTTACCGTCCTTCTTTCAACTGTAAGATGCCAAGTAGCACCTCCGAGTAGCCTTTATCCTTGGCTTGAATCTCTTCTTTTCCGAGTAGAACTGTCATTCTTCTTGGTGCCGAGTAAAAAAACTTAGCGAAATCTCGAAACGCAATCCCGCTCAAACAGTGCGAATCCACCTCTGCGTGTCGCTACAGGGCACGTGTCACGCCCTCGTACCCCCAACGCCTCGGTGCCTGGGACGCTGCAGGCCACGCGCCAATAACTGCGCCTAGGGCCCACCAGCCTGTTAAGTCACCTCAACTGCACTCAATAGCCCACGATCTCGACGTGGGATTAACTGCGCCCGTTACGCGCGCAATATCCGCTATGTGCGTTTCTAACCGCGCGCAGCCCACGCCGCACGATCTCCATGCACGATTGATCCCACTAACTCCTCTGGTAACGGCAACTCGAGGGAAGATATAAATACCCCCTCGATTCCCTCTTCTTCTCTTTCCTGCTTCTTCTCATCCTCTGTCCTTTTGCCTCTACGCCGCCGTCGAGCACTCCGCCACCGCAATCTCTTGCCGCGCCACTGCTCCACGCGCCGCCGCAGAGAGAGAGATCCAGATTCCGATTCACATCTTCCACTCCAGATCACATCTCCTACCGGTGCCTCCACTTCGCATCTCCAATCCGCATCTCCGCCGCCATGGCTGCCCGTGGAGATGACGACGCCACCGCCCGCGCCGGCTGGGAGGGCTCCGAGGTCACGACGGAGGACTGCCAATGGCTAGTCAACACCCGCCGTGTGCCTCCCGGCGTGAAGTGCCGGCATCCAGGCAACGAGATCGTCCCCGCGCCCGAAGCGGTTGAGTACATTGTCTTTCTTGTGCACTTTAAGCGCGGCTTCGCCTCCCTATCTCGGATTTCTTCTCTAAGTTTCTTGAGCACTTCGGCCTCCAGCCACATCACCTCCCTCCTAATTGCTTGATCATGCTCTCCACCCACGCCGTGGTGTGTGAGGCTTTTCTTGGCGTGTACCCGACAATCCACACGTGGGCACGCTATTTCTTCTTCCGCAAACAGAGCATTCCTAATCCGGGTAAAACGGATACTGCTCGTGCCATGACCAAGACCGGCTGCGCCATGATGCTGCAGCGCACCACGGGTAGCCACCCAAAGGTCAAGGGCCTTGAATCTATGCGCAAATGGCAGCGCTCCTTCCTCTACGTGAAGAACGTAGCCACAGAGGAAGGGAAACCAATCGAGAACCAGATAGGACTACCCGAGTTCCGGAACACGCTGCCTACCCAACAGAACTGGGGTTTACCATCCAAGGAACACCATCGAGGATGTCGTTCAGGTCGTGCAGCGCCTGAGCGAGTTGCGGGAGCAGGGACTCGCCGAGATGATCCAATCGCATGCTGGATCTCGTGCCGCGTTCTCCCCCTCCAGCGCCGCTCGCACAAGATGTGCTATATGGGAGGATCCCGCGACTGCACAAGGACCACCACCTTCGAGCTCTCCAAGGAGGATGTGGCTATCTGGGCGAGGTCCATCATGCAGACCACGCTTTCCGACACCTGGCTGTATGGCTTTGAGCCGTACAGCCGCACCAAGCGCATTGAACATGTTAGCCTTCTACACTTGCTGTTGTACCTTGATCCCGAGTAGAAGACCATGAATGTCCAGTTTGGCTTTATATGCTTAGTGTTTGCATGCCGTGTTGAGTAGAAATCATTAGCCGAATATGCTTTGTGTTTGCATGTTACTCCGAATAGAACCACTTATAGAAATATGCTTTGTGTTTGCATGTCTTTCCGAGTAGAATCATTTAGACAAATATTGCTTTGTTTTGCATGTCTTTCCGAGTAGATCTCAACTCACTATGTTTCTTGCTTGCCTTCTCAGCACATTGATCGGCAGAGAAGAGAGGATTCTGAGGTCTTCGAGAGCAACTGGCATGCTGACCGGGAAGAGGACGACGAGAAGGCCTACGACACACAGGATACCCTATGCATCCCGCACGCCACTCAGCCCGGTAAGCACCGAGTCGACGCGTCTATCCGGGATTGGTCTGAGGACGACGAAGGTGACCAAGTTCACCTTTCTGCTTTACTCGCACCCCAACTTAACTTCCTTCTATGCTTCTAACTCCCTTTTCTCTTCTACGCAGAGGATGTTGAGCATGAGGACGACGAGGAGGCCTTGAATGTCGACCCTCTGTCCGTGGCAGCTCCCAGCACTCGAAAGAGGACGGGCAGTGGCGCTAAAGAACCCGCTGCCAAGAAGTCCAAGAAGACCGAGAAGAAGAAGAAGCTCACTACTGCCAGGCGACAGCCTCCCACCGTTAAGGGGTAAGTTACCTCAACCGAGTACTAGTTTTCTGCCGCTTCTCGCTGTGCTTTTCCCCTTCTCTTTTTCTGACCTCTTTCTTCTCTTCCAGTGATGCTCTGGATGCTGATGCTGCCACGACCTCTACTCGCCCCAAGAGGAAATCCGTCATCGACATCGAGAAGCTCGTCGATCTTTCCGAGGAAGAGGACGAGCCAGTTCAGCGGGATGAGACGCGTGCGTCCTCCCCTGTGAAGTTAGAAGAAGAAGACGCCGGCGCCGAGAATACAGACGCTGGTGACCAAGATTTCCAGGACCTGGATCAGCAGACCGACGCGCACCAGAGTGCGCAGGATGCTGATCACGAAGAGACGCCTCCCTCTCCCCCAGCTACCACAGCTGGGGAGGATGGTGAACAAGAAGCCGGGAACCAGGACCGTGCGCCCTTGAGCGGCAGGACGAGAACCTCGAGCAGCAGAAGAAAGAAGCTGCAGTTCATGAAGACCCCGCGGCCAGGCCGCGGGTAGAAAAACAAGTTGACGCAAGACCTGATCCCGCTGCCGAGCAGCGGGTTGAGAAGACTATGGTGGAGCCTGTGCTCCAGACCAAGCACAGCCGGACACTGCGCAGGGTAGCCGGCCCCCTGTGCCGCCTACCCAACAGGTTACTTCACCAACCGCTCCAAGCCCTCCCCCAAAGAAGAAGAAGACGACCAAGGCTAACTGTGATCTGATGCCTCCTCCCGCTGCGCGCCAAGTGCCTGCACCCGCTTCTCGGGCGGATACCGGCAAGAAAACTGCGGACACCAGAAAGCAAGCCGCCAAGCCCGAAGCTTCCCCTACTCGGAAGAATCCGCCCCGCAAGGTTGTGCAGTTCACGACGTGATGCCACCACCCAGTGCACCAACGAGTACGCAACTCACCACCGGCGCTACTGGTGGATCTGCTGGCCCAGGCGCAGGGTCAAGTGCTGGAGTGCTGCTCGGGTACAAGGCAGCTGGCCATCATACCTGCAGTCTGTGTCCCAGCAACACAGCATCTCCCTGACGAAAGGCGAGAGAAGCGGCTTGCCGCCTTGATGGAAGGCCAGTCCAGGGCAATGGACGCCAAGCTCAAAGCCAAGAAGCCTGCTGAGTTCTTCTCCTTCAAAGCCGGTGAGGACGACATCCAGTCCCAAGGGCTAACTGCGGTCGTGGACCGGTTGGCTTTATTGACAAAGTCTGGGACAGTGACGCCCACGGCGTCGAGAACTGGAACGGCAGCGTGCTGGGCAAAGTTGACACTACCGTATTGACTGGAATAAGGCCGACATCGGCGCTACTCCAGTGACCATCGCCTCCGACACCTGCACGCTAGCCGGGAAGCTTTTCTGCCTCCGCAAGGCCGCCGAAGACGTGGAACAAACATACGCCGTAAGTATTTCTTGTTTCCCTTGCTTTTTCTTGCTTTTCCGAGTTGCAGTTTTTCTTTTCTTCTTCTCTCCTTAGCTATTCCCTAGTCCCCGAGATTCGGGCCGAGTTGGCGGGTACTCAACCGAGTTGCTGTCTTCTCGGGCCAAATCTTCAAAAAAAATTCTAATTCTTTTTCTTCTCCTTCACAGAATAGCCTCCTGAAGAGGACAAACTTGTTCCGGCGGCTTCTCTGGAATCACAGCATCGCCAAGAGGCGCATTACGGCTCTTGAAGCCGAGCGCAAGGATGAGGCAGCACTGGAGCAGGCGGCACTGGACCGCGCTCTCCAGCTCTCAGAGATCGAAGAAAGTTTTTTTTAATATCTTGATCATTTTTTTTCGACATCGTATGCAAAGTTATGCCCATTTTACTTTTTTTATAAAACTTTTGCTCAAAAGTCGAAATTCATATTTCAAAATTTGATAAAAAAGTAGACATTAAACTCTCCGTGCATCTATAAGGGATTTATTTTTTGATGCTTTTTAGACCGCCAACTCTTCCGTCAAAAACTAGAAAAGGCGTTCCCGGGGGGGGGGGGTGGAGTTGGTGCGTGAGGCAGAATTTTTTCGGATGGGAATTCTGTGGCGCACGTGGCAGTGGTGCGCCACAGAAATGTCATATTTCTGTGGCGCACTGACCACCATGCGCCACAGAATGGGAGTGTAAAGTTATTGGTGTGGGCCCCCAGCTCATTTCTGTGGCGCACCCCCATCCGGTGCCACAGAATTCCTGTTTTCTGTGGCGCACCACGGTCCCGTGCGCCACAGAATTCCTGTTTTCTGTGGCGCATGCCCACCCGTGCGCCACAGAATTACATTTCTGTGGCGCACCGAATAGGGTGCGCCACAGAATCGATTCCATAGAAAGGCACTTCTCTACTAGTGAGGGCTCTACGGTAGCTATGTGTTTCATCTCTTTCTCCCATGGTGTGATCTATATGTGATCGTGAGCTTTGTAATCTAGTTGAATCAGTAGATGTTACTCTTCATCTTGTGCTACTCAAGTGTTTTATTAATATGAACTTTGGAGTCACCTTGTCACGCGGTGTGAAGGTGACAGTGTGCACATCGTGTGTGTCTCCTCTATGATTTGTGGTGTTTGTCTACTACCTTCTAGGGCGCTCATAGTGATAGCGTGGGGTTAACTAGACATGGGAATGCCTACTTTAAGGAATGCTTTTTGCAGCCCTACGCAATGCTTAGTGTTCGTTATCCAACCGGAGAGGGTTAAGTAGTAAGAGAAGATATTTAGTTATTCAATTATGTGATCATTGTTAAGAGTGTCCACTAGTGAAAATAGGATCCCTAGGCCTTGTTTCCAAGCATTGAAACACCGTTTTCTGCCTGTTCTGTTACATGTTTGTTGATGCCATATTTATTTCAGATTGCTATTATTACTTATAACCATCCATATTACTCGCATTTCACTATCTCTTCGCCGAAGTAGTGCACCTATGTACCTGAGAAGTATATATTGCGTGTGTTGGGGACAGAAGAGACTTCTTGTATCTTAACTGAAGGGTTGCTTGAGAGGGATATCTTTGACATCTACCTCCCTGAGTTCGATAAATCTTGGGTGATCCACTTAAGGGAAACTTGCTGCTGTTCTGCTAACCTCTGCACTTGGAGGCCCAACACTGTCTACAAGAATAGAAGCGTGCGTAGACATCACGTCTTCATGATCATCCTCGTCGATGACCATTAGAAGGGGCACATCACGGTTAACACACTACCCTATCCATCGTACATCATTAATTGTGAATCCATACTAACTAACTAACTAACTAACTAACTTACCGTCCTTCTTTCAACTGTAAGATGCCAAGTAGCACCTCCGAGTAGCCTTTATCCTTGGCTTGAATCTCTTCTTTTCCGAGTAGCACTGTCATTCTTCTCTGGTGCCGAGTAAAAAAACTTAGCGAAATCTCGAAACGCAATCCCGCTCAAACAGTGCGAATCCACCTCTGCGTGTCGCTACAGGGCACGTGTCACGCCCTCGTACCCCCAACGCCTCGGTGCCTGGGACGCTGCAGGCCACGCGCCAATAACTGCGCCTAGGGCCCACCAGCCTGTTAAGTCACCTCAACTGCACTCAATAGCCCACGATCTCGACGTGGGATTAACTGCGCCCGTTACGCGCGCAATATCCGCTATGTGCGTTTCTAACCGGCGCGCAGCCCACGCCGCACGATCTCCATGCACGATTGATCCCACTAACTCCTCTGGTAACGGCAACTCGAGGGAAGATATAAATACCCCCTCGATTCCCTCTTCTTCTCTTTCCTGCTTCTTCTCATCCTCTGTCCTTTTGCCTCTACGCCGCCGTCGAGCACTCCGCCACCGCAATCTCTTGCCGCGCCACTGCTCCACGCGCCGCCGCAGAGAGAGAGATCCAGATTCCGATTCACATCTTCCACTCCAGATCACATCTCCTACCGGTGCCTCCACTTCGCATCTCCAATCCGCATCTCCGCCGCCATGGCTGCCCGTGGAGATGACGACGCCACCGCCCGCGCCGGCTGGGAGGGCTCCGAGGTCACGACGGAGGACTGCCAATGGCTAGTCAACACCCGCCGTGTGCCTCCCGGCGTGAAGTGCCGGCATCCAGGCAACGAGATCGTCCCCGCGCCCGAAGCGGTTGAGTACATTGTCTTTCTTGTGCACTTTAAGCGCGGCTTCGGCCTCCCTATCTCGGATTTCTTCTCTAAGTTTCTTGAGCACTTCGGCCTCCAGCCACATCACCTCCCTCCTAATTGCTTGATCATGCTCTCCACCCACGCCGTGGTGTGTGAGGCTTTTCTTGGCGTGTACCCGACAATCCACACGTGGGCACGCTATTTCTTCTTCCGCAAACAGAGCATTCCTAATCCGGTAAAACGGATACTGCTCGTGCCATGACCAAGACCGGCTGCGCCATGATGCTGCAGCGCACCACGGGTAGCCACCCAAAGGTCAAGGGCCTTGAATCTATGCGCAAATGGCAGCGCTCCTTCCTCTACGTGAAGAACGTAGCCACAGAGGAAGGGAAACCAATCGAGAACCAGATAGGACTACCCGAGTCCGGAACACGCTGCCTACCCAACAGAACTGGGGTTACCATCCAAGGAACACCATCGAGGATGTCGTTCAGGTCGTGCAGCGCCTGAGCGAGTTGCGGGAGCAGGGACTCCGCCGAGATGATCCAATCGCATGCTGGATCTCGTGCCGCGTTCTCCCCCTCCAGCGCCGCTCGCACAAGATGTGCTATATGGGAGGATCCCGCGACTGCACAAGGACCACCACCTTCGAGCTCTCCAAGGAGGATGTGGCTATCTGGGCGAGGTCCATCATGCAGACCACGCTTTCCGACACCTGGCTGTATGGCTTTGAGCCGTACAGCCGCACCAAGCGCATTGAACATGTTAGCCTTCTACACTTTGCTGTTGTACCTTGATCCCGAGTAGAAGACCATGAATGTCCAGTTTGGCTTTATATGCTTAGTGTTTGCATGCCGTGTTGAGTAGAAATCATTAGCCGAATATGCTTTGTGTTTGCATGTTACTCCGAATAGAACCACTTATAGAAATATGCTTTGTGTTTGCATGTCTTTCCGAGTAGAATCATTTAGACAAATATGCTTTGTGTTTGCATGTCTTTCCGAGTAGATCTCAACTCACTATGTTATCTTGCTTGCCTTCTCAGCACATTGATCGGCAGAGAAGAGAGGATTCTGAGGTCTTCGAGAGCAACTGGCATGCTGACCGGGAAGAGGACGACGAGAAGGCCTACGACACACAGGATACCCTGTGCATCCCGCACGCCACTCAGCCCGGTAAGCACCGAGTCGACGCGTCTATCCGGGATTGGTCTGAGGACGACGAAGGTGACCAAGTTCACCTTTCTGCTTACTCGCACCCCAACTTAACTTCCTTCTATGCTTCTAACTCCCTTTTCTCTTCTACGCAGAGGATGTTGAGCATGAGGACGACGAGGAGGCCTTGAATGTCGACCCTCTGTCCGTGGCAGCTCCCAGCACTCGAAAGAGGACGGGCAGTGGCGCTAAAGAACCCGCTGCCAAGAAGTCCAAGAAGACCGAGAAGAAGAAGAAGCTCACTACTGCCAGGCGACAGCCTCCCACCGTTAAGGGGTAAGTTACCTCAACCGAGTACTAGTTTTCTGCCGCTTCTCGCTGTGCTTTTCCCCTTCTCTTTTTCTGACCTCTTTCTTCTCTTCCAGTGATGCTCTGGATGCTGATGCTGCCACGACCTCTACTCGCCCCAAGAGGAATCCGTCATCGACATCGAGAAGCTCGTCGATCTTTCCGAGGAAGAGGACGAGCCAGTTCAGCGGGATGAGACGCGTGCGTCCTCCCCTGTGAAGTTAGAAGAAGAAGACGCCGGCGCCGAGAATACAGACGCTGGTGACCAAGATTTCCAGGACCTGGATCAGCAGACCGACGCGCACCAGAGTGCGCAGGATGCTGATCACGAAGAGACGCCTCCCTCTCCCCCAGCTACCACAGCTGGGGAGGATGGTGAACAAGAAGCCGGGAACCAGGACCGTGCCGCCCTTGAGCGGCAGGACGAGAACCTCGAGAAGCAGAAAGAAGAAGCTGCAGTTCATGAAGACCCCGCGGCCAGGCCGCGGGTAGAAAAACAAGTTGACGCAAGACCTGATCCCGCTGCCGAGCAGCGGGTTGAGAAGACTATGGTGGAGCCTGTGCTCCAGAGCCAAGCACAGCCGGACACTGCGCAGGGTAGCCGGCCCCCTGTGCCGCCTACCCAACAGGTTACTTCACCAACCGCTCCAAGCCCTCCCCAAAGAAGAAGAAGACGACCAAGGCTAACTGTGATCTGATGCTCCTCCCGCTGCGCGCCAAGTGCCTGCACCCGCTTCTCGGGCGGATACCGGCAAGGGAAAACTGCGGACACCAGAAAGCAAGCCGCCAAGCCCGAAGCTTCCCCTACTCGGAAGAATCCGCCCCGCAAGGTTGTGCAGTTCACGGACGTGATGCCACCACCCAGTGCACAACGAGTACGCAACTCACCACCGGCGCTACTGGTGGATTGCTGGCCCAGGGCAGGGTCAAGTGCTGGAGGTGCTGCTCGGGTACAAGGCAGCTGGCCATCATACTGCAGTCTGTGTCCCAGCAACACAGCATCTCCCTGACGAAAGGCGAGAAGCGGCTTGCGCCTTGAGGAAGGCCAGTCCAGGGCAATGGACGCCAAGCTCAAAGCCAAGAGCCTGCTGAGTTCTTCTCCTTCAAAGCCGGTGAGGACGACATCCAGTCCCAAGGGCTAACTGCGGTCGTGGACCGGGTTGGCTTTATTGACAAAGTCTGGGACAGTGACGCCCACGCGTCGAGAACTGGAACGGCAGCGTGTGGGCAAAGTTGACCACTACCGTATTGACTGGAATAAGGCCGACATCGGCGCTACTCCAGTGACCATCGCCTCCGACACCTGCACGCTAGCCGGAAATCTTTTCTGCCTCCGCAAGGCCGCCGAAGACGTGGAACAAACATACGCCGTAAGTATTTCTTGTTTCCCTTGCTTTTTCTTGCTTTTCCGAGTTGCAGTTTTTCTTTTCTTCTTCTCTCCTTAGCTATTCCCTAGTCCCCGAGATTCGGGCCGAGTTGGCGGGTACTCAACCGAGTTGCTGTCTTCTCGGGCCAAATTCTTCAAAAAAAATTCTAATTCTTTTTCTTCTCCTTCACAGAATAGCCTCCTGAAGAGGACAAACTTGTTCCGGCGGCTTCTCTGGAATCACAGCATCGCCAAGAGGCGCATTACGGCTCTTGAAGCCGAGCGCAAGGATGAGGCAGCACTGGAGCAGGCGGCACTGGACCGCGCTCTCCAGCTCTCAGAGATCGAAGATAAGTTTTTTTTAATATCTTGATCATTTTTTTTCGACATCGTATGCAAAAGTTATGCCCATTTTACTTTTTTTTATAAAACTTTTGCTCAGAAAGTCGAAATTCATATTTCAAAATTTGATAAAAAAGTAGACATTAAACTCTCTGTGCATCTATAAGGGATTTATTTTTTGATGCTTTTTAGACCGCCAACTCTTCCGTCAAAAACTAGAAAAGCGTTCTCGGGGGGGGGGGGGGGGTGGAGGGTGTGTGAGGGCAGAATTTTTTCGGATGGGAATTCTGTGGCGCACGTGGCAGTGGTGCGCCACAGAAATGTCATATTTCTGTGGCGCACTGACCACCATGCGCCACAGAATGGGGAGTGTAAAGTTATTGGTGTGGGCCCCCAGCTCATTTCTGTGGCGCACCCCCATCCGGTGCGCCACAGAATTCCTGTTTTCTGTGGCGCACCACGGTCCGTGCGCCACAGAATTCCTGTTTTCTGTGGCGCATGCCCACCCGTGCGCCACAGAATTACATTTCTGTGGCGCACCGAATAGGGGTGCGCCACAGAATCGATTCCATAGAAAGGCACTTCTCTACTAGTGAGGGCTCTACGGTAGCTATGTGTTTCATCTCTTTCTCCCATGGTGTGATCTATATGTGATCGTGAGCTTTGTATCTAGTTGAATCAGTAGATGTTACTCTTCATCTTGTGCTACTCAAGTGTTTTATTAATATGAACTTTGGAGTCACCTTGTCACGCGGTGTGAAGGTGACAGTGTGCACATCGTGTGTGTCTCCTCTATGATTTGTGGTGTTTGTCTACTACCTTCTAGGGCGCTCATAGTGATAGCGTGGGGTTAACTAGACATGGGAATGCCTACTTTAAGGAATGCTTTTTGCAGCCCTACGCAATGCTTAGTGTTCGTTATCCAACCGGAGAGGGTTAAGAGTAGCATAGTGAAGAGAAGATATTTAGTTATTCAATTATGTGATCATTGTTAAGAGTGTCCACTAGTGAAAATAGGATCCCTAGGCCTTGTTTCCAAGCATTGAAACACCGTTTTTGCCTGTTCTGTTACATGTTTGTTGATGCCATATTTATTTCAGATTGCTATTATTACTTATAACCATCCATATTACTCGCATTTCACTATCTCTTCGCCGAAGTAGTGCACCTATGTACCTGAGAAGTATATATTGCGTGTGTTGGGGACAGAAGAGACTTCTTGTATCTTAACTGAAGGGTTGCTTGAGAGGGATATCTTTGACATCTACCTCCCTGAGTTCGATAAATCTTGGGTGATCCACTTAAGGGAAACTTGCTGCTGTTCTGCTAACCTCTGCACTTGGAGGCCCAACACTGTCTACAAGAATAGAAGCGTGCGTAGACATCACGTCTTCATGATCATCCTCGTCGATGACCATTAGAAGGGGCACATCACGGTTAACACACTACCCTATCCATCGTACATCATTAATTGTGAATCCATACTAACTAACTAACTAACTAACTTACCGTCCTTCTTTCAACTGTAAGATGCCAAGTAGCACCTCCGAGTAGCCTTTATCCTTGGCTTGAATCTCTTCTTTTCCGAGTAGCACTGTCATTCTTCTCTGGTGCCGAGTAAAAAAACTTAGCGAAATCTCGAAACGCAATCCCGCTCAAACAGTGCGAATCCACCTCTGCGTGTCGCTACAGGGCACGTGTCACGCCCTCGTACCCCCAACGCCTCGGTGCCTGGGACGCTGCAGGCCACGCGCCAATAACTGCGCCTAGGGCCCACCAGCCTGTTAAGTCACCTCAACTGCACTCAATAGCCCACGATCTCGACGTGGGATTAACTGCGCCCGTTACGCGCGCAATATCCGCTATGTGCGTTTCTAACCGGCGCGCAGCCCACGCCGCACGATCTCCATGCACGATTGATCCCACTAACTCCTCTGGTAACGGCAACTCGAGGGAAGATATAAATACCCCCTCGATTCCCTCTTCTTCTCTTTCCTGCTTCTTCTCATCCTCTGTCCTTTTGCCTCTACGCCGCCGTCGAGCACTCCGCCACCGCAATCTCTTGCCGCGCCACTGCTCCACGCGCCGCCGCAGAGAGAGAGATCCAGATTCCGATTCACATCTTCCACTCCAGATCACATCTCCTACCGGTGCCTCCACTTCGCATCTCCAATCCGCATCTCCGCCGCCATGGCTGCCCGTGGAGATGACGACGCCACCGCCCGCGCCGGCTGGGAGGGCTCCGAGGTCACGACGGAGGACTGCCAATGGCTAGTCAACACCCGCCGTGTGCCTCCCGGCGTGAAGTGCCGGCATCCAGGCAACGAGATCGTCCCGCCCCCCGAAGCGGTTGAGTACATTGTCTTTCTTGTGCACTTTAAGCGCGGCTTCGACCTCCCTATCTCGGATTTCTTCTCTAAGTTTCTTGAGCACTTCGGCCTCCAGCCACATCACCTCCCTCCTAATTGCTTGATCATGCTCTCCACCCACGCCGTGGTGTGTGAGGCTTTTCTTGGCGTGTACCCGACAATCCACACGTGGGCACGCTATTTCTTCTTCCGCAAACAGAGCATTCCTAATCCGGGGTAAAACGGATACTGCTCGTGCCATGACCAAGACCGGCTGCGCCATGATGCTGCAGCGCACCACGGGTACACCCAAAGGTCAAGGGCCTTGAATCTATGCGCAAATGGCAGCGCTCCTTCCTCTACGTGAAGAACGTAGCCACCGAGGAAGGGAAACCAATCGAGAACCAGATAGGACTACCCGAGTTCCGGAACACGCTGCCTACCCAACAGAACTGGGGTTACCATCCAAGGAACACCATCGAGGATGTCGTTCAGGTCGTGCAGCGCCTGAGCGAGTTGCGGGAGCAGGGACTCCGCCGAGATGATCCAATCGCATGCTGGATCTCGTGCCGCGTTCTCCCCCTCCAGCGCCGTCGCACAAGATGTGCTATATGGGAGGATCCCGCGACTGCACAAGGACCACCACCTTCGAGCTCTCCAAGGAGGATGTGGCTATCTGGGCGAGGTCCATCATGCAGACCACGCTTTCCGACACCTGGCTGTATGGCTTTGAGCCGTACAGCCGCACCAAGCGCATTGAACATGTTAGCCTTCTACACTTTGCTGTTGTACCTTGATCCCGAGTAGAAGACCATGAATGTCCAGTTTGGCTTTATATGCTTAGTGTTTGCATGCCGTGTTGAGTAGAAATCATTAGCCGAATATGCTTTGTGTTTGCATGTTACTCCGAATAGAACCACTTATAGAAATATGCTTTGTGTTTGCATGTCTTTCCGAGTAGAATCATTTAGACAAATATGCTTTGTGTTTGCATGTCTTTCCGAGTAGATCTCAACTCACTATGTTATCTTGCTTGCCTTCTCAGCACATTGATCGGCAGAGAAGAGGATTCTGAGGTCTTCGAGAGCAACTGGCATGCTGACCGGGAAGAGGACGACGAGAAGGCCTACGACACACAGGATACCCTGTGCATCCCGCACGCCACTCAGCCCGGTAAGCACCGAGTCGACGCGTCTATCCGGGATTGGTCTGAGGACGACGAAGGTGACCAAGTTCACCTTTCTGCTTACTCGCACCCCAACTTAACTTCCTTCTATGCTTCTAACTCCCTTTTCTCTTCTACGCAGAGGATGTTGAGCATGAGGACGACGAGGAGGCCTTGAATGTCGACCCTCTGTCCGTGGCAGCTCCCAGCACTCGAAAGAGGACGGGCAGTGGCGCTAAAGAACCCGCTGCCAAGAAGTCCAAGAAGACGAGAGAAGAAGAAAGCTCACTACTGCCAGGCGACAGCCTCCCACCGTTAAGGGGTAAGTTACCTCAACCGAGTACTAGTTTTCTGCCGCTTCTCGCTGTGCTTTTCCCCTTCTCTTTTTCTGACCTCTTTCTTCTCTTCCAGTGATGCTCTGGATGCTGATGCTGCCACGACCTCTACTCGCCCCAAGAGGAAATCCGTCATCGACATCGAGAAGCTCGTCGATCTTTCCGAGGAAGAGGACGAGCCAGTTCAGCGGGATGAGACGCGTGCGTCCTCCCCTGTGAAGTTAGAAGAAGAAGACGCCGGCGCCGAGAATACAGACGCTGGTGACCAAGATTTCCAGGACCTGGATCAGCAGACCGACGCGCACCAGAGTGCGCAGGATGCTGATCACGAAGAGACGCCTCCCTCTCCCCCAGCTACCACAGCTGGGGAGGATGGTGAACAAGAAGCCGGGAACCAGGACCGTGCCGCCCTTGAGCGGCAGGACGAGAACCTCGAGCAGCAGAAAGAAGAAGCTGCAGTTCATGAAGACCCCGCGGCCAGGCCGCGGGTAGAAAAACAAGTTGACGCAAGACCTGATCCCGCTGCCGAGCAGCGGGTTGAGAAGACTATGGTGGAGCCTGTGCTCCAGAGCCAAGCACAGCCGGACACTGCGCAGGGTAGCCGGCCCCCTGTGCCGCCTACCCAACAGGTTACTTCACCAACCGCTCCAAGCCCTCCCCCAAAGAAGAAGAAGACGACCAAGGCTAACTGTGATCTGATGCCTCCTCCCGCTGCGCGCCAAGTGCCTGCACCCGCTTCTCGGGCGGATACCGGCAAGAAAACTGCGGACACCAGAAAGCAAGCCGCCAAGCCCGAAGCTTCCCCTACTCGGAAGAATCCGCCCCGCAAGGTTGTGCAGTTCACGGACGTGATGCCACCACCCAGTGCACCAACGAGTACGCAACTCACCACCGGCGCTACTGGTGGATCTGCTGGCCCAGGCGCAGGGTCAAGTGCTGGAGGTGCTGCTCGGGTACAAGGCAGCTGGCCATCATACCTGCAGTCTGTGTCCCAGCAACACAGCATCTCCCTGACGAAAGGCGAGAAGCGGCTTGCCGCCTTGATGGAAGGCCAGTCCAGGGCAATGGACGCCAAGCTCAAAGCCAAGAAGCCTGCTGAGTTCTTCTCCTTCAAAGCCGGTGAGGACGACATCCAGTCCCAAGGGCTAACTGCGGTCGTGGACCGGGTTGGCTTTATTGACAAAGTCTGGGACAGTGACGCCCACGGCGTCGAGAACTGGAACGGCAGCGTGCTGGGCAAAGTTGACCACTACCGTATTGACTGGAATAAGGCCGACATCGGCGCTACTCCAGTGACCATCGCCTCCGACACCTGCACGCTAGCCGGGAAGCTTTTCTGCCTCCGCAAGGCCGCCGAAGACGTGGAACAAACATACGCCGTAAGTATTTCTTGTTTCCCTTGCTTTTTCTTGCTTTTCCGAGTTGCAGTTTTTCTTTTCTTCTTCTCTCCTTAGCTATTCCCTAGTCCCCGAGATTCGGGCCGAGTTGGCGGGTACTCAACCGAGTTGCTGTCTTCTCGGGCCAAATCTTCAAAAAAAATTCTAATTCTTTTTCTTCTCCTTCACAGAATAGCCTCCTGAAGAGGACAAACTTGTTCCGGCGGCTTCTCTGGAATCACAGCATCGCCAAGAGGCGCATTACGGCTCTTGAAGCCGAGCGCAAGGATGAGGCAGCACTGGAGCAGGCGGCACTAGACCGCGCTCTCCAGCTCTCAGAGATCGAAGATAAGTTTTTTTTAATATCTTGATCATTTTTTTTCGACATCGTATGCAAAAGTTATGCCCATTTTACTTTTTTTATAAAACTTTTGCTCAGAAAGTCGAAATTCATATTTCAAAATTTGATAAAAAAGTAGACATTAAACTCTCGTGCATCTATAAGGGATTTATTTTTTGATGCTTTTTAGACCGCCAACTCTTCCGTCAAAAACTAGAAAAGGCGTTCCCGGGGGGGGGGGGTGGTGGAGTTGGTGCGTGAGGGCAGAATTTTTTCGGATGGGAATTCTGTGGCGCACGTGGCAGTGGTGCGCCACAGAAATGTCATATTTCTGTGGCGCACTGACCACCATGCGCCACAGAATGGGAGTGTAAAGTTATTGGTGTGGGCCCCCAGCTCATTTCTGTGGCGCACCCCCATCCGGTGCGCCACAGAATTCCTGTTTTCTGTGGCGCACCACGGTCCCGTGCGCCACAGAATTCCTGTTTTCTGTGGCGCATGCCCACCCGTGCGCCACAGAATTACATTTCTGTGGCGCACGAATAGGGGTGCGCCACAGAATCGATTCCATAGAAAGGCACTTCTCTACTAGTGAGGGCTCTACGGTAGCTATGTGTTTCATCTCTTTCTCCCATGGTGTGATCTATATGTGATCGTGAGCTTTGTAATCTAGTTGAATCAGTAGATGTTACTCTTCATCTTGTGCTACTCAAGTGTTTTAATATGAACTTTGGAGTCACCTTGTCACGCGGTGTGAAGGTGACAGTGTGCACATCGTGTGTGTCTCCTCTATGATTTGTGGTGTTTGTCTACTACCTTCTAGGGCGCTCATAGTGATAGCGTGGGGTTAACTAGACATGGGAATGCCTACTTTAAGGAATGCTTTTTGCAGCCCTACGCAATGCTTAGTGTTCGTTATCCAACCGGAGAGGGTTAAGAGTAGCATAGTGAAGAGAAGATATTTAGTTATTCAATTATGTGATCATTGTTAAGAGTGTCCACTAGTGAAAATAGGATCCCTAGGCCTTGTTTCCAAGCATTGAAACACCGTTTTCTGCCTGTTCTGTTACATGTTTGTTGATGCCATATTTATTTCAGATTGCTATTATTACTTATAACCATCCATATTACTCGCATTTCACTATCTCTTCGCGAAGTAGTGCACCTATGTACCTGAGAAGTATATATTGCGTGTTGGGGGAAGAAGAGACTTCTTGTATCTTAACTGAAGGGTTGCTTGAGAGGGATATCTTTGACATCTACCTCCCTGAGTTCGATAAATCTTGGGTGATCCACTTAAGGGAAACTTGCTGCTGTTCTGCTAACCTCTGCACTTGGAGGCCCAACACTGTCTACAAGAATAGAAGCGTGCGTAGACATCACGTCTTCATGATCATCCTCGTCGATGACCATTAGAAGGGGCACATCACGGTTAACACACTACCCTATCCATCGTACATCATTAATTGTGAATCCATACTAACTAACTAACTAACTAACTTACCGTCCTTCTTTCAACTGTAAGATGCCAAGTAGCACCTCCGAGTAGCCTTTATCCTTGGCTTGAATCTCTTCTTTTCCGAGTAGCACTGTCATTCTTCTCTGGTGCCGAGTAAAAAAACTTAGCGAAATCTCGAAACGCAATCCCGCTCAAACAGTGCGAATCCACCTCTGCGTGTCGCTACAGGGCACGTGTCACGCCCTCGTACCCCCAACGCCTCGGTGCCTGGGACGCTGCAGGCCACGCGCTAATAACTGCGCCTAGGGCCCACCAGCCTGTTAAGTCACCTCAACTGCACTCAATAGCCCACGATCTCGACGTGGGATTAACTGCGCCCGTTACGCGCGCAATATCCGCTATGTGCGTTTCTAACCGGCGCGCAGCCCACGCCGCACGATCTCCATGCACGATTGATCCCACTAACTCCTCTGGTAACGGCAACTCGAGGGAAGATATAAATACCCCCTCGATTCCCTCTTCTTCTCTTTCCTGCTTCTTCTCATCCTCTGTCCTTTTGCCTCTACGCCGCCGTCGAGCACTCCGCCACCGCAATCTCTTGCCGCGCCACTGCTCCACGCGCCGCCGCAGAGAGAGAGATCCAGATTCCGATTCACATCTTCCACTCCAGATCACATCTCCTACCGGTGCCTCCACTTCGCATCTCCAATCCGCATCTCCGCCGCCATGGCTGCCCGTGGAGATGACGACGCCACCGCCCGCGCCGGCTGGGAGGGCTCCGAGGTCACGACGGAGGACTGCCAATGGCTAGTCAACACCCGCCGTGTGCCTCCCGGCGTGAAGTGCCGGCATCCAGGCAACGAGATCGTCCCCGCGCCCGAAGCGGTTGAGTACATTGTCTTTCTTGTGCACTTTAAGCGCGGCTTCGGCCTCCCTATCTCGGATTTCTTCTCTAAGTTTCTTGAGCACTTCGGCCTCCAGCCACATCACCTCCCTCCTAATTGCTTGATCATGCTCTCCACCCACGCCGTGGTGTGTGAGGCTTTTCTTGGCGTGTACCCGACAATCCACACGTGGGCACGCTATTTCTTCTTCCGCAAACAGAGCATTCCTAATCCGGGTAAAACGGATACTGCTCGTGCCATGACCAAGACCGGCTGCGCCATGATGCTGCAGCGCACCACGGGTAGCCACCCAAAGGTCAAGGGCCTTGAATCTATGCGCAAATGGCAGCGCTCCTTCCTCTACGTGAAGAACGTAGCCACAGAGGAAGGGAAACCAATCGAGAACCAGATAGGACTACCCGAGTTCCGGAACACGCTGCCTACCCAACAGAACTGGGGTTACCATCCAAGGAACACCATCGAGGATGTCGTTCAGGTCGTGCAGCGCCTGAGCGAGTTGCGGGAGCAGGGACTCCGCCGAGATGATCCAATCGCATGCTGGATCTCGTGCCGCGTTCTCCCCCTCCAGCGCCGCTCGCACAAGATGTGCTATATGGGAGGATCCCGCGACTGCACAAGGACCACCACCTTCGAGCTCTCCAAGGAGGATGTGGCTATCTGGGCGAGGTCCATCATGCAGACCACGCTTTCCGACACCTGGCTGTATGGCTTTGAGCCGTACAGCCGCACCAAGCGCATTGAACATGTTAGCCTTCTACACTTTGCTGTTGTACCTTGATCCCGAGTAGAAGACCATGAATGTCCAGTTTGGCTTTATATGCTTAGTGTTTGCATGCCGTGTTGAGTAGAAATCATTAGCCGAATATGCTTTGTGTTTGCATGTTACTCCGAATAGAACCACTTATAGAAATATGCTTTGTGTTTGCATGTCTTTCCGAGTAGAATCATTTAGACAAATATGCTTTGTGTTTGCATGTCTTTCCGAGTAGATCTCAACTCACTATGTTATCTTGCTTGCCTTCTCAGCACATTGATCGGCAGAGAAGAGAGGATTCTGAGGTCTTCGAGAGCAACTGGCATGCTGACCGGGAAGAGGACGACGAGAAGGCCTACGACACACAGGATACCCTATGCATCCCGCACGCCACTCAGCCCGGTAAGCACCGAGTCGACGCGTCTATCCGGGATTGGTCTGAGGACGACGAAGGTGACCAAGTTCACCTTTCTGCTTACTCGCACCCCAACTTAACTTCCTTCTATGCTTCTAACTCCCTTTTCTCTTCTACGCAGAGGATGTTGAGCATGAGGACGACGAGGAGGCCTTGAATGTCGACCCTCTGTCCGTGGCAGCTCCCAGCACTCGAAAGAGGACGGGCAGTGGCGCTAAAGAACCCGCTGCCAAGAAGTCCAAGAAGACCGAGAAGAAGAAGAAGCTCACTACTGCCAGGCGACAGCCTCCCACCGTTAAGGGGTAAGTTACCTCAACCGAGTACTAGTTTTCTGCCGCTTCTCGCTGTGCTTTTCCCCTTCTCTTTTTCTGACCTCTTTCTTCTCTTCCAGTGATGCTCTGGATGCTGATGCTGCCACGACCTCTACTCGCCCCAAGAGGAAATCCGTCATCGACATCGAGAAGCTCGTCGATCTTTCCGAGGAAGAGGACGAGCCAGTTCAGCGGGATGAGACGCGTGCGTCCTCCCCTGTGAAGTTAGAAGAAGAAGACGCCGGCGCCGAGAATACAGACGCTGGTGACCAAGATTTCCAGGACCTGGATCAGCAGACCGACGCGCACCAGAGTGCGCAGGATGCTGATCACGAAGAGACGCCTCCCTCTCCCCCAGCTACCACAGCTGGGGAGGATGGTGAACAAGAAGCCGGGAACCAGGACCGTGCCGCCCTTGAGCGGCAGGACGAGAACCCCGAGCAGCAGAAAGAAGAAGCTGCAGTTCATGAAGACCCCGCGGCCAGGCCGCGGGTAGAAAAACAAGTTGACGCAAGACCTGATCCCGCTGCCGAGCAGCGGGTTGAGAAGACTATGGTGGAGCCTGTGCTCCAGAGCCAAGCACAGCCGGACACTACGCAGGGTAGCCGGCCCCCTGTGCCGCCTACCCAACAGGTTACTTCACCAACCGCTCCAAGCCCTCCACCAAAGAAGAAGAAGACGACCAAGGCTAACTGTGATCTGATGCCTCCTCCCGCTGCGCGCCAAGTGCCTGCACCCGCTTCTCGGGCGGATACCGGCAAGAAAACTGCGGACACCAGAAAGCAAGCCGCCAAGCCCGAAGCTTCCCCTACTCGGAAGAATCCGCCCCGCAAGGTTGTGCAGTTCACGGACGTGATGCCACCACCCAGTGCACCGAGTACGCAACTCACCACCGGCGCTACTGGTGGATCTGCTGGCCCAGGCGCAGGGTCAAGTGCTGGAGGTGCTGCTCGGGTACAAGGCAGCTGGCCATCATACCTGCAGTCTGTGTCCTAGCAACACAGCATCTCCCTGACGAAAGGCGAGAAGCGGCTTGCCGCCTTGATGGAAGGCCAGTCCAGGGCAATGGACGCCAAGCTCAAAGCCAAGAAGCCTGCTGAGTTCTTCTCCTTCAAAGCCGGTGAGGACGACATCCAGTCCCAAGGGCTAACTGCGGTCGTGGACCGGGTTGGCTTTATTGACAAAGTCTGGGACAGTGACGCCCACGGCGTCGAGAACTGGAACGGCAGCGTGCTGGGCAAAGTTGACCACTACCGTATTGACTGGAATAAGGCCGACATCGGCGCTACTCCAGTGACCATCGCCTCCGAAACCTGCACGCTAGCCGGGAAGCTTTTCTGCCTCCGCAAGGCCGCCGAAGACGTGGAACAAACATACGCCGTAAGTATTTCTTGTTTCCCTTGCTTTTTCTTGCTTTTCCGAGTTGCAGTTTTTCTTTTCTTCTTCTCTCCTTAGCTATTCCCTAGTCCCCGAGATTCGGGCCGAGTTGGCGGGTACTCAATCGAGTTGCTGTCTTCTCGGGCCAAATCTTCAAAAAAAATTCTAATTCTTTTTCTTCTCCTTCACAGAATAGCCTCCTGAAGAGGACAAACTTGTTCCGGCGGCTTCTCTGGAATCACAGCATCGCCAAGAGGCGCATTACGGCTCTTGAAGCCGAGCGCAAGGATGAGGCAGCACTGGAGCAGGCGGCACTGGACCGCGCTCTCCAGCTCTCAGAGATCGAAGATAAGTTTTTTTTAATATCTTGATCATTTTTTTCGACATCGTATGCAAAAGTTATGCCCATTTTACTTTTTTTATAAAACTTTTGCTCAGAAAGTCGAAATTCATATTTCAAAATTTGATAAAAAAGTAGACATTAAACTCTCCGTGCATCTATAAGGGATTTATTTTTTGATGCTTTTTAGACCGCCAACTCTTCCGTCAAAAACTAGAAAAGGCGTTCCCGGGGGGGGGGGTGGAGTTGGTGCGTGAGGGCAGAATTTTTTCGGATGGGAATTCTGTGGCGCACGTGGCAGTGGTGCGCCACAGAAATGTCATATTTCTGTGGCGCACTGACCACCATGCGCCACAGAATGGGAGTGTAAAGTTATTGGTGTGGGCCCCCAGCTCATTTCTGTGGCGCACCCCCATCCGGTGCGCCACAGAATTCCTGTTTTCTGTGGCGCACCACGGTCCCGTGCGCCACAGAATTCCTGTTTTCTGTGGCGCATGCCCACCCGTGCGCCACAGAATTACATTTCTGTGGCGCACCGAATAGGGGTGCGCCACAGAATCGATTCCATAGAAAGGCACTTCTCTACTAGTGAGGGCTCTACGGTAGCTATGTGTTTCATCTCTTTCTCCCATGGTGTGATCTATATGTGATCGTGAGCTTTGTAATCTAGTTGAATCAGTAGATGTTACTCTTCATCTTGTGCTACTCAAGTGTTTTATTAATATGAACTTTGGAGTCACCTTGTCACGCGGTGTGAAGGTGACAGTGTGCACATCGTGTGTGTCTCCTCTATGATTTGTGGGGTTTGTCTACTACCTTCTAGGGCGCTCATAGTGATAGCGTGGGGTTAACTAGACATGGGAATGCCTACTTTAAGGAATGCTTTTTGCAGCCCTACGCAATGCTTAGTGTTCGTTATCCAACCGGAGAGGGTTAAGAGTAGCATAGTGAAGAGAAGATATTTAGTTATTCAATTATGTGATCATTGTTAAGAGTGTCCACTAGTGAAAATAGGATCCCTAGGCCTTGTTTCCAAGCATTGAAACACCGTTTTCTGCCTGTTCTGTTACATGTTTGTTGATGCCATATTTATTTCAGATTGCTATTATTACTTATAACCATCCATATTACTCGCATTTCACTATCTCTTCGCCGAAGTAGTGCACCTATGTACCTGAGAAGTATATATTGCGTGTGTTGGGGACAGAAGAGACTTCTTGTATCTTAACTGAAGGGTTGCTTGAGAGGGATATCTTTGACATCTACCTCCCTGAGTTCGATAAATCTTGGGTGATCCACTTAAGGGAAACTTGCTGCTGTTCTGCTAACCTCTGCACTTGGAGGCCCAACACTGTCTACAAGAATAGAAGCGTGCGTAGACATCACGTCTTCATGATCATCCTCGTCGATGACCATTAGAAGGGGCACATCACGGTTAACACACTACCCTATCCATCGTACATCATTAATTGTGAATCCATACTAACTAACTAACTAACTAACTTACCGTCCTTCTTTCAACTGTAAGATGCCAAGTAGCACCTCCGAGTAGCCTTTATCCTTGGCTTGAATCTCTTCTTTTCCGAGTAGCACTGTCATTCTTCTCTGGTGCCGAGTAAAAAAACTTAGCGAAATCTCGAAACGCAATCCCGCTCAAACAGTGCGAATCCACCTCTGCGTGTCGCTACAGGGCACGTGTCACGCCCTCGTACCCCAACGCCTCGGTGCCTGGGACGCTGCAGGCCACGCGCCAATAACTGCGCCTAGGGCCCACCAGCCTGTTAAGTCACCTCAACTGCACTCAATAGCCCACGATCTCGACGTGGGATTAACTGCGCCCGTTACGCGCGCAATATCCGCTATGTGCGTTTCTAACCGGCGCGCAGCCCACGCCGCACGATCTCCATGCACGATTGATCCCACTAACTCCTCTGGTAACGGCAACTCGAGGGAAGATATAAATACCCCCTCGATTCCCTCTTCTTCTCTTTCCTGCTTCTTCTCATCCTCTGTCCTTTTGCCTCTACGCCGCCGTCGAGCACTCCGCCACCGCAATCTCTTGCCGCGCCACTGCTCCACGCGCCGCCGCAGAGAGAGAGATCCAGATTCCGATTCACATCTTCCACTCCAGATCACATCTCCTACCAGTGCCTCCACTTCGCATCTCCAATCCGCATCTCCGCCGCCATGGCTGCCCGTGGAGATGACGACGCCACCGCCCGCGCCGGCTGGGAGGGCTCCGAGGTCACGACGGAGGACTGCCAATGGCTAGTCAACACCCGCCGTGTGCCTCCCGGCGTGAAGTGCCGGCATCCAGGCAACGAGATCGTCCCCGCGCCCGAAGCGGTTGAGTACATTGTCTTTCTTGTGCACTTTAAGCGCGGCTTCGGCCTCCCTATCTCGGATTTCTTCTCTAAGTTTCTTGAGCACTTCGGCCTCCAGCCACATCACCTCCCTCCTAATTGCTTGATCATGCTCTCCACCCACGCCGTGGTGTGTGAGGCTTTTCTTGGCGTGTACCCGACAATCCACACGTGGGCACGCTATTTCTTCTTCCGCAAACAGAGCATTCCTAATCCGGGTAAAACGGATACTGCTCGTGCCATGACCAAGACCGGCTGCGCCATGATGCTGCAGCGCACCACGGGTAGCCACCCAAAGGTCAAGGGCCTTGAATCTATGCGCAAATGGCAGCGCTCCTTCCTCTACGTGAAGAACGTAGCCACAGAGGAAGGGAAACCAATCGAGAACCAGATAGGACTACCCGAGTTCCGGAACACGCTGCCTACCCAACAGAACTGGGGTTACCATCCAAGGAACACCATCGAGGATGTCGTTCAGGTCGTGCAGCGCCTGAGCGAGTTGCGGGAGCAGGGACTCCGCCGAGATGATCCAATCGCATGCTGGATCTCGTGCCGCGTTCTCCCCCTCCAGCGCCGCTCGCACAAGATGTGCTATATGGGAGGATCCCGCGACTGCACAAGGACCACCACCTTCGAGCTCTCCAAGGAGGATGTGGCTATCTGGGCGAGGTCCATCATGCAGACCACGCTTTCCGACACCTGGCTGTATGGCTTTGAGCCGTACAGCCGCACCAAGCGCATTGAACATGTTAGCCTTCTACACTTTGCTGTTGTACCTTGATCCCGAGTAGAAGACCATGAATGTCCAGTTTGGCTTTATATGCTTAGTGTTTGCATGCCGTGTTGAGTAGAAATCATTAGCCGAATATGCTTTGTGTTTGCATGTTACTCCGAATAGAACCACTTATAGAAATATGCTTTGTGTTTGCATGTCTTTCCGAGTAGAATCATTTAGACAAATATGCTTTGTGTTTGCATGTCTTTCCGAGTAGATCTCAACTCACTATGTTATCTTGCTTGCCTTCTCAGCACATTGATCGGCAGAGAAGAGAGGATTCTGAGGTCTTCGAGAGCAACTGGCATGCTGACCGGGAAGAGGACGACGAGAAGGCCTACGACAGGATACCCTGTGCATCCCGCACGCCACTCAGCCGGTAAGCACCGAGTCGACGCGTCTATCCGGGATTGGTCTGAGGACGACGAAGGTGACCAAGTTCACCTTTCTGCTTACTCGCACCCCAACTTAACTTCCTTCTATGCTTCTAACTCCCTTTTCTCTTCTACGCAGAGGATGTTGAGCATGAGGACGACGAGGAGGCCTTGAATGTCGACCCTCTGTCCGTGGCAGCTCCCAGCACTCGAAAGAGGACGGGCAGTGGCGCTAAAGAACCCGCTGCCAAGAAGTCCAAGAAGACCGAGAAGAAGAAGAAGCTCACTACTGCCAGGCGACAGCCTCCCACCGTTAAGGGGTAAGTTACCTCAACCGAGTATAGTTTTCTGCCGCTTCTCGCTGTGCTTTTCCCCTTCTCTTTTCTGACCTCTTTCTTCTCTTCCAGTGATGCACTGGATGCTGATGCTGCCACGACCTCTATCGCCCCAAGAGGAAATCCGTCATCGACAGAAGCTCGTCGATCTTTCCGAGGAAGAGGACGAGCCAGTTCAGCGGGATGAGACGCGTGCGTCCTCCCCTGTGAAGTTAGAAGAAGAAGACGCCGGCGCCGAGAATACAACGCTGGTGACCAAGATTTCTAGGACCTGGATCAGCAGACCGACGCGCACCAGAGTGCGCAGGATGCTGATCACGAAGAGACGCCTCCTCTCCCCCAGCTACCACAGCTGGGGAGATGGTGAACAAGAAGCCGGGAACCAGGACCGTGCCGCCCTTGAGCGGCAGGACGAGAACCTCGAGCAGCAGAAAGAAGAAGCTGCAGTTCATGAAGACCCCGCGGCCAGGCCGCGGGTAGAAAAACAAGTTGACGCAAGACCTGATCCCGCTGCGAGCAGGGTTGAGAAGACTATGGTGGAGCCTGTGCTCCAGAGCCAAGCACAGCCGGACACTGCGCAGGGTAGCCGGCCCCCTGTGCCGCCTACCCAAAGTTACTTCACCAACCGCTCCCTCCCCAAAGAAGAAAAGACGACCAAGGCTAACTGTGATCTGATGCCTCCTCCCGCTGCGCGCCAAGTGCCTGCACCCGTTCTCGGGCGGATACCGGCAAGAAAACTGGACACCAGAAAGCAAGCCGCCAAGCCCGAAGCTTCCCCTCTCGGAAGAATCCGCCCCGCAAGGTTGTGCAGTTCACGGACGTGATGCCACCACCCAGTGCACCAACGAGTACGCCAAACTCACCACCGCGCTACTGGTGGATCTGCTGGCCCAGGCGCAGGGTCAAGTGCTGGAGGTGCTGCTCGGGTACAAGGCAGCTGGCCATCATACCTGCAGTCTGTGTCCCAGCAACACAGCATCTCCCTGACGAAAGGCGAGAAGCGCTTGCCGCCTTGATGGAAGGCCAGTCCAGGGCAATGGGCCAAGCTCAAAGCCAAGAAGCCTGCTGAGTTCTTCTCCTTCAAAGCCGTGAGGACGACATCCAGTCCCAAGGGCTAAACTGCGGTCGTGGACCGGGTTGGCTTATTGACAAAGTCTGGACAGTGACGCCCACGGCGTCGAGAACTGGAACGGCAGCGTGCTGGGCAAAGTGACCACTACCGTATTGACTGGAATAAGGCCGACATCGGCGCTACTCCAGTGACCATCGCCTCCGACCTGCACGCTAGCCGGAAGCTTTTCTGCCTCCGCAAGGCCGCCGAAGACGTGGAACAAACATACGCCGTAAGTATTTCTTGTTTCCCTTGCTTTTTCTTGCTTTTCCGAGTTGCAGTTTTTCTTTTCTTCTTCTCTCCTTAGCTATTCCCTAGTCCCCGAGATTCGGGCCGAGTTGGCGGGTACTCAACCGAGTTGCTGTCTTCTCGGGCCAAATCTTCAAAAAAAAATCTAATTCTTTTTCTTCTCCTTCACAGAATAGCCTCCTGAAGAGGACAAACTTGTTCCGGCGGCTTCTCTGGAATCACAGCATCGCCAAGAGGCGCATTACGGCTCTTGAAGCCGAGCGCAAGGATGAGGCAGCACTGGAGCAGGCGGCACTGGACCGCGCTCTCCAGCTCTCAGAGATCGAAGATAAGCTTTTAGCTATTCAGTTTGTGCGTTTTGTGTTTATGCCCGTATTTTGCTTTTTGCTATAACTCTGTTTACTCTGCAGGCAAATTTAAAGAACTGCAATAGCAGCACGAGCACTGCCACGTCTTCACTTCCTCTGCCAAGAGCAAAATTAAGCAACTGGAAGGTGAGTTGCCATCTTCTCTGCTATTGTATCCTTTTCTTTACTTGGTTTCTCTGCTAACTTTGCTATTATCTCTGCAGAAGAATATAAGAAATTCCGGGAAGAGCATCTCCACTGCTTGATGCCTGCCGAGGTGCAGCAGCAGCTGGCCGCCCGAGATGAAGAGCTGAAGAAGGAACGCGACGCTGAGCGCGCCGAGTTCGAGGCGACGCAGGTGAAGTTGAAAACAGCTCTTGAGGGTGCCCTGGAAACCGAGACCTCAACCAAAGCCACCAAGAAGGCGCTCGAGGCAGAAATCGAGGTGCTGAAGAAGCACAACCTGCAGCTCACGCAGCAGGTTGCCAACGCGCGCAACATCGAAGATAGGCTTCTCGCCGACGAGGAGGTTTGGAAGATCAAGCTGGACGCGCTGCTTGTTGATCTTAGAAGTAAGTTTCCTCTTCCCGGCACTTATCTGTTTTTCTTCTTCGCTACCTGGCTTGCTTTTCCTCCCACTCTTTCCTCTTTGTTTTATCTCTTCTCTGCCTCCCTATCTAACTTTTATTGGTTTCTCTCTAGACGTCTTCCCTGATCTTCGCGCCGCGAGCTCGCCTGCTCTGGCAAAGGCGCAGCAACTCCGATCTGATTCTGGGTTGCCCATCAACACCAAATCAAGCGTCAATGACAACCTCCTGAACATCAAGACCCAGCTTTGCCAACTCAAGGGCCTGGGCACCACCATGGTGTCCGTAGCGTACAGACTCCACGATTTGTTCTGGCCAGATCAATCCGCGCCCAACAGTTTTGTTGAGCTTGCCGAGAAGCTGGGCGGTGTGAAGGCTAAGTTGAAGAAATGGCGCGGCTCGGCAGCTCGGGCAGGAGCAGATGAACTTCTTCACTTCATATGCAGCTGGTACGAGAACCTCGATCTCTCCAGGATTACTGAAAGGCGCCAAGACTCCAAGTGGAGCAAGGATCCCGAGTGCATCACTCGTCGGAAGGCAGCAGCCTACGAGGTAGCCTCCTACGCGGACACCGCAACCTTCATCGAGGGCCTCCCCGAGCCGGACACCGAGGTGGAAAGCGAGGACAACGATGAAGACACTGAGTCAGATGACTTGAGTTTCTTCGATGACGGTGCCGCGGAGGGAGCTACCGAGAAAAGGAAGGGCAAGGCCAAGGTTGATGCCGACATCGAGCAACCGCAACCCAACGCCGAGGAGCCCACCATCACACTAGTAGGAAAACCCTTACCAGTGACGAACACTTTTGGCCTACCGCTGGCGAAGCGCTGTTCGCCAGCGGTAACTCGCCAGTGGTAAGCCGCTACCACTGGCGAAGCAGACTTCGCCAGCAGTATATTGAGTTACCGCTTGCGAACATCTCTTTTGTTGGCCAGCGGTAGTGGGCAGTGTTGGCCAGCGGTAGTGGACAGTGTTGGCCAGCGGTAACTTTTCTAGGATGCTAGTTGTTAGCCAGCAGTAGTGTCCTCCGTTCGCCAGCGGTATATTTTCCGAATTTTTTTCCTGTGCATTTGTATTGCAATAGTATATACGACATATTGTTGACAAAAAAAGTAGATACAGACAATTTTCAATGGGTACACATCGACAAGCATCATATTTATCAATAGGTCGTTATTCAATAGTTCATAATACACATTTACATCAATCATCAAGCATCTACTTGGTAATATACAAAGGGACACCACTACAAAGGGACACCACTACTAGTGATAGCAGAAACACGGCGGCAGCAGCCAGGAGCACAGAAGGCGCAGGATGATCCTTGGATCTGGTCATCCGAACCTAGCGAGGCTGGTGGATGAAGCGCGGAGCACCGCCGCTTCTGGGGCTGCTGCTTGGTGGCCTTCTCGGCGTACCTGGGCTTCTCCGGGAACCCCTTCCGAGCGTCACCGCCCTTTGGCGACACCAGCGCCTTGAGCACTGCATCTGCCCGACAAATAGAAATGCACACATGATGAGCTCATGGCAACTCTTGTTTCATCATCTGGTAGTATTTTGAGCGCTTGGGAAATGAATCGCAGAGGCCAGTTGGTTTGATGATCCGTACCAGTCTTGAGTGCCACAGGTGGGTGGACGGTGGAAGCGCTGTGGTCGTAGAAGAGGTCTTCGTCGATGGCGTCGGGGACGAGGCCGGCGAGGTTGTCCTCGGCCTCGAAGGCACGGAGCATGTCGTCCAGCTGCTGGTGCTCGTGGTACCAGTGGTCGCGGAACCAGGCGGTGGACTTGACGAGGTCCCACCACTGCGGGGAGAAGTCCTCCACCTGCTGTAACACGGCAGGGACGAAGAGCGGCACATCCGGGTTCATTTTGCTTACCTATCTGCTGGAATGCGCAGAATGTCAGCTCCAGCAAACACAACAAAGTAAGCTATATGTCAGTAATTATCAGAAAGCTATCCAGCTATTACTTTGAGTACAACTAATGAGTGAAACTGTTGACTGACTCTTTTCTCTGAACCTGACCTTACAAGGCCACACATAGCATGGTTTATCAAAATTGCTAGCTCAAGAGATTACATCAGGGGAACAAAAGGTGCCTCTGCCGATGGTTTAATCCATGAGCCTACAGCTATAAGCCTTGAAATAATGACTATGAATCATAGTACTCAGTTGGGAGTAAATTGTAGCATGGAATCAATAATTAATCAGAACTGCAGCCTGGAGGCCTGCAAGCTAATTGCAGATCTTTCTGTGTACTGTCGTCGTGGAGTAAATTCAGACCAAACACGCCGGATATATAATAAAAAAATAAGGAGAACCGACACGCGGTAAGAAATTCAGAGACAAGAACTGAAATGACAAGTGCAAAGTATGGCAACTGATTGTTCATGGGTCATGGAGAAAAATTCAGAGAGGGCAAAACGAAACAGGGTACCAGCATCTTAAGTAGTAACGACAATTCATTTCGTGATGTGCAATTTCTGAGAAGTTCCAATAGCTACATAGCTTCAGAAGTACCAATTGGCCTTTGCTTACTGTGACAGCTACCTACTTAATTGACTCAGTTTCAAGCCGGTGTTCCAGATAAAAAACAATACCATGAAAGCAAATTCTAGGAAGCTCAAACCGCATCATAGGCTCATCAGAAGTGCTAGTTGGTTAGCTACCTAATTAGCACAATTTTAAGCTATGTGCAGGAATCGAAATTTTCATAAGAGGTAGGCAGAGAAGACCGGGAAAGAAGGGCAAAGGCAGGGGATTTCTTGGCAACGAACAGAGGTACGTACCGAGATCTTATCTGCGAGGTGTGTGAGGTCGGAGAGCGCGGACTCGCTGTCGCTGCTCCCCCACGAGTCCCCGCTCCCGCCCTCGAGGAAGTCGCTGACGAGCAGGGCGAGGTCCATCTCGCTCTCGTGGCTGCCGCCGCCGTGGGTCTGGGGCTCTGTGGAGGCGGGAGCTCCTCCGCCCCGCGTCCGCAGCCAGAGCTCCCCCACAGGCGATCCCCCGCCGCCCGCGGCCACCCTCGCCGGCGGCGCCGCGCGTCGGCGTACGGACGCCGCGCCAGGGGAAAGGTAGGTGGAGGAAACGGCGGGCACGACTCACCGGCCGCACTCGACGAGGAGCACGAGAGGGCTGAGGTCGGCGCGGTCGCTAGTGGTCTGTGGCTGGAGGGAGAGAGAGCGAGATTGAGGGAGTTCGGGGGCTTCATCCTGGCGGCGGCCATGGGAAGAAGAGGAGCAGCGTCAGGGTCTTGGTTGATTTAGGGTTGGTCGGTTGGGCTGGCGTGTGTGTGCGTGGCATGTGGGGTGGTGTGGCCGTGTGGGCGAGCACGGACACCGCTAGCGAAGCTAATATCCTGTGCTCCAGACTAGGGAGGAAGAATATCAGAGCTACAGACTAGGGAGGAAGTGGCAGCCCAACAACGGTCGAGAGTCTTGTGGCTAAAGGATGGGGATAGGAACACGGCTTATTTCCACTCGAAAGCAAAACAAAGGGGTCGCACGAACAGGATTAAATCCCTCCGTAAGGAGGATGGTTCTTTGATTACCTCTCAAGTTGGTATGGAGGAAGAGGCGATCGGTTTCTACAAGGCTCTGTTCTCGGCTCAAGAGGATTCGCAACCCGAGCTCGTCACTGATTGGGTGACGCCACGAGTTTCGGAGGGGATGAACGAGCAATTGACTGCCCCTTTTTCGGACAGGGAGATAGAAAATGCGCTGTTTATGATGCATCCTAACAAATCCCCCGGACCGGATGGTTTCAATGCGGGGTTTTTTGTTAAACACTGGGGGCTGCTGAAGCCCATGGTCTGTAAGGCAATCCGGAATTTTTTAGCAGGAGGATCAATGCCAGAGACAGTTAACTCTACGGTGCTGGTACTTATCCCTAAGGTTAAATCTCCACAGGACCTTACACAATATAGACCAATTGCCTTGTGCAATGTTCTATACAAGATCGCCTCAAAGGTACTAGCTCAGAGATTGCGACCAGTATTGGATGAAATTATTTCAGAGGAGCAAAGCGCGTTCGTTCCGGGACGGCTTATTACTGATAATGTCCTAACGGCGTACGAGTGTATTCACTATTTGAAAAGGAAAAAAGGGCGGGCTGCTGCATGTGCTATCAAACTCGATATGGCTAAGGCCTATGATAGAGTCGAGTGGTGTTATTTGCGTGGATCATGGCGAAATTGGGTTCTGTCAGCAGTGGATTGATCTTGTCATGAGATGTGTGGAGACGGTATCCTTCTCGGTACGGGTTAACGGTGTGTTCTCGGAGATTTTCAAACCAACTCGTGGTATTCGGCAAGGAGATCCAATTTCTCCGTATCTGTTTCTCTTATATGGTGAAGGGTTTAGCAGTATGATCAAAAATATGGGTCCAGCATATCTTTCCAAAGGCATTAGGGTGGGGGATCCACGCACCATGGATCTCTCACCTTCTTTTTGCTGACGACTGCTTGATTTTTTCCCAGGCATCACCGGCTGGAGCGGCTAGACTCCACTCTATCCTGGAGTTATACAGAAGGGCTTCGGGACAGATGGTTAACTATTCTAAATCGGCAATTTTCTTCAGTAAGAATACTACTCCCCCGGTGAAATTGGTGGTTCATCAGGCAATGGATATTAATGTGGAGGCCCTAGGAGAAAAATATTTGGGACTCCCTACGGCGTTAGGGAGATCGCATGACTCACAATTTGAGCATATTATTGCTAAGGTGAAGAAGCTGGTGTTTGGTGGAATTCCGAGAATGCTCAGTAGCGCAGGCAGAGAGGTTTTTATCAAGGCGGTCTGTCAAGCAATTCCCACGTATTCTATGGGATGCTTCCGGTTGTCACGGAAGTTCTGTAAAAAACTTACGGCAGTGATAGCAAAATTCTGGTGGGGTGGTGACGACAAGAAGAGAAGATTACATTGGAAAAAGTGGGAACACATGGCTATTCCGAAAGGTGAAGGAGGTATGGGCTTTCGTGATTTTGAGATCTTCAATCAAGCGATGCTTGCTAAGCAGGGGTGGAGGTTGATGACTAGGCCGGAGTCTTTGTGTGCACGGGTTCTTAAGGGCCGTTATTTTCATGATTGTGACTTTTTGGAGGCTGGTAATAGAAGGAATGCATCTCATACCTGGCGTGCTATATTGCATGGTCGAGATGCTCTTAACCTTGGCTTAATTAAAAGGGTTGGCAATGGTGCTACAATTCGGGTCTGGGATGACCCCTGGTTAGAGGAGAATGTGGGATCACGACCACTGACTACTGCCTACGTCGACAGCAGTCAATGTGGATGAGTTAATTGATGCTGACGGAGATTGGGACATTGATAAGCTTAATGAGAACTTTGTGCTGCCTGATGTCAAGGCAATCCAAAGAATTACTAGAGGAGAGGATGAGGACGTATGGGCATGGAAGGCCGAGAAACATGGTAACTTCACTGTCAAATCTGCTTATCATCTTTTGTGTGCGCAGCGGAGACCTATTGAGTTGCCGTCGGGATCAAACACGGCGGTTAGGCCAATCTGGAAGAAGCTGTGGAGGATGCAAGTTCCCCTAAGGTTAAAAACTTCTGGTGGCGAGTTATTCGTGGTTTCATACCGTGCCGTGAGGTATTAAAAGGGAGACATGTTGAGCATTTGGAAAATTGTGAAGACTGCGGGTTGACAGAATCCATCTATCACGCATTGTTCGAGTGTACCTGGGCTAGAAGGTTCTGGAAGGAGATACGGAGGGTGACGGCGGTGAAAATTCCACACCTGCACCCGAACACATGGGCTACTGATATGGTCGAGGGAGGGCTTGTTCCTGCTCATGCTGGTCTATCATTTTATGTGGATGCTGGAGTGTTTGGACGGAAAGAAATATCGTCGTCATGGAAGACAGACTGCCGATCCAGTAACGTCGGTGAAGTGGGCAGTGGACGTGGCATATGATTTAGCTACTCCGCTAAAGCTCAACAGGCCAATCGAAAAAAAAGTATGGGTTCCCCGATGGATAACTACATCAAGATTAATGTGGATGCTGGCTATGATCCACTCTCGAGATCGGGATAGGGGTAATCATCCGAAGCTCTGACGGAGGTATGATTCGAGCCAGGCCTTATGGTATGAGACGGCGGCTAATGCACGTTCGATGGAAGCGATTGCTATGCGGGATGGACTCCGTTTTGCGGCTGATTTGGGATACACACATGTGGAGATCGAGAGCGATGCTCAGGAGGTAGTGAAACTTTGCAAGTCAGATCAGTTTGACAGAGCTGATATTGGAGCAATTTGTAGAGAAATAGCAAATTTAGCCTTCAGCTTTGTTTCATGTAATATTGCTTTTGTACCCAGAGATGTTAATGAGGCAGCACACTTGTGTGCAAAACAGGCGAGTAGCATTAGACGTAGATGCCTCTGGGTCAACTTTATACCAGCATTCCTGCGTGTATGCCTGGGAAACTCTATGTATCCTCCTTAAGTTTTAAGTAAAGGGTTTGATTTCAAAAAAAAAAATATCCTGTGCTCCAGCGGTACCAGACGTACCGCTGGCGAAGCGAGGGAGCATATGCGCCAGTGCTAGCCTGTGCTGTGGATCGTGTCAGCCCCATCATTACCGCTGGCGAACAGATTGCCATGTGCGCCAGTGGTACTAGTATTAGCGCTGGCGAACAAGAAAAATATGTTGGCCAGCGGTAATAGCGCTGGCGAGCAGCAAAAATTGTTGGTCATTGGTATGTTGGTGTCTATAAGCAGTTTTCTACTAGTGTCACCACCGAGATGGTGATCCAGGATGCGGCTCCCGAGTTGGGTTCGTCTTCTGGCGCGGCACTTGGCGACGCGGCGCTACTCCGGACTCAGTCCACTGCTTCCACTTCAGCCACCGATCCCATCTCGGTGGCCACTGCAAATTCTGACGCTGCCAACGCCAACTTCGAGGCTGATGCTGCCAACGCCAACTTGGACAACACCGCTACCTCCAACTAGTGCACTCCTGAAAACACTTATGCTCTAGAACTTTTATCAGATCCCCGGGATGCCGGTTGCATATGTATCAAACAATTATTATTCCCGTTGCTACTCAATTTTATTCTCAGTTGAAGTTTTTAGCAACTCTGGCTCAATGCCGAGTTGCGTTAATATGCAAGTCTCCGAGTTGCATTTTTTATCCGCTCTTCCTTTTTATCTCAGCTCTTACCTGCAACTTGTTGCTTTGTTGGTAGTCGAGTCACAAGAGTTCAAAGTAGGAGTTTCAAATACTTAGCCACTTAGAAAAATCATAGTAACGCTGCCCATCACTTAGCCGGGAAGAAAAAAAGTGAAAAACACTCTATTCGGTTCCCACACGCTTCCTTTCCTTTGCACTTTTTCATGTGTTCATTGACTCTTTGGCTTGTTCTCTGGCTTTCCATGAAGCCGGGTTGTGGACAGCAGCAGAGTCGCAGAGTTTCCGGATAGACAAAGTAAGACAGAGTACTTTTGAAATTCTAAGTGGTTCAACCGAATAGACAAAGTAAGACAGAGTAAAACACAAAGAACAATTTTGGCGAGGGCAGTCCCCGAGTTCAATTTCAGATTGCCGAATAGGATTTCAACTCGGATAAGGAGATACATACATAGTTTGCTCATGAGTGAAAACTTCGAAGTAGAGCTACATTCCAAGGGCGCTTTGTTTCCTCTCCAGATCTATCCGGCCTGTTCTTCTGGGGTGGCTGTGTGTCAATAAGATAATATGCATCATTGTGCAATGCCTTGCTCACAATGAATGGCCCTTCCCACGGAGGAGAAATCTTGTGCATCCCGGCTGTGCGCTGCACCAGCCTAAGCACCATGTCTCCTTCTCGGAAAACCCTTGGGTTCACTTTCCGGCTATGATAACGCCTCAAGTTTTGCTGGTAAACAGCTGATCGTGACAGAGTTAGCTCTCTTGCTTCTTCCAGCAGGTCAACGTCATTTTCTCTAGCCTCTGCCTCCGTGTAGAGCATTACACGGGGCGAGTCATGCTCTAGGTCAGTGGACAGCACGGCCTTAGCTCCATAAACCAGGAAGAATGGCGTGTATCCGGTTGACCGGTTAGGGGTAGTCCTTAGACTCCACAACACCGCTGGCAACTCGTCTAGCCAACACCCAGGTGTTTTCAGCAGCGGCTCAATCAGCCTTGGCTTTATGCCTGATAGCACCATGCCATTTGCTCTTTCCACTTGCCCATTGGAGGCGAGATGCGCAACAGATGCAACATCTAGCCGAATATGCTTATCTCTGCAGAACCTCGCAAACACACCCTCAGCAAAGTTTGTGCCATTGTCAGTGATAATGTTGTGCGGGTAGCCATACCTCAGGATCACATCCTTCAAGAAACTCACAGCAGTGACTCCATCACACTTCCGAATAGGCTTCACCTCAATCCACTTGGTGAACTTGTCAACCATGACCAAGATGTGAGTCATGTTGCCTCTAGCTGGCTGGAACGGACCCACCATATCCAAGCACCAAACAACAAATGGCCAAGTAATGGGAATAGTCTTCAATTCGGAAGCTGGCATATGAATATTACTTGCAAACCTTTGGCAACCATTGCACTTTCTCACTATATCCTCAGCTTGCTTCAAGGCAGTGAGCCAAAAGAAACCATGCCGAAAAGCCTTGTTGACCAAAGCCCGAGAAGAGGCGTGATGTCCGCATTCTCCTTGGTGTATCTCCACCAAAATTTCTTCTCCCTCTTCTGGCTCTACACAGTGCTGCAGCACACCTATTGGACTTCTTGTATGCACCACATCTCTGAAGATTGTATAGTCATTGGATCTTCTCTGAATTTTCCTCGAGGTAACCTCATCACTCGGCAAGGTGCCGTCCTTTAGAAAGGATAATATGGGCAGAGCCCAACTCGGTGTTCCCCGGATAGGGAACACTGGTTCGTCCACTTCCATTGGATCAGCCACCACTTCTTCCTCTTCTGGGGCGGGGACGAGTCCCCGAGATCTCGTGACCGCCGCAAGAACTCCCTCAATGAATGCGACAGTCCCCGAGTTGGGAGGGGAAGTCCTCGAGTAATAAGGGACAGTCCCCGGGTTGCAGGCGCCAGTCCCCGGGATGGAGACGGCAGTCCCCGGGTTCTCTTTTGCAACCTCCCAGTCAATCTCCATGGGAACGGCTTCCTCACCAGGCAGAGAAGGAACGAATATAGACTCCGAGTTGGGGGATGGCTTCATAGATGGCTTTCTCAAATGCTCCAAGGCAACCCCAGCCGGGATGTATTGCCGAGAAGACCCCAACTTGGACAGCTCATCTGCTGCCTCGTTCTCTGCTCGGTGGATGTGCTTGAACTCGCACCCTTCAAAAAATCTAGTCATGGTTTGCACCAAGAACCGATATGATGCCATGTTAGCATCCAGAGCATCCCAAGTGCCTGAAACTTGCTGCACGACCAGATCCGAGTCGCCATAGCATATGATGCACTGCACGCCAACCTCCTTGGCTACCTTCAAGCCGTGCACCACGGCCTCGTACTCTGCCACATTGTTGGATGCCTTGAAGTGAATTTGCAGCACGTACTTGAGTTGATCATGCTTGGGTGACGTGAGCACCACGCCAACACCCGAGCCTTCCTTCACCTTGGAGCCATCAAAGTGCATCTTTCAGTAGTTGGCTACCGAAGTAGGAGGCTCATACTGTACCTCAGCCCAATCCACCAGAAAATCTGCTAGGATCTGAGACTTGATGGCTTCTCTTCTCGCATACGCAGGAGTGTACGCGGCCAGCTCAATTGCCCACTTGGCTACTCTGCCACTTGCTTCCTTGTTGCCCATGATGTCCGAGATGGGAGCAGAGCTCACCACAGTGATAGGATGCTCTTGGAAATAGTGCTTCAGCTTCTTGGCGCCCAGGTACACGCCGTAAGTCATCTTCTGGTAATGTGGGTAATTTTGCTTGGAACTGGACAGCACCTCACTGAGATAGTACACTGGCCGCTGCACAGTCTTGCCTTTCTCTTCTCTCTCCACCACAATCACAACACTGACCACTCGGTTGGTCGCAGCAATGTACAGCAGCATTGGCTCTTTGGGTAGCGGACTAGCCAAGATGGGAGCGCTACCCAGCATGGCTTTCAGCTCCTTGAATGCCACATCAGCTTGCAGTGTCCAGACGAACTTGTCGCTCTTTTTCATCAACTGATACAGAGGCAAGGCCTTCTCGCCCATTCTGCCCAGGAAGCGGCTCAGAGAAGCCAAGCAACCAGTGAACTTTTGCACATCCTTCAGGGATCTCGGCAAAGACATTCTCTCAATAGCTTTTATCTTTGAAGGATTGGCTTCAATGCCCCGACTGGATACCAAGAAGCCGAGTAGTTTGCCAGCCGGGACGCCAAAGGTGCATTTAGTCGGATTCAACTTCATCTTGTACTTGCGCAAGTTGGCAAATGTTTCCTCAATGTCACTAAGCAGAGTATGTGTTTTATTCGTTTTGATGACAATGTCATCTACGTACACCTGCACATTTTTGCCAATTTGATCATGCAAGCATTTCTTCATGCATCTCTGATAGGTAGCCCAGCATTCCGCAACCCAAAGCACATGAAACGATAGCAATAAGCCCCGTACAGGGTGATAAAAGCAGTCTTTATTTGATCAGCAGGGTTGAGAGCTATCTGATGAAAACCAGAGTAGGCATCTATAAAAGACAAAAGCTCACAACCAGCAGTGGAATCGATCACCTGATCTATGCGGGGTAGCGGAAAGGGATCCTTGGGGCAGGCCTTGTTCAGGTCGGTGTAGTCCATGCACATGCGCCAAGCGGTATCCGCCTTGGGGTCCTCCTTCTTCTTCTCAACCATAACCGGGTTGGCTAGCCAGTCCGGATGCAAAACCTCCATGATAAAGTTGCTTATCAGCAACTTGGTGATCTGGTCACCGATAGCCTTCCTCCTCTCATCACCAAAGCGGTGCATCGCCTGCTTCACTGGTTTGGCATCATGCCGCACATGTAGCGAGTGCTCAACCAACTCCCTCGGGACACCTGGCAAGTCCTCATTGGACCAGGCAAACACGTCCCGATTCTCACGAAGGAAGTGGATGAGCTCGCTTTCCTATTTCTCTCCCAACCCGGCGCCAATGATGGCAACACGGTCTGGGAACTCAGGGTCGACCTGGACCTTCTTTGTCTCCTGGGACGCCTGGAATGCAGTCCCGTACTGGGAACTCGGCATGCCGGGCGCACCACCTTAAGCTGCTTGCGCCATAGCCACCACCTCGTACATCTTCTTCTTCGCGGCAGCAACGACCATGGATTCCGCCAGCTGGGAACCAGCAGAGGCATACTCCATGGACTTCTTGTAGTCACCCTAGATGGTGATCACTCCATTGGGACCAGGGATCTTCATCTTCAAGTAGGCAGTGTGGGTTGAAGCCATGAACTTGCTGAGAGCGGGCCTGCCGAGTAGGGCATGGTATGGGCTCTGGTGGTCAACCACCTCAAAGGCCAAGCTCTCAGTGCGGCAGTTCTCCATGGTGCCGAATAGGACGTCTATCCAGACACGCCCGATTGGAGAGCAAGACACTCCCGGCACAATGCCATGGAAAGTTGTCCTGCTGGGTAGCAGCATGTTCTCGGCCATCCCGAGCTTCTCGAGTGTGTCTCTGTACACGATGTTGATGTTGCTGCCGTTGTCGACCAGTACCTTGCTGAATCTGACATTCTTCTGAGCACCCAAGAAGGTGGGATCCACCACCAAAGCGTAGCTACCCGGGTTGGGCATCACCTTAGGATGATCAGCTCTGGACCAAGTGATCTCTTGGTTGCACCAGTGCAGGTAGTGGGGCACAGCAGGAATCACAGCATTGACTTCCATAGCACGCCTGTGCTGAGACTGAGACTGCTTGTCGGTTTGTGAAGATCATGTAGCTCTCGTGGTGTTCCTGGTATTGGGTTGCGGTCTCCACCGCATTGTTGCCGTTGTTGTTGTTACCTTGGTTGTTGTTGTTGTTGTTGTTGTTGTTGTGCGGGTGTTTGTTGTTGTAGTTGGGTTGCGGTCGTTGTTGCGGTAGCGGTCGTTGTTGAAGTTGCGGTTGGCTCCTAAAGCCACCTGGTTCACGTTCTCTCTCGGAAGACTGCAGCCGAGGAGCGGGTGCCCGAGCTGGCTGCACATTGGCATTCGCAGCTGGCAGAGGAGGAGGAGGAGGCAAGCCCTCATTCTTGATCTGCTCCCACCAACTGCATTGCCGAGTAGTGTGGTTGGCTGGCCTGGCTGGATGCCGAGTGTGGAAACTGCACGGGCCATCCTTCATATCCGTGAAGATGAAGTTTGGTGCAGGACCCGAGTTGCCGCTACCCTGCTGGGGAGCATTGTACGGCTTCTTGATGCGTTGGCCCTGATTCTAGTTTTGCCCGTACTGGGCTCCAGCAGTTTTTTGCCTTTGGCTACTCCCAGCAGCCGTGGTCACAGCATTCACCTCCTCGGCATCATACCGAGTATCAATCCGGTCACCCCTGCGCTTGTTGCGGAAATCATTGCGCTTGTTGCTGTTGTTGTTGTAGTTCCTTCTCGGCTCGGGGGAGTCCATCAGAGGCTGGGTTAGGTCGCCGAGTGCATACATGTCCGCGATCTTGACGGTCTCTGCGAGAGTACTCGGCATCTCGCGCTGCAGCTTCTGCCACAACATGCTGCCATGCCTGCCTCCCTGCGCAAACCAAGTGATGGCCTGAGCCTCATTCACACCTTCACAGGTGTTCCTCAAGGTGCTCCACCGAGTAAGGTACTCGCGATCGGTCTCGTCTTCCCGCTGCTTGCACGCGGACAACTGCTGCGGCCTATTCGGCCTCTTGTAAGTGCTGGTAAATTTGCTGATGAAGGCCTCCGAGAAGTCCAGCCAGCAATTGATGCTGTCCTTGGGCAGGTTGTTGAGCCAAGTCCGAGCTGGACCCTCAAGCATTTGCGGAACATACCGCACAGCCCATCTCCAGTTGCCGCCTGCAATGTGCACGGCTGTGACATAATCACTCAACCAATCCTCTGGCTTGGTGCTGCCATTGTAACACTTGGTCCCCCTGGCGAGCTGGAAGTGGTTCACTGACGGCTCGTTCATGATGCGAGGGCCAAAGCACTCTGGGCCAGGCGGCCCCCTGTTCTCGAGTTGCACGGACAGATTGATCCTGTCCAGCTTGAACCTGGCATCACTAGGCTCCAACATGCGCTCACCAAGGCGATCAGCAATATTCCTGGGGTCAGCATAGCCAGCTAGCCCCATCGCCGAGTAGCCATCGTCATACATGTTCTCCTGCACAACAGCGGGTTGCACCACAGGGTTGACTGTTGGCGCAGCGGCACGCAGCTATGCTGCAGCAGGCTGCCGCGTCCTCTGCCGAGTAGGCTGAGCAGCAGGACGCCGAGAAGGCCCCGCGTTGTCTCCGCTATGTCCCTTGCTCTGAGCTTTATGGGCTTGATAGCCTGCTCCTGCAGTAATGTGTTTCTGACCGGATTCTCGCGGCACGGCGCACTGTTTTGCGGCGAGAACCAGGTCGTACACCTGCATCTCTCTGCCCTTCCCAGAGCGTACACTCTGGTCCCTCTCGCGGCTGGGATGCAGCGATGACGCTTGGTCATGAGATCTTGCCGCACGCGAATGCACGATCTGAGAAGCGTCAGGACCCGGATTGGCTTTCCGGAACTCCTCATTCTGCATAGCAGCCTCTAACACTAGCTCATTGACCCTTTCTTGCTGCCTAGCGCGCGCGTCGCCGGCAAGGTTTGGCAACTCAGCAGCTACAGCCTCAGCAGCTCTAAGTGTTTTGACGGGGGTGCTGTAACATCCCAAGTATGAAAAACTCCCAACTTAGAATGTTTGTTTCTTGTTTTTGTTTCAAATGCATCATGTCATCATATCCACACATGTGTTGAGTTTGAATTTCAAATCAAATTTCATATCATTATGTTTCACACTTGGTCTGTTACAACCTTTTCAAATAAAACATTCAAATCAAACCATTTATTTTTTTTCCAATAAACTTGAAATTCCAGATAATTAACTTGCTAAATTTTTCAATATTTTCAATTGTTGCAAAATTCACTCCAATTCAATTAAAATTCAAACATCCACAAATATTCAAAAAATTTGAAAACAAAACATCATGCAACTGGGCTTTTGCAATAAAGAACCTATAAAAATTTATCACCATAAAATTTTGGATCCCAAAACCCTTCCTTTTTCCTTCCCTTTTCTTTTCTACAAAAAAATAGAAACAGAGAAAAAAAAGAAGGGGGGCAGGCCAGCCCAAGTGGGCTGAGCCCACCACATCCCCAAGGCCCAGGCGCCCCCCACGCCTCTGTCGTCTTCCTCCTCTGTACGGAGACAGAGGAGGGAAGGCATCCCCCACCTGCAGCTTTCCTGCTCCCCCCTCCTCCCTACTTAATCCCTCTCCCCCTCCGAACCCTAACCATCATCTCTCCCTTCCTCCTCCTCAAGCCGCCGCCATTTCCCTCTTCCTCCCTTCTCCTCTTTCTTCTGAAGGTTTTTACTGAACTTCCTGTAAGCCTCCATGGCCGGAACTTGAGCTCTCCACCGCCGCCGCTACGCTCGCCGCCAAACCTCCGCGACGGTGGGAACGGAAACCCCGCGGCCTCCGATCCCTCCTCGCTCTCTCGACGAGGCCCGGGAGGCCGCGGATCGCCGCCGCCAAGCCTCTATCGCCGCCGACTGCTCCGCCCCGTCGCTGGACCTCCTCGTCCGCCTGCTCCCGCTCGGGCCACGGTGAGCCTCCCCTGCTTCCTCCTCTTCCCCGTCCGCACGCACCAACCGCGCCCGGCCAGCACGCGCACACGCCGCGCGCGCAGTAGCGGCTGCTCGCCGGCGATCTGTTAGCCCTCGTCGTGCCTCCTTGTACCGAACAGCAACTGCACTTGGTTCAGTTTTCGTCAGAGTTCGGGGCTTTACCTCAAACCCCCCAAGCTACCCTGTCCTAACACGAATCGCAGCAATAGCCCAGTTGCTAGCCCCGTTCAGCGCCACCCCACGCGCACCTTGGATCCCGAGTTCGAGTGCCCCTGGGAGCAAAAGCCACCCCTTTTTCGGCATTTTTCTTTTTTTGCCCGAAATCCAGAAAAACAGATCTGTGGCTTTATCTCTAAAATCCATAACAAATTGAAAATTGCTCCAATTTCAATGATTCAAGTTTCTGTGGATTCAGAATCTTGTGCTCTATCTATTAGTCACAAAGTTGCAACAAGTTTCTGTAATAATTTTTGCACTAAATAATTAAATACAGAAAATGCAATAAAAATTGGAAACTTTGGGAATTCATAACTTGAGTTTTGTTCACCCAAATTGAGCAAACTTGGGCTCTAAAAATTTGTCTTAACAAACTCTACACAGTGGTATTTTATTTGGTCACAATTGAATTAAATTTGAACATTTTCCTTCTGTTTACTAAAAAGGGCAGAATAAAAATGGTTATGGAAAATGCATAATAAATTCAATAATGATCCAAAAATTATGTTTAATAGCTCAAAATGTCATTGAAACATTTTATACATGTTTTAAACCTTTTCAATACAATTTGTTCACTGTTTTTCCTAATTAAAATTGGAGTAACAATTCAATACTTTAATTACACCTTTTAAATTGCAAAATTCATAACTTGGGCATAGAATTTCCAAATTCAACAAACCAAATATGTTTTCCATTCCATTTTTCATGAACTTTGCAAATATCAACTTTGTGTTCTGTTTTAAATAAATTAAATTTCTGAAAACAACTGTTTCTTAATTAAGGCATTTAAAATTGTCAAATTAATAACTTGCTCATTTTAAACCCATTTTCAACAAATGAAATATGTATTCCATCTAAAATTTTGTGTTCTTTCCAAATATGAATTTTGTTATCTATTTTGAACAATTAAAATTGGTGAAAACAACAAATGTTGTGTAACCCATTTAAAAAGCCAAATTTCATAACTTAATAAATAAAATTCCAAACTTGGTAAACAACATTTCAAATTGAAGATAATGTTGTTTTCTTATTGTTTTCATCATCCATGCATCATACTAATCAACTTTCACATGATGGTTATTTGTAGATCACTTAATTCAACCTTAATTCTTGGGCCTTTCTATATGCAACCCAAATTGCATATGGGCCCAGTTAAATATGGTTACCATATCAACTAGCTTATCTTTGATGCATCAATTAAAATGTCATGCATCATCCCATGTTTGTGCATTATGCCATGTTATGGATTGTTTGTCTCCCTTCGTTGTTTGTTTGCTTCTTCTCGAATAGACGACGACGTTGAGACAGACGAGGTTTACGTTACCATTTCAGAGGAGTTAGCTCAGTACCAGGCTACTGAGTTTGCAGGCAAGTATTCACTCACTTGAACCATTGTGTCCGTTCCACACTTGATACCGATACTTTCCGTTGTCTAATCTGCCAGCCTTATGATTCGTTGCTTGTGTTCCGATCCTATCACATGTCATCCTGCAGCCATGAATATAGCCTCACCCCCCTCACCTACAACCCTGTTGTTTGTTAGCCTGTGTCGTAGTATCATGCTTAGGTTTGTTGTGCTCGAGTCTTGTTGTCATTTATCTTATCACCTGTTTAGTTTGATAGATGGGCTTGTTATAATCAATATCATGTTAATGTTTGGGGTAATAATAATAATTTGATGATAAGGCACCGGCAGGAGCCCCGGGTTAGGGTTTTGAAGCCTGCTAGTGTCGACCCTAAATAGGAAAAGGGTCTTGTCCTCTGATCCATGATGAGCGTGCTCACCGCATCCGGGTGGTCGTATGGAACCCCCCTCGACTTTGACATGATACGCAGTTTGTCCGAAGAGCCACACTTAGTTCGGGTGTTCCATTTGCGCATACGCATGAATGGGTCGCGCCCATGGTTGATGATTATGATGATGATGATGCATATAGGGCGAGGCCTGTGGTGCCGGGGGGTGTGGTTTTCACCCTTGCGCTTAGGTTAGGTCGGACTGGCCGGGACCTTATAGCTCCGCGGCTCCTAGGACAGGTTGTAGAGATGGTTCGAGTCGTGTTGAGTCCACCTGAGTTTTAGTTTGTGGCTCGAGTGTGTACGGGTACTGGAGCACACCTTGCAGGGATGAATCTTCTCGAGAAGCCGTGTTGTCCGCGGTTATGTGACGATTTGGTGAAAGTGCTGGCTAACAAGTACTCAGACAACTTACACCTAATTAATAATAATTTGACTAGTAATAGGCATATTGTCACAATAACCTGAACCTTCATTAATCCAACTGTGTGAGTTATCCTCGGATTGCTTCTTTGGATAAGGGGCGAGATCCAGGATGGGTTTGTTTGAGGTTAGTGGTAGTTCGCTCCGATGCGCTATCTTATCCCTTTCTTTTAGCCGGATGTTGTAGCGTTTCTCTGTAGTTGGTTAGTGCAGCCCGCTGCCGCACCTTTGTATCACCTATCTTCCGTTGAACCCAAAGCATCTGTACTTGGTGTTGTCGGGTACACTTTGGTATCTTGTGCGTCTTGCTTGCCAGTACTCGTCTGTACTGACCCCTTTGGGGTTGCGTGTTCTGCAGACTACGTTTCGAGGATCCCCATGGTGGCTACTACGTGGAGTATGACGAAGCTGTTGACGAGTAGATAGCGGACCCGGGCAGGATCCGAGACTTCGTGGATGGGCTCCGTTCTTTTTGTTTCCGGCCTCTTAGGCCTATTTTGATCTTGTCTGTACTCAGAAACTTTGGATGCTTCCGCTGTGTTGTAATGATGACTTGTTGGGACATGTGTCCTCTGCATGATTGTATTTGCTATCTCTGCTCTAGTGAGAGCTATTTGCCACTTATTTCTATTTCTTTGTGTCTTAGAGATTTGTTGTGATATCACTTGTTCAAATGCTGTTGACGTACCATGTGTGTATGTTATGAAGTACGTCAATGGAAGTATTCGGATTCCTATGGGATGGTTTGCACAGACGATGAATAGTAGAGGTTGGTTGTCACACGTTTACGTGTTGGCCTACTCGTAAGAGGTGCGGGTGCAGGTAGGCCCCGTAATCCAATCATCTAGTGTTTAGCGGGTTGTGAGTATCCTCTAGAAGTCCGGGTGCGACAAATGGTATCAGAGCCTGTCTGCCTGTAGGATCCCTTTTACTGGTCGCAGTTGAGTCTAGAAACTATTTTGTAGCTATATAGGAAAAATGAAACGTGAGAGTAGGAATTCTGTTCTTTTATTTCTTTCCCCACCCACCCTCCCTTTTTCTGGTAAGGAAGTTAGGATTTCACGTATCCTGGTTTCTCGAGGATGGTTATATCTACTAGACCATAGGAATGGAGGTGGTTGTGACATGATTTATCATGTTGCCTACTCACGATTGAGAACGGAGGCACATAAGCCCCGGAAGCAGATCCTCTATTCCTTAAGCAGTAGATATTGATCCTTTAGAAGCCCGGATGGGTTTCTCCGTAGTACCTCAGGTGTTTGTGGTCTCCTGTTTCCCAGTTGTTGCTTCGATATCGTCCTTCACAAATCGTCTCTTTCGTTGTAACAACTTATCTGTTGATCCGTTGTTAACCTCCATCCTTGTTCTATGTTGTCGACTTACCGTCTGAAGTAATCCTTTTAAGCACTTATATTGGATTTTGTTATCCGATTAGTGCGTTAACATTGGTATACTCTTCAGGATGGAGAGTGCTGACGAAGAACCCACACTGCCACCCGAGATGGGGAAAGTGCTGTCTCAGATGACACAAGTTATAAGGCAGATGCAGCAGAACCAAGACCTTGGGAATAATGGCAACGCCCGTGTGTCTATTCGGGAGTTCCTTGAGCTCAATCCGCGCACGTTTGATACCTCCTCCGAGCCATTGGATGCTGATGACTGGCTCCGTGAAATGAACCGTACTCTTACGGTAGCACATGTGGCTGACGAGGACCGTGTTCCTTACGTGACCTACCTTCTCCGTGGACAATCCATGTCTTGGTGGGAGAACTTCCAAGAAATGAGAGGTCCTAGTGTGGCAATCACATGGGAGGATTTCAAGCAAGCCTTTGTGCGCCATCACATTCCCGATGGGCTCATGGAGAGAATGCGTGAGGAATTCTATTCTTTCACACAAGGCAATTTGGACGTTCTCGAATACTAAAGAGAGTTCAATCGCCTGACTCGCTACGCCGGAGATGAAGTCTCCATGGAAGCGAAAAAGATGGCAAAGTTCCGCAGGGGTCTCAACCCGAAACTCAAGTATGCTCTCACCAACGTCAAGGCCAAGAATTTTGAGGACCTCATCAACATCGCTCTAAATGAAGAGCACGGGCGCAAGTTGGTTGAGGAATCTCGTAAGCACTCTCGTGAACAGGCTAATCTCTCAAAAGTTATCATGCCTCCACAAAAACGAAGAGTTTGGGTTCTATATACCACTCCAACACCGCCCATCTGCTTGCCAAGCCCGGCAGGATTTTTTGCCCGCCCTCCCACCCCAGTGGTATCTTCAGGAGGTGCTCCATCTCAGCCAGGTCCAACAACTCCTCGTTCTGTTGTTACATGCTACAAGTGTGGACAGCCGGGCCACTATTCCGATAAGTGTCCGCAAAGGCACCTTTTTCCACCTCCACCTCGCCACAGGTCGACCCAGACAAGAATACGTGGTCCTCCGTTGGGTTGCTACAACAGCAACGAGCTTGGCGTGAGAAACGTCAAGGTGAACCATGTCAAGGCCCAGGGAGTAGAAGAATCTCCAGAGGTTGTAATGGGCACACTTCTTGTGAACTCGTTTCCTGCTAAAGTCTTGTTCGATTCTGGTGCTTCACACTCCTTCATCTCTCAGAACTTTGCAAACAACAGTAAAATCAACTTCGAACAGTTGTCTATCCCTCTCCTAGTGAAATCACCGGGATCTAGCTGGCAAAGCAATAAAGTTAGCCAAAACATCGAGATCACAATTGGAAACCTTCCATTCCAGGCATCTCTGATAGCTCTCCACTCTTCAGATATTGATGTCATTCTTGGGATGGATTGGCTGGTAGCCAACAAAGCAGTCATTGATTGTCCTGCTAAGTCTGTCAAAATCACACACCCTTCTGGCCAGATAGTCTACTTCCATGCTGAAAATCCAGTTGTTTAACTCTACACTCTCAATGCAAATCCTCTACCATCTATTGAAACTGTTCCGGTGGTTTGTGACTTCCCCGATGTCTTTCCAGAAGAATTGCCAGGAATGCCTCCTGACAGAGCTGTTGAGTTCTTCATCGAACTTGAACCAGGCACTGCTCCAATCTCCAAGTATCCATACAAGATAGCTCCTCCTGAACTGAAATTGTTAAAGGAGCAAATCGATATGTACATGGAAAAAGGTTACATTCAACCTAGTTCCTCGGCTTGGGGATGCCCAACTCTCTTTGTGGCAAAGAAGGATCAAACAAAGAGACTCGTTGTTGACTATCGTCCTCTTAACGAGAAAACCATCAAGAACAAATATCCAATTCCTCGCATCGATGATCTCTTTGATCAACTTGCTGGAGCCTCTATATTCTCCAAGTTGGACTTGAGAATGGGTTACCATCAAATAAAGATCAGAAAAGAGGAGCGGTCGCTATGAATACACCGGCAACTTTCTCTCGACTCATGAACTCTGTCTTCCATGAATACCTTCACAAGTTCGTTGTGGTATATCTTGATGACATTCTCGTCTACTCCAAATCCGAGAAAGAGCATGAAGAACATCTTCGTCTCATCCTCATGAAGCTTCGCGAGCATCGTCTCTATGCCAAGTTTTCCAAATGTGAGTTCTGGATTTCTGAAGTCACTTACCTTGGTCATGTCATATCTGCCAAGGGCATAGCTATTGACCCAGAAAAGGTTAGGGCCATTGTTGAATGGAAACGGCCTAAAACGGTGAAGCAAGTCAGAAGTTTTCTTGGTTTGGCTAGCTATTGTCGTCGCTTCGTCCAAAACTTCTCCAAGATTGCCAAACCTCTCACTGACCTCACAAAGAAGGACAAGAAGTTTGTCTGGTCTCCACAATGTGATGAAAGCTTCAATCTCCTGAAGACTAAACTCACTTCTGCACCAGTTCTGGTTGGCCCAGATCCTTCCAAACCTTTCCAAATATTCTGTGATGTTTCTCTCCAAGGTCTAGGTGCAGTTCTCATGCAAGAACGTCAAGTTGTGGCTTATGCTTCACGTCAGTTGAACACACATGAGCTCAACTATCCTATTCATGACCTTGAGCTTGCAGCAGTTGTCTTTGCCCTCAAGAAATGGAGAAAATACTTGTTGGGTAATCGCACTGAGATCTTTTCTGACCACAATAGTCTAAAGTACATCTTCAGTCAGCCAGATCTGAAACTCAGACAAAGGAGATGGATTGAGAAGATGAAAGACTTCGATCTCACCATTTCCGACACTCCAGGCAAGGCTAATGTTATGGCCGATGCTCTCAGTCGCAAGTCGTATTGCAATAATCTCATGATCATGGAAAGCCAACCTCCTCTTCATGAAGAATTCCAAAAGCTGAATCTTGGACTTGTTCCTCAAGGCTATCTTGCAAACTTGACAGCCATTCCAACGCTTGAGGCCAAGATTCATTCTGAACAACTTTGTGATGCTGAGATCAAGAAGATCGCAAATAACATCAAAGCAGGCAATGTGAAGTATGAGTGATTCTCAATTGATGACAAGGGAACAGTGTTTTTCCAAGGACGCATTGCAGTTCCCGAAATCCAAAGCCTGAAAGATGTGATTCTCAAGGAGGCTCATGATACTCTCTCTTCCATACACCCTGGAAGTACAAAGATGTACCAGGATCTCAAAACAATGTATTGGTGGTCTGGCATGAAGCGTGAAATTGCTAAATATGTCTCTGAATGCGATGTTTGTCAACGTGTCAAAGCAGTTCATCAGAAATCAGCGGGTCTTCTCCAACCTCTGAAAATTCCTGAATGGAAGTGGGACATGATTGAAATGGACTTCGTCACTGGTTTTCCAAAGTCCAAGAGGGGCAACGATGCAATCTTCGTTGTCATTGATCGACTCACTAAAGTCGCTCACTTCTTTCCTGTCAAAGAGACAATCTCAGCTAGTCAATTGGCAGAGCTCTACACCACAAGAATTGTTCCTCTTCATGGTGTTCCGTTGGAAATCAGCTCAGACCGTGGAAGCATCTTCACTTCTCATTTCTGGAAAAGCTTTCAAGAAGCCTTGGGCACCAAGCTTCTGTTCAGCACAGCTTATCACCCTAAGTCTCAAGGGCAAGTCGAAAGAGTCAATCAGATTCTCGAGGATATGCTCAGAGCATGTGGTCTCTCTTTTGGCATGAAATGGGAGGAATGTCTTCCATATGCTGAATTCTCCTACAACAACAGCTTCCAGGCAAGTCTAGGCATGGCACCTTTCGAGGCTCTCTATGGTCGCAGATGCAGGAGTCCTATTAATTGGTCTGGAGCTGGTGAACGTTCACTCTTAGGCCCTGACATTGTTAAGGAGGCCGAAGAGAAAGTCCGCATCATTCGTGACAATCTGAAGATTGCTCAGTCTCGTCAGAAAAGCTACTATGACAGCAAACACAGGGACATGGTCTATGCAGCTGGAGACAAAGCATATCTCCGTGTAACTCCCCTCAGAGGCACTCATCGTTTTGGTGTCAAAGGAAAGCTTGCACCAAGATATATTGGTCCCTTCAACATTCTCTCAAGGCGTGCAGAAAATGCATATCGTCTTCAACTTCCAGAAAAGCTATCCAAGGTGCACGATGTGTTTCACGTGTCGCAGCTCAAGAGGTGCTTCAAAGACCCAGGTCGTGCAGTTGATCATGATTCCATTGAACTGCAAAAAGACCTCTCTTATGAGGAGCACCCTATTCGCATTCTCGATGAGGCCGAGCGCAAAACTCGCAACAAGAGCACCAAGTTCTTAAAAGTGCAGTGGTCTCATCATTCTGATAAAGAGGCAACATGGGAGACCGAAGAGGATCTTCGCAAGAAGTATCCGGACCTTTTCTCTTCTCAGTAGGAATCTCGGGGCGCGATTCCTTCAAGGGGGGCGTTTTGTAACATCCCAAGTATGAAAAACTCCCAACTTAGAATGTTTGTTTCTTGTTTTTGTTTCAAATGCATCATGTCATCATATCCACACATGTGTTGAGTTTGAATTTCAAATAAAATTTCAAATCATTATGTTTCACACTTGGTCTGTTACAACCTTTTCAAATAAAACATTCAAATCAAACCATTTATTTGTTTCCAATAAACTTGAAATTACAAATAATTAACTTGCTAAATTTTTTCAATATTTTCAATTGTTGCAAAATTCACTCAAATTCAATTAAAATTCAAACATCCACAAATATTCAAAATTTTCGAAAACAAAACATCATGCAACTGGGCTTTTGCAATAAAGAACCCATAAAAATTTATCACCATAAAATTTTGGATCCCAAAACCCTTCCTTTTTTCTTCCCTTTTCTCTTCTACAAAAAAAAATAGAAACAGAGAAAAAAAAAGAAGGGGGGCAGGCCAGCCCAAGTGGGCTGAGCCCACCACATCCCCAAGGCCCAGGCGCCCCCCACGCCCCTGTCGTCTTCCTCCTCTGTATGGAGACAGAGGAGGGAAGGCATCCCCCACCTGCAGCTTTCCTGCTCCCCCTCCTCCCTACTTAATCCCTCTCCCCCCTCCGAACCCTAACCATCGTCTCTCCCTTCCTCCTCCTCAAGCCGCCGCCATTCCCCTCTTCCTCCCTTCTCCTCTTTCTTCTGAAGGTTTTTACTGAACTTCCTGTAAGCCTCCATGGCCGGAACTTGAGCTCTCCACCGCCGCCGCTACGCTCGCCGCCAAACCTCCGCGACGGTGGGAACGGAAACCCCGCGGCCTCCTCTCCCTCCTCGCTTTCTCGACGAGGCCCGGGAGGCCGCGGATCGCCGCCGCCAAGCCTCTATCGCCACCGACTGCTCTGCCCCGTCGCTGGACCTCCTCGTCCGCCTGCTCCCGCTCGGGCCACGGTGAGCCTCCCCTGCTTCCTCCCCTTCCCCGTCCGCACGCACCAACCGCGCCCGTCCAGCACGCGCACACGCCGCGCGCGCAGCAGCGGCCGCCCGCCGGCGATCTGTTAGCCCTCGTCGTGCCTCCTTGTACCGAACAGCAACTGCACTTGGTTCAGTTTTCGTCAGAGTTCGGGGCTTTACCTCAAACCCCCCAAGCTACCCTGTCCAAACACGAATCGCAGCAATAGCCCAGTGGCTAGCCCCATTCAGCGCCACCCCACGCGCACCCTGGATCCCGAGTTCGAGTCCCCTTGGGAGCAAAAGCCACCCCTTTTTCGGCCTTTTTCTTTTTTTGCCCGAAATCCAGAAAAACAGATCTGAGGCTTTATCTGTAAAATCCATAACAAATTGAAAATTGCTCCAATTTCAATGATTCAAGTTTCTGTGGATTCAGAATCTTGTGCTCTATCTATTAGTAACAAAGTTGCAACAAGTTTCTGTAATAATTTTTGCACTAAATAATTAAATACAGAAAATGCAATAAAAATTGGAAACTTTGGGAATTCATAACTTGAGTTTTGTTCACCCAAATTGAGCAACCTTGGGCTCTAAAAATTTGTCTTAACAAACTCTACACAGTGGTATTTTATTTGGTCAGAATTGAATTAAATTTGAACATGTTTCCTTCTGTTTACTAAAAAGGGCAGAATAAAAATGGTTATGAAAAAATGCATAATAAATTCAATAATTATCCAAAAATTATGTTTAATAGCTCAAAATGTCATTGAAACATTTTATACATGTTTTCAACCTTTTCAATACAATTTGTTCACTGTTTTTCCTAATTAAAATTGGAGTAATAATTCAATACTTTAATTACACCTTTTAAATTGCAAAATTCATAACTTGGGCATAGAATTTCCAAATTCAACAAACCAAATATGTTTTCCATTCCATTTTTCATGAACTTTGCAAATATCAACTTTGTGTTCTGTTTTAAATAAATTAAATTGCTGAAAACAACTGTTTCTTAATTAAGGCATTTAAAATTGTCAAATTAATAACTTGCTCATTTTAAATCCATTTTCAACAAATGAAATATGTATTCCATCTAAAATTTTGTGTTCTTTCCAAATATGAATTTTGTTATCTATTTTGAACAATTAAAATTGGTGAAAACAACAAATGTTGTGTAACCCATTTAAGAAGCCAAATTTCATAATTTAATAAATAAAATTCCAAACTTGGTAAACAACATTTCAAATTGAAGCTAATGTTGTTTTCTTATTGTTTTCATCATCCATGCATCATACTAATCAACTTTCACATGATGGTTATTTGTAGATCACTTAATTCAACCTTAATTCTTGGGCCTTTCTATATGCAACCCAAATTGCATATGGGCCCATTTAAATATGGTTACCATATCAACTAGCTTATCTTTGATGCCTCAATTAAAATGTCATGCATCATCCCATGTTTGTGCATTATGCCATGTTATTGATTGTTTGTCTCTCTTCGTTGTTTGTTTGCTTCTTCTCGAATAGACGACGACGTTGAGACAGACGAGGTTTACCTTACCATTTCAGAGGAGTTAGCTCAGTACCAGGCTACTGAGTTTGCAGGCAAGTATTCACTCACTTGAACCATTGTGTCCGTTCCACACTTGATACCGATACTTTCCGTTGTCTAATCTGCTAGCCTTATGATTCGTTGCTTGTGTTCCGATCCTATCACATGTCATCCTGCAGCCATGAATATAGCCTCACCCCCCTCACCTACAACCCTGTTGTTTGTTAGCCTGTGTCGTAGTATCATGCTTAGGTTTGTTGTGCTCGAGTCTTGTTGTCATTTATCTTATCACATGTTTAGTTTGATAGATGGGCTTGTTATAATCAATATCATGTTAATGTTTGGGGTAATAATAATAATTTGATGATAAGGCACCGGCAGGAGCCCCGGGTTAGGGTTTTGAAGCCTGCTAGTGTCGACCCTAAATAGGAAAAGGGTCTTGTCCTCTGATCCATGATGAGCGTGCTCACCGCATCCGGGTGGTCGTATGGAACCCCCCTCGACTTTGACCTGATCTGCAGTTTGTCCGAAGAGCCACACTTAGTTCGGGTGTTCCATTTGCGCATACGCATGAATGGGTCGCGCCCATGGTTGATGATTATGATGATGATGATGCATATAGGGCGAGGCCTGTGGTGCCGGGGGGTGTGGTTTTCACCCTTGCGCTTAGGTTAGGTCGGACTGGCCGGGACCTTATAGCTCCGTGGCTCCAAGGACAGTTTGTAGAGATGGTTCGAGTCGTGTTGAGTCCACGTGAGTTTTAGTTGGTGGCTCGAGTGTGTACGGGTACTGGAGCACACCCTGCAGGGATGAATCTTCTCGAGAAGCCATGTTGTTTGCGGTTATGTGACGACTTGGTGAAAGTGCTGGCTAACAAGTACTCAGACAACTTACACCTAATTAATAATAATTTGACTAGTAATAGGCATATTGTCACAATAACCTGAACCTTCATTAATCCAACTGTGTGAGTTATCCTCGGATTGCTTCTTTGGATAAGGGGCGAGATCCAGGATGGGTTTGTTTGAGGTTAGTGGTAGTTGGCTCCGATGCGCTATCTTATCCCTTTCTTTTAGCCGGATGTTGTAGCGTGTCTCTGTAGTTGGTTAGTGCAGCCCGCTGCCGCACCTTTGTATCACCTATCTTCCGTTGAACCCAAAGCATATGTACTTGGTGTTGTCGGGTACACTTTGGTATCTTGTGTGTCTTGCTTGCCAGTACTCGTCTGTACAGACCCCTTTGGGGCTGCGTGTTCTGCAGACTACGTTTCGAGGATCCCCATGGTGGCTACTACGTGGAGTATGACGAAGTTGTTGACGAGTAGATAGCGTACCCGGGTAGGATCCGAGACTTCGTGGATGGGCTCTGTTCTTTTCGTTTCCGGCCTCTTAGGCCTATTTGGATGCTTCCGCTGTGTTGTAATGATGACTTGTTGGGACATGTGTCCTCTGCATGATTGTATTTGCTATCTCTACTCTAGTGAGAGCTATTTGCCACTTATTTCTATTTCTTTGTGTCTTAGAGATTTGTTGTGATATCACTTGTTCAAATACCGTTGACGTACCATGTGTGTATGTTATGAAGTACGTCAATGGAAGTATTCGGATTCCTATGGGATGGTTTACACAGACGATGAATAGTAGAGGTTGGTTGTCACACGTTTACGTGTTGGCCTACTCGTAAGAGGTGCGGGTGCAGGTAGGCCCCGTAATCCAATCATCTACTGTTTAGCGGGCTGTGAGTATCCTCTAGAAGTCCGGGTGCGACAGGTGCAGTATCTAGGCCTGGTGGAGGTGTTTGCGGTGGCAGATTGGCTAGGAGCCTCTACAACTGTCGCCATCTAGGCGCCTAAGTTGCGACGCGTAGCGCCTACCTTGCTAGACTTCCTAACAACAGGAGTAAAGCCGTGGGCCTTGTTGTACTCATTCTGGTCTAGGCTAAGCTCAAGCCTAACCTTCTCAAGCTCCAGGTGCTCAGCGAGCAGCTCCTGGCGCTGCCGGTCGAGCTGCGCCCTCATGGTCAAGAGCTCGAGCTCGGTGGGAGGCGTCATGCCCATCCGCACAGCGGATGCCGGTATCGTTGGTGTAGTAGAGAGAGGGATGTTGGAATCCTTCTCGTAGGGCTTGTGGTTCCTCCCGCCAACACTTGGGCCAGCGAGATCCTCGATGACCTCCGCAGCAGCAGCCGCGCCCTTCCCGGCATCGGTAGCCAGGCCGGTCATCATTACCTCCACGCTGTCCGCGGAGCAGCCCACCGGCCTTCCGCGGGCAGCGAGCACGGCAGGGGGATCCTCCGCGACCAGCACCTCCTCTGGAAACTCGCGGACGACAGCGGTGGCGACGTAGACGAGGTGTGAGCCGAAGGAGAGAACCGAGCCGCCTGCCGGAATGGGTCTCTCGCCGAAATCTCCAGCGTTGTCGGTGACGAAGTCGAAGGAGCCGAATCTGTGGACAAGGCCACAGACCACGCGCTCCCCAGTAGCGGAAATGAGTCTCGTCCGAACATGGACTCCAGCCAGCGCCTCTGTCTGCCCCACGGTGGGCGCCAACTGTCGTGGTGTTATCACGGCAGATGCCATGGGATGGCTAAAGTTGGGGACGATGGACGCTGGAGGTGCTCGGGGAGGGATCACACGGCGAGTAGCCGCGTGTGGTAGATCACAAACACTACAAACACCAAGATCTTACCCAGGTTCAGGGCCCTCGTGTGGAGGTAACACCCCTACTCCTGCCTCTCTCTTTATATGTGTGTTCACCGTGTAGCCATAGTACAGATCAGGCCTTCAGCCGAGTAGCCACTCTATGCTCAAGTTCTCTCTAAGTGTTGCCTCGTCTAGGATCCAAACGTATGCAGTGAACCTCTCACAGGAGGAGGCAGGGCAACTTATATACTGGTGCCCAGCCGAATAGAAAATAACTATAAAGTACGACTTGACGTGACAGGAGCCCTGCAGAACCGTGCACGCCTCCGGGTTCCCGCTGACGCTTGCCCCGTAAGTCGTCGCGCCGTTCGGAGATGGGACCTGTCCACCCTTGTCAGTGAGATAGGGTAGGCCCCTAGCCCTGTCATGTCCCCTCTGTCAGTGACAGGACTAGATAGGCGCCTACCGCACTGTAGCCACGCCGTGGTGCGGATAATCACGCACTCCGTAAGTTGAACCGCACACCGTACGGACGCAGGATACGCGGGATCCTTTGTCAGAACGGATCCATTGACTTCTGGCCCGAGTAGGAATCCACTCCCTCTACTCGGAAGAATACAACTTCCTTGATTCTTCCTCCTGGCCATTGATGGGTATGGCCGGATAGCAGTCGACCGGGTAGCAAGCACCGGGTAGCCAGCTGCTCTGTCAAACACCTCTTCTGACCTTTGCCTTTATTACTTGCCTTACCCCTACTCGGGGCATTGAAGCCAATCCTTCAAAGATAAAAGCTATTGAGAGCATGTCTTTGCCAAGATCCCTGGAGGATGTGCAAAAGTTCACTGATTGCTTGGCTTCTCTCAACCGCTTCCTGGGCAGAATGGGCGAGAAGGCCTTGCCTCTCTATCAGTTGATGAAGAAGAGCGACAAGTTCGTCTGGACACCGCAAGCTGATGTGGCATTCAAGGAGCTGAAAGCCATGCTGGGTAGTGCTCCCAAAGAGCCAATGCTGATGTACATTGCTGCGACCAACCGAGTGCTCAGTGTTGTGATTGTGGTGGAGAGAGAAGAGGAAGGCAAGACTGTGCAGCGGCCAGTGTACTATCTCAGTGCGGTGCTGTCCAGTTCCAAGCAAAATTACCCACATTACCAGAAGATGACTTACGGCGTGTACCTGGGTGCCAGGAAGCTGAAGCACTATTTCCAAGAGCATCCTATCACTGTGGTGAGCTCTGCTCCCATCTCGGACATCATGGGCAACAAGGAAGCAAGTGGCAGAGTAGCCAAGTGGGCAATTGAGCTGGTCGCGTAAGCTCCTGCGTATGCGAGAAGAGAAGCCATCAAGTCTCAGATCCTAGCAGATTTTCTGGTGGATTGATCTGAGGTACAGTATGAGCCTCCTACTCCGGTAGCCAACTACTGGAAGATGCACTTTGATGGCTCCAAGGTGAAGGAAGGCTTGGGTGCTGGCGTGGTGCTCACGTCACCCAAGCGTGATCAACTCAAGTACGTGCTGCAAATTCACTTCAAGGCATCCAACAATGTGGCAGAGTACGAGGCCGTGGTGCACGGCTTGAAGGTAGCCAAGGAGGTTGGCGTGCAGCGCATCATATGCTATGGCGAATCGGATCTGGTCGTGCAGCAAGTTTCAGGCACTTGGGATGCTCTGGATGCCAACATGGCATCATATCGGTTCTTGGTGCAAACCATGACTGGATGTCTTGAAGGGTGCGAGTTCAAGCACATCCACCGAGCAGAGAACGAGGCAGCAGATGAGCTGTCCAAGTTGGGGTCTTCTCGGCAATACATCCCGGCTGGGGTTGCCTTGGAGCATTTGAGAAAGTCATCTATCAAGCCATCCCCAACTCAGAGTCTATATTCGTTCCTTCTCTGCCTGGTGAGGAAGCTGTTCCCATGGAGATTGACTGGGAGGTTGCAAAAGAGAACCCGGGGACTGCCGTCTCCATCCCGGGGACTGGCGCCTGCAACCCGGGGACCGTCCCTTATTACTCGGGGACTGCCCCTCCCAACTCGGGGACTGTCGCATTAATTGAGGGAGTTCTTGCTGCGGTCACGAGATCTCGGGGACTCGTCCCCGCCCCAGAAAAGGAAGAAGGAGTGGCTGATCCAATGGAAGTGGACGAACCAGTGTTTCCTATCCGGGGAACACCGAGTTGGGCTCTGCCCATATTATCCTTTCTAAAGGACGGCACCTTGCCGAGTGATGAGGTTACCTCGAGGCAAATTCAGAGAAGATCCAAGGGCTATACAATCTTCAGAGATGTGCTGCATAGAAGAAGTCCAACAGGTGTGCTGCGGCGCTGTGTAGATCCAGAAGAGGGAGAAGAAATTTTTGTGGAGATACACCAAGGAGAATGCGGACATCACGCCTCTTCTCGGGCTTTGGTCAACAAGGCTTTTCGGCATGGTTTCTTTTGGCTCACTGCCTTGAAGCAAGCTGAGGATATAGTGAGAATGTGCAATGGCTGCCAAAGGTTTGCAAGTAAGATTCATATGCCAGCTTCCGAATTAAAGACCATTCCCATTACTTGGCCATTTGTTGTTTGGTTCTTGGATATGGTGGGTCCGTTCCAGCCAGCTAGAGGCAACATGACTCAAATCTTGGTCATGGTTGACAAGTTCACCAAGTGGATTGAGGTGAAGCCTATTCGGAAGTGTGATGGAGTCACTGCTGTGAGTTTCTTGAAGGATGTGATCCTGAGGTATGGCTACCCGCATAGGATTATCACTGACAATGGCACAAACTTTGCTGAGGGTGTGTTTGCGAGTTTCTGCAGAGATAAGCATATTCGGCTAGATGTTGCATCTGTTGCGCATCCCGCCTCCAATGGGCAAGTGGAAAGAGCAAATGGCATGGTGCTATCAGGCATAAAGCCAAGGCTGATTGAGCCGCTGCTGAAAACACCTGGGTGTTGGCTAGACGAGTTGCCAGCGGTGTTGTGGAGTCTAAGGACTACCCCTAACCGGTCAACCGGCTACAAGCCATTCTTCCTGGTTTATGGAGCTAAGGCCGTGCTGCCCACTGACCTAGAGCATGACTCGCCCCGTGTAACTCTCTACACGGAGGCAGAGGCTAGAGAAAATGACGTTGACCTGCTGGAAGAAGCAAGAGAGCTAACTCTGTCACGTTCAGCTGTTTACCAGCAAAACTTGAGGCGTTATCATAGCCGGAAAGTGAACCCAAGGGTTTTCCGAGAAGGAGACATGGTGCTTAGGCTGGTGCAGCGCACAGCCGGGATGCACAAGATTTCTCCTCCGTGGGAAGGGCCATTCATTGTGAGCAAGGCATTGCACAATGATGCATATTATCTTATTGACGCACAGCCACCCCAGAAGAACAGGCCGGATAGATCTGGAGAGGAAACAAAGCGCCCTTGGAATGTAGCTCTACTTCGACGTTTTCACTCATGAGCAAACTATGTATGTATCTCCTTATCCGAGTTGAAATCCTATTCGGCAATCTGAAATTGAACTCGGGGACTGCCCTCGCCAAAATTGTTCCTTGTGTTTTACTCTGTCTTACTTTGTCTATTCGGTTGAACCACTTAGAATTTCAAAAGCATACAAAGTAGTGTGTTTAAACTCACCGGACACTGCGACTCTGCTACTGTCCGCAACCCGGCTTCATGGCAAGCCAGAGAACAAGACAAAGAGTCAATGAATACATGAAAAATTGCAAAGGAAAGGAAGTGTGCGGCAACCAAATAGAGTGTTTTTCACTGTTTTTTCTTCCCGGCTAAGTGATGGGCAGCGTTACTATGATTTTTCTAAGTGGCTAAGTATTTGAAACTCCTACTTTGAACTCTTGTGACTCCACTACGAACAAAGCAACAAGTTGCAGGTAAGGGCTGAGATAAAAAGGAAGAGCGGATAAAAAATGCAACTCGGGGACTTGCATATTAACGCAACCCGGCATTGAGCCAGAGTTGCTAAAAACTTCAACTGAGAATAAAACTGAGTAGCAACAGGAATAATAATTGTTTGATACATATGCACCCGGCATCCCGGGGATCTGATAAATGTTCTAGAGAATAAGTGTTTTCAAGAGTGCACTAGTTGGAGGTAGCGGTGTTGTCCAAGTTGGCGTTGGCAGCATCAGCCTCGGAGTTGGCGTTGGCAGCGTCAGAATTTGCAGTGGCCACCGAGATGGGATCGGTGGCTGAAGTGGAAGCAGTGGACTGAGTCCGGAGTAGCGCCGCGTCGCCAAGTGCCGCGCCAGAAGACGAACCCAACTCGGGAGCCGCATCCTGGATCACCATCTCGGTGGTGATGGTGGGCTCCTCGGCGTTGGGTTGCGGTTGCTCGATGTCGGCATCAACCTTGGCCTTGCCCTTCCCTTTCTCGGCAGCTCCCTCCGCGGCACTGTCGTCGAAGAAACTCAAGTCATCTGACTCGGTGTCTTCATCGTCGTCCTCGCTTTCCACCTCGATGTCCGGCTCGGGTAGGCCCTCGATGAAGGTTGCAGTGTCCGCGTAGGAGGCTACCTCATAGGCTGCTGCCTTCCAACGAGCGATGCACTCGGGATCCTTGCTCCACTTGGAGTCTTGGCGCCTTTTAGTAATCCTGGAGAGATCGAGGTTCTCGTACCATCTGCATATGAAGTGAAGAAGTTCATATGCTCCTGCCCGAGCTGCCGAGCCGCGCCATTTCTTCAACTCAGCCTTCACACCGCCCAGCTTCTCGGCAAGCTCGACAAAACTGTTGGGCGTGGATTGATCTGGCAAGAATAGATCGTGGAGTCTGTACGCTATGGACACCATGGTGGTGCCCAGGCCCTTGAGTTGGCGAAGCTGGGTCTTCATGTTCAGGAGGTTGTCATTGACGCTTGATTTGGTGTTGATGGGCAACCCGAAATCAGCTCGGAGTTGCTGCGCCTTTGCCAGAGCAGGCGAGCTCGCGGCGCGAAGATCAGGGAAGACGTCTAGAGAGAAACCAATAAAAGTTAGATAGGGAGGCAAAGAAGAGATAAAACAAAGAGGAAAGAGTGGGATGAAAAGCAAGCCAGGTAGCGAAGAAGAAAAACAGATAAGTGCCGGGAAGAGGAAACTTACTTCTAAGATCAACAAGCAGCGCGTCCAGCTTGATCTTCCAATCCTCCTCGTCGGCGAGATGCCTGTCTTCGATGCTGCGCGCGTTGGCAACCTGCTGCGCGAGCTGCACGTTGTGCTTCTTCAGCACCTCGATTTCTGCCTCGAGCGCCTTCTTGGTGGCTTTGGCTGAGGTCTCGGTCTCCAGGGCATCCTCAAGAGCTGTTTTCAACTTCACCTGCATCGCCTCGAACTCGGCGCGCTCAGCGTCGCGTTCCTTCTTCAGCTCTTCATCTCGGGCGGCCAGCTGCTGCTGCACCTCGGCAGGCATCAAGGAGATGCTTCCCGGAATTTCTTATATTCTTCTGCAGAGATAATAGCAAAGTTAGCAGAGAAACCAAGTAAAGAAAAGGATACAATAGCAGAGAAGATGGCAACTCACCTTCCAGTTGCTTAATTTTGCTCTCGGCGGAGGAAGTGAAGACGTGGCAGTGCTCGTGCTGCTCCTGCAGTCAATACGGTAGTGGTCAACTTCGCCCAGCACGCTGCCGTTCCACTTCTCGACGCCGTGGGCGTCACTCTCCCAGACTTTGTCAATAAAGCCAACCCGGTCCATGACCGCGGTTAGCCCTTGGGAAGTCGTCCTCACCGGCTTCGCGGGAGAAGAACTCAGCAGGCTTCTTGCCTTTGAGCTTGGCGTCAGTTGCCCTGGCGTGGCCTTCCATCAAGGCGGCAAGCCGCTTCTCGCCTTTCGTCAGGGAGATGCTGTGTTGCTGGGACACAGACTGCAGGTATGATGGCCAGCTGCCTTGTACCCGAGCAGCACCTCCAGCACTTGACCCTGCGCCTGGGCCAGCAGATCCACCAGTAGCGCCGGTGGTGAGTTGCGTGCTCGTTGGTGCACTGGGTGGTGGCATCAGGTCCGTGAACTGCACAACCTTGCGAGGAGGATTCTTCCGAGTAGGGGCAGCTTCGGGCTTGGCGGCTTGCTTGTCGGTGTCCGCAGTTTTCTGGCCGGTATCCGCCCGAGAAGCGGGTGCAGGCACTTGGCGCGCAGCGGGAGGAGGCATCAGATGAGAGTCCGCCTTGGTCGTCTTCTTCTTCTTTGGGGGACGGCTTGGAGCGGTTGGTGAAGTAACCTGTTGGGTAGGCGGCACAGGGGGCCGGCTACCCTGCGCAGCGTCCGGCTGTGCTTTGCTCTGAAGCACAGGCTCCACCACAGTCTTCTCAACCCGCTGCTCGGCAGCGGGATCAGGTCTTGCGTCAACTTGTTTTTCTACCCGCGGCCTGGCCGCGGGGTCTTCATGAACTGCAGCTTCTTCTTCCTGCTGCTCGAGGTTCTCGTCCTGCCGCTCAAGGGCGGCACGGTCCTGGTTCCCGGCTTTTTGTTCAACATCCTCCCCAGCTGTGGTAGCTGGGGGAGAGGGAGGCGTCTCTTCGTGATCAGCATCCTGCGCACTCTGGTGCGCGTCGGTCTGCTGATCCAGGTCCTGGAAATCTTGGTCACCAGCGCCCGTATTCTCGGCGCCGGCGTCTTCTTCTTCTAACTTCACAGGGGAGGACGCACGCGTCTCATCCCGCTGAACTGGCTCGTCCTCTTCCTTGGAAAGATCGACGAGCTTCTCGATGTCGATGACGGATTTCCTCTTGGGGCGAGTAGAGGTCGTGGCAGCATCAGCATCCAGAGCATCGCTGGAAGAGAACAAAGAGGTCAGAAAAAGAGAAGGGGAAAAGCACAGCGAGAAGTGGCAGAAAACTAGTACTCGGTTGAGGTAACTTACCCCTTAACGGTGGGAGGCTGTCGCCTGGCAGTAGTGAGCTTCTTCTTCTTCTCGGTCTTCTTGGACTTCTTGGCAGCGGGTTCTTGAGCGCCACTGCCCGTCCTCTTCCGAGTGCTGGGAGCTGCCACGGACAGAGGGTCGACATTCAAGGCCTCCTCGTCGTCCTCATCTCAACATCCTCTGCGGAGAAGAGAAAAGGGAGTTAGAAGCAGAGAAGGATGTTAAGTTGGGTTGCGAGTAAGCAGAAAGGTGAACTTGGTCACCTTCGTCGTCCTCAGACCAATCCCGGATAGACGCGTCGACTCGGTGCTTACTGGGCTGAGTGGCGTGCGGGATGCAGAGGGTATCCTGCGTGTCGTAGGCCTTCTCATCGTCCTCTTCCCGGTCAGCAAGCCAGTTGCTCTCGAAGACCTCAGAATCCTCTCTTCTCTGCCGATCAATGTGCTGAGAAGGCAAGCAAGATAACGGAGTGAGTTGAGATCTACTCGGAAAGACATGCAAACACAAAGCATATTTGTCTAAATGATTCTACTCGGAAAGACATGCAAACACAAAGCATATTTCTATAAGTGGTTCTATTCGGAGTAACATGCAAACACAAAGCATATTCGCCTAAGGATTTCTACTCAACACGGCATGCAAACACAAAGCATATAAAGCCAAACTGGACATTCATGGTCTTCTACTCGGGATCAAGGTACAACATCAAAGTGTAGAAGGCTAACCTGTTCAATGCGCTTGGTGCGGCTGTACGCCTCAAAGCCATACAACCAGGTGACGGAAAGCGTGGTCTGCATGATGGACCTCGCCCAGATAGCCACATCCTCCTTGGAGAGCTCGAAGGTGGTGGTCCTCGTGCAGTTGCGGGATCCTCCCATATAGCACATCTTGTGCGAGCGGCGCTGGAGGGGGAGAACGCGGCGCGAGATCCATCATGCGATTGGATCATCTCGGCGGAGTCCCTGCTCCCGCAACTCGCTCAGGCGTTGCTCGACCTGGACGACGTCCTCGATGGTGTTCCTTGGATGGTAACCCCAGTTCTGTTGGGTAGGCAGCGTGTTCCGGAACTCGGGTAGTCCTATCCGGTTCTCGATTGGTTTCCCTTCCTCTGTGGCTACGTTCTTCACGTAGAGGAAGGAGCGATGCCATTTGCGCACAGATTCAAGGCCCTTGACCTTTGGGTGGCTACCCGTGGTGCGCTGCAGCATCATGGCGTAGCCGGTCTTGGTCATGGCGCCAGCAGTATCCGTTTTACCCGGATTAGGAATGCTCTGTCTGCGGAAGAAGAAATAGCGTGCCCACGTGTGGATTGTCGGGCACACGCCAAGGAAAGCCTCACACACCACGGCGTGGGTGGAGAGCATGATCAAGCAATTAGGAGGGAGGTGATGTGGCTGGAGGCCGAAGTGCTCAAGAAACTTAGAGAAGAAATCCGAGATAGGGAGGCCGAAGCCGCGCTTAAAGTGCGCAAGAAAGACAACGTACTCACCCGCTTCGGGCGGGGGACGATCTCGTTTCCTGGATGCCGGCACTTCACGCCGGGAGGGACACGGCGGGTGTTGACTAGCCATTGGCAGTCCTCAGCCGTGACCTCGGAGCCCTCCCAGCCGGCGCGGGCGGCGGTGTCGTCATCTCCACGGGCTGGAGTGGAAGATGTGAATCGGAATCTGGATCTCTCTCTCTCCGGCGGCGCGTGGAGCAGTGGCGCGGCAAGAGATTGCGGTGGCGGAGTGCTCGACGACGGCGGAGAGGCGAAAGGACAGAGGATGAGAAGAAGCAGGAAAGAGAAGACGAGGGAATCGAGGGGGTATTTATATCTCCCCTCGAGTTGCCGTTACCAGCGGAGTTAGTGGGATCAATCGTGCACGGAGATCGTGCGGCATGGGTTGCACGCCGGTTAGAAACGCACACAGCGCATATTGCACGCGTAACGGGCGCAGTTAATCCCACGTCGAGATCGTGGGCTATTGAGTGCAGTTGAGGTGACTTAATAGGCTGGTGGGCCCTAGGCGCAGTTATTGGCGCGTGGCCTGCAGCGTCCCAGGCACCGAGGCGTCGGGGGTATGGGGGCGTGACACGTGCCCTGTAGAGACACGCAGAGGTGGATTCGCACCGTTTGAGCGGGATTGCGTTTCGAGATTTCGCTAAGTTTTTTTACTCGGCACCAGAGAAGAATGACAGTGCTACTCGGAGAAGAAGAGATTCAAGCCAAGGATAAAGGCTACTCGGAGGTGCTACTTGGCATCTTACAGTTCAAAGACAAGATTTGTTTGTAAGCTGGAAGGGCCTAGTGAACAAGTTCGCAGGACTCTACCAGCTTCAGGGAATAATGTCGGGGGGTTACCCCCGAGTAGGGGTAAGGCAAGTGCTAAAGGCAAAGGTCAGAAGAGGTGTTTGGCAGAGCAGCCGGCTACCCGGTGCTTGCTACCCGGTCGACTGCTATCCGGCCATACCCATCAATGGCCAGGAGGAAGAATCAAGGAAGTTGTATTCTTCCGAGTAGAGGAAGTAGTCCGAGTAGAGGGAGTGGATTCCTACTCGGGCCAGAAGTCAATGGAGCCGTTCTGACAAAGGATCCCGCGTATCCTGCGTCCGTACGGCGTGCGGTTCAACTTACGGAGTGCGTCATTATCCGCACCACGGCGTGGCTACAGTGTGGTAGACGCCTGTCTAGTCCTGTCACTGACAGAGGGGACATGACAGGGCTAGGGGCCTACCCTATCTCACTGACAAGGGTGGACAGGTCCCATCTCCGAACGGCGCGACGACTTACGGGCAAGCGTCAGCGGGAACCCGGAGGCGTGCGCGGTTCTGCAGGGCTCCTGTCACGTCAAGTCGTACTTTATAGTTGTTTTCTATTCGGCTGGGCACCAGTATATAAGGTGCCCTGCCTCCTCCTGTGAGAGGTTATTCGCTGCATACGTTTGGATCCTAGATGAGGCAACACTTAGAGAGAACTTGAGCATAGAGTGGCTACTCGGCTGAAGGCCTGATCTGTGCTGTGGCTACTCGGTGAACACACATATAAAGAGAGAGGCAGGAGTAGGGGTGTTACCTCCACACAAGGGCCCCGAACCTGGGTAAGATCTTGGTGTTTGTAGTGTTTGTGATCTACCACACGCGGCTACTCGCCGTGTGATCCCTCCCCGAGCACCTCCAGCATCGATCGGCCCCAACTTTAGCCATCCCATGGCATCTGCCGTGATACCACCACGACACTCTAGGTTTATGTTCATTCTACCTTGTGATGCTTGTTATGCTAGCTATGTTCTAGATTGATGCATCAAATGATGATGTTCTACTGTTTATTTGGATACTTATGTATTTTCAGATGAACTAGTATGTGGTGTATAGAGGAAGGCGGCCTAGAGTGTATAGTTCGTGAAGGAGTTGCCAGGAACAAGTCACTGGCTTTTTAAAGATCAGCTATGAAGTGTTTGAAACTTTGGAGAAAGCAGAGGAGAACTATTACAACTTCCTCAACCCTATTGTGGTTGTACTAGATGTGTGGGTAGCTGATGAGGTGGTAGTAGAGGTGCCAAATCATGTCAACGTAGTCAAATCAAAAACTTCATAATCATCGTCCTCGTTGTTGTGATCCTTAAGCTAGTATTAGTCTAGATCGGTGTTTATGATCGGATGTCTGATCGGATATATGATCGAAAATAGTAAGCTCACCAGATTTGAAAATGGTTACCACGGCAGGCCTAATGCACACAACCAAACAATGTGCACTTTCTTCAGTAGAGCCCAAATACATATATTGCAGCCTACCAAACAAAGTGGGGTTTAAATCTCAAGCAATACAAACAACCCATGTGCAGGCTACCAAACAAGTTGCCAATTTGGTCCATAGTTTGTTTCCGTGTGGCCATACCCTCGGTTCTGTGCCAAGCAGGCTCAAAATTTGACGCGGGCTGAAAAATGTGCCCTTTCTTATCGCGCCCGTGCACCCAAAACGTTGTAGGACCGATTGGTTTTTCTTGTCAATGGAGTCGTACAACAAAAGAAGAGAAAATCTAGTAAGGAAAAAAAGGCCAAAAGGCCCATTTGGCCTAATGCCTCTCCCTCTACGACATTGCCCCCATGAATGTAACAATATGTGAGTTTAGATCAGGGGCGCCATGTTTGGCTGATTGAGCCTCCAGGGGGCATTTGTATTTCTGCATCGAATGAGGAATAAAAGGGGTCGGAAATTCTCAAAAAAAAAAAGAATGTAACAATATGTTTTCTTTCTTCTGAAAAAAAAAACCACCCCGTAAAAAGAAAGAAGGAAGGGCCAATATTGCGTCTTTATGAAAGTACTGCGCAATTCTCTCTCAAAAAGAAAAATGTAAGGAGCGCAGGATCCGACGGTTTTCAAGTGTCTAGCATCTTCATGGTCGGCGTTCAGAGAGCCTTCATGAAAGGAACAGGGCACTTGTGAAAATAATTAGCGTGCTGGAGATGGATGGATAAAGGCCATGTAAGAAAATAAGAACTCTGAAGTTGTGTGAGCCATTTTTTAGCTCAATTAGGCAGCTAGGCCAAGATCATCATTTTTTCGTGCTGTTTTGAGTTAGGATTGGTTAACCCAGTACAACAACACTTGCTGGATCGAGTGAGCAGGGTTGTTTAGTCGATACGCTAATGGCATAGATCGAAGACCTGCCGTTAATAATTAATTACTCACTCTGTCTCAAACTATAACATGTTTAAGCGTTTTTTAGACAAAACGTATCTACACACGTTTTAGTGTATACATACATATGCATTTTACACTAAAACATGTTGTTTAGCAAATGGGGAAACATTTTACATTTTGATATGGAGAGAATAGTTTGACAAACAATCGTATCGCTTCAGCAGATTTGCACTGTACATAATGATCTCGATCGATCACTTGTCTTCCCATGCATATGTTCATGTCTCGCTGGTGCAATGACAAAAATAATTGTTCATCATATCCTACGATTCCTCTCCGTGATCTCCAGGTGGCTTCTTGCGGTAATAATAGTAGGAGGATAGATAACATTGTATATGGTTCACGGTCAAAGCCTTGGGCAACTTTATATATGAGTAGATCTCTTGTCAGCCATACCATGTTCTGTTATGTTAAATCTGGAGGTTAAGACAATATATGCTAAGAGCATCTCTACCACATTGTTCTTAAATGTGCAAACAAAAATAGTTTAGACCTGATCCCGTAAAACTTGCAAAACCGTAAAACAAAACTATAGCTCCTGTATATCGACCCCCGTGAACCTCACGTTGGTAGTATCCTGGGCAAATTTACATTTGGGAAAGTTTTAGCTGAAGCCGTTATCAGACTTGCTACAATCCGGACAAATTCCGCCACGATGATCCTATTCTACCCAAATCCACTCCGATGTCTAGCAAGCCACCCTAATTCTGACTGAATTCTAGTCGAATCCGGCATCTAGAGTTGACGATGCCGGCCGAGGAGCACAATATCATACATGGACGTCGATTTTTAGTGCACAAGGGAGGATGTGGCGGCGAGGAACTAGTCGAGGACGTACGCAGTGGAGCATAGAGGGGAGCAGGTGTGTTGGCGTTGACCCGGAGGAGGGCCTAGGGCAGAAGCAGGAGGCAGCCGTTGTCAAGGTCAACAAAGAGCACGAGCTCGAGGTGGGGTTGGGGACGGGGTCCGCTGGTGTCGTGGGAAAAAAATAAGATGTTTCAATCCGTAGAGTAAAATTCTCAATCAAAATGGCTTATATTTCGAAACGGAGCTAAAATGGCTTATATTTTGAAAAGGGGGTACTACAATAATTACTCCTTAGGTCTGGATGATCTCTTGTATTCGTTGCCAATTCAGCAACTCGTTTTGGCACGGAGTATCATTGGCTCCAGGTATTCTAGAAGAGAGCGAGATGTTACTTTTTCTAGAAGTTACACATGTTCCTTCCTCCGCAAAGATCTATTCCCTTGTCAACACCAGCACATCTCCACTCACAAGTAATCCGCCACCCAAATTGTCCACCATGCTGAGCATGCTGCCGAATTGGCATTGGTGGGATGCCCACCAATCCGGGCCGGCGACCAACATTTGTTGAGATCCTGTAAGTTGATTCGTATCGATGGTAAAGTAGAATGGCAACTAGATGAGCACAGAGTAAGATAAGGTGCATAGAGCACAGGATATCACATTATGTGGAACGTCCGTCTAGCATGTGTTTGCTTGGGTACAATATATTTTGGTCACCTTGCTTACCACCATATGCATATTCATTCCTCCACGTTGCAATGGAGTTTTTAACCGCCTATTATGATCTTTTTCTCTAAAGTCCTCTTACAATGAGTTTTAGGTACTCATATCATTACACTACTTATTATCCTCAGTGGCTTCTGATCCCTTTTCTAAGTTCCATGTATGAATTCATTGTCATTATCATGTATGAATCATCAGTTCAGCAAAACTAATAGGATCGAGTTGCAAATTAACATTAATTTCAGAAAATATCCAACTCCATGTCTTTGAATACAATGCCTACATTTAATTTTCACCTAATCAGGTGGCTTCAGCAAGAAAGTTCAGTGCGCAGTTCACCTATATCTATCGAGCGAGCAGCGACCACACCATACCACCAGACAACGAGACACGCACCCTAGTGCTACACGCGAAAAAAGCAGCAAGGGAGCTAGCTAGCTGCACTAGTACGTAGCCATGGCGTCTTCACCGCCACTCCGTCACGTGGCCATGCTGCCGTTCATGGCGAAAGGCCACGCCATGCCGCTGCTCCACCTCGCGCGCCTCCTCCTCTCCCGCGGCCTCGCCTCCACGGTAACCTTCTTCACCACCCCGCGCAACGCGTCCTTCATCCGCGCGGGGCTTGCCGGCTCTGCCGCCGCTGTAGTCGAGCTCCCCTTCCCCTCCGGCTCCGACGAGTCCGCCCCGCAGAGGATGGACGAGCTGCCGTCCACGGCCCACCTCGTCGACTTCCTTTCCGCCTTGGCCGCGCTCCGCCCGGCATTCGCCACCGCCCTCGCGAGCGTGGAGCCCAAGCCAGACCTGCTCGTCCACGACGGCTTCCTTCTGTGGGCCACGGACGTCGCCGACGAGCTCTCCGTGCCGCGTCTTGTTACGCTCGGAATGGGCGGCTTCGCTTCCTACCTGTGCAGGGCGGTGATGGAGCACCGGCCACACGCGGGCCTGCGCTCGAGGTCCGACCCGTTCACGGTCCACGGGCTGCCGGACCTCCAGTTCACGAGGTCCGAATTCTGCCCGCCCTTTGACGACCCGGATCCCACCGGGCCACACTGGGAATTTGTCTCTGAGAGCTGCCGACGGATGTACTCTAGTAGGGGCATTATTGCCAATTCCTTCAGCCAGCTTGACTCGGCATACATCGACCTATGGAACAAAGAGTTTGATACCAAGATGTGGTCGGTCGGACCGCTCTGTCTTGCTGCCTCTGAATCGGTCCGTACCTTGGACCGTGAAATCTTGGACTGGCTCGACAAGAGACTCGCCATGGGAAGGCCGGTTCTCTATGTCGCCTTCGGGACACAGGCCGAGCTGAGCCGGGCGCAGGTCGAGGAGATCGCGGTCGGGCTAGACCGGTCTGGCCTAGACTTCCTTTGGGTTGTCAGGTCCAAGTGGTTTAACACCGAGGACCGACTCACAGACCGGTTTGGTGATAGAGGTAAGGTGGTCGAAGGTTTCATCGACCAGCTCGGAGTGTTAGGCCACAATGCTGTCAAGGGATTCTTCACCCACTGCGGGTGGAACTCGGTGCTGGAGAGCATCAGCATGGGTGTGTCAATACTAGCATTCCCAATGGCGGCCGAGCAGAAGCTCAACGCGAAGCTCATCGTCGACGTGGTCCACGTCGGGCTTAGAGTCAAAGATGACATGGAAGATCCAGGTGGGTTAGTTGTGAGTGGAGATGTGCACGGGTCGACAAGGGAGTTGATCTTTGGAGAGGAGGGGAAACGTGCCGCTGCTAGAGTTAGTGAGCTCTCGGTGTCTTCTAGAGAGGCTATGGAAATAGGTGGGTCATCGTTTGTAAACCTGGAGCTCATGGTGCGAGAGATCAGCGGGACGCATGCTAAGAGCGAGTAGGTTGTTTTCTTTTTTGAACAACGCATTGTGTCTCATTGTTGATTTTTTTTTTTGAACAATATATTGTAGTTCATTGTTGATTTGCAAGTGTACAACCAAGTGGTGTTGGCATTAATTATTTCTGGATCGTTTCCTTAGGCTGTGGTTGCCCATATTTGGAAGTTTTTGCGGTCCTAGTGTCCCATAATTAAAGTGCATAGAATACTCTTATAACTTTATACGTGGCGCACAAACACGATTGATTGGCTGACCGAGACCTAACTAGCTTTTTTTTTGAGAGGAGACCTAACTAGCTAGATGGCAGTCCACACGTGAGATGATGTACGGGCTGTAATAAATCCTGATGCTGTGTCGTCATCCTTTTAGAGCAAGTTCAATAGTAGAGATAGCAGCCGGCTATAAGAAATTGCCATGTCACCTATAGCCAACTATAGAGTCAACATGTACAATAGTGAGCTATAAAATGTGTTACTTTATTGATACATGGCCCACCTCCCACTCTCACAAGGTGCCTAGGAGCACGTGCTGCAGCTAGCTCTTGCATGAGAGCCCACTCCTATTCTCTCTCCTCTTCTCTCTCTTCCATGTCATCACAAAAATATTATTCTAATCCTTATAGCCCGCTTACATAAGCTTATTGTACTTGCTCTTAGGCCACTAATGGAGTGATATCTATCGTGTTTTCGCTTTCTAAGCTGTTCTTCATCCAGCAAGTTACTCCCTTTCAAAAGGTGACAACTCCAGATTACCAATCAAAACAAACACTTTTTCTTTTGTTGTAGCTTCATCATTACATCTTTCACTAGTAGTTGGATGACCTTTCAGAGATCGGTTCATTGAATTTTGACCTCACAGACATACATTGGATGCTGAAGAAATTGTCTTTAATTTACTTATGGGCATATTCTAAGAGGTGTTATGTGGTACCCTTAAATGAATAACAGCCATCCAATTTTGTCCATCCAAAGGTCTAGAAGATTTCATACTAGTGCCTAAAACGTGACCAGTAGAAATCATACTGGTACCAAGATCGGAGCCGCACCAAAAATCAGGCCATAGCCGAGCCGGCCCAACTGAGTCCAAATCGTTATGTCTGGGCTATTGTTTGCAAATAACATAATCCTAAGCCTGATTCGGTTGACCTCATCCCTGGTCCAACTTCCCACGGCGCCGTCATCCTCGCTCACCAAGGCGGTCAAGCTCGTCACGCGGTTGCAGGAGCAGGGCCAGGCGCTCATCACGGCGCGCCGCCCTTGCCGCCAACTGTGGGGTGGACTCCATGTCCATGGACCCCTATAAGGTGAAGGGCAAGGTTCCCCGACAGGTTTGCCTCTCTCCTCATCACCGGGACATCCAGCAGCAGCAAAACGGTGGATATTTGAACCATCCTAGCTAATCAATCATACAAAAATGCTTTCTCGTCGGATTCATGTCTAACGAGTTGTTCATTCCGCTGACAGGACAGAGGATGCCATACAGGAACATGGCCGGCCACGAGGAACTGCTCAACGCCGGCGGCCGGTGAAAGGCGGTGTCACAGCTAACGACACGGTGACCCTCGTGATTGCAATTTGGTTTCTGCCGTTTCAGATCAAGCATCCAGAACACCCTCCCTCCAACCAAGGCCCTTCCCTTGTCCTCAGCTGACGAACATACTGTAACTGAAAAAAAATGTTTCTAGAAAATTTAGTGATTGATATTATAACTTAATAAAGGTGGATCACTCGGTGTGAATTTAGTAATCCATGGATGATCAATATTTTACAGTCCGCTGTGAGTTTCAAAATTGGTGTGAGAAGTAACCTTCTCTGTACCTGTTATGCACACTGAACTGATTCCACCTTGTAAAGAGGGACAAGATGACAATGCATATTTGTAGAAGAAAAAATCAAATCTAAATTTGTTCTTCTATTGCAAGGATGTCATGGAATACATAAACCATTGACATGTCTTCATAGTTTCAGTTTTGGTAAATAAATAACTTGACATGTCTCTCCAACGGTAAAGGTAAAGTTCAATCTTGCCAAACAATAAAAAGGTATCAATTCTTTTTAGATGCCTGAATAACTGAACCATGCCTTTGCAAGATGTCAATTATTTTTTAATCCTTGCATAGTATCATTTTGTCGAAGCAAAGATGTAAAATACTCCAGCAACCATGCTGTAGCTCTTACTTTCATCCCATGAAATGAGCTCGACAGTACATACACCTTCAGGGAGGAGAACGTATCCATAACGCCACAAACACATGTTATTATGCAACTCGCATTAGCAAAAATATTCAGCTAAGTAATCCACACTAGCGTTTCCCTCTAGGCACTAGCACACAAGTTAGTTGATACTTTTTACAATAGGGCATAGGTATTACAAAGTTGTTCGATAGGTACTAAGCGAGGCTCACTAAATTCAGGAAACAAAATGCTGAGAAGAAGTACAAGATAACGATGAGAAAACCCACGCTGCCCCTCTCCGCTACCACATAATTCAACTTGTCAGTTAGTTCTTAGGCAAGGAAGGGGAATCCTCTTGCCAAGTTGCCTGACATTTCTTGTCGTAACACATCGACTCATCAATGAGCTTCTTCAGAGAATCGTTGGCCTTGCAAATACATCAACTAACCGAGTACTTATGCAAGCACTAACTCGTCCCTTGATCATCATAACCTGGAGGGTTAGTGCACATCAGTATGGTCTCCATACATTACATAGGACAAGCAGGGAGATCATATATTTGGCAACCCAAGTATACTGGTGTTCCCAAGAGCATGACCTGCTTACAGGGGATCAAATTACAAGTGATGAGTTAACTATCAGCCAACTATACACATAAGAACACGATGTATTACAAAACTAGGAGAAAAAAAACGTTTTGGAGATCAAACCACACACACATGTACATCTTCTATAAAATCAAACTGAAAATGAACATTCCAACTGAAAAGAACCACCACCTTACAGATCATTATCCTTGGCTGCAAAAAGCCTTACAGATCCCAAACCCCTCGGTACAATTCCCGAATGTCATCTCAAAACACTTACTGAAACAGTTCAAAAAACACACACACATATTGAACCATCGGCATAATCTTGAATGCCTTCAACCACACCAACTCTCTGCACCCTTGTTAGATCTCCACCGATGGATACTCAAATGACTTGAGCCGCGAAAATTAAAAGGTGTTGCGACCGCTGGCAGATTTGCATCTGCTGGGGCAACGCAGTTTACAGCTGTAGTGTCCTGCTCCTCTCATTATCCTGCAGTCCCTGCTTTGCATCAACGTCTTGGTTTTCAGTCTTATTGATGGCGGGCATCTTTTCATTATCCGCAGCCAGTAAAGGTAGTTCAAGTAAATCTTCATTCCCTAAACAAATTTGATTTTAATCAAGGTAGAAACTAAATTCAAAGGATACCGTTGAATTCACCAGGATCAAGCTTACATGTGGAGCTTATGTTACAAGAGAATAATTGACATTTGCATGGGAATTCATAGAACCTGATGGGAATTCAGCTAGTAGTTCCGGCTAGGCGGCTATTATCAACTAAGAACCTGATGAGCGAACTACCAATATCTAGACTTCTGTTCTCAAACTTATCAACATACTTTCACAAGACCAATTTTTTTCAACATTACTCACTGGCATTTACCAACTTGAACCACACATGCACATGTTTAGTCAAATTTTTAGACTTTCCAGATTGCTTTTTGCAACTTGAACCACACATGCACATGTTTAGTCAAATTTTTAGACTCCGTGCACGCAGATTTGGAGAGCGGAGAGGGGGTTCAGCGGCTTCGTGCAACGTCGTCGGATCAGGACTTATCTTTGAAGGAGGCGAGGTGGCCGCGTGGACGGTGGACGCGGCGGCGTCGCTCGTCCAGCGTCGACGAAGCCAAAGTGCACGATCGAGGTGGGGGCGCGCTCCGGCATACGGGCGGTGGCCGCGTGCAAAGTGGAGGCAGCAGCTTCCCTCGTCCAGGGTCGACCGAGGCGACGTGCTCGATGGAGTTGGCGGCGGCGGCGAGCCGGCTGCCCGGTTGGGCCTATCTCCATAGATGAATCGGACCAGTACGGGAATTGCTATTTTGCTGGACGTGTGGTTCCAGAGATTTTTTTTTGCTTTGATAATTACGGCTTCCTGGGCCAGTTGGGCCTAATCTCTATAGATGAATCTGAGCCGTTCCTTCAATTCATACTGGTCTCTCTCGTATGAGTAGTAAAAGGTACTGTAGAAGTTGCCTATTCTAAGGTACCTTTTAGTACCCACCGGAGTTGAGTAGTATGAATTAAAATCTACCCATTGATTTACAAGGGCAATAAGGACTTTTAGGTGGAAAATCATTTATGGAATCGCAAATTCCACTAATTATTCCATTAATTCACCCTAAAATCATGGCAACTAGACCGGGTTTTTTTTTTATTCACACATTCTTATCTAAGGAATACCTTATGAGTTCTTCAGCACCATATCGATTATTCAAACAGCTTAGAACTACATCAACGGAGTTCATGTGCGCACGGCCGCGCAGCACAATGACAGAGCGTATGGCCATGGAACTAGCCTGGGCTTGGTCATTTTTCTCAAACAACGGTGACTACATACACTAGTGAAAACAACCCGTCTCGTCCATGGGGCCAGGGGGCCACTAGTGGAAACAGGGCCTTTTGTCCCGGGTCGTAAGGGCCAGTTGTCCCGGTTGTGCAACCGGGATGGGCTGGCCGGGACAAATGGCCCGTCCCATTGGTCCCGGTTGTGCCAGGACCCGGGATGGTAAGGATAGGCCACGTGGCGAACCTGGGCCAGGTAGTTCGTCCCGGTTCGTTCAAGGGACCGGGATGGATACTTTTTTGACAAAAAAAATATATATAATCGTTCAGTTTCCGCGTCCAGGCCCACGTCTTTTGGGCTCCTGTCTCCCAATCCCGAGCCGGCCTCCCCTTCCCCAACCGCGTCCAGGCCCACGTCTTTTATTAAGCCCACTGGTCACATTTTTTTGTCAAAAGGTCCCACTGGCCCGCGTCTTTTATTATGGTCAGTCAACGGTTCGAAGGGCCCACTGGCCAGCGTCTTTTATTATGGTCAGTCAACGGTTCGAAGGGGCCACTGGCCAGCGGCCGTTGGCTGGCTCGCCTGGTCCCTTAAATTAAGACCACAGGACGGTCAAAGGGCCACTGTCGCCTCGTCTTCCCGCCCCGCCTCGGCTTCCCACGCGCCCCACTTCCCCACGCGCGCGTGCCACAGCTGCAACCGCCGTCCACGCCTCGGCTCCTGCCCGCATTCATGGCCGCCTGCAACCACCGCCACGTCCAGGCCGCCGGTTGGCATGCCAGCCCACCCCGGGTCCTTTTTAAAGGCCCCCCGCCGCCCGTACAACCCATCCACCCCGGCCGCGCCCAAGGCAGAGCAACCATCCACCATGTCCCGCTGGTTCGGCAGCGGCTCCGGCAGCGGCTCCGGCAAGCGCCCCAGGACCGACCACGAAGGCTCCTCGAGCGGCGCCGGCCGCGTCCCACCACCGCCGGCGGAGGCCTTCGGCTACGGCCCTGGAGGTGTCCGCCTCGGCGGGGCGCCGCGCGTCCCCGCGCCACCTCCGGCTGCACGCCCGCCGCCCAGCGCCGCGCCCAAGGGCAAGAGGTTCCGCCGGTACGTCCGGTGGACGAGGCCGAGTGGCACTGGAACAACGCCACGCCGGTGTTCTATGCTGACGTCCACCTCCCGGACGGCTGGCACCTGAACCCCCAGCGGATCCCTGTGCCGCCGGTCCCGACCGGCCAGGCGCTGCTCGAGGAGATCGACCGCCGGCGCGAGCTCCTGCCGGCTCCCGTCCGCAGGGAGCGCGCGTACGCGCGCAGCTCCCCCTACTGGGGCGCCTGGCTCGAGCAGGAGCACGAGCAGCGCCGCGCTCCTTCATCCCCGCCCCCCACGAGGTGGACGTCGCGGACTACCCGCCGCCACCGCCCGCCGGGAGGGAGCTGTGGCTCCTCGAGGACATCCCGGAGGACTTCTCCGGGGAGGAGGACCCCGTGCTCCGGGCCGCCATGGAGGAGGCCTGCGAGGCCTCCCGCCGCTCACTCGTCGAGGACGAAATCAAGCGGTGGGAGCGGGTCGTGGCCGCCGCCGCCGCCGCCGCCATGCCGCCGCCGCCGCCCCCCGAGCCTACCCCCTGGTGGCACGCGCTCTACGCCGAGTATGAGGCGTCCGAGGACCAGGCGCCGCCGCAGCCGCCCCCCCCCGGCTGGAGTACGACATGTCCTGGGCCTGGACCGGCGGCGTTTGGGCGCCGGAGTCGCCGGAGCAGGAGGAGCTGCCCCCTCCGCCGCCGTCGCCGCAGGAGGTGCTGCCCCCGCCGCCGCCGTACGTGCCCCCGATGCCCCCGATGCCTCCGCCCCCGGCCCAGCCGCCTGCCCACCTGTGGCAGCCACCCGCCTACCATTGCATCTCCGACGACGAGGAGGACGACTAGATCGGCGCCGGTCGCCTGTGGCCGCGCCGCCGCCCCCTATTCTATGTAAGCAAGGCCCCTATCTACCCCCCAAGAAAACGGCCGGCCGCCTGTGGCCGCGCCGCCGCCCCTTTATGCAAGTACGGCCGGCCGCCTGTGGCCGCGCCGCCCCCTATCTATGTAAGCAAGGCCCCTGGCCTTTTTTTAATATAAGTTGTGTGCCCCCTAGTCTACCGTGTCCCTAGCCCATCCCCGCCGGCGGTCCGCCGGCGGGATCTGTCTACTCGTTCCCGCCGCCGGCAGGGCTTCGCCCAGCCATGTCCACTCGTACCCGCCCCTGGGGTGTTCGTTCGGCCTGGAGAGAGCGCCGCGATTTTTATACACCTGGGCCTCGAGTCCCGGCCCGTGCCACCAACCGGGACTAGAGCCCCTTTGGTCCCGGTTGGTACCACGGCCCGGGACCAAAAACAAATTTCGAATTTCGGTGACACCCCTGCGCGCCCAAAATTTTTTAGCGCCAAAATTTGAAAAGGGTTAAGTTTGCACATTAACAACTTCTATATACTTTCAAATTTGACAAAAATTCCAACATGAAAAATGTTAGAATTTGCAAAACTAATTTAAATCCATTTTTCGTTTAACTAATAATTATTCTAACTATTGAAACTATTAATTATTTTTTCATTTGTATATAATTTGAATATAAAAATGTTACAATTTTTGATTTCTCTCGTGATCTTCTTAATTCAAAGCGAGTTGTACCTTATTGACACGGTGAATTTGAGATCTTCGTCTACAACAGAAAACCATAGTTTTCCTTCGAAGGTTTACTCTGCGCATCCACACGTATTTTTCCTTTATCCCGACCCCCGCTTGAAAACATAGTAACTTCCGTGTACGCTATCATTAGTGAGAGACTTCACGTCGGCAATCTCAATTAAAGTGCCAGTTTGTGTCTGATCCCACCAACCCCTCAAAATCCTCCTATTAACTTCACCTATCTCAACTGAAATCACTGTCTTCATGTGGATGCCAAGCCTGTGCAAAGCTATCTCTCCTCCTCCAATACCGGAGAATAAGGACACCACATTAACACCATTGGGAAACATGTTCTTCAACACCGACAAGTGGCAACCCACAGTATCAATTTGGAATGAATTGCCAAGAGATTTGTACCTCTCTCTCTTCGCGACTCCCTTGTGTGGTTTCTTGGGAGACCGAGTAAAAATTCCATCTCATCTGGCTCTAGAGGGGCAACCTTGTTCTTTCCAACCCAAACAAGGTTCCATCTTCTGCACTCGTCCATAACATACCCCTGAACAGTTAGAGGTGTTGGATTACTTGAGCCTGCAAGAGTACGTTCGATCTGTTTTATCAGAATTGGACTTGCCACACGGGTTTGCAAGCAATCGAGCTGCTTTCTAGGATCCTAGGAAGGCCACCAGTTCTCATAATGAGGGAATGCCTCAAATATGGTCTTTGGAGCGAGAGGAAGGAGACGTGACCTATTCTCAATTGGCAAATTATGGATGTAGCCTCTTTCTTGAGCAGCTGCACAGAAGTGCATAGAATCCACAAACTCCGGCTCTATGTCATACAAATTTCTGGAAATTTCCACCCATACACTTTTTGAAGCTATGGCCTCATTTTCATAGTAGAAGTAGGGTGGCCCAATAGCTTGTTTAGGAAGACTCCTGTCACTAGGAAGGTGGAATCCAACCACACGTTTCTCCTCCAAAAATTTATCATATCTGTTAAAGAAGTACCGAAGCTCTATTTCTGTTTTAAGCATATTTGTCAGGATGGTATCCCTGCTATCACTTCGAAGTGTGCCTGCAATATGTGCGCGGAATATATGACACCCATAAGGTCTATCGATGTAAAGCAGTCAGTCAAAACTTTTTTGGGTTGTTTATGGTGGTTAACTCCAATGAATAACAATAGAGGCCTGCCATAATCACTTGTTCTATACCGTGTGTCAACACATACTACATCTCGAAAGTAGTTATAATCCTGCAATATCTGTCAGGATGGTATCCGTACTATCACTTCGAAATGTATTCGGATATGGGTCATAGTTGTCAGCTTTTTACCGGTCAATACAAAATACTGATCAAACAGAACTATATGATCATGTATTCCACGCTTATTATTACACATCACCAACATACGGAGGAGAGAGAAACAGAAAAGTGGGATGGTGGAACAATAATGCTTGCCAGCTTTTCTTCGTGTCCCTTGCTTATGATCGCTTCGGCCGTAACCATGGAGCATCTTCATTATTTAACGGGATGGTGGGGTCAGCTTTCACTGTGAATGGTGGAATTTCAACAAACTTATTATAATCTTCTGACATGTCTGTCGTGTCCTCGATTCCCACGATGTTTCTTTTCCTGAGAGAACTATGTGACGCTTCGGCTCATCGTATGATGAAATTGTTCCCTTATTTTTTCTTTTCTTCGGTCTGGAAGACATGTCCTTCACATAGAAGACCTGAGCCACATCATTGGCTAGAACGAATGGTTCGTCATTGTAACCAATACAGTTGAGATCCACTGTTGTTATTCCATAAAGCGGGTCTACCTTTACCCCTTCTCCATTCAGGTTGACCCATTTGCACTTGAACAAAGGGACCTTAAAAGAAGGTCCATAGTCAAGTTCCCATATCTCCTCTATGTAACCATAGTATGTGTCAGTTTTTCCATTCTCGTTTGTTGTATCAAAGCGGACACCACTGTTTTGGTTGGTGCTCTTCTTATCTTGGGAGCTCGTGTAAAATGTATTCCCATTTATCTCGTACCCTTGAAAACTCCCAATAGTCGAAGATGGTGACCCTGCCAACATGTACAGCTGACCTTCAACAGTGGTGTCATTTATAAGATGTGTTTGCAACCAACTTCTGAAAGTCTCCATGTGTTCGCGTTTAATCCATGAGTCATCCTTCCCCGGGTTTGCAGACCGTACAATATTCTTGTGTTCCTCAACATACGTAGCCATGAACATAGAATTTTGTAGAACTGTGTAGTGTGCTTTGGTCAAAGAATGCCCGTCCCTAGGTATCATTGTTTTCTTTCCCAGCGTTCCTTTTCCCCTCAGTCTCCCCTCATGCCGCGATTCAGGAACACCAATTGTCTTAAGGTCAGGAATAAAGTCAACACAGAACCCAATGACCTCCTCTGTTCCATAGCCCTTCGAGATGCTTCCTTCTGGCCTAGCACGGTTATGAACATATTTCTTCAAGACTCCCATGAACCTTCAAAGGGGAATATATTGTGTAGAAATACCGGACCGAGAATGAATCTCTTCACATAGGTGAACAAGGAGATGAGTCATTATGTTGAAGAAGGATGGTGGGAACACCAACTCAAAACTAACAAGACACTGGACCACATCCCTCTGTAATCTTGTCAGAATTTCTGGATCGATTACCTTCTGAGATATTGCGTTCATGAATGCACATAGCTTCACAATGGGTACTCGAACATTTTCCGGTAGAAGCCCCCTCAATGCAATCGGAAGCAACTGCGTCATAATCACGTGGCAGTCATGAGACTTCAGGTTTTGGAATTTTTTCTCTGCCATGTTTATTATCCCCTTTATATTCGACGAGAAGCCAGACGGAACCTTGATACTGTAAAGGACTTCAAAGAATATTTCCTTCTCTGCTTTAGTAAGAGCGTAGCTGCTTAAGGAATGGCGCCCTGTATCTGTGTGCTTGTTGCTTGGGTCTTTCATACGTTGCTGGTCCTCCCGTGCTTCAGGCGTATCTTTTGACTTCCCATACACGCCCAGGAAGCATAGCAGATTGACACAGAGATTCTTTGTCACGTGCATCACGTCGATCGAAGACCGGACATCTAAAACTTTCCAATAGGGTAGCTCCCAAAATATAGATTTCTTCTTCCACATGGGTGCCCGCTTATCAGGGCCGTACGGAACTGGTTGGCTGCCAGCAGCCTTACCAAAGATTACTTCTAGGTCCTTGACCATATCGAATATATCATTACCACTACGGAGCTCAGGCTTCTTTCGGTTATCTGCCTCACCTCTGAAATGCTTCCCTCCTTTTTTCCTTAAGGGATGCTTGATCGGAAGAAATCTACGATGCCCCAGGTATACAACCTTTTTACATTTATCCAAAAAAAAACACTGTCAGTCTTATCTAAACAGTGTGTGCATGCATTGTATCCCTTGTTTGTATGACCGGAAATGTTACTAAGAGCTGGCCAATCATTGATGGTCACGAAAAGCAACGCCCGTAGGTCAAATGGCTTTTGTTCGTTCTCATCCCACACACGTACACCTGGTTTGCCCCACAGTTCTAAGAGTTCTTCCACTAATGGCCTTAGATACACATCAATGTCGTTGCCAGGTTGCCTCGGGCCTTGGATGAGAACTGGCATCATAATGAACTTGCGCTTCATGCACAAGCAAGGAGGAAGGTTGTACATACATAGAGTTACAGGCCAAGTGCTATGACCTCACAGACATACATTGGATGCTGAAGAAATTGTCTTTAATTTACTTATGGGCATATTCTAAGAGGTGTTATGTGGTACCCTTAAATGAATAACAGCCATCCAATTTTGTCCATCCAAAGGTCTAGAAGATTTCATACTAGTGCCTAAAACGTGACCAGTAGAAATCATACTGGTACCAAGATCGGAGCCGCACCAAAAATCAGGCCATAGCCGAGCCGGCCCAACTGAGTCCAAATCGTTATGTCTGGGCTATTGTTTGCAAATAACATAATCCTAAGCCTGATTCGGTTGACCTCATCCCTGGTCCAACTTCCCACGGCGCCGTCATCCTCGCTCACCAAGGCGGTCAAGCTCGTCACGCGGTTGCAGGAGCAGGGCCAGGCGCTCATCACGGCGCGCCGCCCTTGCCGCCAACTGTGGGGTGGACTCCATGTCCATGGACCCCTATAAGGTGAAGGGCAAGGTTCCCCGACAGGTTTGCCTCTCTCCTCATCACCGGGACATCCAGCAGCAGCAAAACGGTGGATATTTGAACCATCCTAGCTAATCAATCATACAAAAATGCTTTCTCGTCGGATTCATGTCTAACGAGTTGTTCATTCCGCTGACAGGACAGAGGATGCCATACAGGAACATGGCCGGCCACGAGGAACTGCTCAACGCCGGCGGCCGGTGAAAGGCGGTGTCACAGCTAACGACACGGTGACCCTCGTGATTGCAATTTGGTTTCTGCCGTTTCAGATCAAGCATCCAGAACACCCTCCCTCCAACCAAGGCCCTTCCCTTGTCCTCAGCTGACGAACATACTGTAACTGAAAAAAATGTTTCTAGAAAATTTAGTGATTGATAATATAACTTAATAAAGGTGGATCACTCGGTGTGAATTTAGTAATCCATGGATGATCAATATTTTACAGTCCGCTGTGAGTTTCAAAATTGGTGTGAGAAGTAACCTTCTCTGTACCTGTTATGCACACTGAACTGATTCCACCTTGTAAAGAGGGACAAGATGACAATGCATATTTGTAGAAGAAAAAATCAAATCTAAATTTGTTCTTCTATTGCAAGGATGTCATGGAATACATAAACCATTGACATGTCTTCATAGTTTCAGTTTTGGTAAATAAATAACTTGACATGTCTCTCCAACGGTAAAGGTAAAGTTCAATCTTGCCAAACAATAAAAAGGTATCAATTCTTTTTAGATGCCTGAATAACTGAACCATGCCTTTGCAAGATGTCAATTATTTTTTAATCCTTGCATAGTATCATTTTGTCGAAGCAAAGATGTAAAATACTCCAGCAACCATGCTGTAGCTCTTACTTTCATCCCATGAAATGAGCTCGACAGTACATACACCTTCAGGGAGGAGAACGTATCCATAACGCCACAAACACATGTTATTATGCAACTCGCATTAGCAAAAATATTCAGCTAAGTAATCCACACTAGCGTTTCCCTCTAGGCACTAGCACACAAGTTAGTTGATACTTTTTACAATAGGGCATAGGTATTACAAAGTTGTTCGATAGGTACTAAGCGAGGCTCACTAAATTCAGGAAACAAATGCTGAGAAGAAGTACAAGATAACGATGAGAAAACCCACGCTGCCCCTCTCCGCTACCACATAATTCAACTTGTCAGTTAGTTCTTAGGCAAGGAAGGGGAATCCTCTTGCCAAGTTGCCTGACATTTCTTGTCGTAACACATCGACTCATCAATGAGCTTCTTCAGAGAATCGTTGGCCTTGCAAATACATCAACTAACCGAGTACTTATGCAAGCACTAACTCGTCCCTTGATCATCATAACCTGGAGGGTTAGTGCACATCAGTATGGTCTCCATACATTACATAGGACAAGCAGGGAGAATCATATATTTGGCAACCCAAGTATACTGGTGTTCCCAAGAGCATGACCTGCTTACAGGGGATCAAATTACAAGTGATGAGTTAACTATCAGCCAACTATACACATAAGAACACGATGTATTACAAAACTAGGAGAAAAAAAACGTTTTGGAGATCAAACCACACACACATGTACATCTTCTATAAAATCAAACTGAAAATGAACATTCCAACTGAAAAGAACCACCACCTTACAGATCATTATCCTTGGCTGCAAAAAGCCTTACAGATCCCAAACCCCTCGGTACAATTCCCGAATGTCATCTCAAAACACTTACTGAAACAGTTCAAAAAACACACACACATATTGAACCATCGGCATAATCTTGAATGCCTTCAACCACACCAACTCTCTGCCCCTTGTTAGATCTCCACCGATGGATACTCAAATGACTTGAGCCGCGAAAATTAAAAGGTGTTGCGACCGCTGGCAGATTTGCATCTGCTGGGGCAACGCAGTTTACAGCTGTAGTGTCCTGCTCCTCTCATTATCCTGCAGTCCCTGCTTTGCATCAACGTCTTGGTTTTCAGTCTTATTGATGGCGGGCATCTTTTCATTATCCGCAGCCAGTAAAGGTAGTTCAAGTAAATCTTCATTCCCTAAACAAATTTGATTTTAATCAAGGTAGAAACTAAATTCAAAGGATACCGTTGAATTCACCAGGATCAAGCTTACATGTGGAGCTTATATTACAAGAGAATAATTGACATTTGCATGGGAATTCATAGAACCTGATGGGAATTCAGCTAGTAGTTCCGGCTAGGCGGCTATTATCAACTAAGAACCTGATGAGCGAACTACCAATATCTAGACTTCTGTTCTCAAACTTATCAACATACTTTCACAAGACCAATTTTTTTCAACATTACTCACTGGCATTTACCAACTTGAACCACACATGCACATGTTTAGTCAAATTTTTTAGACTTTCCAGATTGCTTTTTGGCAACTTGAACCACACATGCACATGTTTAGTCAAATTTTTAGACTCCGTGCACGCAGATTTGGAGAGCGGAGAGGGGGTTCAGCGGCTTCGTGCAACGTCGTCGGATCAGGACTTATCTTTGAAGGAGGCGAGGTGGCCGCATGGACGGTGGACGCGGCGGCGTCGCTCGTCCAGCGTCGACGAAGCCAAAGTGCACGATCGAGGTGGGGGCGCGCTCCGGCATACGGGCGGTGGCCGCGTGCAAAGTGGAGGCAGCAGCTTCCCTCGTCCAGGGTCGACCGAGGCGACGTGCTCGATGGAGTTGGCGGCGGCGGCGAGCCGGCTGCCCGGTTGGGCCTATCTCCATAGATGAATCGGACCAGTACGGGAATTGCTATTTTGCTGGACGTGTGGTTCCAGAGTTTTTTTTTGCTTTGATAATTACGGCTTCCTGGGCCAGTTGGGCCTAATCTCTATAGATGAATCTGAGCGTTCCTTCAATTCATACTGGTCTCTCTCGTATGAGTAGTAAAAGGTACTGAATTGCCTATTCTAAGGTACCTTTTAGTACCCACCGGAGTTGAGTAGTATGAATTAAAATCTACCCATTGATTTACAAGGGCAATAAGGACTTTTAGGTGGAAAATCATTTATGGAATCGCAAATTCCACTAATTATTCCATTAATTCACCCTAAAATCATGGCAACTAGACCGGGTTTTTTTTTTATTCACACATTCTATCTAAGGAATACCTTATGAGTTCTTCAGCACCATATCGATTATTCAAAACAGCTTAGAACTACATCAACGGAGTTCATGTGCGCACGGCCGCGCAGCACAATGACAGAGCGTATGGCCATGGAACTAGCCTGGGCTTGGTCATTTTTCTCAAACAACGGTGACTACATACACTAGTGAAAACAACCCGTCTCGTCCATGGGGCCAGGGGCCACTAGTGGAAACAGGGCCTTTTGTCCCGGGTCGTAAGGGCCAGTTGTCCCGGTTGTGCAACCGGGATGGGCTGGCCGGGACAAATGCCCGTCCCATTGGTCCCGGTTGTGCCAGGACCCGGATGGTAAGGATAGGCCACGTGGCGAACCTGGGCCAGGGAGTTCGTCCCGGTTCGTTCAAGGGACCGGGATGGATACTTTTTTGACAAAAAAAATATATATAATCGTTCAGTTTCCGCGTCCAGGCCCACGTCTTTTGGGCTCCTGTCTCCCAATTCCCGAGCCGGCTCCCCTTCCCCAACCGCGTCCAGGCCCACGTCTTTTATTAAGCCCACTGGTCACATTTTTTTGTCAAAAGGTCCCACTGGCCCGCGTCTTTTATTATGGTCAGTCAACGTTCGAAGGGCCCACTGGCCAGCGTCTTTTATTATGGTCAGTCAACGGTTCGAAGGGGCCACTGGCCAGCGGCCGTTGGCTGGCTCGCCTGGTCCCTAAATAAGACCACAGGACGGTCAAAGGGCCACTGTCGCCTCGTTTCCCGCCCCGCCTCGGCTTCCCACGCGCCCCACTTCCCCACGCGCGCGTGCCACAGCTGCAACCGCCGTCCACGCCTCGGCTCCTGCCCGCATTCATGCCGCCTGCAACCACCGCCACGTCCAGGCCGCCGGTTGGCATGCCAGCCCCGGGTCCTTTTTAAGGCCCCCCGCCGCCCGTACAACCCATCCACCCCGGCCGCCGCCCAAGGCAGAGCAACCATCCACCATGTCCCGCTGGTTCGGCAGCGGCTCCGGCAAGCGCCCCAGGACCGACCACGAAGGCTCCTCGAGCGGCGCCGGCCGCGTCCCACCACCGCCGGCGGAGGCCTTCGCTACGGCCCTGGAGGTGTCCGCCTCGGCGGGGCGCCGCGCGTCCCCGCGCCACCTCCGGCTGCACGCCCGCCGCCCAGCGCCGCGCCCAAGGGCAAGAGGTTCCGCCGTACGTCCGGTGGACGAGGCCGAGTGGCACTGGAACAACGACACGCCGGTGTTCTATGCTGACGTCCACCTCCCGGACGGCTGGCACCTGAACCCCCAGCGGATCCCTGTGCCGCCGGTCCCGACCGGCCAGGCGCTGCTCGAGGAGATCGACCGCCGGCGCGAGCTCCTGCCGGCTCCCGTCCGCAGGGAGCGCGCGTACGCGCGCAGCTCCCCCTACTGGGGCGCCTGGCTCGAGCAGGAGCACGAGCAGCGCCGGCGCTCCTTCATCCCCGCCCCCCACGAGGTGGACGTCGCGGACTACCCGCCGCCACCGCCCGGCCGGGAGAGGGAGCTGTGGCTCCTCGAGGACATCCCGGAGGACTTCTCCGGGGAGGAGGACCCCGTGCTCCGGGCCGCCATGGAGGAGGCCTGCGAGGCCTCCCGCCGCTCACTCGTCGAGGACGAAATCAAGCGGTGGGAGCGGGTCGTGGCCGCCGCCGCCGCCGCCGCCATGCCGCCGCCGCCGCCCCCCGAGCCTACCCCCTGGTGGCACGCGCTCTACGCCGAGTATGAGGCGTCCGAGGACCAGGCGCCGCCGCAGCCGCTCCCCCCCGGGCTGGAGTACGACATGTCCTGGGCCTGGACCGGCGGCGTTTGGGCGCCGGAGTCGCCGGAGCAGGAGGAGCTGCCCCCTCCGCCGCCGTCGCCGCAGGAGGTGCTGCCCCCGCCGCCGCCGTACGTGCCCCCGATGCCCCCGATGCCTCCGCCCCCGGCCCAGCCGCCTGCCCACCTGTGGCAGCCACCCGCCTACCATTGCATCTCCGACGACGAGGAGGACGACTAGATCGGCGCCGGTCGCCTGTGGCCGCGCGCCGCCCCCTATTCTATGTAAGCAAGGCCCCTATCTACCCCCCAAGAAAATGGCCGGCCGCCTGTGGCCGCGCCGCCGCCCCTTTATGCAAGTACGGCCGGCCGCCTGTGGCCGCGCCGCCCCCTATCTATGTAAGCAAGGCCCCTGGCCTTTTTTAATATAAGTTGTGTGCCCCCTAGTCTACCGTGTCCCTAGCCATCCCCGCCGGCGGTCCGCCGGCGGGATCTGTCTACTCGTTCCCGCCGCCGGCAGGGCTTCGCCCAGCCATGTCCACTCGTACCCGCCCCTGGGGTGTTCGTTCGGCCTGGAGAGAGCGCCGCGATTTTTATACACCTGGGCCTCGAGTCCCGGCCCGTGCCACCAACCGGGACTAGAGCCCCTTTGGTCCCGGTTGGTACCACGGCCCGGACCAAAAACAAATTTCGAATTTCGGTGACACCCCTGCGCGCCCAAAATTTTTTAGCGCCAAAATTTGAAAAGGGTTAAGTTTGCACATTAACAACTTCTATATACTTTCAAATTTGACAAAATTACCAACATGAAAAATGTTAGAATTTGCAAAACTAATTTAAATCCATTTTTCGTTTAACTAAATAATTATTCTAACTATTGAAACTATTAATTATTTTTTCATTTGTATATAATTTGAATATAAAAATGTTACAATTTTTGATTTCTCTCGTGATCTTCTTAATTCAAAGCGAGTTGTACCTTATTGACACGGTGAATTTGAGATCTTCGTCTACAACAGAAAAACCATAGTTTTCCTTCGAAGGTTTACTCTGCGCATCCACACGTATTTTTCCTTTATCCCGACCCCCGCTTGAAAACATAGTAACTTCCGTGTACGCTATCATTAGTGAGAGACTTCACGTCGGCAATCTCAATTAAAGTGCCAGTTTGTGTCTGATCCCACCAACCCCTCAAATCCTCCTATTAACTTCACCTATCTCAACTGAAATCACTGTCTTCATGTGGATGCCAAGCCTGTGCAAAGCTATCTCTCCTCCTCCAATACCGGAGAATAAGGACACCACATTAACACCATTGGGAAACATGTTCTTCAACACCGACAAGTGGCAACCCACAGTATCAATTTGGAATGAATTGCCAAGAGATTTGTACCTCTCTCTCTTCGCGACTCCCCTTGTGTGGTTTCTTGGGAGACCGAGTAAAAATTCCATCTCATCTGGCTCTAGAGGGGCAACCTTGTTCTTTCCAACCCAAACAAGGTTCCATCTTCTGCACTCGTCCATAACATACCCCTGAACAGTTAGAGGTGTTGGATTACTTGAGCCTGCAAGAGTACGTTCGATCTGTTTTATCAGAATTGGACTTGCCACACGGGTTTGCAAGCAATCGAGCTGCTTTCTAGGATCCTAGAAGGCCACCAGTTCTCATAATGAGGGAATGCCTCAATATGGTCTTTGGAGCGAGAGGAAGGAGACGTGACCTATTCTCAATTGGCAAATTATGGATGTAGCCTCTTTCTTGAGCAGCTGCACAGAAGTGCATAGAATCCACAAACTCCGGCTCTATGTCATACAAATTTCTGGAAATTTCCACCCATACACTTTTGAAGCTATGGCCTCATTTTCATAGTAGAAGTAGGGTGGCCCAATAGCTTGTTTAGGAAGACTCCTGTCACTAGGAAGGTGGAATCCAACCACACGTTTCTCCTCCAAAAATTTATCATATCTGTTAAAGAGTACCGAAGCTCTATTTCTGTTTTAAGCATATTTGTCAGGATGGTATCCCTGCTATCACTTCGAAGTGTGCCTGCAATATGTGCGCGGAATATATGACACCCAAGGTCTATCGATGTAAAGCAGTCAGTCAAAACTTTTTTGGGTTGTTATGGTGGTTAACTCCAATGAATAACAATAGAGGCCTGCCATAATCACTTGTTCTATACCGTGTGTCAACACATACTACATCTCGAAAGTAGTTATAATCCTGCAATATCTGTCAGGATGGTATCCGTACTATCACTTCGAAATGTATTCGGATATGGGTCATAGTTGTCAGCTTTTTACCGGTCAATACAAAATACTGATCAAACAAACTATATGATCATGTATTCCACGCTTATTATTACACATCACCAACATACGGAGAGAGAGAAACAGAAAAGTGGATGGTGGAACAATAATGCTTGCCAGCTTTTCTTCGTGTCCCTTGCTTATGATCGCTTCGGCCGTAACCATGGAGCATCTTCATTATTTAACGGGATGGTGGGGTCAGCTTTCACTGTGAATGGTGGAATTTCAACAAACTTATTATAATCTTCTGACATGTCTGTCGTGTCCTCGATTCCCACGATGTTTTCTTTTCCCTGAGAGAACTATGTGACGCTTCGGCTCATCGTATGATGAAATTGTTCCCTTATTTTTTCTTTTCTTCGGTCTGGAAGACATGTCCTTCACATAGAAGACCTGAGCCACATCATTGGCTAGAACGAATGGTTCGTCATTGTAACCAATACAGTTGAGATCCACTGTTGTTATTCCATAAAGCGGGTCTACCTTTACCCCTTCTCCATTCAGGTTGACCCATTTGCACTTGAACAAAGGGACCTTAAAAGAAGTCCATAGTCAAGTTCCCATATCTCCTCTATGTAACCATAGTATGTGTCAGTTTTTCCATTCTCGTTTGTTGTATCAAAGCGGACACCACTGTTTTGGTTGGTGCTCTTCTTATCTTGGGAGCTCGTGTAAATGTATTCCCATTTATCTCGTACCCTTGAAAACTCCCAATAGTCGAAGATGGTGACCCTGCCAACATGTACAGCTGACCTTCAACAGTGGTGTCATTTATAAGATGTGTTTGCAACCAACTTCTGAAAGTCTCCATGTGTTCGCGTTTAATCCATGAGTCATCCTTCCCCGGGTTTGCAGACCGTACAATATTCTTGTGTTCCTCAACATACGTAGCCATGAACATAGAATTTTGTAGAACTGTGTAGTGTGCTTTGGTCAAAGAATGCCCGTCCCTAGGTATCATTGTTTTCTTTCCCAGCGTTCCTTTCCCCTCAGTCTCCCCTCATGCCGCGATTCAGGAACACCAATTGTCTTAAGGTCAGGAATAAAGTCAACACAGAACCCAATGACCTCCTCTGTTCCATAGCCTTCGAGATGCTTCCTTCTGGCCTAGCACGGTTATGAACATATTTCTTCAAGACTCCCATGAACCTCTCAAAGGGGAATATATTGTGTAGAAATACCGGACCGAGAATATGAATCTCTTCACATAGGTGAACAAGGAGATGAGTCATTATGTTGAAGAAGGATGGTGGGAACACCAACTCAAAACTAACAAGACACTGGACCACATCCCTCTGTAATCTTGTCAGAATTTCTGGATCGATTACCTTCTGAGATATTGCGTTCATGAATGCACATAGCTTCACAATGGTACTCGAACATTTTCCGGTAGAAGCCCCCTCAATGCAATCGGAAGCAACTGCGTCATAATCACGTGGCAGTCATGAGACTTCAGGTTTTGGAATTTTTTCTCTGCCATGTTTATTATCCCTTTATATTCGACGAGAAGCCAGACGGAACCTTGATACTGTAAAGGACTTCAAAGAATATTTCCTTCTCTGCTTTAGTAAGAGCGTAGCTGCTTAAGGAATGGCGCCCTGTATCTGTGTGCTTGTTGCTTGGGTCTTTCATACGTTGCTGGTCCTCCCGTGCTTCAGGCGTATCTTTTGACTTCCCATACACGCCCAGGAAGCATAGCAGATTGACACAGAGATTCTTTGTCACGTGCATCACGTCGATCGAAGACCGGACATCTAAAACTTTCCAATAGGGTAGCTCCCAAAATATAGATTTCTTCTTCCACATGGGTGCCCGCTTATCAGGGCCGTACGGAACTGGTTGGCTGCCAGCAGCCTTACCAAAGATTACTTCTAGGTCCTTGACCATATCGAATATATCATTACCACTACGGAGCTCAGGCTTCTTTCGGTTATCTGCCTCACCTCTGAAATGCTCCCTCCTTTTTTCCTTAGGGATGCTTGATCGGAAGAAATCTACGATGCCCCAGGTATACAACCTTTTTACATTTATCCAAAAAAAAAACACTGTCAGTCTTATCTAAACAGTGTGTGCATGCATTGTATCCCTTGTTTGTATGACCGGAAATGTTACTAAGAGCTGGCCAATCATTGATGGTCACGAAAAGCAACGCCCGTAGGTCAAATGGCTTTTGTTCGTTCTCATCCCACACACGTACACCTGGTTTGCCCCACAGTTCTAAGAGTTCTTCCACTAATGGCCTTAGATACACATCAATGTCGTTGCCAGGTTGCCTCGGGCCTTGGATGAGAACTGGCATCATAATGAACTTGCGCTTCATGCACAAGCAAGGAGGAAGGTTGTACATACATAGAGTTACAGGCCAAGTGCTATGACTGGAGCTCTGCTCCCCAAAAGGATTAAAGCCATATGTACTTAGACCAAACCATAAGTTTCTCGCCTCTCCTGCAAAGTCTGGAAAGTCTCTCTCGATCTTTCTCCACTGCGATCCATCGGCGGGTGCCTCAACTTTCCATCTTTCTTACGTCTTCTTTGTGCCATCGCAACAACCTAGCATGCTCTTTGTTTCTAAACAGACGTTTCAGCCGTGGTATTATAGGAGCATACCACATCACCTTAGCAGGAACCCTCTTACGGGGGGGCTCGCCGTCAACATCACCAGGATCATCTGCTCTGATCTTATACCGCAGTGCAGTGCATATCGGACATTCATCCAAATTCTCGTACTTCTCACCGCGGAAGAGAATGCAGTCATTAATGCATGCATGTATCTTCTGCACATCTAATCCTAGAGGGCAGAGAGCTTTCTTTGCTTCGTACGTACTCTCAGGCAATTCGTTATCCTTTGGAAGTTTTGGCTTCATTAGTTGAAGTAAACTCTCAAATGCCTTGTCAGTCACACCGTTTTGTGCCTTCCATTTCAGCAACTCCAGTGTGGTACCGAGCTTTGTGCTACCATCTTCGCAATTTGGGTACAACAATTTTTTGTGATCCTGTAACATGTTGTCCAGCTTCAACCTCTCCAATTTATTTTCACAGTTTTCCCTTGCATCAGCAATAACTCGGCCAAGATCATCATCGGGCTCTTCTGATGCCTGTTCTTGATCACCTTCTTCTTCTGCATTCTCTTCCATTGCAGTATCGTCGTATTCAGGGAACAAAGGATCTTCTTTCTTCATCGTCTTCCATCACAACCCCTCTTTCTCCATGCTTGGTCCAGCAATTATAGCTGGGCATGAAACCTCTCCGAAGTAGATGGCCGTGAAGGATTCTTTCGGAAGAATGTTCTCTGACGTTCCGACAATCAACACATGGGCAACACATGAAGCCATTATCTTTGTTCGCCTGAGCTACAGCAAGAAATGCATTCAGGCCTGCCATATACTCGGAAGTGCGTCGGTCACCGTACATCCATCGCTGTCGTGCATCCATCTGCATCATATAATTAAGTTTATCAAAATACATATTAATACAGAGATAACCACAGTACATCGACAAATAATACTTTTTTATGTATCAGTTACCGATGAAAAAGATAATTTGTTAACCTCGGTCGAAGATACCATTTTCAGTGAGCTTGTGTGCGTCTCGGGAATTTCGTCGAACACCTCGTGTGCATAGTAAAAAAAAACACCAACACCACACTCTCTCACACCTCCAAGCAAAAAAAAAAAGATGGAAGGAGGGGGCTGGGGCAGTATATATAGGGGAAGGGGGCATTGGTCCCGGTTCGTGGACTGAACCGGGACAACAGGTCATGCGCGTGCCACGTGGCCTGTGGCTAGGCATTGGTCCCGGTCCGTGGCAAGAGCCGGACCGATATGCCCCCCACGAACCGGGACCAATGCGCCCAGGCGATTCCTGTTGCCCCGGGCGCACGAATCGGGACCAATGCAGGGCATTTGTCCCGGATTTGGTTGCAACCAGGACAGCTGCCCCCCGGCCCCCTGGACGAGAGGGGTTGTTTCCACTAGTGGGCATCTGTCCCGGTTGCAACCAAATCCGGGACAAATGCCATGCATTGGTCCCGGTTCGTGCGCCCGGGCAACAGAAACCGCCTGGGGGCATTGGTCCCGGTTCGTGGGGGAGATATCGGTCCCGGCTCGTGCCACTGACCGAGACCAATGCCTAGCCACATGCCACGTGGCACGCGCATGAGAATTTGTCCGGTTCAGGCCACGAACCGGAACCAATGTCCCCCTTCCCCTATATATACTGCCCCAGCCCCCCCACCCTTCCATCTTTTTTTTTTCTTGGAGGTGTGAGAGAGGTGGGTGTTAGTGTGTTTTATTTTACTATGCACACGAGGTGTTCGACGAAATTCCCGAGCCACACATAAGCTCACTAAAAATGGTATCTTCGAACGAGGTTAACAAACTTATCTTTTTCATCTGTAACTGATACATAAAAAAGTAGTATTTGTCGATATACTGTGGTCATCTCTGTATTAATATGTTATTGTAATGTATTTTTGATAAACTTCATTAATTATACGATGCAGATGGATGCACGGCAGCGATGGATGTACGGTGACCGACGCACTTCCGAGTATATGGCAGGCCTGAATGCATTTCTTACTGTAGCTCAGGCAAACAAAGATAATGGCTTCATGTGTTGCCCATGTGTTGATTGTCGGAACGTCCGAGAGCACTCTTCCGAAAGAAATCCTTCACGGCCATCTACTTCCGAAAGCATTGAGTGCTTGACAACTATGACCAGCCTGACTTCATTATCATCTCAACCAGCGGCCACCCACGCACTTTTCTGTTTCTCTCTCCTCCGTATCGTCCATTGAGATATGCTTTGCACACAGGGCTGCTGTAACCAACCCTGTGTGCAGCCATATGGGCTTTGCCTTATGGGCGTCATATATTCTGCGCAGATATTGCAGGCACACTTCGAAGTGATAGTACCGATACCATCCTGGAGCAAGTTGAGCTTATTTTGCAAGCAAAGCTGCATGACAAACCTTCCTTGAGCACTTTCTGGTTCAGAACGATGTTACCAACAGTGAACCTCGCAGAGGAAGAAGTAAGAATAATAGAAATGTAGAGATTCTATGTGAAGGACATGTCCTCCAGACTTCGAAGTGATAGTACGGATACCATATTGACAGATATCCTTAAAACATAAATAGATCTTCGGTACTTCTTTAACAGTTATGATAAATTTTTGGAGGAGAAACGTCTAGCTGAACAACAAGCTAACTACCTTGGAGTTCAAATGACGCAAAGGGTTGCACCTGTGCGGTTACTTTGGCAAGCTGCTAATGCATACACTCCTGCAATGTAGGTCTCCCGTGTTGCCAGGTACTGAAGGTTCTTGAGATCAGAAATATCAAAGAAATTCCACCACACTATGTTTTGAAAAGATGGCGAAAGAATGCTCAGAGTAAACCTTCGAAGGGAAACTATGGTTTTTCTGTTGTAGACGAAGATCTCAAATTCACCGTGTCAATAAGGTACAACTCGCTTTGTCGAACTTTATATAAATCACCCAGATGCCTTGTATGCTCTGGACTGAATCGGAAGATCACAAGAGAAAACAAAAATTATAAGATATTTATATTCAAATTATGTGCAAATAGTAAAATAATTAATAGTTTCAATAGTTAGAATAATTATTTAGTTAAAAAAATGGATTTGAATTAGTTATGCAAATTCTAGCACTTTTCATGTTGGAATTTTTGTCAAATTCGAAAGCATGTAGAAGTTATTAATGTGCAAACTTAAACAATTTTCAAATTTTGGCGCTAAAAAATTTGGGCGCGCAGGGGGCAGCAAATTTGGAAAAACGTTTTGGTCCCGGGCCGTGCTACCAACCGGGATCAAAGGGGGTACCTCTAGTCCCGGTTGGTGGCACGGGCCGGGACTAGAGGCCCAGTTGTATAAATATCGCGGCCCTCTCCCCAGGCCGAGCCACCACCTAGGACAGCGGACTAGCCTTGGCGAAGCCCTGCCGGCGGCGGGAGTGGATAGGAAGATCCCGCCGGTGCTGGTTCCGCCGGCAGGGTTGAACTAGACACGGGGGGACGAGTTTTGGGACGGGGAATGCATAGATATATTAAAAAAAGGCCGGAGGCCGGGATTACATCGGGGTCGCGGCGCGGCCACAGACGGCCGGCCGTGTTTCTTGCCGGCGACGGCCCTATTGGTCGTCCTTCTACGTGCAACGGGGGCGGCGGCGCGACCATAGGAGGCCGGCCGTTTCTTGGGGGGGTAGCCTAGTCCTCCTCGTCGGAGGAGATGCAGTGGTAGTCCGGTGCCTGCCACAGGTGGGCAGGCAGCTGAGGGGGCCCCGCCGGGGGCGGCGGGAGGAAGTGTTCTGCCGGCGGCATCGGGGGTGGCGGTGGCGGCGGCAGCATCTCCTCTTCCGGCGGCTCCGGCGACCATTGGCCGCCGATCCAGGCCCAGCTCATGCCGTACTCGAGGCCTGGGGGCAGCGGCTGCGGGTCGGGCATGTCCTCCCGCGCCTCCATCTCGGCGGCCATGCCCTGCAGGAGATCCCCCGCTGGAGGGGGCGGCATCGCGGCGGCGTCGGCGGCCGCGTTTGCCAGGACCTGGTGCCACCGCTTGATCTCGTCCTCGACGAGGGTGCGGCGGGATTCCTCGTAGGCGGCCTCCAGTCCGGCCTGGAGCTCGGGGTCGTCGTCGTCGGCCTGGGGCTCGGGGATGTCCTCCTCGAGCCACAGCTCCGGCTCCCTGCCGGGCGCTGGCGCGGGGTAGCCGTCGACGTTCTGCTCCGGGGCCGTGGGGATGAAGGAACGGCAGCGCTGGTCGTGCTCCTGCTGGAGCCAGACGGCCCAGTGGGGAGCTCCGCGCGTACGCGCGGTCCCTAAGGAGGTGGGCCGGCAGGAGCGCGCGCCGGCGGTAGATCTCCTCGCGGGCGACTTCGTTCGTCGGCAGCGGCGGCACCGGGATGCGCTGCGGGTTGAGGTGTCAGCCGTCCGGGAGGTAGACGTCCGGCCAGAAAACCGGCGTGGCGCGCTCCCAGTGCCACTCGGCCTCCTCCTTATGGACATAGCGGCGGAACCGCTTGCCCGGCGCGGCGCGAGGCGGCGGGCGCGCTGCCGGAGGTGGTGCGTGGACGCGCGGCTGCCCCCCGATCCGGATGCCTCCCGGACCGAAGCCGAACGCCTCCGGAGGCGGTGGGGGGACGGCGGCACGCCTCTGGCCGGCGCCGCTGGAGGACCCGGCCTCGTGCTCGTTCCTCGAGCGCTTGAACTAACGGCGTGGCGACATGGCGGCTAGGGTTGGGTGAGCTTGGACGCGGCCTGGGGGAGTGAGGGGTACGGGCGGCGGGGGCCCTTTAAAAAGGACGAGGGAGGGGCTGGCATGCCAACCGGCGGCCGGAACGTGGCGGCGGTTGCAGGCGCCCATGAATGCGCGGGGGAGCCGAGGCGTGCCGTTCGTGGCCACGCGCGCGCGGGGAAGTGGAGGCGTGGGAAGACGAGGCGGCCAGTGTGCCCTTTGACCGCGCATGACTGTGGTCTTACTTTAAAGGACCGGGCGAGCCAGCCCCTAGGTCGCTGGCCAGTGGCCCCTTTGACCCCGCATGGCCTGTGGCCCTTTGACCGAATGTAGCCAGTGGGCTTAATAAAAGACGCGGGCCACTGTGCTTAATTAAATACGTGGGGCGGTGGACTCAGTTGGGGGAAAACTAAGAAAATGGGCCTTACCAACCGTGGGTCAGTGGACCCAATACAGTTTTTCCAGAGGAGGCATTCATCCCGGTTCCTAACACGAATCGGGACGAAGTTCATGGCCAGGTTCGCCACGTGGGCCATACCTAACCATCCCGGGTCCTGGCACAACCGGGACCAGTGGGGGAGGGCCATTTGTCCCGGCCGGCCCATCCCGGTTGCACAACCGGGACAAATGGGGCTTACCAACCGGGACTAATGCCCATGTTTCCACTAGTGATAATTGTTTTCCTTTTGATTAATTAGTTCTAATTTTTCTATGAAGCCATCATCTCCGATCTAGATCACCCTCATGAAGTAACTAAGCACAGGAGATAAACGCGGTTGTCTTTTTCTTTTCCGAGAGAGATGCATGCAGTTGTTGCGCGTGACTTCCTTTTTTTCTAACGGAATCAGTTCAAACAGCAAGTAGCATTCGCTACTGCAACTAGTACAAGTTCAATTCTTGCACACAAACAATCAGACACACACAAAAATTCTTGCAAGTTCAGTTCTTGCACACAAACTTTGACCTCTAACTATGCAGATTAAATACTTTTATCTTTCTAACAAACATGACATGAGCAATTTGATGGGGTTATCTCCTCCTTATATAAGATGATTATTGGCCTCTTTATTATTTAATAAAGTTTCCTCCTCCTCGAAACAGGCTTTACGCCCCGCTTTATAAATAAAGCACCACAGTCATACAGCAAGTTCCCGAAAGACACACACACGCAAATAATCCAAAGTCTGCTGGGGCAACAACACAACAACTGCCCAAACACGAAAGTAAAAGATACAACTTAGAGCAACGCTCAGCGGCTGGTAGCAGAAGATAGGCGGCGAGCCGCCGTCACGAGGTCCTGAATCGCGTTGTCCAGCCGCTCCAAGTCCCGCTGTCTCGAGAGGGGGTGCCACTGCTGCAAGAAAGCCAAGAATTTAAACACAGAGTCAGAGACCCGTCTCAAAAAGACGTGCTCGATAACCATCTTATTACGAATAGTCCATAAGGTCCAGGTCATCGCGGCAAAGAGTAACCAAAATAGGCGTCTCCTCCTCCCGTTACGGTTTGCCTGCGCTTCTAGGAACTCACTAAGGTCAAGGGCCCGCCACTCGGGTCCTAGCGCCTCAGCAACGAAGCTCCAAAGGAAGCGAGCTGCGGGGCAAGAAAATAAAATGTGGGTCCCTGTCTCTGGGACCGCACATAGGGGGAAGGTCCCATCACCTGGACCAAACCGCTTGGTGACCTCCACCCCCGAAGGGAGGCGGTCACGCAGTAACTGCCAAGTGAAAATCTTAATCTTCAATGGCATAGGCGCTTTCCATAGGTTGATCGCCCAAGGCGTCGTGGGCCAACTAAAGAGGGCCCGGTAAGCCGAGCCCACCGAGAAGTTTCCCGAGGTTGCTAGAGACCACGCCACCGAGTCCGGTGTGTCTCCTAAGGCCTAGGGGAGAGAGGTCAGGAGCAACCCCCACTTAGCGGTCTCCACCGGTCCGAACGTGAGGCGGAATCCAATATTCCACTTCCCGTTCTGGATAGCCCCCGCCACCAGCATTCCCGGATCTGAGCATATTGCGAACAACTCCGGGAACTCGTGGCGAAGGGGGCGTGCACCTAGCCAGGGGTCCATCCAAAACATGATTCCCCTTCCGTCACCTACGGAGAAGGAGATCCCCCGTCGTATCTCATGCTTGATAGCCTGGATCTTTCGCCAAAACTGCGAACCCTCCTTCCGCTCACATGCCAAGAGCGGGCAACTCCTAAGATATTTGGCCTTAATAAGTTGGAGCCACAGACCCCCGTCGTCCCGTAGAATCCGCCAGACCCATTTCAGCAAAAGTGCTTTATTCATTTGGCATGAGGCCAGGATCCCTATACTCGCAAGCTCCTTAGGAGCGCAGAGATCCGCCCATTTCACCATATGATACTTTTGGTTCCCCTTCGCGTCCTGCCAAAAGAAGCGGAATAATTCCTTATCGAAGCTGGCATGGACTCCCTCCGGAAGCGAGTATAGCCCCATCATATACATGGGGAGGCTAGACAGGCAGGAGTCAATAAGAATAGTCTTACTCCCTTTGGAGGTGAACCTCCCTTGCCATGGTTCCGATCTAGTTCTGACCCGCCCTACTAGCGGGTCCAAATCCCTAATAAGGATCCTAGAATCGCGAATAGGCATTCCCAGATAGGAAACTAGGAACTGAGTCAGTTTACATTTAAGGTTTTCAGCGATCCGTTGTTGGTCCGCCGGGGAGTAGCCAAGAATCACAACTTCACTCTTGTCAAAGTTGATCTTGAGGCCCGACATGGATTCAAAGCACAGGAGTAGGAACTTTAGGTTGATAATGTCAAGTTCCGACCCCTCGACCATGATCATGGTGTCATCCGCATATTGGAGATGGGTCACCCCTCCTCCAGGGACCAAGTGTCCAACCACTCCAGAAATGTGGCCAGAGGTCTTGGCGCGCTCCAAGACCTCTGCTAGGACATCCACCGCAGCGTTAAACAATAGGGGTGAGATGGTATCACCCTGTTTAACACCACAAGTGGATTTAAAATAGGGGCCTACTGTCCCATTAATATTAATGGCGGTATTCCCACTCATGACCAATTGCATAATCCAACAGATCATCCGGTTATCCATGCCCCTTCGCTCCAGCACTAGGCGAAGGAAGGGCCACTCTAGGCGATCATAGGCCTTTTGGAAATCCAGCTTAAGAAAGACGCCATTCTGCCGGCGTGATTTCACCTCATGAACTATTTCATGGAGGGCCAGGATCCCGTCATGGATGTACCGGCCTTTTAGGGAGGCGAATTTGTACGGATGTGTGAGACGTTCCAGAATTGGAGCAAGTCTGGTGGCACACACTTTGGAGAAGAGCCGGTAGATTACGTTCAGGACCGTAATCGGTCTGAACTGGCGGATATCCGAGGCCCCCACTACCTTGGGTATCAGGGTAATCACGCCAAAATTAAGGCGGGACATCACCAAAGTTCCAATGTAGAACTCCTGAAACATTGGCATGATGGTCGCCTTGATAGTCTCCCAGAATTTCTGGAAGAAGGTCACTGGAAGGCCATCAGGCCCCGGGGCCGAGTTCGCCTTCATATCCATGACCGCGCCGGATACCTCCACCTCCAGGAATGGGAGGGTGAGGTCCGCGTTCTCCGCATCCGAGACATGTGCCCCAGCTGGCCACAAGTCCTGGACTATCGAGATGCTCGAGCGAGGACTCGCGGCAAATAACTCCTTATAAACGGAGTAAATATGGATGGAGATCTCTCTTGGCTCCTCCAAGAGACGATCGCCCTCCCATAGGCACGGAATAGAGCATTTCCGCCGCCGCCCATTAGCGAGCGCGTGGAAGTATGTTGTATTGGCCTCACCCCTAAGGATCCAGTTCTGGCGACTCCGCTGACGCCAGAAGACCTCCTCGCCTTTGTAAATCTCCGTTAGGGAGTCCTCGAGAGCGTACCGCTGAAGCCACTCCTCCGCGGTCAGCCCTAGTGAGTCCGAGGCGTGATCGAGTGACTGAAATCGCCTCCAGAATAGTAGCTTTCCTCCTCCTCACCTCCGCACCAAGGTTGGCAACCCAACCCCGCATGAATTTGCGAGACATCTGCGCGCAGTGATGCCAGACATCTACCGCATTAAACATGCGAGGACGCGTAGCCGCAGCCTCATTCCAGCGAACCTGGACCGCTTCCACAAAACCTGGTTTCTCAAGCCAGAAGTTTTCAAAATGGAAGCGGTTCAATTTCGGCGGAATAGCCCCGCCAGACGAGAGCAACAAAGGAGTGTGATCCGAACCAACCCTAGTCAAAGCCCGTAGTGAGCATAGGGGGAACGCTATCTCCTAGTCTACCGATACAAGGACCCGGTCCAGCCCACTCCGTACCGGGTCCGCCCGGTTGTTAGTCCAGGTGTATCTCGCTCCTACCTGCCTAATTTCCTTAAGGGCGAGGTCGGCGATGCAGTCATTGAACATGTCGATCTGCCTATGGTCCACGTTAGCCGAACTTTTGTCATCCGGGGCTCTTATGAGGTTAAAATCCCCGGCAATAACTATCGGGGTAGAGCATCTCTCTACCTTGCCGCGTAACTCGGCAAGGAAGGCCGGTGATCTGCTATGATACGCGGGGCCATAAACGATAATCACCTCCCACTGAAAGGAGGTGTGTTTATGGGTAAGTAGCATACTCACGAAAAATTCCCCGCGGTCCATATCCTCCACCTCAAAGGTCTCCTCCTTTGCACCAAGGAGGATCCCGCCTGAGTGGCCCATCGCCGGCAGCCATTGCCAGGAAAATTTGAAAGGGCTAAGGCGTTGTAACTCATGGATGGAGAAGTCTTGCCGAATCGTTTCTTGAATCCCCACAATATCGATCTCTTCTCGTCGCATATACTCGCTAAGCTGCTTTGAGGAGCCCTCCCTTCCAAAGCCCTGCATGTTCCAAATGAATGAACGAAATGGGGCATTCATTGGGAAACATTATCTGAGGGTGTCCCCTTACGGGGGACAGAGCGGGCCCTACCAGATGTCGAGGGCCGAGACGAAGCCTTGGGGACCTTGGGAGGCTGCCCTCGTGGACGCCCCGTCTGGGCGCCCCGCTCGGGGGCCTCCGTCCCACTAGGCCTACTCTGGGAGCTACTACTCGGGCCCGATGCCATCTGCATCTGGGCATCCGAGGTGGGGGCCGCAGTCCGCGCCAGCTCCGCCTGAGCTCGTGCGGCAGACAGGGCCCCCTCGTAGACCTCCTTTGCCTTAAGAGCTGCAATCTGTTCAAGCCGGGGGCCGCGCTCACCCCGGAAAACTATCCCACAGTCGGCGGCCACCTGAGCCAAATGGTCCAAAGGGACCTCATCGAGGACCGAAAATCTAGAACCCGAAGAAGTAGAGAGAGGAGGGAAGTGTGATGAACCTGAGATAGCCCGACGAGCCGCAGTCAGCTGGATCGCCTGCGCCTCCACCGTAGGAACAGGTCCCCCGGCCCCACCCCTAGCAAGGGCCAGGCGGGCGCTGCACCGGGAAGGCTGTGGAGGCGGTCTGGCGCGCCGCTGCGGAGGCTCTGGCGAGACAGCCACAGGAGTGTCGGGGACGACTGTGGTCTGCCCGCCAGGGCCCGCAGCCGGGGTCGCCGGGATCACGGGGGGAGAACCCGCCGGGGAGGTAGGTGACGAACCAGGCGAGAGGGTGTAGCAGAGCGCGCCTCCAGAGCGGGAGGAGCAAGGCGGAATCACCTCCAACCCCACACTAGCACAATCCTCCTCCTCCTGGTCTCCACAAGCCAACCCAAAAGATGAGGCATCGAGACCCTACAGACCAAAGTTGGACCCGTACTGAGAGAACGGTAGCTCCAAGTGGCGCGGCGAGGCCTCCTGGGGAGCGGAGTCCGTCCCCTGGGACAGCGGGGCCGGCGCCTCAGGCTGGGATCTCGGTACAAGCACCCCCTCGGCCACTCCGGCCAACTGGGTAGGAGCGGGAGGCTGTGGCACCGGGTCAGCAGGCAGGGGTGCGGCAGACGAAGGATCCGGCTCCTGAGATCCCCGGGCGTCAGGCTCATCGTCGTCTTCATCGTCATCAGAGGACCCTGCCACCGAGGAGTCACCATCCTGCTCAGACTGTCCCCCATCTGGGCGTCCAGT